>JAQFVV010000032.1:1978865-3178865 GCA_028023455.1 Epiperipatus broadwayi | reverse complement strand
CATTCCAGAATAAGATTGCCAAAACTGCTTTCAAGAGTGACTAGGCACTGGTGCATAGTTTCTCAAGGAAAGTACTTTAAAGGTGTCTGTAGTGAAATAGATACGTAGCACTTTTTTCTATTATGAGTTCGCAAACTCAATTGTCAGATCTCGTACTTCAGCTATGTCAAAAAAGCACTTTTTTTGATAAACTTAAATTATGAAGAAATAATAAATTCATAATATCCTAAAATTTGATATAAATATAAGAACTTTATAAAGTAATATCTTCTCATGCATTTTAATATTTTCAAATATTTTAATGATGGATATGAATCAAATATGTCTTCCTATTCAAAAAAAATTTTCTAATCTTAAAATTACATTAAAAAATTGAATATATTGAATACAAAGTTATATAAAAATTAATCTTTTATAGATATAACCTTAATTTAATATTATTTTGATATTCATTAGACTTTCTACCAATCAATTGGAAATCCAGAATTTCAGGAATGATTATTGAAAAAAATAATGACATTAGAAAAAAAAAAAGATGTATTAAAAAGACTAGAAAAATAGGTACAAGTAACTTGAATGACAAAGATACTCAAAAATTAAAATCCACATAAATAATTACAAAATAAGATGTGGAATAATAAGAAAAGAGAGATTAAAATTACAAAAAATTAGGCAACTTGAAAATGGTGAGATCCAAGTTGAACAGATTTCAACAATGATGAAAAAAATTTGGTAGTATAATTTATGCTTCAAGAATGATGAATAATTTTTCTTTCAACAATTATGATTTCATAAAATATGATTTTAGAATAATTACTGCAATTTTACATATTGCTAAGAAGATGTGAGTTTTGAAAAAATATTTAAAAAAGTTAGAAATTTGAATTCATGAATTTCACATGCACATTCTTCTCATGAATCATCTCTAATTTAGCAAGTTCCTCAATATGCATACTAAGATGTTCATTAGTTGCTCTCTTTCTTTCTCTCTAAATTGATTACTGTACTAATTGCACTATTCTGTTTTGTGTTTGATTCTTTTTCTGAAACATGTTTCTTAAATTAAATTTTACTATAGATGTATATATGTTTGATACATATCAGAGAGTTCACTATTATTCATGAATTCTGTCCGATTGGAAAGACTTAGAACCAAATGGCAATGAATATGGGAGTGAAGGAGTTATTGCATTTCTAAAAGCATGACAAGTTTTATTAGAAAAGTAATTTGGATTTAGAAAAAAGTGTCAAGAGATATATTTGGAGTAATGCAAAGAAAAAGAGATTATTTTAAAATTTTTGAAAAAGCTTTTGATGGATAAATTTGTTTATTTTATTAGATATTCTAAAAATAAATATTACAACAGATCATCTTTAAATGATTAATGCTATTGGAAATCAGAAATGTTAATTATATAAAGCATCACACAAGTTATATGATGGTGCAGTTTTAATTTTATTTAATTGAGCAGATATTAGTTGGAATATTAATAACTAATTCAGGCAGGATAATGTGTTAGCTAACAATTATGATATATGTAGGCTTATATTATTCTTCTATATATATATATATAATCGATCACATAAATTATATATTCTGTGTAGAAGTGATTGTCGAGCTAAAAGTTCCTGAATTAAAACTGCCTTAAATATCACATAACCTTCTACTTAACTAATCATTTAACTATCTCTGTCCTGTCCAATGTAGAGCAATAGTGAAGTGATGGATTCAATAACTAAAAGTTCCTGGATCAACTTTACTCAGTCACTTCTGGTGCTTAAATATCATATAACCTCTGGAGGAATTATTCTAGTTTTTTATTATGTAAATTATTATATTAAACGAGCTGAAATAAAATATATAATTTAAACCACTAAACATCACATGATCACCTTCTCTTATACTAGCACATATTTGTTGTAAACAAAGGCAAAACTCTCCATACAGTAGTGCCACCCTGTGCCAACCAGAGTAATGTGGGGATATTGGATGAGTAGGCACTGGATAGGGATTTTATGCACAAGCCTTCTGGCATCCATTGATTACTCTGGTTGGCCCAGAGTGGCACTACTGTATGGAGAGTTTTGCCTTTGTTTAATATATAATTTACTATAATGAATGTCTTATACAAAACTCATTACAAAATAAGATAAGCAGACTTTGAATTTTAGTGGAATTCTCACTATAATTATACTAAATCCTTAAATATTATTAACTTCATATCAAAATTACCTAGAATCATATAAAAAACAGTACTTCTATTTTTTTGTCAATATCATATTTTTATTAGTCAATATTAAATAAAAAATATTTTTTAATGTTTTAATTAATATATTTAACATTTATTTTTTATAAAACATATTTTGTGCTTTATTATAGTGGAGCTGTTATATAAGCTAAATTTTGTTTCTAGATCCTCTCAGGTACATCATACATAATCTATAATAGTTCATGTTTTGTTGATAAACTTTGATTAGAATAGAATTTGCATTATTATTGAATTGCAACAAGTATATATATATATATATTTAAAATTAAAGCTTAAACAAAATTTTTAAAAAATAATAAATTAAGGGGACACATTTACATATATTTGTCATTTACTGAAAAAATAAAGTAGAATTTAAAAAAAAAAAACTTACTGTGCTATATTTTTATTTTTCAAATAAAATAATCAGTGAAATGTAAATAAATAACTCTGGATGATATTCTTTTATTTTTTTTTCAAGAATTTTTTTGTCTTATAAAAACTAATCTTGTTTTAAAAAAACCTATGATTTATCTAACTGTTTTGAAGTTTTTAAGTCAGTATTAACTTTAAATATGTTCTAAAATTTTGTCAAACTGTTAGCATTAAGTTTACAAAATAATTTATCATGCAAATCTGCACATTGAATTCAGAAAGGATAATAAAGGAATAATAAAATTATGTGCTTTCAACATAAACAAATATGATTGTTTACTTTTTTAAAATTTTTATTTTATTTAAACATAATTATGTATGATGCTCAGAAACCAAAAAATGGCTGCTTGAGTCTTGTAAAATGTATTAAATTTGTGAATTTTAATGAGTTTTTTTTATTATTTATATTTTTGATTGTTTGTTTACAAATTTTTTGGGACAGCATATAATTGAAATTGTGTACTTTGACAAAGCGTTTGCAGGTTGGAGTTAACTGTAATTCTTTTTGGTAATCAATAAGCACAAATATAATTATATTTTAGTCAAGTAGAATTTATAATCAATCTTTTTTTTTTTGTAAATCTTACCATAAGTATATATACATATAAAGTTTTTTTTAAAATTTATATATATATATGTAATTATATGTTGAATTATTTCTATCATCTAATTTAATTGTTAAATGTTTTTAAAAAAATTCAAACTTTATTTAAATTTTTTAAATACATTCACTTGCTAGTAATAACATGCACGAAAAACCAGCTCATTAACAGACTCCAACAATGCACATTAAGCTATGATAAGCAAGCGAAAAAGTACACACAGAAAAAACTTACAAGTTGATCATACATATGTGTAAAAATATAGACAAAAAGCCGATTATATAGTACTGCTGCTTTACTACTATTGATATTTTAACATATGTACGAAGCACAGAGCAAAGAAAATGACTAGTGAATAAAATATATACTAATATTGGCAAATTATTTCAAATACAAACTCTGGTGCTAATAAATATCTACTCCCCCCCCCCCCCAAAGAGTATTTAACATCTTTTGCATTATTTGTGCTAAAAGTAATGACTTTTGAATGAATTAAATAAATTACACCTGGGTCTCTTTTTACACGGACTTATTTAACACGATTTTGAAGTTACGCGATTCGTGTTTCACCAGAAGTCAAACTCCGATAATGCGCTATTACTTTAAAAAATAAATTTCGCGCACTTACGTTATATTAAAAGTAATAGCACATTATTGGAATTCAACTTTCATCTTAGTAATTTCAATATTTTCAGTGCTTTATAATAATAAGATTTTATGAAATAATGAAATTAAAATCATGATTTCCACATTTTATGTATACACACATTAAATTTTACAAGATTATAATGTAAATTTGTTCAAACATTGTGCGTGTTAATTTTGCATTTTAAATCACATTCTGTTTTTGCTTTTTAAAAAAAACGTAATCAATTATTAATCATTTAGTGTCCACAAGTTTATTTTTAAAAGGTCAGTAATAGCAGTGGGCACAATTAAATTTGACAATTAAAAATTAAAATCTGATTTTTAATTGTAATTAACAATTTAAAAATTACTTACGATGACTTGAAATTAATGTGATGTGAAATTTTATTTTTAAACGGAATTGAAAATTAAAGACAAAAATAAGAATTTAATTTTTAGTTGTTAGTTTCATAAACAATTAATAAAATCATCGTCTCAAAGATTAATTACTAATTACGTTGTCACCAGAAACCTATTGACACAACATGAGTGTGAAGTTGGCACTAGTTGTTTGCAAACGAACGTGTTTTTCGGCAAATAGCTATAATAATTAAAACGTGTATAAAAAATGTAAATTACTGTACTGTAAATTATGCATAAAAATATATTATTTTGAATAAAATTAAATATTATAGTTAAAAAAAGTTTGTCTTGTATCAATTTTTTTCAAATTTGAAATTTTTTATTAGTCATATTTTATTTCCTTATTTTTTTTTTGTGCGAATTTTAAAGTAATTTTACGTTGGTGCTTTGCTTTTACGCAAATTTTGAAAAATCACAGACCGCACCCCCCCCCCTTTTCAATGTAAGTGTTCAGTAAGATAAATAAAAAGTAACTGATCATTAAAAGTCCTGCAAAAATTTAGAACCTTTCAAGGGATAGAAACTGTACATATATTTTAATAATATTTCTGAAGTGTAATTTTCACTACACCACTCTCATGCAAGGTAGGGAATGGTTTCTATCTGCTTTTAACATCTTGTGGAGGGGTATAATCATAAGCATATGACCAAAGACATGTAAAAAGATGTATGATCCCCAAGATCACATTTCATGCTGAACCAGCACTCATCAATTGGCCCACATCACAATCTCTTACATGTATCTTTATTATTGTTCAATATATATTTATTATAGTTTAATTGATAAGTGACAAACTTTCTGCCCTCACAACATTGACACAAACCACTTGATGAAAGTAAATTAATAATATTTTATTAGTCATTTATTAGATTAGAGATTATCCGCTGAATGAATACTATACCACTCTTACACAAAGTAGGGAGTGGTTTTTATCCACTTTTAACACCTTGTAGAGAAATGTAATCAAAAACATATGCCGAAGACATGTGAAGAAGATGTATGATCCTCAAAATGCACATTTCACCTGCTGAACTAGCATTCATTAGTTGCTTAGATCACAATATCTTACACATCTTTATCATTATTCAGTATATATATAGATAGTCAATTACCAGAGTTTAATTGATAAGTATCAAACTTACTGTCTCACAACTTTGCCACAAACCATTTGATGGAAGCATATTAATAATGTCATTGGTCATATATTTATGACTGCACCCCTCAACAAAGTATTAAATGCAGATAAAAACCAGTTCCTGCTTTACATGAGAGCAGTGTAGTGAAAATTATACTACAGATATATTATTCATTAAGTGAATAATCTCTAATCTAATGAATGAGTAATAAAAATTATTTCTGTACTTTCATCAAGGTTTGAATCAAAGTTGTGGGCAGTGAGTTTGATACTTATCAATTAAATTGTAGTAAGTGGTTATCTATACAAACTGAACAATGATAAAGATTGTGATCTGGCAACTATTAAGCACTGGTTCAGCATGAAATTTGCACCTTGGGGACTATTCACTTTTTTTCACATGTCTTTGGCTATATATTTATGATTACACTCCTTCACAAAGTGTTAAAAAATGGATAGAAACCAGTTCCTACTTTGCTTGAGAGGTATGGTGAAAATTACATTACAGAAATATTGAAATAAATTGAGATACTGTCAAATTTCTATGCGCTCGTTACAATACTTATCTATGTTTAGGTTTAGTTTTCATTTGGACGGCTATCGTGACATCTGATTGGCTGTAGGATAAGTATTGTAACGAGCGCATAGAGATTTGACAGTATCTCAATTTATTTCAATTTTCAACTATCTGCACTTCTCAAATTAAAATATTATTTATTACAGAAATATTATACATCTAGGTATATTTTTTTCCAATTTTGTTATGTCACTTACAAAAAATTGGAATTAGAATTACAAAAATATAATGAAATTACCAAATGTGTTTTTTTAATATGGATTACTTTTAAATATATATTACATGTAAGATCATTTTCAATTTACTAATGGTTAAAATAAAATATTTTATTTTATAAGTGTGTCTGTGCATATATGAATGTGTAATAGCCTTATAAAATATAATTAATAATTGACATATTTTATACTACCAAATTAATGTGTATGTATATATGTGATTTTTATGATAATTTACAATTTACAGTAAAATAAAAATACACATTTAAACAAAGGGACTAAATCATCACCCCAGGCTATGACATAAAAGCACTTTAAATGTTGAAAAAAGAATCAAGAATAGTCCCTTTGTTTATATATATGTTGAGCTATGTTTAATTTATACATTTGCAAACTACAATTTAAATAATATTACCTGTATAATTTGTATGTCAATTTTTAGAAATAATTTATATTTAAAATATGTATTGAAGACTTTCTCAGACTTTGCATTTTTTTGATTATTGAATTTATTAATCAATATTTTAAGTTATTCCAGTAAAGTCATTTAATACTAGAAAAGAATAAGAACTGCATTTCCCCATTCTTGCCCATCTCTTTAGGAGAGCAACTACTATCCCAAACTAGTGAGTGAATAATGGATATGTAGAGGTATCTCAATAATTCTCTTTAAAATTATTTAGATGGGACTAAGATAATAAAAATCCTTTTTAAAATCTATACATTTGGTATGATTTGTGATGATGACTACTAATTCATTTATGACCAATGTATAAGTAGTACCTAAAAATCCTGGACATTAATGATAATCAGCATTGATATACTAATTCCAGCATTTTTTGCAATATGCTTAATTTTATAGTTATTCAATACTTAAGTATGTGCATGCAGCAAAAAAAATATTCATTTTTTTTTTTGTAATATTATGTCCCATATTTGGCCCTGAATGATAATGATTAGCCTTAGATCTTAAAATAATATATCCTTTTTTGAATCCAGACCACAGGATAATTGTTGATAATTTTTAGCTGATATGTTTGTATTACTTCTATATATTTATGATGATGATCTGTTGATTTTTTTCTGCTCTTATTCAGTTAAAAAAAATACTACTATTAATCTATACTCCAATATCCACTGTATAGTTAATTATATGATTTTTCTAAATGAATAATGATTTTACTTTTGCAACGTTACTGTTTGTTATAAACCTTTAGAATGCTTTTATATTTTCTCATTTAGGGGGGGAAAAAACAGATCGCGGATAAAGTAGTAGTGTGCTGCCATCTGTAGTTAAATAGTTACATTAATATTAAATATTTTTGACAATTATTATTTTTATTCTTAATCATAAGATAGGCATTTTATTTGAATGAAATGAATTTTAAATATTAACATTGATCTTATTAACATATTTTATTTTTCTCTAAATACTGTATATAATAGTTAACTATAGAAAATAAGAAAGTTATTTTTAAAACATATATATAGTTAGTAAAAAAAAATGTATCCATGTATAGTGCATTAATTGTAGTACATATTTATAAACAGAATATTTATATTATTTCTATAGCTTTCAAGAGTTGATGCAAATATTGTATTTTGATAAACAGCTTCTTTCATAGTTAAATCTGTCAATATCTGAACTATAACCATCTGCAAAAACAAATTATAGATTCATGTAGAAGCTTGATTAGATCACCCTATTTATATTTTTTGCTTACTTATTTATTTTCCAATAAATTTTAAAAGAAACATTATACTTAGATATAATTCCTTCCTATAAAGTATCACTCTTCAATAATTTTTATAAATTAGACGAACTGATAAAAAAGTTTTTCAAGGTTATTTTATAAATGTTTTGTATACATTAATTTTGGCCAATAATTTTCCTTTGATTAATTCATCAAAAAAAAAAAAGAAAGAAATAATTTTTAGAAATGTGACTATCATCCCCCTTCAAATAAGTTTCAATTATCTTGGTCTTCCGCTAAAAAATATTTCATGGGAAATGGAACTCTGGACACTACAGGATTTTTGAAAGGATTACCTTTGAGTTGTTCTGTGCTCTTTTTTATAAGTTTATACATACTGTTAAAATGGTGTTCCTTTGATAAGCAACAGCCTTTCTGATAGTTAGCTCTAATTAAAAAAGATTACAAATTTTATCTACATTTCAAAACAGGGATTATAGAATAGTTTCATTCGAACTACCAGATCCATTTCAACAACAAAAACAACTGTGGTCATCAGGTGAGAACATGTAATGTTTTATTATAGCTTGGTATGTTCTGTCAAAATAAATAGTGAGTAATGAGGATATTCCATATCTAATCGAATACCATAAAAGAATACAAATTTTATGCCTGATTAAAAAAAAAGATAGGTGTATTAACACCAAACTAAATACTAATTTATCCATTTTCATTAAAAGAATCAACACTCTCTAATGCTTTAACTAAATCAATAAAAATACCAATTTTGTTTATATCTTTTACTTCTAGGGTTGTCTAAATATAAAAATTATTTTGACAGTTTAATGTTCATTTCTCAGAAAGTATGCCATGAATAATTTGCAATAAGCATTCTAAAACAATTTAAACAAAAGCCATATCTGAATCATTTAAAACAATATTCATGAAAATATCGCAGTCTTTACTTTTGCAGAATGGAATATATTATTTTATTTCTTAAAATATGCATAATTTAAGAAATATTACTGCAATCTCATCAGCTGATAAAAAGTGCATAAGATCTGGTAAAAGTATTTTTAAAAATTCTAGAAAAATTGTAATTTTTATCTGGTGCTCGATCATTTTGAGACTATCAACAGTATCAGAAAGTTTTGTTTTAGGTGCAATGTCTAAATCTGACACCTTAGAAAGACATGATATAAAAAGATCCAAATCACAGTCATTTTCTTCTGCCTGCATATTATAACTTTGGATAATGGATTTATTACACCTACATCATTGACTTATGAGTCTATTAATATTTCTCATCACACTGACCTCCAAATCATGGGCACAAATATATTCACCAGTTAACTACATATTTCATATATTTGCATTGCAATATGAATTCACCAGTTAACTACATATTTCATATATTTGCATTGCAATATGAATTTCATAAACTGAATCATTATTGTTCCTTCATGAATGAAATGACTTTGCTGTATTTTTCAATCAAAGTAATTCTTACTTAAGAATTTCATTTGACCACAGGAATTACTTGAAGGTTTTGAAGCCAAAGTATTCATGAAATGAATTGGGATTTTTTTTTTAAATTACACAAACTTTAAATATATTTAAATGTAGCTGATGATAAAACATGATCTTAATAAAAATAACCATATGGTTAGTTGCACAAGGCAAGGTATGATCTTATTCACCATTAGTGCTGTTATTAGCAAAATTCAACTAACAAAGAGGGTGACCTAACATGGTACCAAGCTATTTTATGGATGAATTTTCATACCAATTAAATAATTACTGTTCTAAAATTAAAATTTAAAAAAATCTCCAATTACTATTATCCAATTTATCAAATGTTATGATTAGTTAATAACTGTTTTTCCTTTGGATAAAAATTTAAAACATGCTGCAAAATATGGCAGAATTTAGCTTAGTCTTTTACTAATGATGCGGTGATGATATTAATAAATTAGATTTTTGCATCAAGTCAAAAATATAAAGCCATTTAAAATTACCGTAGATGTACTAATAAAGTAGAACAGACTTTAAAAGTCATGTTATTAGGATTTCTCAAGTCAGAGAGCCTTTAAAAAAAATATTCATTCTGAATAGTACAAAATCAATCAGCTTTCTTTCTTGAAGAATTAAAATTCCATATCAATAATGGCAATTTTTCTAATTATTCCTTTTGTCAAAACCAATGTATGTGGTCCCTATATAAAATATATCATGTCTTATATAGATAAACTCCTTTTTATTGTTGGTAGGTACTACTATTATATATATAATCTGATTTTAAAACAAGCCCCACACACCTAAATGAGCAAAAAGTATGATAGGTCAGCATACTACTGCTGAAAGATAACCAGCTTAAGGGAATAGTAGCAAAGCAATAATCTGTAATATTCTATCAATTAGACTATAGCTTAATATCCTTTTTTGTGTATTATATACAAAATATTAGCAATATATGTGCTAGGATGTAGCAATAGAAAAGCTGAATAGAATAATAATACAATGGTTTAGTGCTTTCAAGGGCTTATTGTGTCTTCATATTCATAATAGAATCAGGATAGGAAAATGGTGGTATATATATATATATAGGTGGATGGTATTCAAATTTATGTAAATTATAGTTGAGAGTGCCCTTTTTTTAGAAAAGAGGAAGCATGATTCTTTGCAGTTTATTTGGTGTTGTTAGCTATATACCATGCTTCTCTAATTTTCTTTTGAATCGTTTCTTTCAATATATTCTATTGCAACCAAAATAGGTTTAAATATATATCCTGTTAATTTCTGGTGATCAAGAAAGTTAGAGCTATATTCTGGCTTTTCAAATGCTCTTTTACCTAAGTACTGATGTTGTGATAAGCAGGTGGGATAAGGATGCTTGAAATTCTCCATAGTATGTTGCTTTGCATCCAGTTTGGGGCATTTAATTTCATATACGATGTTGGGGTCAGTGTGGATTCTATTCTATCCTTGGAATTATTAATTAGTCTATTGGTTAAGGGGAAGGGATATTCATAAACTGTTACTCTGCGCAAACTTCTCTACTGCTATGTACCAGCACACTTAACATATATTACAATTCGTACAAGAGAAATCTATATATTTTTCATTAGAATTACAATAAAAAAAATAAAAAAATAGACAAAATGAAAGCA
Organism: Epiperipatus broadwayi; assembly: GCA_028023455.1. Lineage (NCBI taxonomy): Eukaryota > Metazoa > Onychophora > Udeonychophora > Euonychophora > Peripatidae > Epiperipatus > Epiperipatus broadwayi. Next base: position 3,167,737 of record JAQFVV010000032.1, on the reverse strand, counting down.
ATATTCAAATTAATAAAAAAAATAATTAAATGATTTATTTCTTAGGAATTCTTAAAAAATTTGGCACCAAAAATGACAGAACTGGTCCTCAATCCATGGAATTTAAAATCCAGTCTACCACTCTATCACTATGCCAAACTATGTAGAACATTTAAATTAATGAATGTTTGCTAAGAGAAAAGTCAGTCTGTAGTTTTATTCATTGAATGAAATTTAAATTTTCGGTTTATACAGTATGAACTTTCAATATTTAATTTTAGTATTTTATCATTAAGAATATATAATAATAATAATTACTTCATAAATCAAGTAAGTATCTTTCTCATGAAATTCATGAGTTATCCTGGACTTGGTCCCCTTGTCTGGTGGACTGGCACGATGCTCTACTAATTCCTGTTCCAGTATTAGCACCCTCCTCTCATGATCCTGTAATTGCTCCCCCTGAAATATATATAAAACCTGTATCATATATTTAATTATTTTACTTATTGCTAATATGATAAAATAGTTATTAATATACTAAATATATAGTTATTAATATACTATATATATATATATATATTATACTATTTATACTGGACATATTGTTGGAAGAAATGATAATAGATGGACAGGTGAAATCTTAAACAGGACTCTAAGAGATTGTAAAAGATCTAGAAAGAGACAACATGTAAGATGGATGGATTCAATAAGGAAGTGTGCTGGATGATGTGAAAAAGAGAGGTTAGAGATTAGAGATGGATTGAACTTGAAGAGACAGATCTTCATTCTGCAGCGGATTGGTAATGGTTGAAATTGATAAGGAGGAAGTCAGTAAATAGAGAAATAATGTTTTCTATACTAATCAATATGTGGCACATATTGCAATCTGATTATAGTCTAACTAATAAAAAATATATATGCAAATCCTCCAATAATTAAAATGAAGGTTATATTCAAAAAGTTTACTATTAAAACAGTGTATTTTTATGATGAAAAAATTCCTTGAAAATAATATACTCCCCAAAAAGTATTTTCTAGTGGAAAATGTTTGTTCACATTAAGCTACTTCTAAATTATCTGATAATGAAGGGTCTGCAAAATTATGTCAGTGATTGAAATAATAAATAAAAGATTTGGTATAAGAAATAGGTAAAGTGATGGAGAAAATATATTAATATTATTTGAAATTATACTGAGAAATAAATGTTTTGTTTTTTAAAGATTCATATCTCACATGTTTAAAATTTTTCAATCATTTGCAACATATTGTATTAATGTTCATTTGTATTTATAAAACTTATGTATAGTCAAAGCCAGTGGTTCCAAAACTGTAATCGGTGAACTTTTAGGAAACTGCAAGATGACTTGCCAGAGATCAACAGACCCATCTTCTAAAAAGGCTTATATTTATTGTTTGGCTTGTTTAAAATTATTATTTAAATGAAATGTGATAAATTTGTGTATTGTATATTAAAATGATAAATTTTAATGCCTTTTTGAAAAAGAAAAAAAAAGATTTATTTTTAGTAAATTTTATAAATTATTAATTTTGTTATTTCAATAAAGCTTTTCAAATTAACATAATTTTTTTTAAAGGACAGATTATTATTGTAAAATTATATATTAAGATAATAGATGTAATACTTTTAAAATGTCTATCTTTTCTCTCGTAATCATTTGTGTTGGCAGGTAAAGTGTGTTAACATAAAGATTTGTCATAATTACAGCTTAAATTGCATTTGATGTTTTTATGTGAACTTTCTAATAACTTAACATCTGTTTAATAATAAGGATTAACAAAAGCAAAGTTTATTAATGTAATTTAGAATTTTTCTGAGATATTATGTTTTTATATCACTTAATATGGGTTGATCAAGTGAATAAATATGGTTAGATTAGAAAGCATGAAAATATAAAAAGCAGAGCTGTTATCTAACATTTAAGTTTTATTAAAAGAAGTTAAAATGATATAACAACAAGAAAATATTAATTATTTAATAGCAATAGCTCTATTTGATGATCAATCATTTAACATGTCTATTTAAAGTGACAGCAGTTATAACTCTCAGGAAAAATTGCTCTAGTACACACTCCTTCAACAAGTTTTCAAATAAAATAAGACTGTTTTTCATGCATATATATATATATCGAATATTATAATAATTGCAGCAATGAAATGTGTTAAACATTTTGTTTTCCATTTTCATAATAATACTCTTATGAAAAAGGTTATAAGAGATTTCATAAAGCAGGCATATAGTTTTGATAATAAGATTTTAAATTTAATTTCAAACTTAACAGCAGATGGTTTAAGATCATGGTGAAGAGAATTGCTCTTGGAAGCATATGTTGAGGGTAAACTAAGAAAGTCATGCACCGTTTGTTGGTATTAAAAGAAAATATAAACTTTATGAAAGGCTAATCTACAGAAAGTTTATAATATTTTGAATGTAACACACAAAGAAATGATTTATTAATATTCAAAACTCAGATGCTTTATAATCCAATAATCTAAAAAAAAAAAATATTCAATAACTTTTTGGCTTGTATTGGTATCAGATTGAAAATAATTGTCAGTTTAGTTAGCTTTTTCAGACAGAAAGATGGATGCATATAAAATACAATAAAGACTCCAAACTGCTGCTATTGCATTTACAAATTAAAAGTGAAAATCTTTCATCACAGAGATATAACTTTTTCAACCAAATGAATTGTATATAGAACTGTTATTGTGTCAAAATTAATGTATAGTAAATTAGGCATGGACTTCCTTACTCAAGAACTTAAAAATAATGGGAAAATTTCAATTAAAAACAGCAAGACTAGTCAGTACGTTCTTCAACTTTTTGGATGTGATGATATTAAATTTACAATTAACAGTAGTAAAGTTAATAATTTTTATTAGTCATTTATTAGATTAGAGATTATCTATTAATAAATAAATAATAAATCAAAATAAGATTGAAACAAACAATTATTAATAACTATATTATAATATTTATTGAACCAGTTTTTATACAGAGTCGGGAATCTCTCAGCCATTATGCCCAGAGAAACCTGTTAGCCACTTTACCTTCCCTTTCCATTCCCCATCCTAAGATTTTTCCATATTCTTCTCTATTCTGCTCCATCCCATTTTTCACAATCTTTGTCAACTCCATGATCTTTATATCTAAATCCCCTTTATCTTTTCCCAAATCAAGCATAAAAACCAATAACCCATTTTCTGCGTAATCACTTTGTTTATATTTATTCTGCCACAAATTCATTATTTGTACCCTTTCTGCTTTCAGGCATTTACATTCAATTAATAGATGCCTAATATTTTCACATGCACTGTGACTTCTCCTTATACAGAATCAGGAATCTCTCAGCACCTATGCACAGAGAAACATGTTAGCCACTGTACCTTCCCTTTCCATTCCCCACCCTAAGGTTTCCCATAATCTGCTCCATCCTAGTTCCACAACATAATCTTTGTCAACTCCACAGTCTTCATATCTAAACCCCCCTTATCTTTTCCCAAACCCAGCATAAAAAGCAATAACCCACTTTTCACTATAATCACTTTGTTCATATTTATTCTTCCAGAACTTCATTATTTGTACCCTTTCTGGTTCCAAGCATTTACATTGAATTAACAGATGCCTAATAATTTCTATGCCTTCCTCACACAACTTGCAGATTAAATCACCCATTTTTTTTCCATTTACGTGTATATTCCTTGCTGCTAAAGATCCCATTCGAGCCTTAAACAACATCTATTTTCCTTAATATTATCATAAATTAACTCGCACACAATGTTCTGTTTACTTCCATATATAATTAAACTCTTTTTACTCTCCATCCTAGTTCTCCATCTCTCCAACTCCCTATTCTTTATTAATGAATCTATTTTCTATCCCATTCCTTACTACTATAAACCTCAACAATCCTCCTAACACAATCACCCCACCTTTTGTACAAATATACTGATACAACTTCTTTATCCAAATCTTTTGCATACCGCATTACCTTTCTCACCCATTTTGTTGCCTGCCCTTTACTCGTAACCCAATTAAATACTATTTTGGTCTGCAATCTACTGAACATTTTCATTTTGCTTTTTGCATCTCTCATATAAAAACCTGACCATCCAATTTCTCCTTGCATTGCTTTCTTTGCTGTCCACACATCTGCATCTAATGCAGGTCTTCCTACTTCCCTTTGTATTTTATCTAAGTAATCTAATACCCCTTTATTAACACACAACGCTTCAGTGCCATATGTTAACACTCCTACTGCAACTCCCTTCCATACAATTCTAGCTACACAATATTTATTATATGAAAATACTGTTAATTTCTTTATCAATCCCTTTTTTTTCTTTGCTTCATTTATCAATTTTTTCTCCCATTCATCCAAGCAATTTTTATGATTACTTGGGATGATTCCCAAATAACTATATCTATCCACTACACGTAACTTTATATCCCCCAATAAAAATTCTTCATCCTCTCTTTCCCCAGCATTAATCATCATTATATTCGACTTTTCTTCACTAAATTTAATCCCCATCTCTTTACCCATTTTGCACATGTCTTCAGTATAACTTCCATATCTTCTTTCTGCACACAAAAAGACATCATCTGCCACCTATTAATGGTATCTCTATCCCTCTTCCTAATCTTTCTATTGCTCTCTCTATTTCACTCAAATATAACAAAAATAAAATAGCTGACATAGGGCATCCTTGCCTTAGTCCCATCCCATTTTTCTATATCCCTTAATTGATATGTATAATAATTATTTTCATATAATCTGTTAATAATATTCACTAAGGCTCCATCCATTCCCAAATTTGCTAAATTTACCCATACTCTATTTACTCTATCATATGCCTTCCCTATATCTATAAAACTCATATATAACTGTCTACATGAATTCCTAATCATATCCATAAATTGTGTAACTACAAATAAATTATCTCCTATACGCTTATCTGACCTAAAACCTCCTTGCATTTCTCCCACTACACTATTTTCTTCCAGCCATTTTGTAACTCTTCTAGCCACCATATATGAAAAAACTTTATATAAAACTGATGTTACCGTTATCAGTCTATAATTGTTTAACTTTCTATGATCCTTACCCTTTCCTTTAAATAATAATCTTATTCTTGTATTACTCCAACTACCTGGAAAAACTATCTTCTATGCCATCTTATTAAAACATGATAATAGCTTTACTTTTGCCTTATGCCTAAATTCATTACCATCTCTGCTACCCATCCATCTAAACCTCTTGCCTTTCCACTTTTCAATTTCTTCCCTGCCTCATTCAGTTCATTTTCTGTAAATCGAATACTCCCATTACTATATGCTTCCATATTTTCTATCCCCCTGTTCTTCACATCTAACATCTTTTCTACATCCATTACATACCTATTCAAGATTCTCTCTAATTTTTTTCTAAAGCTACACTCTATTCCCTCATCATCTAGTAATACTATTTCTTTATCCCCTACATTTCTCCTTTTAATGTAATTCCAATTTTTTTACTATCATCTTTTCCACTTTTATTAATATCCTCCAACAATTTACTATTCAATTTCATTCTCTAATTATCTATTTTAGCTAACTTCTTCTTTTCTAAGTACCTTTCCCATTTAGCATTAATATCTTTTTCACTTTCTTTATTCTTAATCATATCTCCTATAACCATTATTCTCTTCCCCTTTTCTTTAAAACTCTGTATATCCTTAACTAGGCATTCCTATATGCTACTGTTCCAATCCATTATAGTTTGACTGTCTCCAGTAGCTATATAAACTAGTCACCATCCATTCTTGTCTTCCCAATCTTATTTCAAACCACAAATGTTCTTGGCATTTAATAGAATTTAAATATTTTTTTGATATAACATCTATACCACCACCCCTTTTTTCTATTTATACCCTGCCATACCAAATCATCCAAAATAGATTCTTCTTTTCATAGATATGTTTCCACTACTGCCAAAATCTCAGCTCTTCATTTTCAATTGCTTTGTTTAATTCCAATCACTTTTCTGGTCTCCTATCATCTTGCATATTCAAATACCCAATTTTAACAATTTCTTCTTTCCTAACTACTCTTTATAAATTCTTTTGATTCTTTCTTTTCCATTATGTTTATAAATAACTTGCTTATCATTAATTTTACGGACACATTCCCTCTCCACATCTACATTTATATCTAAATCATCTACCCTTTGATTACTTCTTACATCCCATCCATTCTTCTTCTTTTTGATAGTACTGCAATTTACAACCCCACCCCCTTTATAAATTTCCCGAATTATATTTTTTATAAATCAGATTCCCTAAAACTTCACTTCATTGTTTTCCTAAGTGCAATCTGTCTTTACTATATAACTCCCTCTTTCCAATAAACCAACCCCACACATCCACAAATATAACATCATTTCTCTCACACAATTTTTTCAACCTCTCATTAATAGAACCTGCTCCATCTAACAAACGCTTCTTGTCAAATCTTGATAATAATCCAACTAACCTTACTCTTCCTTTAATCTTACTCAAATTCCCAATTAATTCTATATACTCATCCATTACTCTCTCTGATGGTTCTGACAAATTATTAGTCCCTACCATAATATACACATCTCTACTACTTTGTTTTTTTACTTTATCTGTCACATCCCTAATTCTAGCTACAGGCAAACATACTCTTACATACCTACTTCTATTTTCCCTTGCAATTAAATCCCCACATTCTCTAATTAGCGAATCTCCTATCAATATTATTTCCTAGACTACTTTCTCTGCTCCAGCCATAAAATTTTCTACCACCTTCTGGACCTCCTTATCTACTTCTTCATTATCATTACTACTCAATAATTCCTTTATCTGCTCATACTTTGTCTCTAACAAATTTAATTTTGCATCTACATCTTTCATCTCTTCCTCTATTTTACTTATTCTTTGGCCAACCATCTCCATCGCATTACTAATTTCTTCACCTCTATCTCCTGACACTCTACTAAAAAGATATTCTGTCCCATCTTCCTCTACCTTTTGCTTCTTTCCCCCGACTTCCTCTTTAGACTATCTACACTTAGAAACCACTTTTTCACCTCTTTCATCACATTTGCACACTGTCTACATAACCATAAACCTGTTACATCCTTTCTAGTCTTATTCAAACATTTCAAGTGAAAAATCTCATCACACATGGTACACTTTACCAGAGCATGCCTAGTTTCTTTCTGCCAATTATATGCATTGTGGAATACAAATGCAATCCATATTCCTTATTTTCCAAGTTACCTATTCTATATTTGACTTTATACTTCTTTCAAAACCGATCAATACTATAACTACGTGTTTTCCGACCTTAGGCCTCCAAAACGTTATCTTTTTTTTCAAAATAAGTCACTGTTCTTAAATTTTAAAAAAAAAAAACTTTAGTAGCAAACTTATTAAAAACCAACTAATCTTACGTACAACTTTGTTATAAATATTCTTAGACTAACACACATTCAACAAAATAACTTTTTTTAAAAAAAACTTCTATAGATAAAATGCCAAACGAATAACTTTCTAGCCTTTTAAAAAATATTTTTTTCAATCTTTCAAATTTCAATTAACACACTCTCTTGATCACAATTTACATTTTCATACACAATAATCAGTCTTTATATCGATGATGTCAGATTTATGCATAAAAATGAAACAAATAGCAAACTTAGCTTTTCTTCTCTATCCAATATTTTTGTGTTTCCCAATTGAACATATGTTTATTAGTAAATATATGGTCTGCTACCTTAGACACATTTGTTTTCTCTCTTCTAGTCATCAGTATATGTTCTTACAAGCGCTTTACAATGGGATGACTGGTCTCACTAATATACATTCTTCCATATTAATATGGTATTTCATAGATGCAGTTTTTTCTTTTCAGCATTTCAAGTTTAAGCTTTGTAAATGTTAGAATTTCTCGTAGTATAGTATGGCTCTGGAAAGATATTCTGATGTTACACTGATTGCAGATTTTCTTTAATTTGTCTGCTATTTTTGGTATTTATGGGTACACTACAGTACCAATAATGTTTTTTTTTCTTTTGATGATTCTTTTTCTTGTCTATTTAAGGTTTTTTTTAATAACAGCGGATGAATAACCTTATTTATAAGAGTTTGTTTTATATAGATCTTTTCTTTTTTCAAATTGCTGGTTTCTGAACAAATCTCTTTTGCTATGTTCCATAGTGATAGTATAACTCCATGTTCTATGTTTATGATATAATTGGATGTATAGGCTAAATATTTTCCTGTATGTGTGGATTTTCTGTAAACTGTAGTTTTGACCTTGCCATTTCTAAAGACGTTCAATATTTATATCAGATAATGGAAATAATCCAATATAAAAATACAACTTATATTCTAGGTGTTTTATATTTTTGCAATAAATTATGAGTCAATTGACCATGCATAGATTCTTGAAATCATTTCAAACCACTGACTATTTATCCCCCCTCCTCCCATATCTTCTAGTTTCATTTAAAACATCCCTTATTATTATTCAACTTCTGAAAAAAATGTTTAATACAATTTTTCTCTATTTAATTTATTCAAAAAATATTATTTTTTCATTCAATCTTTTTAAAATCTGGATCATTTAACTTTTATTTATACAACCATATCTTCATTAATATTTTTCTCTAAACTCAAAAGCTAAATGATCTTAATTCATCTAAAGTAGGCAGAATCAAACTTTTTCATGAGATAATGTTCATCATATCATAACCATACAATTTTTTAATGCCCCCCCCCCCCCATTTTGTTTTGACAGAATCTTTTTCATTTATACATTATAAATGATATAATTTTGTTAGATTTCATTTTACTACAGTGTTCTTAATATTTATACAAATATACACAGTTTAAACTTTACACAAAAAGGAACAATATCCTAAAAAAAAAAAAAAAAACTGAATATAGAATGAAAACTGTATTTATCTGTATAAACAAACATATATTTATCGATGTGTATAGAAAATAATTGTTAAAAGCAATTCCATGTGAATATCTAATACAAAAGTGATTTAAATTAGTACTAACAATATCACAAACAAATGCTGATTGTGATGCTTGATCTAAAGCTTTGTACAAAACATTTACACTATAAATTTATTGATGCATAAAGTTTTCTTAAACTGCTATGATTTCTCACTTACCCAGCTTATTAAACATTTAAAAGTGTTAATCTATTCTGAAAGCCTCTTCATAATTAACATATTAAAATTTTTTTATACCATTGCACATAAAAAAAAAAAAAACTTACAACATTTAAACGAGTATGACTAACAGGCAAGAGAGGTCTCTGGAACTTTTTCTGTGAACCAACTCCTCCTGCCAGCGGAGGAGCTGATAAGCTAGCTGCAACAAAGTTGATAGTATCAATCCAACACTGAAGTTCTTTGGAATCACTGAAAGAAAAAAACTTTCATAATTATATATTGCATAAATTACCATAAATAATTTTTTCAAGATAACATATATATATATTGTAACAGGTTACATGGAGCACAATAACAGTGTGTGTGCACAAATATATATATAAAGTTGAAAGGAAAACTAGAAATAAACAGATAAAAATTTTGTAGATATTTTCTATATTTCCTAGAATAAATTAATTCTAGTAAAAGGTTAAATAATTTTGGATTTAAAATAAAAAGTTTATTATAAATTAAACATTTAAAAAGGTCTAAATAAATATTAACATTGTATTCTAATTTTGAAATTAAAAACAAACATGATGTATGATAAAATAGAACTGATAATTGTAAACATTTCTATTATCTATCTTTGAAATCTTTTAATCAATGCTTGTATACATTTCTCTATCTATTTTTTAAAAAATCTTTGTAGATCATACTTGTAATAAAATTTCAAAGGTAGCTTTTATTTAAAAGTAATTTGAAAAGATTAAAAAGATAAAAAAAAAAAAAGTTTTCAATTAATGTTTTTTTGTCATTTCAGTGATTATATAAATAGTTGATAAAAAGATTAATTTTAGTTTGACTAATAATATTTTGAGAGCTGTTAGCAGTAATTATAGCTGGCCAGAAGTAACTAGCTAGCAGAGTACTGCAGATCAGGATAGCAAATTACAATAAAGATATGTCTGCAAGGAAGGCAAGTCAAAAGGCTGCTATATAGTTCACAATGGGGGTTTGAATTCACATGGAAAAAAGGATCAACTTCAAGTGTTTCATAGCTACAACTGATCTAAAATCTATCTAATCCTGGGCAGAAGGGGGATCATTGCAGTTACCTGAATTATACTTTTCCCAATATGATTATAAACCAATCTCACCAAGATAACCTCAGCTTGTTGAAGAAGTAAGTTATACATATGCTAATATATCTATAGGCAGAGAAGCACAAATAAACATGTGATGAGTAGCATTATATTAGAATGGTATTCTTTATCAAACATATCGTTTCACCTACTATGTTCCATAGTATATTTTTCCTAGTTTAAACCTCCCAAGTTGGCATATATTAATTAAAAGAGCTTAATAAAAAGGTATAACAATACGTATATGCATGTATGTGCATATATTTTATAAAGGTATATTTCAGAGATAAACCAGTTAACTTAATAAAAGGTATATATGTGAATATATCTTATAAATGCGTCTTGCCAATAATGTAAATAATTTCTATAAATAAGGCAAACATAATTCTAAAGTTTAAGGTAATAAAGTTAAACATTACCTGGTATGTGAAAGAAGCTTGCAAAGTTATAGATTTCTAACTTTGTTATTCTTTTTATTTTATTTTATTTGATTCTCAAAGATGACAAATCTCTTACACTAATTAGCTCTCTTTGCCTAAATATTATAGTTTCTAAGTTGACCGACTCATGTATATAATAAAATGTTTACCAGGTTAAAATCTGTTTTTGTAAAATAATTTTATTTCTTGGAAATTAGCTGACCACAAGTGGGTTTTGAAAATCTGTAAAAACAAGAGTAGACTTAAAAGATATTAAATTTATTTTTGTAACAAAGAGAAGCTAGATAATTGACACTATTTTTCTCAATTACTTATTTTACTAAATTACAGGATAACGGTTTTGTTGTAAAGCTTATAGCACACATGTAAAATAAAGATTAAAAATTTGTCTCAGCTTGTAAACAAATTGTGACATTGGCAGATAGGGAATATATTCTTATAAAAACCCGAGTGGAATTAAATTAGGTAGGGACAATAGATAATTTTAACTTGTGGTGCTGTCAGGAACTATGTCCACTTTAACAATGAAAAATCAAGGCTAGAACGGCAACCTGTTGCTGATCGACCTTGCAGGAGACAATTCACGGTAATGGGAGAAGTTCGAAACAGCAGCCTGCATGGAAGATAAATATGAACAGACCAGCGAAACAGGGAAGTGCCTAAAGCCATGAAAAAAAATCCCTTAGCAGAGAAGATCGGTAAAATAATCCGCAGAGATCTGTAATAAACTCATTAATTTCTTAAATAATTCAAAGCAAGCTATGTATAAATGTGCGTAAACTTATTATTTAAACTTTCTTTACAGAATAAATTCTATCATTAAGCTAAATTGTATCTAATTTCCTAAAATAATGTAAGGATAACTACTTTGTAAAACTTGCCTAACTCTTTTAAAGTAAAAAAACTTAATAATGTAACTCTTGTTAAATTTAAATTATACTCTAAATATCTTTCTATTTGCGGTTATGCCTTCATTATATTTTATTATATTTGTTATGAATTTATGATATGACTTATTCAGAGGGGAGATTGATATTTAGATCCTGTAGAGGGGGGTTTGAGAGAGATGATTAAAGGCTCTCTATAGATAATTTATAGGCATTAAAGCCCACACACATGCAATCTCCAGTCTGAAACCTATTATATATATATTTAATAGCTACTGTGTATTAACTTTTTTTTTTTTTTTTTTTTTAAATTTATAATTTTTTTTACAAAAAATAATTTTTAAAATTTAGATTTTATAAGTTTTAAAATTTTTTTTGGGGAAAAAAGTTTTTTCAACCAGTTGGGGTTGAGTAAAAGGTTTGCTCGTACTTTGTTTGTTTTTAATCAAATTACACAAGTTTGTATTATTTTTTAGCAAATTGTGTAAGCTTTTATAGTTTGTATTGTAATATTATAAACTATGTATTAAATTTTACAATTATATTGACATTAGTTTATACAAAATTTCTAAATATTACTTTGTCTTGAATACTTTACTTGCTTTGAAATTGTTAACTTTATCAATCATCTTAAATATAACTTTAGTGGCTGTACCTGGTATATGTTATGTAGAATGTCTGTGCAGTGAATACTGTGAATTATTTCCATTTTTAAAAAATCAAGATACCTATTTATTTTACTTTTTCTTCTTCTTCAAATTATACAATATGTGAATTTTTTAATATTATTACAGTTTTTAAAAAATCTGCAACACAAACATTATTTTTCATCACTTACTACAGTAAAAATTATTCACAAAATCCACTCAATAAGATGATTATATTTATATCTAATTAATTTAAAATTAAATCTAATTTTATCAAGTAAATTTAAAATGTATGTGTATGTCTACCTTGTTTGAAATAAATATTCAGAATTTTCTGCAGTTTGCAAGCGAAAGACATGCTGCTTCTTTTTATAATCTGTGGCTTTGGTAGCTAAGGAATGGTGAATGCGAATTGAATTGTGCAGATTTTCATACATCGTATTTTTCTTGAACCCATGCTCATCCTAGTAATTAAACAAATAAAACAAATAAATTTAAGCATAAAAAATAAAACACACACACATATATAAAAGTTAATATTAATAGTAATATGGAAAAGTTTTTGTTTATTATATAATGCTAATAAAAATGTCTTGGGGAATTAAACTAATCAAAGTTTTATTCAATAATCTCCAAGTAATTAACAAATATATTAAATGTTCTATCATTTTCGGGGTTATATATTTTTTCTATTATTATTAATGATATTTTGGACTACTTCCATATGCTAGATAGTCGTGATAACAAGAGCAATAGTAATTTAAAATGTAAGTACTTTGCAACAACAAGTTATCAATGTTGGCTATTATGAATTTTTTAAAAGAATTTATGTTATATATTTAAACAATTTCATTCAATTAAAATCTATTCACTTCTTTATTTTTTTAATGCATTCTAATTCTTAAATTTTGCTTATTTCCAAATTATTTCTATGTAAAAAATATTCATTTAATATTGTACTACGACAAAATCCATATGTGAAATCAAAAATTCTGAGATGTTATGTAATTGCTTATCAACTAAATAATAACGAATAATACAGGATTATAGAATATGATTTTAAAAAAATTTTCTTCAGTTACCATGCTACTCAACATCATCAGCCACAATTCAGAGATTAGTAAAACAGGTACTTGGGTATTATTCCTGCAACCTAGAAAAGATAGGACGACTTTTTACATACGCGATAAAGACATAATGTTGCAAACATTAAATAAACCCTTGCGATTTGAGTTTTTTTCCTCGTCAAAAAACGTGTTTTTGAATGTGCACAAAATGTGCTTTGAAACGTGTCAACCGAAACAATTATATAGGTGCTTTTTTGGACATTTTGGTATTTTTTTTCTGATTCAAAAGTTTGTTGTTTATACATTTTAAACCTACCATTTATTATTATTATTGTGAATTTGGTTCAACAGTATTTATGTAAAATGGGCAAAGTACACGAGATGTTTTGAATGTTTATTAAATGCAATGCTATATATCACAAACAAACATATATAAAAATATGATCATCATTGTTCACTATTCTTTTAATCTTTTTGCATTGTTTATATTAAATAAATCTGTAAAATTATTCCCTCCCATCTCCTTTACATTTTAATACTTTAATCAATTCTATTATCTGATAGTTTCATCTACCTAATTGTAAAATATAATTGCATCATATTATTTCTTCTTTATATATTAGATACACAAAATAAGACTATTGTATGTTTGTGTAAATAACAAAAAATAATGTAATGCAATTATATTGCATAACTTTGAAGAAAGACTGTTAACAGCCAAATCTATTTGCTAATCAAGTAATTAAAACATTAAAAAAAGTGCAAATAATGAGTGAAATCTTTTAGAGATTTATTACTTATTATAATTGATTATGTTAAAATATTAAGACACATCTTTAACAATCATCACCCCCCCCCCCAGCTTATTACATACAAATGCATTTAGAGGAGGAAAAATTACTCTATAGATAAGTTTTGCATTAACTATACTAATCAATCCATGAACCACAAATATACATATCCATTTCCCTGTTTATTTTATATTTTGCAATGCTATGTTTAATAACTACATTTGATGATCTTTGAAAATTTAAATGTCAAATCATTGTTATTTTCTACAGTTAAATATATATATACATAAAATACTGAATTTATTTTTAAAAAAAGAAAAAGGTATTATATTTTCTATTGAAAAGGTATCAAATTTCATTAAAAACTTCAAATATTTGAAGACAGCAGTATTATTACAGAACAGTCTGATGATAATTTTATTGAAGTTATTACAATTATATTTCTATATGGCTATGTAATTCTTCCATCATGAATACATTAATTTTATGATAAATTAACAGCATTAAAAAAAAACATTTCTATTGGCTATCATCATTTTCACATCCATTATTAATCCTATGCTGCATGGTCTGATTAAGTTTCATTCAGTTTTTTGTATTCATAACTTTTCTGGTTCATATCAGCTCAGTAAACTTTCTTATCCATCCATATCATATAGCCCTTTTAAAGGCATCTTATAATTACTTTGGCCATTTCTTCTAGAACATGCCTAGCTCAACTCCATGTCAGCCTTAATTCATTCAATAATATCAGTTATAATTGTTTCTATCTCACTTGTGAATACATTTTCATTGCCCATAAATAATCCTATCACATATTTCCTATACTTCATTGTTTTTGTTAAGTGTTCAAGATATAGATCCATAAATTAGCACTTTCTTTTTCAAGCACACAAGTATATTTCATTTAATAGTCTCTTTTAATTTTTTACTAGGAATATTTATTATCCTCTTTTATGAAAAGTCATTTAACATTAGTTTAGTCTTCTCAGAGTTTATCATTAGTCCTACTTTCATGTAAAAGCTCTTGTAATATTATTAAAGTTCTGAAGCAATCCATGAGGGGGGAAAATATCTAAAAATCTACATGTCTAAAGTAATCTTAATTTACTTTGATTATTTTTGCTTCCTAATTCAATCTAAAAAATTTTTTTCTATAAAACTGCCATAAATTGCTAGTCCATTTTAATAAATATTCTTCAGAATCTGACAGTATCTTGGGTCTAAGTTATGTTGCTTCAAAACTTTAACCACATCAAGAATGGTTAGAATCAAATGCCTTTTCATAATCTACAAATTCAATATAAACATTATTGGTTCTTTCTATAACTTCTTTTAATATTTAGATGGAACTTTTATAACTATCGTACAGTATCCAGATTGTTTGTTCATTGATTTAAATCCAAACTTCTCTGCGATAATAAACATAGTAAAATTCTTATATAAAATAAGACTGTAATTATTAATATTCATTTTTTTCATTTTTCATACATATCAATATCATATTAAAAATACAGACTTTTTAATAATAATTTTGAATCATTTGGATATTTGAAAGATGTACAAGAATTCTTTCACAACTACAACTATCATAAGTAAAATAATTAATATTTTTATATGATTTGACTTATTTAAGACAAAAAAAAAGTTAATCAGCAATATATAAAAAGAATGTTGTGCTTATCTTCTGCAGACTTAGAATTTTATGAGCAAATAATTTTGACTCAGAAATCAAGCTAATCTTACAAAGAATACTATCTAAAAATAGAGAAGATTTAAAATTGAAAAAAATTTTTTTGTAAAGATATGGTAAGAACATACGAGATAAAATAAGTTAATAGGTGGATATTTATTAATAGTAATATATTATACAGGAATTCAATGAAGTAAGTTGCTTGTGGGTTAAACTTTGCTTTTGAATGATAGTAATATTTGCAAAGGCTATTAATTTCCGATTGATTAATGCCGATTTTTTAAAACTTATTTTGGTTCCTTGAAAGTGGTTCTATGACAAAAATGTTTTACTCTCATTCAACTGAAGACATATATACACACACATATATATATATATATTGTAATGGTCTAGATTTTCCACCAGAAAAGGGGGAACAGATCTAATTATAGTCAGACCTATGGATTTTTGGGTAGGTGCTGTGATTGACACGATGAAGTACCTAATCAATGATCATGTCTACCTCCAATGGGCTAGCTCTAGGTTTGCTCATTAAATTCAGACACAATTTAGGCTAGTTCAACTGTATCTCACCCCTCTTTCGGATTTCATTATACCTCAGAATTCGAACCCAGGGAGAATATTGCCCTCGGCTCTCTTCAGGGTTGAATTTATTCTAGACGGCAACAACTATATCATGGTGTGGATTCCAATTGAGTGTAAGATTCACCTAATCATACTAATGTATTACGATGTAAAAGAAAGTGTGTGTGTGGGTGTATATATATCAGGTTATGAATTGATGGATGGGTGGATAAATAACTCTGACAAACTAGAGACCATTTAACGTAAATCAATTGAACAAGATTTATTTGACTAACAAAATGAAAATTCCAAAGTCTTTTAACATGATAAAAATAATAATAATAACATATACGTACATGGGTGTGCAGCAAATATGTATCTCTATCATAATGACAAATAAATATATTTATTAACCCAACCCTTTCCATGATAGATGTACATGATGAAACACTAAAGATATTTACAAACCCCATAACTATGTATAAGTTTCCTACAGTATACAGAAAAGAGCATTCATGCAAGAAGATTAGTCTTTCATACTGAATAGACAAATATAAACATTGTTAGTTAACAAACGAACTCTGACCTGTAGAAGTGTATGGTCTTAATATGGAACAGTATCAAGTAAAATCTTACCTTGGTCCATAATGCCTTAGAGATGATGATCCCAATGACAAGTCACTATTCAGGGGGAACTAAAATTTTATTCAATAAAAAAAATTTTGAACTTAACAACCTCCCCACCCTTTCATGATTCTAACTACAATGGACTGTTCCAAGCAGTAGGTATTTCGGTTCCCAGATGTGGAAGTAAAATGAAAACAAAACTCTACAAATGTATAAAAAAAATAATACATAGCAATTTAAAACTTTCCCCAAATTATTCAGAATAGAATTCATGGATTTGGCAAGGACTGACCCTCATAGGTGCACTTCATCGCTGTTCCAGTCATCTTTCCTCGGCAAGTAATACATTGCTCATGGGAAATACTTGGTGGCTTGCTTGCACTGATGTTATTTCCTTTTTCATGTTCAAGTTCGAGACACGTATTTGATGTTTAAGAAGGCATTATATATAGATGAACATTAATTCATTGCATCTCCTATGGTCAGGACTAACAATACTTCAGTCTTACGACAATATTAAATTAGCCGGAGTACATCATTTTGCAGTTCGTAAAATATTTAACTTTTATTGATTCACTATTTAATGCTTAAAAAGTTTTATAAGAAACAAATTATTCCATTTTTATATATATATGCCAATAATCTATTTCTTGATTTTTATTCATATTAAATAACCGTTTAAATCAGCTTAACTAATTTTATTCAATTGTGCCAATCTATTAAAACTTTTTTTTGGTTTACTTATTGGCTGTAGTTTTTTAATATTTCCATCACGATGATTAGAATGATAATTTGGACTATTCAAACAATTAATCCATATTCTCTGATAATTAAACATTCTAATTCTGATGTTGGTACTGTGCAGTTCTTGTGTTCTTTTGAACAAAGCAAAAAGATGGAGGAAATCAAATGAGTTTGTTTTTATACTGCCCTCAATTCCCATTGTTCAGTAAACTTGCATTTCATTTTCTCTTTCATCGATATGTTACACATGTCATGTTGATGAAAAGTAAAATACAATTATGTAATAGGATTCTGTTTTCACCTTCCATATCTGATTACCTAGTGAATGGCTTGACATTAGGTCATTATGATGTCTACCAAGTCTAGGATATTGACATTTAGTTCATTGTTTATGTAAATATATATATATGACTGATCTGTCGAATTAAGATTTTTATCTTTCTTTCAGCTAAGGAAATTTAATTTATTGAGACCTTTAATATCGCGTTTGATAAAATAAACATTGGATGTGCATCTCTCTCTATATATATGTGTGTGTGTGTTTACTATCTAAATAATTTTTTCAACTATCCATTAACTAAATTTATTTTTTAAATGAATTTAATTTAGTGAATAATGCGCTATGAACTAAGGCTGGTTCGAATCTGATTATAAACTACCCCTACAATATATATTATAATTGTGATGATCAGTAAGATGATATGGGTCCTATCTGACACTTGCCATCAAGAAATATTTTAGGGATATATCTTATGTCTACATTAACATTTTTTCCTTAATATATTGTAATATCCGCACTTACGACTGTGCCAAGGTTATAACTGTAAGTCATACTGTGTGGTCAGCAAATAACATTATACAATTCCCACGCTGTTCTTTCCCAACGAAGCTCTCCAACGAATTGGTCTGCTACGAAGCTCTCCAAATGAATTGGTCTGCAATGAAGCTCTCCAATGAATTGGTCTGCAACGAAGCTCAGCCACGGATGCTCTCCCACGAATGGTCTGCACCGACTGCTCTCCAATGAATGGTCTGCAAGCGAATGCTCTCCAAACGCATGGTCTGCAACTTGCTACTGCGTGACTGCTCTCTACATTACACTGCTCGATGTTACCCAGTCTTCCTATCGCTCTCTGACAACTTCAACGATCAATCAATGCACTGACCAATAAGGTAACGTCTCTTATCTAGAAACATTTGTAATTAGCAAATATTTCTAGGAATTGTCGATCGCCATTACGTCAATGCACTAATTAAATTCCTCAGCTATCAGAGCGCGATCTAAAAACAGCCTTACGAATAAATTCTAGTTTTTCTGGAGTGCACAAAAATGTCTGCCATTTTTACAAACACTACATATATAATAATTAAAGTGATGAATACATCATTCAATATGGATCATGAAATTGATATACAGACCAGACCATTTTTATATAAAATAATTAAAACAATCCACTATTTAAATAAACAAAACAAAAAATAATAATTTATTTACAAATTTATAATAATATAATTGTCACTACAATATATTATTTCTTCTCTAGAGCAAATACAATTTCATTAGAAATTATTTACTAATCATGTATTCAGTAAAACTATTATTAGTACTTTAAACTATACTTTCCAATTTAAATGAAATCCATAGCTGTCTACAATTATGACTTAATCTATTGAAATTCAAGTAACTAGCAATGATATTTCTATAACAGTCTTTATTTTTCACAAACACATATGAAAGGACACATAAGAAACCAATAATAACAAATGTGCTTTCACTAAAATGTCCAAGGTTTATTTTTGATTAACTTTAAAATATTAACCTTATACATTATATGATCAAGTATTACTTGCTATTAAATAAATTCTCATGCTTTAATGCATCCAAGAAATAATCCCATATGTTGTTCACTCTTATAAATATAACTCATTTATTCAATTATCTTCAACCTCATAGTAAACACATATATTGTAACGGGCACATGCGTACGTTACATTGTTTTTTATTATTAAACATGAAAAAAAAATAAAAGTTCGCAAATAAAACTTTTTTTTTTTTTTAAGAATTAAAAATTGAAAATTAAAAAATCATCTTAAACTCGTATATATATAAAATCGCACAGATAAAAAAAAATTATTAAAAAGAAATGTTATTAAAAAAAAAAAAAAAGTATTTTAAAACTAAATTGTCAGTAAAGATTTAAAGATAAAAATATATCAAAACATTAATTAATCAGAAAATAGAAATGATTGTTTTAATTAGTTAAATGTAAACTACCCTTGGGCATTTAAAATGTATAAGCAAAGGTCAGATAGAAGAGAAAAACAATGGAATCGGACCTCAGCGAAAGGACCATCACATCGATGATGTAATGTCAATTGAATCCTTAAAATTAATATAAAAGGAAAAGTTTGGAAATTATTAGTTAGTTATTACAAGATGACAGATATGTGTTAAGTTGGAGAGGGTTGGAGAAGGGATTGAAAGACGCACTTTCAATTCCTTCAGTTGTTCAGAAAAATGAAACATCGTTTTCCAATATTGCGGACCACAGGACATCAAGGCCCGGAAGAATACCATCAACCATAAAGGACCATCGGTTAACTGCACACTGATCTCCTTATGACTTTGTGGGAATTAACAACTTCCATTACAAAAAATCAGAGACTATGGACATTTTTCAAAACAGTAAGAAATATATAATTAATGAACATTTGAAAACATTAAGAACTTTAAAATATAAACTTTCTCTGTATTTAAAAAAAAATAGAAATAGATTCCTATCTGACCAAACTAAATTATTTATTAATTAGTTATAATTTTATTTGATGTATTTTTTTTTTAAATCATTTCCATTTTTTTTTTTTTCTTGTTCTTTAAGTTTTATTTATGATTTTTGTTTTGCGTTAAATTAAATTATATAAATGTTAAACTTAAGTCGGGTGTGAACGGCTATATAGATTTGTAAAGTTATATTAGGGGAGGGTAATCTTAGGTTATTTGTTTCGTAGTTGAATTAGGTCAATGGATTGGATATATTGGTGTAATTAGTAGATGTAGTATGAGGTTCGCTATGGGCAGAATCGCTGTATATGCCGCACAAAACCTTGTTGCCTATGGATGGGATTGTAAGTCAGCAAAAAGGGCCGCCGTCCCTTCCTATGGAGTTTTTATTTTATTGTTCTTCTTGCCATACAGATGTAATATTCCTGTATTGGACAAGAGTCAATGTCTTCTCTAACTATACTGTTCAGATGTCCATTCCTGACAGTATAGTATATTGTGCTGTTGTATTTTCATGCTACATTGAATACATCAATGTATCAGATGGATTGATGCCGGTTTGACTGCGAACTTTTGGCCTAAGGTTAAATAAGGATAGAATATTTTCTTTTCAAATGCAAATCTATGTAGTCTATTCATACTCGACACTCTAAATAAAAATGCATTAAATTTAAGTTGGGTATAGACGCTTGCATGGGTTTGTTACCGGTTAATTATGTTTTTGGTTTTCATATTTGATCAAAATGTATAGACATTCGGTAAATACTGATACCTTACGGTGAGTATCTAAGATGTATTTATGTCGGATGTCTTTTAAGTTATTGGTGTCTTGCGGCATCTTATGATGAATGCCATTGGGTTTCTTATAAATTCCCCTCTGCATTTCCATCAATGATTTTATATTTTGATCGTTTATGTTTACTTTGAAATGTTTTTGACCGTGTAATCTATGTAACCGATCTATACTCAACATTTATAAAACAAACTTTTATAAATCCATCTGTGCGAACTTATAATAGTATAAAAATTAAAATTTAAATTAAAATCTAAAATAAAAGTTAAAAATAATGTTAAATGTTAAAGAAAACATGCTAAAATAATAATGTTAAATTTTGTATATATGTGTATAAATAAATGTTTGTATGTTAATTACTGGCAGTGGCTTATTTTATTCTTTTTTTAAAATTTATTCTTAGATAAGAATTTATGAAATATAAATCTCTGCTGTTCCATTGAGTTAGTGACAATGGGCTAACGACTGGATATCAAAATATATAAAATAAATTTTTTTTTTTTTTTACTTACGTATCTGCCTACTTTATAAATTTTTCTAGGTTCAAATGCCTAGATGGTGCCCTGTAGTGCAGATTACATTAAATTTGCTATTCTCTGGATCATTATAATATATATATTTAAAATAAAATTTAGTCTAGCACATTCACCTCTAGCATAAATCTTGGTAAACATAGAATTTATTTACTTCTTGTAATAATACTAATTCAAAGAAGTGGCCTTCTGTGGGTCAAACTCCCTTTCTTTTAATAATAACATGAAGTTAATTCAATGAGGGATTTCAATACTCTCCCTTATATTAATATTATAGATATAGCACATACTTAACTATATAAACCAACAATCTAAATAACTTTATTTATACAATAACATTTTGTGCATATAAAAGTATATCTCATGATAATATCTCATGATAAGATGCTCTCAATTATATTTAAAATTAGTAACAAATTTATTTATTTAATTTACCATTACATTGATCATAACGCCATACTGTTGTTTTCTGTTTTTATAGTTCTTGGACATTTCATATATATCACAACAATTTTTCCACAAGCATGAACAAATAGTGTATTTATTGCTATGATTATTGTACTCTTTGGTTAATTTACCCAAATTTAAATATGAAAAACTAAAATATTAATAGAAACTCCTTTTTTGTTTAAAAAATTCTTTTTAGATTTTTTATTTCATATTCTTCTATATATCTGAAAGGAGAGATTTTAAAAAAATATACATTTTCAATCCAAACAAAATTTTAAACTAATTCTATACAAAATGAAGAAGCAAATCTTTGTTTTCTATATAATTAAAATTAAATATCAGATAAATTAAGCTGTAATTGTAATTACTTTTTTAAAAAAAATTAAAAAAACAAAAGCAAATCTTTCACTTCCCCTTTGATAATTTAATTTTTTTTACAAATAAATAGTTTTAAAAATAATATACAATTAACCACAATATATATATTCAAATTCAGAGGTGATCAAAATAACATCTTAATATCAGTCTGAATTACAGTTTGTTTGTTTTTTTCTTAAAATAACTTATAAACATATATAAAATCATAGCAGAATATTTTTCAGCAGATCTTTCTGCAGTTTATTGTGAAGCTTCATAATTCAGTTGGCATTTCAATGACATGTATCTTTTTCATTTATTTTTCCCATTATTATTTTTCTGTTTGAAGGCAAAGATAAAATGTTACTTATGAGTTTTGTTGACAAGATGGAATTTTCCTCTTCTGGCTTATAGTTTTGTTAGATGCAAGTCTGCCTAAATATTTGCCAGTTAGTCATCATTTTTCTCAATTAAATTATGAGTTGAAACATTTTAAAAATAGCACTACAAATTAACAAATGTTGGATCCAAAGTAAACTTCAGACAGTCAGCTTTTCTTTTTAGCCACTAAATATAATCTAGATTCAAACAGCAGTTATAAAATAGAGCTCACAGTTAAGAGCTAATAATGAATTTCCCTGCTCATATATATCTGATTGGCTTCTGTTTTTCATAATCTTGGATATCTTAATTACATTTAATTATAAGAAAACATTTTATGCACAATAATTATCTACCTATTTTTTCTTAATCTATTCCAAACACAAAAATGCGATTTTAAAATAAGTCTTAATCTTTTTAATCTCATTTTTAAAATTTAAACAACATATAGATGTTTTAATTACACTTTTTAAAAAAAAATCTATTTGTCTAATTATGTTGTTTTGAAGTAAAGACTCTTACCAATATAACGTCCAACATCATCATCAACCATTATCAACCTGCTGCAGGATGAAGATCTCTCCAGGTTCAATCCATCTTCTCCGATCTTTAGCTTCTCTTCTCCATGTCACTCCTACACACTTTCTTATTTCATCCATCCATCCATCCATCTCACATGATGTTTCTTTCTGGGTCTTTTACAATCTCTTGGAATCTAGTTTAAAATTTCAATTGTATTATCATCTCTTCTAGCAATATGTCCAGCCCAACTCTACTTATCTTTTAATTTTTTCAATGAGATCAGTAATACATATTTGTACTCCTACCCATATATTGCATTTTTGATCTCTTCTTATTACTCCTAACATGCATCTCTCCATACTTCTTTGAGTGGTCTGAAGTCTCTGTATTGTTTTTCTATTAAGTGTCCAAGTCTCAGATCCATAAGCAAGAACTAGTAAAACACATTTATTAAAAAACCTTTTCAAACACATAGGCATATTTCCTTTTATATCAAGTTATTTCTACCAAAAGCACTCCAACCAAGTTTAATTCTATGATTAACTTCATCCATTATGGTCCCATCTGACCAAAGTATTTGTAGCCGTTAACTTCTAATTTATCATATTTTGAAAAAATCCATTAAACATTACTTTAGTCTTTTTAATATTTATATTTAGGCTTACTTTCATCTGATAACTCCTGCAACATTTCCTGCAGTTCTAAAGCATTATTTGCAAAAACAACTACATCATCTGCAAAATCTAAATGATTTAAATAATCTCCATTTACTTTCACTTCTTTAGCTTCCAATTTTAATCCACAAAATACTTCTTGTAGCAATGCTGTAAAACATTTTGGAGATATGGAGTCACCCTGTCTTACACCCTTCTCAATGTTGACTTTCCTAGTATCATTATGTAATCTAAATGTTGCTGTTGTATTTTTAATAAATATTCTTTAAAATATGACAATGTCTTGGATATATACCTTAATGATCCAATGTTTTAATCACTGAAGAAATGTTCATAGAATCAAATGCCTTTTCATAATCTACAAATCCAAAGCATAATGGCAACTCATATTCATTTGTTCTTTCTATAATCTCTCAATACCTGGATATAATCTACGGTACTAAAACCACTTTTAAATCCAGCTTTTTCTCTTGGTTGGTGGAAATCCAATGTTCTCTGGAAACGAGTTGTAATTATCTTGGTAAAAATTTTATAGAAAATTGATAAAAGGCTGAGAGGTCTGTAATTTCTAATATCTTCTTTATCACCTTTTTTAAATATTAATATTAATACTACATTCTTCCAATCATCTGGTACATCTTTATCATTTAGACATTTGGTATATAAATTTGCTAAAAAAAATTCTATTTCTTCACCTGCTTCTTTTAATATATCAATTATAATTTCCATCATTATCTGGAGCCTTTATTTTGTTCATGAATTTAATTGCATGTCTCACTTCTTCATTTAAAATTCTGGGCAATTCGGAAGATATAATAGATATAGGAGGTACTTGTTCTTTATTACTATATAATTCTTGATATAAGTCTTCTACCCATTTCATGATGTCATCTCTCTTTTTAAAATAATTCCATCTTTTTTTCTTAATGCAGATATAAATTTCCTACCAATACCAAAATGTTGTTTTACACTCTTGAGACTTTTATTCTCTTCTATAGCTTTCCTTGCTAGTTCACAGTTATACTTTTTTCTGCATCATTTTACAAAATTTGTGGTATTCTATCTTTAATGCACCATTTTTGTATATCTTCATATTCCTTCTTTTCTTCATAAATTCTCTAGTCTTGGTAGAAAGTTTATTGATCAATTACTGCTTTTTTCCACCAGCTATCTTTGTTGCAGTTTTTAAAAGTATATCAGTTATTTTCATATTAATTTAATTCAAATCTGAATCATGTTCAAAATCTACTAATACTTGAAACCGATTTGTAAGTTGTAATTTAAATTCATTAGAATGTTTCTGAAGACTAAGAATATCAACTGTAAATATTATTTTTATTAATAAATTTTTGTCTCTCTAGTTTTGCATTAACACGTATCTTACATCTTACTAATCAATGATCACTTCCTGTGTTAAATTTATTAAGAACATTATAATCTTAAAATATGCATTTTCTGTTAGTCAAAATATAATTCAATTCTGCTGTGCCTTCATTTAGATGCTTCCATTCCCATTTCCTTTTAACATTTTTCTCAAAAAAAGAATTCATAATATAAAGTTTTTCTTTTTCTGCAAACTCCACAAGTCTATGTCCTCCTCTCATTTCTATTACTATAACAAAAATTACCTACAGCACTTTTATCTTTCACTTGTTTACCAATTCTAGCATTAAAGTCTCCCATAACAATTTTTAAATGTTGTTTACTCTGATCAAAAGTTTTTTGTATATCCATATAAAAATCTTCTACTATGTCATCACTATGAGAATTTGTTGGCACATAAACCTGAATTATCGGCATTTGGTATCTGCTACTAAGTTGTATAACTAATCTTGCCATTCTGTCCGATACACTATCAATCTCCACAATGTTGTTCTTCCACTTTTTATTTATAATGAATCCTACTCAACTTGTATTTCCAGTATTTGTGCCTTTATAGTAGAGTACATGTCCACTTTTTAAATCAACTGTCTCTTCACCTTTTCTTCTAAGTTCACGAAGTCCAATAATATCCCATTTAATATAAAACAGTTCTAATTCTTGCAATCTTCCTTCACTTGAAAGTGATCTGCAGTTTTAAGTACCTAAATAAAAAATCGTCATCAAATGACAGCCTGGTCCACAATCAGGGGATTCTTAGCACTCTCCGACTTTGGCCACCAACCGCTGTCTTGGTTGGTGACTTTACAGCTTTCTAGGAATAAGGGCCATGATTTATTTTTGTCTATCATGATTGTATATATCTATTAGAAAAATATTTATCATTTACACATACATTCATCCTGCCTTATAGGCAACTGAGAAGAAAGACCATGGTGCTTCTTGATCTTAAACTCAGAGGTAAAAAAACCAATAAACTCACCATGCTGGCTAATATGTGTTGGTGAGCAGCCCATCCATGATCGTATACTATATGAATAATCACATAGTAATAACAGCTGCAACGACAAGAATGTATGGAGTGGACATTTAGGAATTTGCCCTGCTCAGTTCATTTAATGCCTCCAAGAGGAATCAAAGGGTCTCCTTTCAGTTAATAGCAAACTCCTTTCTGCAGCCAAAGTTCAACATACATTCTTTTAAATGAACATTAAAAAAAAAAATTGAAATCTTAGTTTGGGATAAGAAAAACTAGTTACATTAATTTAGTCTATATTATAAAATATTTTTTAATTTTTCTTAAATTTAAAATCTTCATATTTTAAAGATAAAACTTATTACATTATTATTTCTAAAAATGTATTGTAAAATACTATTTTTTTTATAATCCCTTTATTAAAGAATTAATGTTGCTTTTTATTAACCAGCCTCACAATTATTGTTAGCCACCTATTCCACATGTGTAAGACCACATGACTGATCATTACATAGATAAGATATTATTTATTGCAGATTGACAGATTGGTGGTGGGGGGAGGATATTTTCCTTATACCTCATTCCCAATCATGTAAAAAAATGATGAACCCATGACAAAAATGTCTTACTCTCCCTTCATTTTAAGATATATATATATGATTTATTAAATAATTATATGTAAAGCCGGCATAGTTAAAAAAATAATATAAATACTGGACAAGCAAGTGAATGTCTATTAAAGAAGGAAGTTAAGGCTTTATTCCATATAGAATGCTGGCCATTTAGCAATATACATTGTCTATTAAAGAAGCAAGTTAAGGCTTTAATCCATATAGAATGATGGCCATTTAGCAATATATATATACACGTATATATGAATGTGTGTGAGTGAGTGATGAGAAAATAACAAGCAATAAAAAAATAATTAATTGACTAAATGTTTATCTTGATTTGGTGCATGTTAAGATAAACAATAAATGCATTGAGACAAACTGAGAAGATGCTTTTAATTAGTGAAATGTAACCAAGAAGATAAAGACCCAAACTCTCAAGAGAACCATTCTTCTAGTGGTGATAAATTACAAGTAGGATCTGACAAATTAAGAAGTTATAAAATGTCATACAAATGGCAGAAGTTAAAATTAATAGTAATTTTTTAAAAAAAATCTAATAAAATATTTAAAATAATAATGACAAAACATAAATAATTAGTCATAATTATCATTATAGATATATTTTTGGACTATATTATGTATAAATTAAGAAATTATTTGGCGAGTTTATATTTGATGGAGTTGAGATTAAAAAAATCGCTATAAAAAATATAATAAAAATAAACGCAATGTATCAAATTTAAAATGAAAACGACTCCTAAGATTAAAAACTTTGGAGAATCAAGACGGAGATGTAACAGATGTAAATATAATCATTTATTATAATGGATGCGGGGGGGGGGGGTACAATTTTTATTAATCTCAAAAAAAAAAAAGGAGAGGGACTTAATTTTAGCAATAATCTTCGACATTTATTTAAAATAAATTATCATTATTTTTTTCATTTTACCTTATTTATGTACTATTAAGAAGTAAAGCAGTCTTTAAATGATCTACAGCACAGCAAAAATTTCTACAAGATCCCTTTACAAACAGTAAAGAACACAACTTTCATAGACTAGATAAATATCAGATAGTGAGACTATATTTTTTCTTTATTGTTCTAGTCTTCAATTAAGCATAGTCAGATATCCATTTATTGACTAACAATTGGATAACTAGTTGGACTGGCTATAGGACAATTTGTTTGGACATAAAAAAGTTTCCAAGTTTAACTCGATTTAGATTTGAATTAGAAGCAAAAGGTTTGTATGAGACTGATAGGCTAATTATTATACCATGAGGTCTTCTAAGTATAAACTGTATATAAAAATGTAATGAATAATTTTTTAACAATTACCATCAACATTATCACCAGCTAGCTACTTTAAACAAGTGCGGATTATCTAACTAAAATCAAATGAAAACACAGAAAACAAAAAATGACTGATGGAAAGACAAACTCATGATACCTGAGTCTTACATGAAAAATAAAGATAGTAAAGCAAAAGAAAAAAGTTTAATAATCAAACATTATTAGTTTAATAACACTATTAATCATCATTATCATTTTCAACCATTATCAATCAACTGCAGCAAGAAGATCTCCCCAAGTTCAATCCATCTCCGATCTCAAAGCTTAACAATCAAACATTATTAATTTAATAATACTATTCATTATCATTTTCAACCATTATCGATCCACTGCAGGATGAAGGTCCTTCCGAGTTCAATCCACTTTCTCCAATCTCTAGCCTCTCTTCTCCAACACATTTCCTTACTTCATTCATCCATCTCACATATGATCTCTTTTTAAGTTTTTACACTCTCTTGGAATCCAGTTTAAAACTTCAACCACCCATCTACTATTATCTCTTCTAGAAATATGGCCAGCACAACTTCAACTTCAATTCACTCTTAATTCTTTCAATGATATCAGTAACAACTGTTTGTTCTCTCACCCATATATTTCACTTTCGATCTCTTCTCGTTACTCTTAACATGTATCTTTCCACACTTCATTGAGTAATACTATTATACTATATACTTTTAAGTATATAATTAAACTGCTGAAGAACCTCACTGTTAGGTGATAGTGCATCTTCCTATTATGTCCATGACTTGTGATTTAAATTCACATCAGATAAAAATTTAAAATGTTTGCAGGTTTTAATCAAGCAAAAGATTTTCTTTCAAAGGACTGGAAAAAAATCAATTCATCTAATCATCCGATATTGATTGATAAATGAGTATCTATCTAACTAAAATGATAGAAAACTCTTCAGATCCTCGCATATGGTAAAACTGGTAACTGCCTTCTTCACTGTTTCATCATGAATGACTATTAAAAGGCCTTTAACCTGTGATGAGCTATTTAAGATATTTTAATCATTACTTAATTAAATTAATAAATACTATAAGGATTATTTTGGCATACAACTGTTGGCAGAAGCTAGGTTAATATCTATGTTATTGAAAATGGCCATAATATTGAATGTGCTGCTATAAAATTTATTTACTGTTTAATGATAGAAATCTGTAAAATAAATTATGGATACATAATTATATATTTCTACAAACAAGAATGTTTGATAGTTAAAGCAATTAACTGTATTTTATGTACAATAAGGCTGCTTTATCCATTGTATGTAACTTAATCATGGATTAAAAAAAAAAACTCTAAAAATTTAGGGGAAAAAATTAAATTTTAACTTTTAGTTCAAACTGCAATTGTACAACATCACATTCCATCACATGCATTGAAAGTGAATAAGGTTCTCTGTACAGACAAAAGTACATAAAATTAAAGGTAATCAATTTAATATTGTACATTTTATATTTTATCATCATTGACTTTCATAAAAAAAAAAAGATTAATAAATTTACCTCTGTTGATGTTTTTAATATATAGTATATAAATTATCTCATTAATTGTTATATAAAATCATTTCATTAATATATATTATGTTCTATTATCTTTTAAAATGTGAACCAGTTTTTAGAAGATCTGAATATTTAAAAATATTTTATTTATAAACTTATTTACATTATAAAATGAAAATTTGAAAAACAAGTTTATCAAAAAATATAGGTGATAGTTAAGTGACTATCAAATATCAAAATAGAAAAAAAAAAAGCTAAACCATAAGTCTGATTTTTTTGTTTTTTTCATAATAGAAATCATATATGCTTGAAAAAATAAAAATAATATAAATTCTTTAGAAAACAAATCTAAAATTAATGTCCTTAGTGAAAAAAATTTGACTAAAAAAATAAATATTTCTAATAAGTGAACATTTCAGAAAAAAATTAATTTTAGCCAAAAAAAAAAAAAAAAAGTTTGAAAAACAAATATTTTCAATAAGTGTAATAGATATAAACATTCAAATAGAAATTAAATCATCATGTGATCAGCATTTCACAGGTTTTCACAAGTTGTTAATAACAGTAATGTGATGTGATGTACTGTAGCTTCTTCTTAAACGAAGTCAAGAATCTCTCAGCAATTATACCAAGAAAGACTTGTTAGCTACTTAATTTTACATTCCCCAGTCTAAGTTTTCCCATATTCTGCTCCATCCCATTTCCACAACATAATCTTTGTCAACTCTACAGCCTTTATATCTAAATCCCCCTTATCTTTATTCAAACCCAGCATAAAAACCAATAATCTACTTTCTGTATAATCACTTTTTTCATACAATGAATGCAATAATGTTTGTGCATAAGATCACTATTTAGTGCCAATGACTGGACACTAGATAGGGATTTTCTGCACAAATCTTCTTGCATCCATTGATTACTAAAGCTTGCATTTGGTGACATTATTGTATGAAGAGTTTGCTACAGAAATTAAATTAATAAGAACAAACTAAATTCTGAAAAAAATAATGATGAGCACAAACACAATTCCATAATAAATTGAATTACAAACCAAACAAGTATAACAATACATAAAGTAAATCATGCAATCTAATAGAAAGGAACTGACTTATGGAAATGTATTTGCTCTACTTAATAGTTTAATTTCTTCCCAAATGTTTATATTGTTCATACTTACTGGAAATAATTAATCATTTTTTGTTCATTAAAGATATTGATTTAAAGTTTGTTTTCTATTCAATTTATTTGCCTTCATCAGTAATTCAAATAATTGAAGCTATGGTGAATGATATATGATAAATCACTGTCATGAGATCTGCAAAAGCATCACCCATTGGTACAACTTAAAAGTGAAACTAATTTCTTCAGAATCTTATTTACTTTTCTAATTTATCATCTTTTTTTAAAGATAAAAATAATAATTTCAGATTTTCTAAATAAATAATATTATTTTCATGGATTTTTTTTTTTCTTTGCCTTTATTTAAGCTGTTTGCCACGATTGCTAATAAAATTTATCACCAAATGTTTGTAATGATCATATTAATTTAAAAAAAAAACAATAGTTTTTCAATCATTGTTTGTTCATTAAAGATATTGTTTTCACATTTGTTTTCTAAGTAAATTTTTTTATTTTCATGTTTTTAAATATACAATATAATTTTCAGTTTTTTGATTCTTTTATACCCCTCCCCCCTTCCAAAAAAAAAAAAAAAGAACTTAATAATTAGCATCCTCTTGTCTATTTTGTTGTATGGATAGTAGCACCACTTATGAATAGTATATATAAGCAACTAGCATGAAAATATTTTTAAATACTGTATTTATTAAATCTGAACAATATTTATTTTTTCTAATCATAAGTATATATTGTATATACAAATAATTAATGTCTATATTAAAAACATTATCATTTTGCAAACAAGTTTTTTTAAAAATCTATTTAATTTTACTGGACAAACAAGGAATATACTTAAGTGTGATTCAAAACCAAATCATTATATATACACTGATTTAAACATTACGTATTACAGTACATAATTATTGAATTAATGAATTTACAAAAAAAAAAGAAGGAATATAAAGATATACAAAAATGATGCATTAAAAAGGAGCGAATACCTCGAATTTTTTTTTATGGTGCGGAAAAGAGTTGAAAATGATATAAGAAAGTATAACTGTGAACTAACAAGGAAAGCTGTAGAAGAGAATAAAAGTCTCAAAAATGTAAAACAATATTTTGGTATTGGAAGGAAATTTATATCTGCAATAATAAAAAAAGATGGAATTATTACTAAAAAAGAGATGACACAATGAAATGGGTAAAAAACTTATATCAAGAAGTATATAGTGATAAAGAACAAGTACCTCCTATATCTATTGTATCTTCCGAATTGCCCAGAATTTGAATGAAGAAGTGAGACATGCAATTAAATTTATGAAGAAAGGAAAGGCTACAGGTAATGATGGAATTATAATTGATATATTAAAAGAAACAGGTGAAGGAACAGACATTTTTTTTAGCAATGTTATATACCAAATGTCTAAATGATAAAGATGTACCAGATAATTGGAAGAAAGCAGTATTAATATTAATATTTAAAAAAGGTGATAAAGAAGATATTAAAAATTACAGACCTATCAGTCTTTTATCAGTTTTATACAAAATTTTTACCAAGATAATTACAACTCATCTCTAGAGAACATTGGATTTCCACCAACCAAGAGAACAAGCTGGATTTAAAAGTGGGTTTAGTACAGTAAATCATATCCAGGTATTAAAAAAAGTTATAGAAAGGACAAATGAATATGAGTTGCCATTATGCTTTGGATTTGTAGATTATGAAAAGGCATTTGATTCTATAAACATTTCTTCAGTGATTAAAACATTGCATCATCAAGGTATACACCAGGATATTATCATATTTTTAAAAATATTTGTAAAAATGCAACAGCAACAATTAGATTACATAACGATACTAGGAAAGCCAACATTGAGAAGGTTTGTAAGACAGGGTGACTCCATATCTCCAAAACTTTTTACAGCAGTGCTACAAGAAGTATTTTATGGATTAAAATGGGATGCTAAAGGAGTGAAAGTAAATGGAGATTATTTAAGGCATTTAGATTTTGCATATGATGTAGTTGTTTTTGCAAATAATGCTTTAGAACCACAGGAAATGTTGCAGGAGTTATCAGATGAAAGTAGGACTAAAGATAAATGTTAAAAAGACTAAAGTAATGTTCAATGGATTTTCTCAAAATATAAAAATAAAGATTGATTATGATGAGTTAGAAGAAGTTAACAGCTACAAATACCTTGGTCAAATTATTAATGCAAATGAAAACATAATGGATGAAATTAATCATAAAATTAAACTTGGTTGGAGTGCTTTTGGTAGAAATAATTTGATACTAAAAAAAAAAATATGTCTATGTGTTTGAAAAGGAAGGTTTTTAATAAATGTGTTTTACCAATTCTTACTTATGGGTCGGAGACTTGGACACTTAATAGAAGAGCAATATAGAGACTTCAGACCATTCAAAGAAGTATGCAGAGATGCATGTTGGGAGTAACAAGAAAAGACTGAAAACACAATATATGAGTAAGAGAACAAACAGATGTTACTGACCTCATTGAAAAAAATTAAAAGACTGAAGTGGAGTTGGCTTGACATATTTCTGGAAGAGATGATAATAGATGGACAATTAAAATCTTAAACGGGATTCCAAGAGATGGTAAAAGACCCAAAAAGAGACCACATGTGAGATGGATGAATGAAATAAGAAAGTATGCAGGGGTGATGTGGAGAAGAGAAGCTAAAGATCGGAGATGGATTAAACTTGAAGAGACCTTCATCCTGCAGTAGATTGATAATGGTTGATGATGATGAATTAATATATTCTTATTTAACTTTTTTTTTTTTCATATGTCAAATGCATTGACCGGGAAGCGAACCTGGGCCAGCTGCTTGTAAGGCAGCTATGCTAACCACTAGGCCACCAACACTTGACTATTCTTATTTAACTTTGAATAATCTGTATTGTGTTTGCTACTTGTATATAAACACCATGCTTAAAGCTGGCTATGTTATTAAAACATAAATGCACAAAAATGTGGAAGATTATATTAAATACAAATTAAAGTTAGTATTTGAATAAGTGATAATATGATATTAATAATAATAAAAAAATATATTGGAATAACAATTCTAAGCAAATTTTATACTATATAAAACACTCATATTGCAGATTGTTGCAATTACACCTGAAAAAAGAATAATGAAATGTTTGCCTGGAATGTGATCTGAAATAAAGACAATAAAAAAAAAAAAGTAAAATAATAATGATAATAGCATTAAACATGAATATAAAATTAGAAATAATAAGTTTAGGTAAATAAGATTACTAGCTCAGAAATACTGTAATGTAAAGGATAATGGTAAACATGGATTTAGCACCTGTAAAAGTATGACGCCTTGCTATATGCAAATATAAGGTTACACTCTGTCGTGGGTTATCATAATGTATAAAATCATCCAACAAAATATATGCATGACCCATTGTAGATTAGTATTCCTATATCATAAGAGTAGTACTACTAAAAATAACAATCAAGCTCTAGAAAAATTGTTCTTTTCCATCTCTTTGAAAAATCAATAGAAAAATAGTTGAGAAAACAAAATAAAATACGATACTGAGATTCATCAAAAAAAGAATGCTTCGAATACTATACAAAAAATGTAAATACCATAACATGAATAATCTCCATTATAAAAAATACATTTAAAATTGTATGTCATAAAAGTAGTTATAAAATTTTAGATTAATTCAATTTGCCATTGAAAGTATATTCTAATGCATTTAATCTTGTTATAAAATATTTCTTCTAATGAATAGTTCAAAAATACTAGCAGAGAAAATTCATATAAAACTTCAGTATAAGTTCAATATAACCTAATTTTGGTAAAATTCCTTTTTGAAAAAATATTTTACATATTTTGCAATTTAAATAAGTTATTTCTGAATACTTTAGAGTCTTGAGAATGATTAGTTTAAAATATATTAATTGTATAACAAATACATTATGTATCATATTAAAAATTAATGTTTAATAATCAAAGTAAGTCATTTGAAAACAAAAACATAAAATTATATTTTTAAATGTTTAAAAGCTCTAAATAGTTTAGCAGAGTAGTAAAATTAACTGACCCAAGACTAGGAAGTTTCTGAATCAATTCTAATCAAGGCAAAAAACAATATATATTTGGCAAAATGAATAGAACTATTTTGCTAAGCCTGTTAATTTAGTACTTGAACAGATCTCCTAATAAACAAATATTTAAAATATAAAAACTAAAAACTTATTTAAAAGAATTTTAAATTTTAAAAGCAATTTTATTAAAAAAAATTAAATAAATATGCATTTACTATTTGATTTATCTCCTTATATATATATATAAATCCACAAATAAGCAGCAACTTTATAAAAGATGTAGTAAGAAAATTTGATGAAAAGAAAATATTTAAGAAAAATAAATAATTAATAAAAGTAGTAAGAAAATAATGAATGAGACCGGTACTTATTCATGATAGTAATAATATACATACGCATACACACATATCAATGGCAAAAGAAAAAATTATAACTAACCAGGAATTAAGTTTTAAAAAATTAAGATAGAATGTTAGAAAAATAATATTTTTTTTAAAGATTAAGTATTTAAGCAATATTATGAAAAAAAACTACTCTTCATATATGCTCTAGAAAATTGATACACTCTTTTCTGAAAATGTTTTAAAAGCATAGGTAGTCCATCTATGTTTAGAGCTTATTCTTTAAATAAACCAACATTTATTGACTATTACCTAAACTAGGGCTTAATCTTATTATGACCTTGATTTTTAAATTGCTAAATTATTCGCATCAGTTCAATTTATAGGTCATTGAGAAGAAAAAAATTTTCATTTTTAACTAAGACACTGAATCTTATTAGTTTGAATATTAATTAATAATATATAAACTTAACATATGCAAGTAATTTGCCAATTCAAAAATCCAGGTTTATAATAACATCAAGCTCCAATTTAGGCGCAGTCAATAAATGTTGGTACCATCTATGCTTTTAAAATATTTATTGACTGGAATGTGTCAATTTTCTAGTGCATATATGAACAGTAGTTTCTTCTACAATATTACATATATAAGAATTAATATGCTTGAAGCATATAGTGAAATTAAATTCTTAGTTGGAATAATTATTTTTCACGGCTAAGAGCTTTCAGAGATTTCTTCTTCATATTCATAGCCTTCAACTATCACATCTATTACAACTATCACAACTATTACATATATATAAAAATTGCCATATTATTAATTTTTAAGTATTTATGGTTTTTTTTAAAAAAAAGTAAATAAACTTAGTGATAAGTTCAAACAAATTTTATTTTCCAAATAAAACAAATAATATGATGAAAGCTTTTTATATTTAAAGCATTTCCCCCCTCTCTCTTTTAAATCAATAGAAAACCGTTTTTTATTTTTAAAAAAAATTAAAAATTTTAATATATATTATGCAATTCTCAAAATATTACAAAATATTAAATTAAATCATGTGTAAAAAGACTATCTCTTTTATATGAGTAAGTTTTGTTAAAAAAAATTTTTAAAAAATGCAATAAGGTGAAATAAAAAATAATATTGCTTAATAATCACCTCACTATCAGCAAAATAAATATGGAAGTATTAACCTGCAATATAAAAAATCAACCATCTTTAATAAAAACAAGCACTAGGTTCTCCAAAAAATGAATATAAAAATAAATTTAATTAACTATACAAAAATATTTCTTATTAACGTTCAACATGCTGCAATAAATTGATAGTTGTAAAAAATCATGTTATTAGCACATTATACTGTATATACCACATACACAGGCAGACAAACATAAGCATAAATATATATATGTTCTAAAAATTTAGCTTGATCTCAGTCTTCAAATATAAATTATCCATAAAAAATTTTACCACAATTTCAAAAAAATTAAATTTTTGATATTTACTATATATATTTTTTTGAAACAAACTGTAATATAGTATAGGCAGTTTTCAATTTATGTAAATATGCAATTTCACAGTATTTTGCATAATCCAATTTGTACATAAGATAAAAAAATTAAAAACTTTATTTCTATGATGTATTAAAGCAAGTTTTCTTCAAATAATTATGTTTATAAAGTATTATCCAAAAGAAAATGTTTTACAAAATGCATATTATTTAAAACATCATATTTCTAATTTATTTAAAATAATGAATGACTTGTAATTAATAATAAAACAAAAAAATAAAATTAAATAATTGCTAATAATTGAAAGTAGGACACACCCTCTCCTATTTTTTTATTTTTTATTATTGAACAATATAAGAAAAAAGTAAAATGAGTTTGATCCTTTCTTGATAAAATAAAGTTGTTTTTTTTTGCTTAAGAATAATACTTATCTCTCTTTACATATCACTAAACTGAATTATTATTCAGCTCTGAATAGTATAGCATATTAAGACTGTCTGTCTATTTAGCTATCTATATTGTAACAGTATAAATGGGACAGGTAGAACTGTGATGCCAAAAAGACAGAGACTCTACTAAATATTAATTGAATACAAATTTTAAAAGATTAAAATAATTAAATGAAAAACTTTATACACTTAGTTCCTGAAGTCCCTAATCTACACCAACACAATCTTAAAATAGATATGAAATAATAAAGAATTCTAACGCTTATGGGATAATGAAAATTTACATGGTATAATGGTTTAATTATTAATTACCTAAAATTTGTATAACATGATAATGTTTGAACTGCATCTTAGTTGAAGTTTATTTATCTATATCTCTTTTAATACAATTGTAATTATTACTCCTAGATTAATTAAAGGAAGTAAAATTCAGGACTTCTATTTTAGTAAATAATAATAATAATAATAATTTATTTACATCAGATAATAATAAACAACAAATGAACTTAATGAGATATCAAAAAATAAACTCAATATGCAATAATTATATAAATGTTAATACTGATGGTGGTGTTAAACAACAGACTTAATTTTCATAACCTGAGAAAAATCTATATTTACATTTATTTATCAAATACAGTATATAAAATTTATAAGAATTCAGAACTCATTACGATTTAGAATTATAGCAATACTGAAGCAATGGATCTGAAGTCCGATTCATGCTTCACAGCCTTCTATAAATTTAGTATTATAGACCTGAATTAAGTTTATAGTCCAATATCAGCAGGGTTTTGCATTAAAGCTAAAATTAATTACATTTATATAATTTGTATTTGCATTTAACTATTTCATTTTAAATAAATTCCATTTCAAGATTAAATTTCTGTTAGTAAAAATTACTTGTCAAACCTATTAGTCAAACATATATATACGTCAAGAGTATATATATGAGTTAATGCAAAATTCTGCTGAAATAAAATGCTTATTTTACTATAAAAAAATAAGAAGATATTTTTTTGTTAAAATCTTGTTAAAATATGCGTATGATTTATTTTCAGATAAGCCCACCAACATTTTCTAAAACAATGTATGTTTGTAATTAGTGAGCCCATTCAAGTCAAATTAAAGATGGCCTTCTCTTTCTTTTTTTAATTAATAAAATTCAAATTTTAAAGAAAAAAATTTAGAGTAAAAAAGTAAAAGTTATTGTTAGAAAATGTTACCTTGAAACAAAGAAGCGTGTGGGTGGGCTTATCAAGATCTAAGATCATACAAACAATAGAAGGTAGCTGACAAAGAGGGTATAAATAAAAGTGAGAACAAAAGACTTGGTTATCCAGAGTTTTCTTGCTGGCATTCAGATTTCTCTTTGGAGAACTCTTTCAGATTTTGCTTGTGGAGATTTTATTCCAAAAAGTTAGACAACTGTCGTCTTCAAAATCATGGAGAAGTTTGAACATGCTCAAGCTAAAAGTCATGAATTTGATGGATTCTACTATGCTTGGCTAGGCAAATAAATAGCTTTGCCTATCGCCGAGGTTCCTAAATACCATCAAAATGTCTTAGTATCCACTCTATAGTTATCTGAACTCTGTGCCATGTCTGTAGGCCTTTTCATAAAAGCATGCTACTTATTTCCATTTTCCTTGTCCGGGCAAATACCTATCGATGGTCGGATCAAGCCACGAACACTATAGGAAACATGACCAAGGAACCAGGACGGTTATCATATCTCTCCTCCATTGAACTATTTACTTTCTACCTTTTTGTTCATACCTTTCTTAATTGAATTATATTATGAATTGTTTTATTTAATGATATTTGTAATATAACCATTTTTATTAGACTAGTCTTAAATATATATGTGTGATCATCTATCTATATTTAACCTTTTTTTCCTTCACTATTCTTCATTACTAACATGTGTAAATATTTTGTATTCCATTGCGGTTAAGTTTAAAAGTTAATTTTTTTTCATTTAAAATCTCTTTCCAATTTTATTTATGTTTCTAAATTCCATACCAGTAAGTTTCCTTTGTTTGCCAACTTGATCTCCTCGATAACACCTCTTTTGTCTGCCATTGGCTTATTACATATATCAGATTTAGCTATATACATCTTAAATAATTTTTAAACTGTCTGTTTTTAGCGCAAAGCAATTAGACAATGCTTTGCAAAAGATTTTTATTATTGTACTTTATCGAGGAGATTCGAGTTGACAATTTTAATAAAATTGGGAAGAAAAGATTTAGACCGCAAACATATTAATCTGTTTTTATTGTCTAAGTAGTTTTCATTAATTTAGGGGAATAGCGGAGGCCATTAAATCATTATTCATATTTCAAAGTTGTTAATTAAATATATTATTTAACTAAAAAGCTTGAGTTTCCTAATTTTATCAAAATGCTTTATTTTTACTTTTCAATGATCCAGGCATGCAAAACACATTTTTCATAGTACTTTTATGCACATTTAACTATTTAGCTCTGTAGGTGTTCCCATCCATGTCTCTACTGCTGAGGCTAAGCTTGGCCGGTTGAAAAATAATTTATGTATGGCTCAGATAATGTTGTTGGTTCATAATTAGCCTCGAGAATAGGCGAATAGGGCAGAGGTCATAGTATTCTTGATTTAATATCTCGCATATGGGTGGCCTCGAGGTACTTTCGCTTAGTATTCGAACTGGGTTAAACCAACACACATCATCTGACTGTCACAGTTAAATTTTTTCCCGCATCCTGGCACCCAACATGGGGAAAATTTCATTTTTTTATTGGAAGAATAGGAGGATTTGAAGTAATAGATATATGTAAAAGTTTTCTCCGAGCTGTCGCAGTGGGACGTATGTCATTTAAAAAAAAAAAAATTAGTACCCTGAAAAGTGTGTTTTTAGTTTAATATATTTATATAAAAATATATGTATAATTTCTTTTTCCGAGTTTGTTTCCTAATGTGAGCCAAATTTCATTTTTTTAAATTAATTAACAAATTAAATGTGTCATAAGGTAAACATTTTTTTTTCCGAGTTTAGTATATATGAAATGAATATTTTACATTTAGAAAAGTTAACACTCCGTTAGTTGTTTTTTTGTGTGATTATAAAATGAGATTTTAGAGTTATAGCAAATTCCCCCCCTAATGAGTAGTTTTGTCGTATAAAGTATATAGCTTCGATGAGGCGGAAGTGTCAAATATATACCCACCTGCTCTCCCTTAAAATAGCTTTCGTACTTTATTTTAGTAGTGCTTAAATATGAGAAGTTTTGATGTAATAATGTTTTTCGAAATATAACATATATACGGTAGTGTTAATATTTTAGTAAAAATTACAAATAGATAATAAATTTTTTTCCCGTTTGTATAAATTTTTGTAAAGATCTAAGAGATAACATTTTTCCATTAATAGAAAGTTTTTCTAAGATCGAAAGTTTGATAAGTTCAAATTAACACGTGTCAACGTACGGTGTTAGCAAATATTTTTTTCACTTTCTCTGCATTTCATTTTTATATAAAATGAATAATTATAGTCATGCAAAATTCTTTTTTCACTCTTAAATATTTTGTAGTTACGTTTCCTAGCAAATAATATATAAGTATAAGTTTTGTTAATAAAATTCAAACTTAATTTTCAACATTATAAAAAGTAAATGCGTATGTTCGTTTTAATAAAAAAATATATATATAAGATATATTTTTGTATAACATATATGTCAGCCACCTTTAGTTAAGGTTTTTTTTTTTCTCAATTCGGATTATGCTATTGAATCATTTTTTGAGTAACCATTAGGTGAAGACCCTTTGAGTAACCGTTAGGTGAAGTTTTTTTTGTCCTTAGTAACCGTTTAGGTGAAGACCCCTTACACTTTGGAGTTCTCAACTGCTGAGTAGCCTGAAATAATAGGTCTATGTCTGCAATCATTGCTTCCATGTTATATTTGCAACCAGCGTTTACTAGCCTGAAATAATAGGAGTATGTGGTCTGCAATATGACAAATCTTTCTAAGAAAATCATGTACATGATGATAAAATAAATATTTATATAGGTATATCTGTTTGTATATTTATATGTAGTCATATATATGCTATTTAATGATGTACATATTCATATATATGTGTGTATATGGTATACACTTTGTTATAGTTCGGTAAAACCCATTTTTATATAAATGTTTTTTTAACAGTTTTTGATCTCAATGCGTGATTCTGTAAAATTGCTTGATGATTGTTAATCTATTTCAGGTTGTGACCAAAATGGTAGATGGTTTCGATCCCAGGTTCATAATTCGGAGTGGCAGTTATCATGGGGTTTTACTTTTATTTTTAATTTTTTTTGTGTATATTTTGTTTTGTTAATCGTACTTTAGGCTGTTTAAATTGATTTTTTGTGTCTTGACCAAAATGGTAACTGGTTTCGAACCCAGGTCAGACATGTTACTTTACTGAGTTGTTATACATCTTAGACTTAATTAATATTGTCATTTAAAATAGCATTTACTTATTCATGCAGAGATTTTTTTTTTTGAAAGTGAAGTGAAACTCAAAATAAATTTTAATCGCATTTAAACTTTATAATCCTTATCAATGTGTGCTTGGATCATTATCCATTAATATGTATATTTGATATGGCCATTGTCTTGTCGACTGGCGCCCTTATCAAATAAATTTGTCAGCAAGTGCAATCTCTCATATCGGATTACAAATAAACAAACAATAGGAGGTAGATGATCAAAATAAAATGTATGCGTAGTGAGCCAAAATAATTTTTAAACATGACTTATGTATATTTTGCTCACATATTCCTTTTAATATATATATACTTGTATATTAATGTAAATGCATTTTTTAGTTGTTTCAGGTGTCAGAGAAAGCCAGGTCAAGCTGTAAGTGTATTATTTTAATTGTATTGTGACAACTTATTAATGACATTTTAATAAATATAACAATAAATAAAGTAAAGTGAGGAGAATAATATGTAGTATAAATATTAAAAACAGACACGGCAAGATTTTATATTTTTTTTCCATGTACAAACAGATACATATAGGCATAGATTTAAGATAGGACCTCATGAGATAGGCAAAGTTAATTTCTGAAAACATATAAAGAAAACAGATAGTTGGAACTTGGAATACTGACTTAGTTTAGAAAGAATTATTTTTTTTTTATATACTGAAGGATATAGCTCCTAGATATGTGTGATAAAATATACGTATCTAGATTGTTTATAAAAAGACTAAAATACGTTTTACAAATAAGGTGGGATTGTTATATAAAAAATAGCCAATATTAGGCAAAAATGGAGGAACAGAAGAGAGGTGAAATTTATAGGTCAATATGTACTCATAGTGACCAAAATACAATTTGGAAGATCTCATCAAAGAAATGAGAGACGAAGACAAAATGATGATGAACATGTTCCAAGAATTCATGAATATTACATCGCAAAAATTGAACCGTTTGGAGGCACATATGGAACTCCATCAAGAACAGAGTATTGTAACAGAAGCATCACCAGAAGATGATACTCAAAAACAAGACAACACTGATATGAAATCCTACACTGATATGAAATCCTAGAGTGATTATGAAACAGGCGAAGCCACTCACCAGTTGCACTTCTCTGGACAAATGAATGAGGAGAGTAAAAAAACAGAGGATCAACAGTTGTTGAACCAAATCCAGGCGCAACAAGGCAGTGAAATCTTTATCCGACAGTAATCAATACTGTCTGTCTATTTAGCTATCTATATTGTAACAGTATAAATGGGACAGGTAGAACTGTGATGCCAAAAAGACAGAGACTCTACTAAATATTAATTGAATACAAATTTTAAAAGATTAAAATAATTAAATGAAAAACTTTATACACTTAGTTCCTGAAGTCCCTAATCTACACCAATACAATCTTAAAATAGATATGAAATAATAAAGAATTCTAACGCTTATGGGATAATGAAAATTTACATGGTATAATGGTTTAATTATTAATTAGCTAAAATTTGTATAACATGATAATGTTTGAACTGCATCTTAGTTGAAGTTTATTTATCTATATCTCTTTTAATACAATTGTAATTATTACTCCTTGATTAATTAAAGGAAGTAAAATTCAGGACTTCTATTTTAGTAAATAATAATAATAATAATAATTTATTTACATCAGATAATAATAAACAACAAATGAACTTAATGAGATATCAAAAAATAAACTCAATATGCAATAATTATATAAATGTTAATACTGATGGTGGTGTTAAACAACAGACTTAATTTTCATAACCTGAGAAAAATCTATATTTACATTTATTTATCAAATACAGTATATAAAATTTATAAGAATTCAGAACTCATTACGATTTAGAATTATAGCAATACTGAAGCAATGGATCTGAAGTCCGATTCATGCTTCACAGCCTTCTATAAACTTAGTATTATAGACCTGAATTAAGTTTATAGTCCAATATCAGCAGGTTTTTGCATTAAAGCTAAAATTAATTACATTTATATAATTTGTATTTGCATTTAACTATTTCATTTTAAATAAATTCCATTTCAAGATTAAATTTCTGTTAGTAAAAATTACTTGTCAAACCCATTAGTCAAACATATATATATGTCAAGCATATATATATGAGTTAATGCAAAATTCTGCTGAAATAAAAT
This sequence comes from Epiperipatus broadwayi, assembly GCA_028023455.1. NCBI lineage: Eukaryota > Metazoa > Onychophora > Udeonychophora > Euonychophora > Peripatidae > Epiperipatus > Epiperipatus broadwayi. The sequence continues at coordinate 3,123,446 of JAQFVV010000032.1, read as the reverse complement.
GCTTATTTTACTATAAAAAAATAAGAAGATATTTTTTTGTTAAAATCTTGTTAAAATATGCGTATGATTTATTTTCAGATAAGCCCACCAACATTTTCTAAAACAATGTATGTTTGTAATTAGTGAGCCCATTCAAGTCAAATTAAAGATGGCCTTCTCTTTCTTTTTTTAATTAATAAAATTCAAATTTTAAAGAAAAAATTTAGAGTAAAAAAGTAAAAGTTATTGTTAGAAAATGTTACTTTGAAACAAAGAAGCGTGTGGGTGAGCTTATCAAGATCTAAGATCATACAAACAATAGAAGGTAGCTGACAAAGAGGGTATAAATAAAAGTGAGAACAAAAGACTTGGTTATTCAGAGTTTTCTTGCTGGCATTCAGATTTCTCTTTGGAGAACTCTTTCAGATTTTGCTTGTGGAGATTTTATTCCAAAAAGTTAGACAACTGTCGTCTTCAAAATCATGGAGAAGTTTGAACATGCTCAAGCTAAAAGTCATGAATTTGATGGATTCTACTATGCTTGGCTAGGCAAATAAATAGCTTTGCCTATCGCCGAGGTTCCTAAATACCATCAAAATGTCTTAGTATCCACTCTATAGTCATCTGAACTCTGTGCCATGTCTGTAGGCCTTTTCATAAAAGCATGCTACTTATTTCCACTTTCCTTGTCTGGGCAAATACCTATCGATGGTCGGATCAAGCCACGAACACTATAGGAAACATGACCAAGGAACCAGGACGGTTATCATATCTCTCCTCCATTGAACTATTTACTTTCTACCTTTTTGTACATACCTTTCTTAATTGAATTATATTATGAATTGTTTTATTTAATGATATTTGTAATATAACCATTTTTATTAGACTAGTCTTAAATATATATATGTGTGATCATCTATCTATATTTAACCTTTTTTTCCTTCACTATTCTTCATTACTAACATGTGTAAATATTTTGTATTCCATTGCGGTTAAGTTTAAAAGTTAATTTTTTTTCATTTAAAATCTCTTTCCAATTTTATTTATGTTTCTAAATTCCATACCAGTAAGTTTCCTTTGTTTGCCAACTTGATCTCCTCGATAACACCTCTTTTGTCTGCCATTGGCTTATTACATATATCAGATTTAGCTATATACATATTAAATAATTTTTAAACTGTCTGTTTTTAGCGCAAAGCAATTAGACAATGCTTTGCAAAAGATTTTTATTATTGTACTTTATCAAGGAGATTCGAGTTGACAATTTTAATAAAATTGGGAAGAAAAGATTTAGACCGCAAACATATTAATCTGTTTTTATTGTCTAAGTAGTTTTCATTAATTGAGGGGAATAGCGGAGGCCATTAAATCATTATTCATATTTTAAAGTTGTTAATTAAATATATTATTTAACTAAAAAGCTTGAGTTTCCTAATTTTATCAAAATGCTTTATTTTTACTTTTCAATGATCCAGGCATGCAAAACACATTTTTCATAGTACTTATATGCACATTTAACTATTTAGCTCTGTAGGTGTTCCCATCCATGTCTCTACTGCTGAGGCTAAGCTTGGCCGGTTGAAAAATAATTTATGTATGGCTCAGATAATGTTGTTGGTTCATAATTAGCCTCGAGAATAGGCGAATAGGGCAGAGGTCATAGTATTCTTGATTTAATATCTCGCATATGGGTGGCCTCGAGGTACTTTCGCTTAGTATTCGAACTGGGTTAAACCAACACACATCATCTGACTGTCACAGTTAAATTTTTTCCCGCATCCTGGCACCCAACATGGGGAAAATTTCATTTTTTTTATTGGAAGAATAGGAGGATTTGAAGTAATAGATATATGTAAAAGTTTTCTCCGAGCTGTCGCAGTGGGACGTATGTCATTTTAAAAAAAAAAAATTAGTACCCTGAGAAGTGTGTTTTTAGTTTAATATATTTATATAAAAATATATGTATAATTTCTTTTTCCGAGTTTGTTTCCTAATGTGAGCCAAATTTCATTTTTTTAAATTAATTAACAAATTAAATGTGTCATAAGGTAAACATTTTTTTTCCGAGTTTAGTATATATGAAATGAATATTTTACATTTAGAAAAGTTAACACTCCGTTAGTTGTTTTTTTGTGTGATTATAAAATGAGATTTTAGAGTTATAGCAAATTCCCCCCCCCCTAATGAGTAGTTTTGTCGTATAAAGTATATAGCTTCGATGAGGCGGAAGTGTCAAATATATACCCACCTGCTCTCCCTTAAAATAGCTTTCGTACTTTATTTTAGTAGTGCTTAAATATGAGAAGTTTTGATGTAATAATGTTTTTCGAAATATAACATATATACGGTAGTGTTAATATTTTAGTAAAAATTACAAATAGATAATAAATTTTTTTCCCGTTTGTATAAATTTTTGTAAAGATCTAAGAGATAACATTTTTCCATTAATAGAAAGTTTTTCTAAGATCGAAAGTTTGATAAGTTCAAATTAACACGTGTCAACGTACGGTGTTAGCAAATATTTTTTTCACTTTCTCTGCATTTCATTTTTATATAAAATGAATAATTATAGTCATGCAAAATTCTTTTTTCACTCTTAAATATTTTGTAGTTACGTTTCCTAGCAAATAATATATAAGTATAAGTTTTGTTAATAAAATTCAAACTTAATTTTCAACATTATAAAAAGTAAATGCGTATGTTCGTTTTAATAAAAATATATATATTGTAACCGGACCGCCATACAACCGTTTTATTACGTCAGTCGTAACAATTTTCTGATGAGCATGCTGTAGGAAGGAATTATCAATTGACATTCCTAGTGCAGATGTTAATGGCACCTACAACAATATTTCCTGCTCATCAGAGGATGAAGTACAATAGAGACTGGGAACATCTAAACATTTATATGTTTGGTTTTCCAAACAGCGCCATTAGAGTTCCATCTCACTACAACCTGACTGGCCTAGGTCAAGTTATGTCAGACGTAGCTCAGAGAACATGAGATTCTCATGAACCAGTGCCATAATTGGTGGGTGATGTGATAGATAAACAAAATAGAATTGGATAACTGGACAACCAATTTAATTTTTAGTAACAAAAAAATTTATTAGATAACAATCAATTTGCAATTTCAACAATAGTTCATTAATTCCTCTATGAGAATAAACTTGTAAACATTCTGGTTTAGTAATAACTCATTCCGAATTCATTTAATAGTTCATTTTAAATTCACTTGAGAGAAGAAAATTATGAATATCCTAATTCAATGATAGTTCATTAATTCTTTTATGGGAAAAGCTTGGGATCATTCTGGTTTAACAATAATTCATTCCAAATTCACTTAATAGTTTATTTTGAATTCACTTGAGAGAAGAAAATTATGAATATCCTAATTCAATGATAGTTCATTAATTCTTTTATGGGAAAAGCTTGGGATCATTCTGGTTTAACAATAATTCATTCCAAATTCACTTAATAGTTTATTTTGAATTCACTTGAGAGAAGAAAATTATGAATATCCTAATTCAATGATAGTTCATTAATTCTTTTATGGGAAAAGCTTGGGATCATTCTGGTTTAACAACAATTCATTCCGAATTCACTTAATAGTTTATTTTGAATTCACTTGAAAGAAGAAAATTATGAATATCCTAATTCAATGATAGTTCATTAATTCTTTTATGGGAAAAAGCTTGGGATTATTCTGATTTAACAATAATTCATTCCGAGTTCATTTAATAGTTCATTTTGACTTCACTTGAGAGAAGAAAATTATGAATATCCTAATTCAATGATAGTTCATTAATTCTTTTATGGGAAAAAGCTTGGTAGTAATTAAACATTTATGATTTATATAACATTTCTTTATCTTATCATTTGATAATTAAAACATTCATACTCTAGCCAAGTATGGAAGTATATTTTTACACATAATCTTTGTGACATTATAGTAAATTTAGAAGCAGATAAGTATTTATGATTTATAGAGTATCTTATCATTTGATAATTGAGGCATTTATATTTTCGCCAAATGTAAAAGCATATCCTCACACATAAACTTTATTACATTACAATGAGTTTAAAAGCAGTTAAATATTTATGATTTATAGAGTATTTATCATCTGATAATTGAGGCATTTATATTTTAGCCAAATGTAGAAGCATATTCTTACACATAAACTTTATTACATTACAATGAGTTTAGAAGCAATTAAATATCTATGATTTATAGAGTATTTATCATTTGATAATTGAAGCATTTATGTTTTAGCCAAATGTAGAAGCATATTCCTATACATAAACTTCATTACACTACAATGAGTTTAGAAGCAATTAAATATCTATGATTTATAGAGTATTTATCATTTGATAATTGAAGCATTTATATTTTAGCCAAATGTAGAAGCATATTCTTACACATAAACTTCATTACACTACAATGAGTTTAGAAGCAGTTAAATATCTATAATTCGGTCAAACATAAAAGTATAATAAAGATGTCTTAATATTTATTGAACAAATTCTACGCAATTAGTTCGAAAAATTCACTTTGTAATATTTGATTATTATGTCTTAGTATTTTATAAAAATTACCTTCCAATTTTACGGTCCATTTTATTCAAACGAAGGCAGGTTATTTTATTAATGGAAAGTCATGGCACAGCATGGAGAGAGTGAAGCTCTTAATTTATTCCAGTTTCATTATAATTTCTCTAGTAAAACTTTTTATTTTTATTTTCACGTTTTGTTAAAGCCCTCTGTGTAAGACGATAGAGAGAAAAAAAAATTTCTTCTTTCTTCAACGACGTGTCTAATTTGAATACTGCCTCAGTTTAACTCAAGTATCCTTTTTCTTTTTTTCTTTTTAATGATTGGATAATTAATTTCTTTCTTTTTTTTATTGAGACAGATAATAAAAAAAAAATAAAATAAGACGATATAACATTCTATTTAAATCCATCAATACTAAAAATCAAAATTATGATTTTATTTTTCATTTTTAAAGAATCACAATTTTATTGCGTTTCCAATTAGACCGAATCACGCTAGACATTTTGAATGGGGGGGGATCTTTTGCATAAATATATGAAAGACAGTATATCTGTCACAATATATAAGATATATTTTTGTATAACATATATGTCAGCCACCTTTAGTTAAGGTTTTTTTTTTTCTCAATTCGGATTATGCTATTGAATCATTTTTTGAGTAACCATTAGGTGAAGACCCTTTGAGTAACCGTTAGGTGAAGTTTTTTTTGTCCTTAGTAACCGTTTAGGTGAAGACCCCTTACACTTTGGAGTTCTCAACTGCTGAGAAGCCTGAAATAATAGGTCTATGTCTGCAATCATTGCTTCCATGTTATATTTGCAACCAGCGTTTACTAGCCTGAAATAATAGGAGTATGTGGTCTGCAATATGACAAATCTTTCTAAGAAAATCATGTACATGATGATAAAATAAATATTTATATAGGTATATCTGTTTGTATATTTATATGTAGTCATATATATGCTATTTAATGATGTACATATTCATATATATGGGTGTATATGGTATACACTTTGTTATAGTTCGGTAAAACCCATTTTTATATAAATGTTTTTTTAACAGTTTTTGATCTCAATGCGTGATTCTGTAAAATTGCTTGATGATTGTTAATCTATTTCAGGTTGTGACCAAAATGGTAGATGGTTTCGATCCCAGGTTCATAATTCGGAGTGGCGGTTATCATGGGGTTTTACTTTTATTTTTAATTTTTTTTGTGTATATTTTGTTTTGTTAATCGTACTTTAGGCTGCTTAAATTGATTTTTTGTGTCTTGACCAAAATGGTAACTGGTTTCGAACCCAGGTCAGACATGTTACTTTACTGAGTTGTTATACATCTTAGACTTAATTAATATTGTCATTTAAAATAGCATTTACTTATTCATGCAGAGATTTTTTTTTTTGAAAGTGAAGTGAAACTCAAAATAAATTTTAATCGCATTTAAACTTTATAATCCTTATTAATGTGTGCTTGGATCATTATCCATTAATGTGTATATTTGATATGGCCATTGTCTTGTCGACTGGCGCCCTTATCAAATAAATTTGTCGGCAAGTGCAATCTCTCATATCGGATTACAAATAAACAAACCATAGGAGGTAGATGATCAAAATAAAAATGTATGCGTAGTGAGCCAAATAATTTTTAAAACATGACTTATGTATATTTTGCTCACATATTCCTTTTAATATATATATACTTGTATATTAATGTAAATGCATTTTGTAGTTGTTTCAGGTGTCAGAGAAAGCCAGGTCAAGCTGTAAGTGTATTATTTTAATTGTATTGTGACAACTTATTAATGACATTTTAATAAATATAACAATAAATAAAGTAAAGTGAGGAGAATAATATGTAGTATAAATATTAAAAACAGACACGGCAAGATTTTATATTTTTTTTCCATGTACAAACAGATACATATAGGCATAGATTTAAAATAGGACCTCATGAGATAGGCAAAGTTAATTTCTGAAAACATATAAAGAAAACAGATAGTTGGAACTTGGAATACTGACTTAGTTTAGAAAGAATTAATTTTTTTTTATATACAGAAGGATATAGCTCCTAGATATGTGTGATAAAATATACGTATCTAGATTGTTTATAAAAAAACTAAAATACGTTTTACAAATAAGGTGGGATTGTTATATAAAAAATAGCCAATATTAGGCAAAAATGGAGGAACAGAAGAGAGGCAAAATTTATAGGTCAATATGTACTCATAGTGACCAAAAATACAATTTGGAAGATCTCATCAAAGAAATGAGAGACTGAGACAAAATGATGATGAACATGTTCCAAGAATTCATGAATATTACATCGCAAAAATTGAACCGTTTGGAGGCACATATGGAACTCCATCAAGAACAGAGTATTGTAACAGAAGCATCACCAGAAGATGATACTCAAAAACAAGACGACACTGATATGAAATCCTACACTGATATGAAATCCTAGAGTGATTATGAAACAGGCGAAGCCACTCACCAGTTGGACTTCTCTGGACAAATGAATGAGGAGAGTAAAAAAACAGAGGATCAACAGTTGTTGAACCAAATCCAGGCGCAACAAGGCAGTGAAATCTTTACTGCGACAGTAATCAATACTATAACTCCTTTGGCAAAGATTAGCAACATAAAATGTTTTAGAGAAGAACCGGGAGGGAACCCTAGACACTTCCTTGATAGCTTGAAAATCTGTCTCCAAGTCCAGAACATGACTGAGCAAGAAAAGAAGGCAAGGGAAAAATCAAGAGGTACAGCTCGGCATCGTAAGAATCGAAACCGGCAATATAAATGCAGGAAAGGAAACCAAGCATGGCTAAGAGACCTTAGGCCAAGTAGTAAATTGTGGAGGAAAGTAAAAAAGTTTTTCCCGATATATAAAGGCCCTCACACATTAAAAAAGAAGTGTGGAATAAGTGTTTTGGAAAAATAATCTCGGCCTAAAAAGAAGTATAATATTAGAAACAGAAACTTAAAACCTTATGTACCAGCGGACACCGGAAAATTTAGAAAGTAAAAAGATAAATATAACTTGTTAGACTAAAAACAACACGGACTCAATTTAAGATACAGGAGATTGAATTATGGATAAACCGTTAGTTATATAGTAAAAAAAGAAAGACTGTTAGTCAGTAACAAATTAAATATTACAGCAAATAAAGAGTAGGCTTGAACTCACCTGGCACAAAATTTTTACCTCCAACCTGAAGCAACAGCATTTTTTTTAACATTTTTTTTTGCTCACTAACTATTGGGAAATGAAGCAATGGATCTGAAGTCCGATCCATGCTTCACAGTCTTCTATAAACTTAGTTAGTATTATAGACCTGAATTAAGTTTATAGTCCAATATCAGCAGGGTTTTGCATTAAAGCTAAAATTAATTACGTTTATATAATTTGTATTTGCATTTAACTATTTCATTTTAAATAAATTCCATTTCAAGATTAAATTTCTGTTAATAAAAATTACTTGTCAAAGCTATTAGTCAAACATATATATATGTCAAGCATATATATACGAGTTAATGCAAAATTCTGCTGAAATAAAATGCTTATTTTAAAAATGCTTATTTTACTATAAAAAAATAAGAAGATATTTTTTTGTTAAAATCTTGTTAAAATATGCGTATGATTTATTTTCAGATAAGCCCGCCAACATTTTCTAAAACAATGTATGTTTGTAATTAGTGAGCCCATTCAAGTCAAATTAAAGATGGCCTTCTCTTTCTTTTTTTAATTAATAAAATTCAAAGTTTAAAGAAAGAAATTTAGAGTAAAAAAGTAAAAGTTATTGTTAGAAAATGTTACCTTGAAACAAAGGAGTGTGTGGGTGGGCTTATCAAGATCTAAGATCATACAAACAATAGAAGGTAGCTGACAAAGAGGGTATAAATAAAAGTGAGAACAAAAGACTTGGTTATTCAGAGTTTTCTTGCTGGCATTCAGATTTCTCTTTGGAGAACAATTTCAGATTTTGCTTGTGGAGATTTTATTCCAAAAAGTTAGACAACTGTCATCTTCAAAATCATGGAGAAGTTTGAACATGCTCAAGCTAAAAGTCATATGAATTTGATGGATTCTACTATGCTTGGCTAGGCAAATAAATAGCTTTGCCTATCGCCGAGGTTCCTAAATACCATCAAAATGCCTTAGTATTCACTCAATAGTCATCTGAACTCTGTGCCGTGTCTGTAGGCCTTTTCATAAAAGCATGCTACTTATCTCCATTTCCTTGTTCGGGCAAATACCTATCGATGGTCGGATCAAGCCACGAACACCATAGGAAACATGACCAAGAAACCAGGACGGTAATCATATCTCTCCTCCATTGAACTATTTACTTTCTACCCTTTTGTTCATACCTTTCTTAATTGAATTATATTATGAATTGTTTTATTTAATGATATTTGTAATGTAACCATTTTTATTAGACTAGTCTTAAATATATATGTGTGTGATCATCTATCTATATTTAATCTTTTTTTCTTCACTATTCTTCATTACTAACATGTGTAAATATTTTGTATTCCCTTGTGGTTAAGTTTAAAAGTTAATTTTTTTTCATTTAAAATCTCTTTCCAATTTTATTTATGTTTCTAAATTCCATACCAGTAAGTTTCCTCTGTTTGCCAACTTGATCTCCTCGATAACGCCTCTTCTGTCCGCCACTGGCTTATTATGTATATCAGATTTAGCTATATACGTCTTAAATAATTTTTAAACTGTCTGTTTTTAGCGCAAAGCAATTAGACAATGCTTTGCAAAAGATTTTTATTATTGTACTTTATCGAGGAGATTCGAGTTGACAATTTTAATAAAATTGGGAAGAAAAGATTTAGACCGTAAACATATTAATCTGTTTTTATTGTCTAAGTAGTTTTCATTAATTTAAGGGAATAGCGGAGGCCATTAAATCATTATTCATATTTTAAAGTTGTTAATTAAATATATTATTTAACTAAAAAGCTTGAGTTTCCTAATTTTATCATAATGCTTTATTTTTACTTTTCAATGATCCAGGCACATTTAATTATTTAGCTCCATAGGTGTTCTCGTCCATGTCTCTACCACTGAGTTTAAGCTTGGCCGGTTGAAAAATAAGTTATGTATGGCTCAGATAATGTTGTTGGTTCGTAATTAGCCTCGAGAATAGGCAAATAGGGCAGAGGTCATAGTATTCTTGATTTAATATCTCGCGTATGGGTGGCCTCGAGGTACTTTTGCTTAGTATTCGAACTGGGTTAAACCAACATACATCATCTGACTGTCACAATACTAAAAAAATAAAATCTAAATAAGTTATTTAAAGGGAATTAAATTATTGGTTAATTACAATTTTAAATAATCATTATGATTTTCCTCTAATTGTGTGCATATCTAAAAACAGTTATTCTTCATCAAACATATATGCATTAAATATTCCTCCAAAATAAGCATACAATAAAATAAAGTGAAGCTGAACAATGGATAAAGATGATGAGGTATTCAATATCCATAGTTCAGATATATTTTAAACTCCATAATTCGTTAAACTATCCAAAACTTATGCAAGACTAATAATGTTCCAAACAAATTACTTAAATCAAAATTGCAAAAGAATAAACATCTTCATGCTGTTCTTCCATAAAATAATAAATTCTTTACAATAGCTATATAAATATCAAATGTTTTTAATATACATAAAAAGCCCTTTTCAGCACCTGATTTGGTGCCCTTTTCAAATGTTAATAATCTATTACATTTTCAAATTATTTTAGACAAAATCATCCAGTGTTCAATAATAAAATTAAACAAAAAATAAATCCAAACCTGCATATATAAATCCAGTAATTATAAAATAATTGACTATATCACAACAATACAGTAAATAAAATAAATTACATGCATTTTTTTACAATTATATATATATGTCAATTTATATAATTTCCATTCATTTTTAATTATTCTTTGTTTTAATTTCATTATTGAACACTAGATAGTTTTATGTCTGAAATAATTCATTAACTATTGATTATTAATATTTGAAAAGGGCACAAAATCAGATACTGAAAAAGGCTTTTCATGTATTTTAAGAAAAGTTGATATTTATATAGCTGGTGTAAAGAATTTATTATTTTCTGATTATTATTTCTTAAAATTCATTCGCACTAATATAATTTTATCCCGGAGTGTTTAGTATCTTAATCCACTTTTAGAGAGTTATCACAACACTCTATTCTGTAGCATAGATAGATCTCTTTAACAACTTGTATATGAAATATCACATACAACTAAATATTAATTTCCAAAGAATTTATCCGCTTTTATTTTCATAATCATCTTAAGAGTAATAGTTATTCGATTTGTTATAATACAATTTAATCCTCTGGATCTGGAATATACATAAGCACTATATGAATGTATTAAAGTTTTTGACAAACATAAAAAAAATCACTGTAATATATATAACATCAAGATATAGTAATAGGAGTGTATGAAGTTTAAATTTTGACTTTCTACAATACATAACTATAACAGTTTTTTAAGCATTGATGTTATATCTTAATTTAGTTAATAATATTATTGATTTTTTTCCATAAGCTTTCGTATTGCATTTCAAGTACATGCTTATATATTTACTTAAATTCAAATGCATATTTTGACATTTCCAATGAAAGCAAAATAAATTTTCCTCAGTATAGTATATTAAGCTTTAATTCACGTTTTAGTTTGTCCTTGGAAGTAGATGTTAACTTTTCTTTTTAGCCAATTGTGTTGTATTATCTTTTAATAAAGATTGTCCCAAGTATGTACATTCTTTCCTTTTCCTTTTTATATAAGAGCAATAATTTATTAAAATACAACCTTTTGCAAAATAAGCAATATACATATGAAAAGATTATATTTCAAAAGAAAAGAGAATGAAAAGCAAAGAGTTTTTTCCTTAATGACATGGAGTGTTATGAAATATACATTGCTATTATGTGATAAATTATTTCATCTAATTTATCACATAATAGCAATGTATATTTCAACAAAGATAGCTGGTAGAAAGAAACAGCAACTGACCAATAAAATTTCTACTGAGACTAGAGAATTTATGAAGAAAAAAAGGAATATGAAGATATACAAAAATGATGCATTAAAAAGTATTGAATATCTCGAATTTTGTAAAATGGTGCGGAAAAGAGTTGAAAATGATATAAGAAAGTATAACTGTGAACTAGCAAGGAAAGCTGTAGAAGAAAATAAAAGTCTTAAGAATGTAAAACAACATTTTGGTATTGGTAGGAAATTTATATCTGCAATAAGAAAAAAAGATGGAATTATTAATAAAAGGAGAGATGACATCATGAAATTGGTAGAAGATTTTTATCAAGAATTATATAGTAATAAAGAACAAGTACCTCCTATATCTATTACATCTTCCAAATTGCCCAGAATTTTAAATGAAGAAGTGAGACATGCAATTAAATGTATGAAGAAAGGAAAGGCTCCAGGTAATGATGGAATTATAATTGATATATTAAAATTAGGTGAAGAAATAGAAAATTTTTTAGCAAAGTTATATACCAAATGTCTAAATGATAAAGATGTACCGGATGATTGGAAGAATGCAGTAATAATATTAATATTTAAAAAAGGTGATAAAGAAGATATTAGAAATTACAGACCTATCAGCCTTTTATCAGTTTTATATAAAATTTTTACCAAGATAATTACTACTCGTCTACAGAGAACATTGGATTTCCACCAACCAAGAGAACAAGCCGGATTTAATAAGTGGTTTTAATACAGGGGATCATATCCAGGTATTGAGAGAAGTTATAGAAAGGACAAATGAATATGAGTTGCCATTATGCTTAGGATTTGTAGATTATGAAAAGGCATTTGATTCTATAAACATTTCTTCAGTGATTAAAGCATTAGATCATCAAGGTATAGATCCAGGATATTGTCATATTTTAAAGAATATTTATAAAAATGCAACAGCAACAATTAGATTACATAATGACACTGGGAAAGTCAACATTGAGAAAGGTGTAAGACAAGGTGACTCCATATCTCCAAAACTTTTTACAGTAGTGCTGCATGAAGTATTTTGTGGATTAAAATGGGAAACTAAAGGAGTGAAAGTAAATGGTGATTATTTAAGTCATTTAGATTTTGCAGATGATGTAGTTGTTTTTGCAAATAATGCTTCAGATCTGCAGGAAATGTTGCAGGAATTATCAGATGAAAGTAGGAAAGTAGGACTAAAGATAAATGTTAAAAAGACTAAAGTAATGTTCAATCGATTTGCTCAAAATATGAAAATAAAGATTGATTATGATGAATTAGAAGAAATTAACAGTTACAAATACCTTGGTCAGATTATTAATACAGATGGAAACATAATGGAGGAAATTAATCATAGAATTAAACTTGGTTGGGTGCTTTTGGTAGAAATAACTTGATACTAAAAGGAAATATGCCTATGTGTTTGAAAAGGAAGGTTTTTAACAAATGTGTTTTACCAGTTCTTACTTATGGATCTGAGACTTGGACACTTAATAGAAGAGCAATTCAGAGACTTCAGACCACTCAAAGAAGTATGGAGAGATGTATGTTGGGAGTAACAAGAAGAGATCGTAAACCCAATGGTAAGAACAAACAGGTGTTACTGACCTCATTGAAAAAATTAAAAGATTGAAGTGGAGTTGGGCTGGACATATTGTTAGAAGAGATGATAATAGATGGACAATTGTTTTAAACTGGAATGAAAAAAAAAAAAAAAAAAAAAGAACCCAATTGAGAGGGGGGGGGGGGAAAAAAAAAGGGGGGGGGGGGGTGGTGGAGAAGAGAAGCTAAAGATCGGAGAAGATGGATTAAACTTGGAGAGACCTTCATCCTGCAGTGGATTGATAATGGTTGATAATGATGATGATGATTATGTGATATGCTCAGATATTTGCCATATAAAATTTATCAAGTGATAATTATTATAAACATTAATTATATATACATATATACAAATAGATTCATATATATAAATATAATTTGCTGTTTGGTTTTTTTAAATGTAACTACTGAAACATATATATATGTAAAAAAAAAGTAATATTGTATTAGCAAAGTTTTTTTTTTTTAGAAATAAAAGGAGAAAAAAATCATGAATATACATATCTAATATGAAGTTAGGTAAAATGTCATTTTTAACCTCTATTGATATGAAACACATTGCCTTTAAAATCGAACTCTTTAAAAAAAATGTCAAAATAGATTCCATATGCTTCTTTTAAAACCTCTTCGTTTTTATGACCGCATCATGCGGCCATGAATTTTTAAATTATAAACATATTACTGGAAGTCTACACACTACACCTGCACTTTTTACATCTTCATTTCCATCTTTTTTTCTAGTTTCAGAAAAGGTGTTTTTTTTATGATAATTTTTGTGATCAAGTAAATTGAATTTTTTTTGTCTTTCTCTTAGTTTTTTTCATTTTTATGCAACAAGATTTGCCCTAGAAAATTACATTGGAAAAAATAAAAGATATAACCGATGTACTTAGAAGACTGAACATTATTGGAAGCAGATGGTAAGTTATAATTTTATATACTTTTTAATTATTATTTGAATATACTTTTTAATTATTATTTTAATTTATATTATATGAAAAAAAAAAATTATTGAAACTAACATATACGCTGACCATGACCAAAAAAAAAATAACTCGCGATTGTGTAAAGTTATATCGTGGGCTTGGATCCAGATGTCCAATATATGAATTAGCTGATATCTGGATAATATGAGACAAAGATAAACATATTTTGCAAATATTATGACCGGATTTAGATTTTTCGATAATGTCTTGTCTGCATTTTAATAATAATAAAAATACGCAAATGCTAAAAGTAAAAATTTTGACAGTATATAAACTTAGGCCGATTATGCACTACTGCAATGTAAATTTCAAAGCTACATATCAAATGCAAAGAGAGATGGCAGTTGATGAAGCTATTACTAAATTTATGATCATAGTAGCATGAAGCAATGAGCCCTCAAAACCTATAAAGATAGGATAAATAATACTACATCGCATTAACTCTAAACTACTAACTTATTAACCTCAAGCTTAACTCTATAATGAATTTAGTATTTAATTCACTTTTTATTTTATTTTATTATTTTATTTTGTATATAGTGACTATTTTTTGACTAGCAACAGCGCCATCCAGCGACCTGTACTGTCGTTGATACTTGTATATAGATTTTAATAAATTACAAACTGTATTGAAGTTCTTTATTATAATATTCAAATTATACTAATTATTGATCAATATTAACTACTTGTTATAAGGGATTTTATTAGAGATGACATATTCAGTGCAAACCCCTGTATGGAAAAACATTTTGAAGGGCTACTAGAAAAAATGAAAGGTACTAATGTCTTTATTCTATGAAGTGTTCAAGTGATGGATTACCTTAGATAAGTGTTATTATATACCAGTTTTTTAGAAATTTTAATGAATCCAACTAACCTATTAACAAAAATATAATTTTAAGTTGTATGCATGATAATTTTGACTTTTTGAAATAATATGAAAATAATTATTAGAAATATTAACTTTTATTCTTCTTTTTTTTCCATGTATCAAAGCATCGTCCGGGAAGCGAACCCGCGACTTTGAATATCAATGACTACATTTTTTTCAGCTTAATTACATTATTTGGTGTTTTATGTTTCAAACAATACATATTATATCATTTTTGAATATTACCAACTTATGTTGTGATAAAATTTGTGGCTTAACATAATTTTTTGAATATTCAATATGGCTGCTTCATCTTCGTAAAAGTTTTTAAGTCAATAAATGATCATACTAAGGTATTATATTCTATATTTATGTTTGCAACTATTTTAAAAATATATTATATAATCAGATAAAATTAACTAAGACATCAACCAGTGATTTTAGTAATTAATAATCTTATATGCAAAAAATGTTTATAATGTATATATATGATAATGCAGTTGGGGTATATATCTCTATGGCACAATATATATCAGGGGTCCCCAACCTTTTTGCATTTAAGAGCACATTCTATAATACCAGCCAGGTGGCGGGCACCATTTATTTTTTCAACTAGGTGGCGAGCACCATTTATTTTTTTAATGTAAATTTATAATTGGATATTGTTAATACACATAATGTATAAAAAAGTATTTATTTTAAAAATAAAATTTTAACATATAATTAAGGTTTATATTTTTACGCTGTAAAGTATACTATGACCTACAATTTGATTACAATATAATACAATAATTTATAAGAAATTTTAAAAATTAAATTTATTTGTATCAGATAAATAATTTTTTATCGTGTCCGGATAGCGGCGGGCACACATAAAATGGTCTGCGGGCACCATAGTGCCCGCGGGCATAGGGTTGGGGACCCCTGATATATATATTAGGCTGGTATGGATAGCATAGATGTTTAATATATTCAAGTTTTATATTCTAAATAGAAGCTAATTGATGAAATTAATATTTCCAGTAAACAAAGTACAGAAGAAATTTTATAAAAATTAATGTGAACATATAATGCATAATTTACAACACAAACTAATGTCAATGTAATAGTAAAATTTAATGCAGAATTTTATAATAATACAATACAAACCATAAAAACTTTGTTAATTTAATAAAAAATAATACATTGTCAAGTAATACAAACTTATGAAATTATATAATAAGTATTACAAAACATTTATGAAAGCAATAATCTGTTAATAATTTCTTAATGAGCAATACAAATTTGTACAATTTACTAAAAATAATACAAACTAATGAAGACTTTTTAAAAAGAGAATCAAACATTATTATTGCATTAAATGGCATAATTAATTTAAAAATAATTAATAAATTATGATTACATTATTTTATATTATTTTTTTATTAAATTATGCAAGATTGTTTTATTTTGCAAATATTTTTTAGTAAATGAGGCAAGTTTTTATAATTTGCATTGTCGCATAATTACAAAACTACAAATTAAATTTTAGAATTACATTTGATATAATGAAATATTTTCCCAAACAAGTGACACGTTATGTTCAATGATGAAATTTTGCAAAAATGAATGTCTTCTCATCCAAACATTAGTAATAAATGTATGTTTCAAAAATTAAAATAGTGACAACTGTTTGATATTTTTTAATTGCAAATTCTTATAAATAATGAAAATTGGTTTTGTTTTATTTATCAATTAGCATTTTCAGTATGTCTTTAATGGCTCTATGGTATATAAAATTCAAATCTGTTATGTAGAACAGCTATATAATCAATAAAGTTAAGCTTGTTTAATGTCCTTTATAAAAAAAATAATATCTTAAATGTTTTTGTTTTTTTTAATTATCAACATTTTTTGATACCCCAACTTAAATGGATTTAGGATTATATTTTTCAATTAGATTTCCATATATCTCTAAGCAATATCATCATTTTCTGTTTTTCAAAAACTTATAACCATTCCTTGCTTAATATCATCTAACAATTTATTGATTTTTCTTTCACCATCCACAATTCTTTCTATGTTCTACATAATGTCTCTATTTTTAAATATACATCTAATATAGTTTTTCTTTTAATTTCATCAATAAATAATCTTTTTTAATATACTCTTTTCAATAGTTTAAGTTTCTGTCTTTGTCCTTCCAACTGTTGCCTTTCCCATTCATCTTTGATTTTATATCTTCACAAACTTCAAGTCTCTGCTCCTTAAAAACAATTACTTTAAATATATACATATTATAAGAATCTCTTTGGGTTGAAATTTCAAAATGCTAAAGACTAATTTGTAAAGCTTATTAAAAACCTATTTAGTAATTGTGTCTATATAATTACTTTTTCATTAATTCTATCATCCCATATTTAAAAACACTGCCTTGCTTTATAATTTCCTGTCTAACTATTCTTTTTAAAGTTTATTTTCTTCACCTATTTTCATTACTTTAGTTTGATTTATATTTACTTGAATTCTAAACTCATTAAAAATTCATCTAGCTTGCATAATAATCTGAGTGAGTTTCATTTGCACAAGTTTTATCATTTCATGAGCAAGTAACATACACTTAATCTTTTCCTCAAATCTTATATCCATTCTTTTAAAACAACGTACATTTAGCGACTCATCTAAATCCAGATATGCCTTATCTTATGTTCATTTGGGATTGCATAGATTATGGAGTAAATAAAAAAATATTTATATCAAAAAAATTCCCATGATAACAGTATAATTGTATACTACATATATAACATATAGTGCAATATTTCATAGCATACTTAATTTTAAATACTGTATTATAAAAAGCTTTGATACAGATAATGTACATTACAAATGTATACTCATTATTGGAATTTACTACTGTTATAACATTTTTTTAATGCAAAAAAATATAACTTTGTCAAACTTATGATCATACTGATAGAACATAATTTCATCATTTGTAGACTATGTTTATATTAAAAAACTAATGAACAAGACAACACCTTTATCATAAATTTCTTTCTAAATCTATTTTGCCTGATAAAACAAATCTTACAAATGCCACCATCATCATCACTTTCAAATATTATCTGTGCACTGTAGAATGAAAATATCTCCAAGTTTAATCCAGTTTATCTCATCTCTAGCTTATCTTCTCTATATCATACCAGCAAAATTTCTTATTTCATCCATTCATCTTGTATGTTGTCTCTTTGTAGGTATTTTATCATCTCTTGAGATCCAGTTTAGGACTTCAACTGTCTATCTATAATAATCTCTTTTAACAATATGTCCAGACCAATTGCATTTCAGTCTCTTAATTCATTCAATAGTGTCAGTAATATATGATTGTGTGCTCATCAATAAATTTCATTTTCAATCTCTTGTTATTCTAACTTTAAGTGTCCAAGTCTCAGATCCATAAATAAAAACTGACAAAACACATTTATTAAAAACTATTCAAATACACAGGTGTATTATTTTTAATATTAAAATATTTCTATTAAAAGCCTCCATCCATGTTTAATTCTACAATTAATTTCATCCATTGTATTTCTATCTGTATTAATAATCTCCCAACAGTATTTGTAGTTGTTAACTTCTAATTCATTTTTATCAATCTTTACTTCTAAGAAAATTCCAATGTACATTACTTTAGTCTTTTTAGCATTTATTTTTAATACTACTTTCTTATTTCATCTAATAACTCTTGCAACATGAAGCATCATTTGCAAAAACAACTACATCATCTGCAAAATCTAAATGATTTAAATAAACTCTATTTACATTTTCTCTTAGTTTCCATTATAATCCACAAAATACTAATCGTAAGATTGTTATAAAAGATTTGGTGATATAAAATAATCTGGTCACAGCATACTTCTCAATGTTAAACCCTCTTAATATCATTACTAATCATTGCTGTTACATTTTGATAAATATTTTTCAGAATATGACCATATACTAGATCTATATCTTGGTGATTCAATGACTCAATCACTGTAGAAATGCTTATAATACCAAATTCTTTTTCATAATTTACAAATCCAAAGCATAATGACAAATATTCATTAGCCCTTTCTATCAATTCTCTCAATATCTGAATGTGATCCATTTTCCTAAAACCACTTTTAAATTTAGCTTGTCCTTTTAAATGCTTAAAATCTAAAGTTTTCTGGAGACAAGTTGTAATTATCTTGGTAAAAATTTTGTAGAGAACTGATAAAAGACTGATAGGTCTGTAATTTCTATTATCTTCTTTATCATCTTTCTTAAATATCAATATTACTATTGCAAACTTCCAATCATCTGGTACACCTTTATCATTTAGAAATTTGATATAGAACTTTGTCAATAATTTTTCTATTTCTTTATCTGCTTAAGCTATCATTTATTATTCATCATTTCTTAATGCTTTTCTCATCTTCATAGATTAAATTGCATGTTTCACTTCTTCATTTAAAACAGTGGGCAATTCAGAAGTTGTAGTAATTGTATGGGATACTTTGTTCTCTCATTCTTTATCATTATATAATTCTTTATAGAACTCTTCAACACAAAATGTCATCTCTTTGTTCTGTAATTTTTTTCATCTTTTGTTCTTATTGCAGAAATAAGTTTCCTATCATAACCAAGATTTTGTTTTACATTTTTTGGGGACTTTTTATTTTCTATAGTTCTCCTTGCTAATTCACAATTAAATTTTCTTATATTATTATTATTTTCAATACTAATATTGTTATTATTATTATTTCTTACCATTTTACTAAACTCTAGATATTCAATTCTTCTTAATGAACCATTTTTACATATTTCCATATTCCTTACTTTCTTCATATATTGTTTTATCTCAGAAGAAAATTCATTGGTAAATTGTTGCTCTTTTGCAACTATCTTTGTTACAGTTCTTAATAGTTTATCAGTTATCTTCCTATTGATTACATTCAAATAATAAATCATCTGCAAAATCAGTTAATATTTTAAAATGGTTTGCAAGTTCAATAAATTCGATGAAATGTTTCTCAAGGTTAGAAATATCAACTATCAATTTTTTTTTTTTTAAATAATTTTTGTCTCTTTAGTTTTGCTTTAATATGTACCTTACGTGTCATTAATCAATGATCCCTTTCTGTATTGAGTTTATTAAGAACATATAATCCTGAAATATATATTTATTGTTAACCAAAATATATATGAAAAATTATACTGTATCTTCATTTGAATGCTTCCATGTCTATTTTTCTCAAAAAAAGAATTCATAATATTGCATTTTATGTAAACTCCACAAGTCTGTGTTCTTACTCATTTTTAGCACCACAACTAAATTTATCCACACCATTTTCATCTTTCAGTTGTTCATAAATTCTAGCATGAAAGTCTTCTATGACAATTTTAAAATTTTATTTAATGTGATCAAAAGCCTTTTTATACATCCATATAAAAATTGTATATTTCTTTATCACAATGAGAATTTATTGGGGCACAAATCTGAATTTTCTGCATCTGTTATCTTCCATTAAATTGAATAACTAACTAGTCAAGCCACTCTTATCTGATACTGATTAATCTCTAATAAGATTGTTTTTCCATTTTTTATTTGAAATAAATCCACTCCATTTGCACTTCCAATATTATTGTATTAAATTACACATACTTTTTAAATTAATTGATTCTTCAATTTTTCTTCTAACTTCCCAAAGTCCAACAATATCCAATTTAATATTAGGCAATTATAATTTGCACAATTTCCCTTCACATAAAAGTGATTTGCAATTGTAAATACCTAAAATAAAAATTATAATCAAATGGCAGCCTAAGTCTGCAACCAGGAGATTATTAGCATCCTCTGCCTTCAGCCACCAACTTCGGCCTTGGTGGGTGATTTCATTTTCTCCTATTAATAAAGCCATTTTTTAGTTTTGCCTATCATGGTTTTAAATACATTTTTTTTTAAAAAAAGTCCATTCACAAGGACATTTATTCTGCCTTCAAAAAAACCCAACTGATATTTCAGTTAAGAACTATCAAGTAATTGAGAAAAAAGACCATAGTGTTTCTTGATCTTAAATTCAGGGGTAAAAAACCAATAAAGGCACCATGCTTACTTATGCATGTTGGGGAACAGCACATGCAAATTTGTATACTATATGAATAATCATATAGAAACAACAGCTGCAACAACAAGAATGGATGGAGTATATACTGGGAATTTGCTCAGTTTGGTTCCTTAAAGATCTCAAAGAATCAAAAAGTCTCTTGTCAGTTAAGCAAAATATATTCTGATTCATATATAGCTTTCCTAATAATCAACTCTCCTTCCAGTCCACATTTTTCATTTTTAAAATGTCCAACAAAATAATGCAATTTATTCTAGAAAAAGCTTTTCAACAATAAATATTAAGTTCTTGTCTTCTTTCTATATATCTATCAACAACTACTTTCACTTCAAATGCATCACTAGTTTCTCTTTATTTTTTAAATCCAAACTGCTTTTCAGATAAAAATATTTCTTATCTATTAGAAATTGATCTATTCTATATTAAATTAAAAGAAATGATCTAAAATCCTAACATTTTATTACAATAAGCCATTTTGCTAATGGAATTATACAGTAATTGTTGGAAAACAAAACTCTATTGATAATTCTATTGAAACAAATTATATTACAAATATCTAATAACTCCCATGGTTTTTAGCAATTCTACTAACTGAATCTCATGCCTTGCTTGAGTTTTCATCAACCGTTTTTACATCATCTACTTGCATTATTGAACAGCCTATTTAGTTGTTATCTATGTCTAGTATACTGTAACTTATATAATATTTCTAACTACTTTTTCAATGCACTTTTCTTTCTAACAACTTAAAGTTGTTTTCTTCGATAACAACTTCATTTCTATGACTTATTTTTCCAATTTAAGTTTTTTAAATCTAATATTATTAAACCAGAGCTGCCTTTTGTTTTTAATTGTTTATTTTTATAAAATGCTTTCTAACCAAACTTACTTGGTTTTATCAGTTTCACACCTATTCATTCGTTATTAAGCTTCTTATTATATTTTTCCTTTCTTTTCTTTTTCTTATATTTTATTAATTATTACATTAATAAGACTTCTGTTTTTTGAATTTCTTTTACAACCTATTAATAATGCTGCAGTTCCAATAAATTTTATTTAATCAACTGTCAACTTTAGTTTGGATTATTTCTATTGTTAAGCCTTTTATATGTCTTTTATTTGGAAAATTGTTTAGTGTTGTCTTTCAATTTTCTAATAGCTTACACCATTCTTGGTTAAATTCTTTTTATTTCCTTATAAGACAATTTTACTTTGACCACTGCTAAATTGTGATCTAAATCAATAACAGCTCCTGAATGTATACATTCACTTTTAATAAAATTTCTAAATGTATATAATTCTTATATAATCCAAATAATATTTACTTATTATAGATGTTTCTATGTATACATTTTTTCTTGTATGATTTTAAAATCACTTATTAATAACTACCATACCTTTCAATACAATCATTTCTTATTCTTAACTTAATTTCCTGTAATTTTATAATTTCTTTCCTGTTCAACATTAGATTTCCAATCTCCATTTTACAATTATTTTTATAAACTTTTTGTGTACTTTCCCAGATTCTTCATAAATACTTTGCATTTTATTATCATCATAATTAATCATTGTTATTTACAAATGAATAACCACCAATGTCTTAGAAGTGGTGATTTCAGTTTTGTGATAGATAATCTATTATTTGTACTTATAAAACTCATTTCTCTATTTAGATTTAAAACAATGCCTACTTCACTATGTAACTGCTATCCCAAAGTAAACTTTTTTTCCTCTTTTCTGAACATCTTATTCATCTCATCCTTCAAGTTCTAAAATATCTAATTTTGGTTACAACTATGGCAAATCCATTGCAATATACTTATTTAATTCCAATGTCTGTGGATAGCCATGTTAACTGCTTGGTTCTAGAAATAACTTCTATTAGAATAATTTTGTGATTATTTCCCTCAAGTGATGAAACATTCATGTTTTTTGTATTTAGTAAGTTTGGTTTTTATGACGAGACTTCTGTAAAATAATTGGTTTAAACAATTTTTTTTTTTTTTTAAATTTCCAAAACCTATATGCATGATGCGAGACTTCTGTAAAATAATTGGTTTAAACAATTTTTTTTTTTTTTTTAAATTTCCAAAACCTATATGCATGATGATCTTGTGAATACATGAACATATAACTACATAAATATAAAGTGAAATAAAAGTACTTGGAGATAAATCCAGTATATAGCACAATAAATATATTCATGAATTGCAATTTTGGTTATAAAGTGAATTATTTCTAAATTCAGTACAAATAAAATATTTTAGCCAACATATCATATATATCCATATGTAGACAAATAGTTTTCGGTTAATCCATATGTGGAGCAACTTGTAACTAATATCAATATTGTATTGACACTTTTAGCCAGATTGCACCTGTCATTGTTTGGATAAAAGTTGTTACTCAAATTGTTGTTGCAGAGATAATAAACACAGAAAACTGCCCAGTTTAAATAAAATAAATCTGTCAGGCATATGAAGAAGCTAATGTTTGACCAATAAAAATTCAGATGGATCAGAAATAGAGTAATAATAAATAATAAACTGGATTTTAAAAAACTGGATTTAAATCTAATGCTTTATTTGATAAATATGTCTTATAAAGTTTTTTAAATAGACAGTCTAATTTTTTAAAGAATTTGATAGTTTCTCTAACTATATTTTGATAATAAGTTTGACATACAGACAAGATTTTGGTGTTGATGACGTGTATATTTCAAATGACATTTAAGTTCCGATAATGCACTTAAAATACTATCTATATGGGAAAACTTTATACAACATATTAAAAAAAAAAAGCCATTAGATTCACAGCTGTTATCATTTTTCACTATCCCACTTTTGATTCATCTTTAATTTTTTATTGGACAAATTTTATTTTCCTTATACCTAAAGACTTAAAATCATGTATATAAAACTGGTCACTTTTCTATACTCAATGACTTTTCAATAATCATTTTGAGTAAACTTCACTATTCAAGCAATAGTAGATTAAACTCAAAATATATGTTTACATCTTTTATTCATAAAAATTATTTTTTTAATGCATATATGTAAATGATAAAACAATCATTAAATAGTCCATTTCAGGACATAGATTCTTCAACATTCTTTGCAGAAGATAATAATCACCAAGCTAGTACAAATGCTAAGTAGTTATGATTTACATTTTGCCTTCCGTGATCTATTCACTACCAAAGAATAACTAAATACTCATTTGTAGACCAATAATTGGATAGCTATCAGTATTGATTAGGAACTAGCTATACAATAAAAATGCTAAGCCTGATTAGAATGTAAAAATTTATGTGGATTCTAATTCTCATGCCAAAGATATAACAAATAATTGGTATAATATGATACCAGTCAAATCAATCAATATATATATATATGCATGATATAATAAGCATATAGGCTCAAATGTATTTATTTGTTCATAGTAAAAATAAAAAAAATTAAGTCAAATACTTACTTTGTGTAAATATAGCACCATATCTTTGAGTGTAGCATAAAACATTTTCCAGCCACGACGTCCAAATGGAGCTAAATAATAAATTCAAATTATTTGAGTAAATAAATATAAACAACAAAAT
Source organism: Epiperipatus broadwayi (assembly GCA_028023455.1). Lineage (NCBI taxonomy): Eukaryota > Metazoa > Onychophora > Udeonychophora > Euonychophora > Peripatidae > Epiperipatus > Epiperipatus broadwayi. The sequence continues at coordinate 3,098,678 of JAQFVV010000032.1, read as the reverse complement.
GAAGTTTAAAAAAAAATTCAAATTATAACTTTTTACACATACTTTCTTTAGCATATGCATAATTGTATAATTTGTGTGTATAATATATATTGAATTTTCCTATTACTGTATATATCTAAATTATCTTCTTGAAAGTATCTTGGGAGTAAATAGGTTATAGGATTGCATGATCAAGTAATAGCACTTTATCAACAAATGTCAACTCTTAATGCAATTTACTCTAATATCTTTATTATCACTTGATAGTCATATTCTTTTGTAAAGACTAATTTATATTATCAAATTTTTATTTAAATAAATAAGTTATGATACAATTTAAATTAATAAAATAAAAATTTCCTAAATAAATACCATAACAGGATCATAATATCCAACCTCCCATCTCAATTTTATTTAGATTCAAAAAATAATTTTGTAAATGTCAATGCAAATTTCAAAACACTTGATATAAATTTCTCAGTAAGATTTTTTTTTTTTTTAGAATAATTTTATATAAATTTTGCTAATAGTTTACTTAAAATTAAAACATTCCAAAAAAAAAAAAAAATCAGCTTACTTAATAGAGAAACTATATTTCTTAGGATTATTTTTGAAGAACTAACTACTATGTGAAGTTCCACATTGATGCAGCATAAGAAAAGATTATGATGTTTGTTGAAATGAAGAATATATATCAAAAAGAGGCTTTTTTTTGCCAGGATAGATTAATGAAGCAAATTCAGAAAACATAGTGTATAGATAACTCATTAAAAAAATAAACATATTAGCAAAAAATGATGACTATAAAAAAAAAAAAAATGAGAAGTTATAGATGACTTGTTTGGTATCATTGAATAAAAGTATATTTGTCAGTAATAAATTGTTTTTCTTTATGTTGTTACTTAAATGTATACATAAATAGTTCACCAATATCTATGATGCCCAGTACCATGTTTTATCATAGATATCAAAATTTGCAAATAACAACAATTTATTTATAATACAAACTATTAACACACATATCTACAGTTTTTTTCCCCAATATATTTAGATGTACATACACATATTACAATTATATCAAAAAATACTTCGACAACAAAATATATTGAAGTATTAAAATTTCTTCCACTTCTTATTTGCATTGATTAATTATATATATATAATATGTCATATACTCCTTAATTAACACTTTATAATGCAATTTTAAATAAATCATATCTTAAAATTGCATTGTAAAGTGTTAATTAAGGAGTATATGGTATATTATATAAATAAAATTTTAACAAAAATAAAAAAAATAAAAACAAAAAAAAAAAATGCCATAATTAGCAGTTTTACAATAAAACATCAAAACATCACATGATCACTATTTCATATGCTTGCACAGGCTGTTAATAATTATAAGTGATAAGATATGGTAACTTCTTTATCGAAGTCAAGAATCTCTTAATCAACATGCACAGAAAAACCTGTTAGCCATCTTATTTACTCTTTCTATTCCCAACTGTTTCTCATATTCTTCTCTATCCGGCTCTATTCCATTTCCACAAATCATCTTTATCCAATCCATAGCCTTTATATCTAAATCACCTTTATCTTTTTCCAAGCCCAGCATAAAGACTAATAATCCACTTTCTGTATAATCACTTAGTTTATATTTATTTTCTCGTATTATTTGTACCCTTTCTGCTTGTAGACTTTTATATTCAATTAACAGATGCCTAATATTTTCCATGTCTTCTTTTCATAACTTACAGACTAAATCACCCACATTTTCTCCATTTATGTATACATTCCCTTATGGCTAATGTTCCTGTTTGAGCCTTAAACAGTAAATTACTTTCCTTGTTATTATCATAAATTAACTAACAGTCTGCTTACTACTATATATATTTAGCCTCTTTTTACTCTCCATACTAATTCTCCATTTTTCCAGCTCCCTATTTTTTATTAATGCATCTATTCCCCTGTCACATTCTTTGCTTCTATAGCACTTAACAATCCTCCTAACACAATCATCCCACCTTTTGTACAAGTACACTGACATAATTTTTATCCAAACCTTTTGCATACTGTACTATCTTTCTCACCCATTATGTTGTCTGTCCTGTACTCGACACCAATTAAATACTATTTTGGCTATTTTCCTAACCATAAATTGTAATCTACTGAACATTTTCATTTTTCTAAATGCATCTCTCATACAAAAAACTTGGCCATCCCATTTCTCATGGAATTGCATCCTTTGCCGTCCATACATCTACATCTAATGCATGCCTTCCTACTTCTCTTTGTTCTTTTTCAAAATAATCTCACCCTTTTATTAACACATAAGCCAATGTCCATAAGTTAACCCTTCTACTGCCACTACCTTCCATACAAACATGGCTATATTATATTTATTATATAAAAACACTGTTAATTTCATTTATCAATTTTTTCTCCCATTCAAACAAGCAATTTCTCCGATTACTTTAAGACAATTCCCAAATAGTTATACTTATTCACCACATTAATTTTGTATCCTTCAAGAAAAATTCTCTTCTCTTATCTCAGCATTTATCATCATTACTTTTGATTTTTCTTTACTAAATTTGATCTCCATCTCTTTACAAACCAGCACAACTTCTATATCTTCCGTACTTTCTGTGCACAAGAAAATATCATCAATAAATAAAAGACATGATAATGTATACACTCCCTTGCCATCTATTAATGGTATCTCTACTCCTCTTCTTAGTCTGTCTAGTGCCCTCCCAAATATAGCAAAAATAAAATAGGTGACATAGGGAATCCATGCCTTAGTACCACCCTATTTTTACCCCTAACTGATTCTACATTTCCTATCTGATATGTATAGTAATTACTTTTATACAATATCTTAATAAGATCCACTAAAGCTCCATTCATTTTCAAATAACTTATCCATAATCTATTTACTCTATAATATGCCTTCTCCATATCTATAAAGACCATATATAACTGACTTCCTGTATTCCTAACTGAAGCTGTACATATAGAGAGCAATATATATATATATATATATATATATGTGTGTGTGCTTCACTATTCACTGTTTATTTAACCACAAACCATAAAGTCAATCACAGTTATTGAATATTAAAAATAAATGATTGGTTGGGGTTATATATATATATATCAGTATAAATGAAGCTATGTTTAATTCAGTCTCCAGTTTGTTTAACTAATTTAAACATGTTGACTTTATCATGTTCTCTCACCATAGATTAATTTCCACATTTCCTTTCTACCTAGTTAAATTCAATCCTATGTTTAATAAGGCATATCAACGGTTTCGTTTTTCTTTTATTTCAAAAATTGGAAGTTACAACTGAGTCTTAGGTACATACACTGATACTTTCTTGTTATTTGTAAATAATTCCATTAAAGGAAATATAAACAATTGTATGCTAACAATAAATTAGTAATTTATAATAGTAACCAAGTTGTAGATGTTCATTATTGTATATGTGTAAACCTGATCATTACATACTAGGATTCCTAAGAGTCTTGTCTCTACCTGATCACCGGGCTGAATTAGAAAATGAACTCTTGTGAAGTTAAGGGAATGAATCGCTTAGTTATGATCTAGAGTGATAGGCGAGGTTCAAACCCCCTTTACCTGTGTCTCTGGGTACTTTCAGACCATTACACTACTCATGTCTATAAGTTGTGTGATTACAAATAAATTATCTCATATACGCTTATCAATTCTAAAACCTCCTTGAATTTTTCCCACTATATTATTTTCTTCCATCCATTTTGCAATCTTTCCAGCCATCATATATGCAAAAACTTTATACACAACATCAATGTTGTTGCTACTGGTCTATAAATGTTTATCTTTCTATAGTCCTTACCTTTTCCTTTAAATAGTAGCATTACTCATGTATTACTCCAGCTATCTGGAAATTCTATCTTCTTTGCCACGTTATTAAAACATGATTAAATAGAGTTAATTTTTCTCCTATTTCCTAAATTCATCACTATCTGCTGGCCATCCATCTAAACTTCTTTTTCAATTTCCTCCCTGCCTGATTCAATTCATTTTCCGTAACCCTAATATTTCCATTGCTATATGCTTTTATATTTGTTATCACCCTGTCCTTCACATTAATATCTTTTTATATCCATTACATATTTAAGATTGTCTCTAATTCTTCTCTAGAGCTATACTCTTTTCCCTCATCATCTATTAATACTATTTCTCTCTTTCCTACATTCCTTCTTTTAATATATTTTCATAATTTTTTATTCCCATTTCTTCCACTTTTATTAATATCCTCCAATAATTTACTATTTAATTTCATTCTCTATTTATAATTATCTATTGTTGTCAACTTTTTTTTTAAAAAAAATATTTTCCCCATATAATACCATCTTTTTCACTTTCTTTGTTTTTAATAGCACATTTATATTCTCTTGCATGCTTTTTTCTTTTTTTACACTTTTACTAATTCACACTTTTCTATTAGTTTTATTCTTCTGAATATTCTCCCCTAAAACCCTATTTGCCACTTTTTCTATTTCCCAAACCAATCCTTATATTCATTCCCAACAAACTCTTCCATAATTCCTTCTCCATACAGTAGTGCCATCAAGTGCAAGCCTTTGTAATCAATGGATGCAGAAAGGTTTGTGCATAAAATCCTTATCTAGTGCCCATTCACCCAATATTTTCTGACTAATTTCTAGCCTGTGACTTTCATCAGTGAGGATCTTTGGATTTGAGAGTATTGCACCTAAATTTTAGAATCTAATGCAACCCTCCAGCAGCCACCTGTAGTTAAGCAAACAAGCAAAAGGTGACTGCCAGAGGATTGCATTAGATCAGTGGTCTTCAACCTTTTCACACCTGCGGACCGGCAAAAATAAGAATAAAATTCCGCGGCCTGGCAGGAGTTTACAGATAAATTTTCTTAAAGATATAACCTGCTTAGCCTTAGATAAGCATAATTGTTATAACTGACCAAAACAGCATACTAGTTATTGTTTATCGTAATGGTGTTGCTTACCTTAACATGTTGAACACTCTTTCTCGAGTTGAGCAGTCATACTGCTACAGAAAACAGTACAATAACAATCGTTCTCATTAATGTGCTTGCATTTTACGTTTATTATTTCATTGTTAAAACATGCAAGAATAAAATGTTATTCACCTGAATGTTGAAAAAGTCAAAAGTTTTGAACTTTTTTATTTATTTGGGGGGGGGGGGGGGGGGGGTGAGGGGGTTGAGAAATATTTTGTCATCACTGAGACAAAAGATTGATTTTGAGAAATATTTAACAGTCATTGGTTTTAAAAAATAAAAGTTTTAGTATTTTAGCGTCATACAAGTAAAGCCAAAAAAAATATCGCCTTATAGGCTAAAAAAAAGTGGGTGTATTTTTAAACAAAAAAAAAGAAAATGAAACTTGAAAAATTCAAAAGTTTTGATCTTACTTTATTTTGGGGTGGTGCGGGTGTATTGAGAAATATATTGTAAAAGTTAGCGACAGAACTTATTTTTTGGTTTTTATTTTTAAAAAAAGGTAATCCAAAAAAGATCTTATTTTAATTTTTTTGGGGGGAGTGGGTTGAAAAATACTTTGTCTTCACTGAGACAACAGTTATTTTTGTTTTGTTTTTATTTTTAAAAAAGGTAATAAAAATTGGTTTTAAAAATAAAAGTTTTAGTATATCAGTGGTTGTATACAAATAAAGGCAAAAAAGATATCGTCTTATAGGCTTAAAAAAAAATGGCCATATTTTTAAACAAAAAAAAAAAAAAACATGAAACTTGAAAAAGTCAAAAGTTTTGATCTTACTTTATTTTGGGGGTGGTGGGGGTGTATTGAGAAATACATTGTAAAAGTTAGAGACAGAACTTATTTTTTGGTTTTTATTTTTTAAAAAAGGTAATAAAAATTGATTTCAAAAATAAAGTTAAATCCAAAAAAAAAAAAATCACCGTTATAGCCAAAAAAAAACAACACTAAAAATGAAATATTAACCCTTAAACCGCTAATTATATTATTGGTTGTATGAGGTAAAAATCAAATCTTTTAATTGGCCAACTCACAAACTGAAGACAAAGCCTATTGTTAAAACATATTCGCCTATAATATTAAATTCAACTCAGATACGTTTATAAAAAGTATATTACTAATTTTTCAGGTTATGAAAGAGAACGAAAGTTCTTTCAAAAATAAATTGCTATTTATTTATTATAAAATATATTCAATTTCGGCAAATATAAAGCAAATGTCTAAACAAAAAAGTGCTGACGCAAATGCTTTTTTTCAATTTTACGTTATCGAAAAGTAAAGATTTCTTTTTGCTAAATCTTAAATATTTTTACTAAAATCTTCAATATTTTTCGAAAATAATTTTGTTTTTTTTTTGGTATATTTTTTAAAAAACTAGTTTAATTTCTCAAATTATATTTTTTTAATACTTAAATTGCATTCGAAATGAAAATCTCAGCGTTTTTCTTTATTTTCTTTGATCAGGCGGTTTCTTTGTTCTTTCCAGCCAATCAGAATATCTTTTTCGGCAGAGCCAGCTGACAGCGAATCACTGACAAGGTTCTTTCTTTGTTTAGTTTAAAATGCGTTTTTTTTTATTTTTTACTTGTAAAATAATTCGGAAGAGGGCACCATCTTACAGAACTTTTAAAAATCTAATCAATACCTGTCAAACGAATATTTTAGCATAAGAACTAGCAGAGTTAGAGTGACGTCAGATGTCGACGAGATGCCTCGTAAGAGGCGGTTGAAGAATTAAAAGAGAGAGTAGAAAAAATTGAAAAGATCAAAAAAAGTCACGTTACATTTTATTGTTTTAACAATGCTGACAAGTGGCTGTGATTGGCTATCAAAAGACAACTGGAGTTTGTATAATAAAAAACTTTTTTCTCCCCCCCCCCCCCATAAACATCTGTGATAATTAGAAAAACAAATTAATTTATGTATGATTGATTAGATTTTGTTTTTGTTCTGTTTCTTTTTTTTTAATCGGGTAAAAATGCGATGAAAAAATAAATAAAAATTGTTTATATTAATTAAAAGTTTAAATATCTTATTATTTTGTTATTACAATTTTCCTCCCCTTTCTGGGGTGCGGACCCCCGCAAAAACTTTCGGGGCCGGTGGTTGAAGACCCCTGTGATTTAGATATTAAGGTTTGGGGGAATGCCCTCAAATCCAAGGATTCTCATTGATGAAAGCCACAAGCTAAAACTAGTCTGGGAATAATAGGTGAGTAGGCATAACTTTGTAGTCAACAATAGGCAAAAGGTGGCTGCTGAAGAATTGCATTAGATCCTAAGATCTAGGTGCAGTGCTCTCAAATCCAGGGCTCCTCACTGATGAAAGCCACAAGCTGGAAACTAGTCTGAGGATATTGGATGAATAGGCATGCACAAACCTTCTGGCAGCCATTGGTTACTCTAGTTGGTACTGAGTGGCACTACTGTATGGAGAGTTTTGCCTGTTTTAATAAGTCATGTGCTAGCATAAGAAATAGTGATTATGTGATGTTTAGTGGTTTAACACCAATCCTTCCTAATAGGATAGTGGTGGCTATGGTTGTTACAAAGCCAAAGACACCAAAATGTATGGGTACTGAACTGGGTTCAGACCCATATGACTATATAAGCTATTGAGCTTAGATTGAAAATATTATTGTTTTCAATTTTATTCTCATAGTTTTGTAGTTGAAGTAGAGATAGGTTGCATTAGATCCTAAGATCTAGGTGCAGTGCTCTCAGATCCAAAGCTCCTCATTGACTAAGGCCACAAACCAGAAACTAGTCTGGGGATATTGGATGAGTAGGTACTAGAGAGGGATTTTATGCATAAACCTTCTGGCATTCATTTATTACTCTGGTTGGCACTGGGTGGCACTACTGTGTGGAGAATTTTGCCTGTTTTAATAACAGTAATGTGATAGCATAAGAAATAATGATCATGTGATGTTTATACGAATACCCTTTCTCTCTCTCTCTTTGAAATTTTTAACATTTATTTGTTTCAATCATGGATTATGAAATTGCAAATATGAAAAATTATTATAAATTAAAATTAAAATGAAGTATCATAGGTTTATCAGAAGCTTATTATAATGAATAATTAAAACAAACTTGTTTTTATAACTGACACATTCTATATTAAAGTAAATATAAATAGACTTTGACGAATTCACTACAGAAAAAAAAAACGACAAATTCTGTCATCCCTCTACAAAAACAGTGATAGACAATAAAATATTATTATTAAAATGTAGACAATAAAATGTTGAGAAATGAGGATTTAAGGCTACTTCATTGTTTTACTCATTAGCTAAGAAAAACGAGATATTATTTTTTGATCAATAATTGAAAAACAGTTAATTGTTTATGTGTTAACTACCTGAAAATAAAATGTTTTAAGTATACAGAGAATATGAAAAAGTTTTCAGAATTCATTAAAGTGGATTCAAATTTCAGATGTGGAGATAGATGCACAGAACTTTGCACCCATTCAGTAATATGTAGTAAAAAAGAATTGAAAAAGTTTTAACATTAATGAACAGTGAAAAGAAAGAAAATGAAAAGATAAAGACTATTTTAAGTGTGACATAAAAATTAATTAAACAACTTTGTGGTGTGGTTAATGGCATATCAATCATGCCACGACCTAGTTTTCAAATCTGGATAAAATGTGAGTATTTTTTTTATTATGTAACTAAGAATTTCTAATTAAGTCTAATATATATATATTCAGGAAGTCATGGCTAATTCATCTAGTAATACAATAATTGATTTGTAAAAGACATTTCTACTCACAATATTGATGCACTGATCATAAAACAAAAATAAAGTTGTGATAAAATACAATCTAACTCACCGATAAGAAAAGCATTATACTAGCATATATGCTGTTATTTTTTGAGTATAGCCTAGTAATATAGTTGTTAGATCATCTATCTGCCTTCAAATGTACACATCAAGTTTTAAAATCTGGTTAAAACTTAATAATTTTATTTAGATAGTTAAAAGTTTCTAAACAAATCTAGAATTTTTTCCACAAAGATAGCAGGTTAATAACCAACCCAGTTAATCATTCAATTATTGATAAGTATTGGAGGATAAAAATTCCAAGTTAATTTGCTTTTATCAAATGATTGTTATTGCATTGGCATAAAGTAAAAATATAATTATAACATGATCCAGTCTACTAGTGAGAGAGGTATTGTACTTCTACAAGTATTGACACCATAATTTTATCATTTTGTCAAAAAATATACCCCCCCCCCCCATGTTTTCAAATGAAATTGATTTTATTAAATAACTAGCACACTACCCAAATTGTAGCAATGTTGTACAATTTCAATAGAAAGGCAAGTAGATGAAGATGCAAATTGAATTTTAATGTAAGGCTGAAACTGAATAACTTTAAAAAATAAGAACACTGTATGAAGAGAGGTAAAAAAAAAAATAATAAATTAGGAAATAAATGCTGACACATAAAAAAACTTCACTTAGAAACATAAAAAAAAAAAATCAAAACATTAAACAAACAATGAACTATCAAAATTTTCTGCATAGCATGATAATGATAAAAAGTTGAAAAGTAAACAATAACGTATATACGAATTAAATTTAAAAAAAAAAAAATTATAAACATATGATATAAAACATTTTATTCTTTTAACTGAAATTTACAGCAGTCTCTGTTTACATTTTTTAAAAAAAGAAGAATAAACAGAGAAATATTAATAAAGTATCATATTTAATTATAAAGTACAAAGACTAAGACAATTAGTAAAAAATTTAAGAATATTTTCACATATATATAAAGTTGTAGGAGGCATTATTCCATAATAAATAATCAGTAAATAATATACTTGTAAAAATGATTAAATAAGATGAAAAACTATTATTAATTTTTTATTTATATAGATAAAAATCTTAAAGAGACCACCATCTATCTCATCACAGCAAAACACTATAATGTAAGAATACAAAAATTATAAGAGCAAGATATAATATGCAATTCTGACAATACATAAGCATGTTAATATAATTAATATGTCCAATATATATCAATCAATCAATCAATCATTCTATGGACAGGTCCAGAGAGCAATCACATCACCAATTCATCTACACAAGCCAGTCAAAGCAATCAAAGCATATTAAATTCATAAGCAAGATGCTGGATTAAAGAAATGTAAAAGAGAAATTCAAAATAAAAATAACTTTAAATAGCCAACTGCATAGTAAATGTCTCTTCAGTAGTTTTCCAAATAAAAAAAAAAAAGATGGCTTTACTGCTTAATTTGAGCACAAGACACGCAAGTGCCAGAATCGATACTGGGACTTCCTGATCTCAAGTCTGACTCTCTACAAAGTGTGCCAACCCACGCAGGGTAAATCAAAACAATTTAGACATTATTCACCAGACTAGTCAAATAATAAGAAATGCAGATTAAAAATTTTTTTTCATTGTTATGCTGATATATAGAAACATATTTAATGATCAATAATTTCGTATCTAGCTAACTGCTCCACTGTCTTACTGAAAACTAATTCAATGTTAAAATAACTGGTTAAATTACTTAACATTTATTAATTATTTTTGCACAAAGCAAAATAAAAAATTTATAAAATTACAAACATAATAATTTATTATCAATTCTCTTTACATTCCACAGAAATGATTAATCAACAATAAAGGCAAGTACATACTTTTCAAAAAATCAGAATTAATATCACTAATGCAGAAAATATATAATGGAAAAAATGAATGAATATTTAAGGACATTACTGTTAGGCAGTAATATGTAGTCCAGTTTTATAGTCAATTCTGTATAGGATGAAAATTTCTTAAAAAAGCTATTGAGGAATATTTTCACAATTTTGCATATGAAAAATGATTTTCAAAGTAACAGATAACTATTATCACTTTTACTAAATTTCTATATATGGGTATATAAACAATTATGTGAATATTAAGATAACTATAAACTACAATTAAGTCTAAAATTTACAACATTAGCACTGATGAGGAGTCATTTATATCATCATGCTTAAGTAAACATACAATTAATTGTTTGGGAATATTGATGTTTCATCAAGCAGACTTTTCTCAGTTTCTTTTATTTTTACTTTCCTCAGACAAATTACTTATCCATAGTCTCTATCCATTGACCAACCTGGCTAAATTAATAAGAAAACTTAGATAGCAAAATATGTAAATTTAAAAGATGTGATATTTTCTAAGAATGATTTTAGTTAATATTTTCAGATCAAATGTTTTCAAATGATAAGAATAATATATTTCTGTCTGTTTCTTAAACAATTAGTGATGTATCAAAATCATTATAAAATTTGAAGGTTTATTATATATACATTTATTTACTTATTTATAATCCTCATATTAAATATAAAAGTAAATCATAAATATAATATAAATATAAAAGGAATATTGTTAAAAATAACAATGAATTTTAATCAATACTAAGTCATATGTAACACTTCCAATATTTATGTCAATATTCTTAAAACATATTAGTTTTTGAATGGATTAATATTTCAAATTACACCAATTACTAATCCTAAGACTATCTGCTAATCAGCATAAAGTTTAACTGATAACCATTCAAATCTCCAAACATATGTTACTATTATTAAATTCTCAACTAAACTTTTCATTTATCAAAACTTAAAAAAAATATCCTCATCTCTTTTTTCATATATCAATTTTCAAAATAACTCTATGAGTCACTTTTTGTCATTATTAAAATATCACATAAGTTGCCTCATTGAACATATCACAACATATGATCTTTTCGTAACTTTTATCTCTATAATATCCCATCTCAATAATGCTATAATTTTCATATCATCATGTATAAAATGTTTTTAATAAATAAAAGTGATATCTTGAGAAAAATAAAATCAAGTCAATTTAGAGTGCACAATAAAAATCTTCAATTCAAAGAATAATATTAATAATTATAAAAATTGCATTGTTTCAGTGAATAGTAAAAGAAATTTACAGCAAAGAATTGCTAATAGAAGATAAATTAATATATTTAATAAATTCTGAACATATAGAAAGATGTTTAGTTACTAAGCAACGATAAAAAAATGTAAAAAGAGTAATAATGATTAATAATTACAATAAAATATATAATAAATATTTTCTTTGGAGGTATAGATCATTTATCTCCCCAAAAATTTAAAATTTTTTAATATGTTCTATTTTTAAAAAATGAAAAATTTTGCATTAAAAATGCTAAGTCATTCAGAAAATATTACATGAATATGGGACTATAAACTGTCCCGAAAGCACTTGGCGGTAAATTTTGATAATTTCACATACAATTAATAACTTCATTATCTGTGCGCAGAGCACACACACACACATATATATATATATATATTAATTTATATAAAAAAAGAAATACTACTCAGTATAGTTAATTAAACAGGATTGTCACACTCAACTTAATGCTTGGGTACTCGAATGTAATATGACTTCTGACCAATTGATTTGCAAGATTATATATAAACTAATAAAAAAAATGTTTTTTTTTTTTTAAATGAAAGTAATTTACACAGACATAATATTACATTCAAATATCAGCCTTTCAAGCTAATTGTGCATACGCTTTTGCGAGTGTTAATAATTAACACTCGCAAAAGCGTATGCACAATTAGCTTGAAAGGCTGATATTTGAATGTAATACAATTGTAAACATACGCTATATAAAATAAATGCTTATTTACAGACATAATAGAAAAAAGTTTTATGAAGAAAGGACATGTCTCGGAATATATCTATGCTGATAATATATTAAGTGATTGTTTCATAACTTGTAACTTCTGAATAATAATTTTTAAAAAATGGCGCTAGTATTATTAAATATCAAATTGTATTATTTAGATTATTTTCATACCCAAAGTGTGACATATTTATCTTAATTATATTTTTAATTCAAAAATTTATAAACAACTACTATAAAAACATAAATGTAATTGACTATTGGTTACTATTTTGCACTTTAAATAAAATTAAATTTGTGATATATAAAAATATTCAACTAATTATAATAATTTCTTAAAAGAACAGCATTAAAAAATAATGAAATTTCAGAAAAAAATAAATAAAAAGATAAATGAGCGCAAAGTTTTGAAAACTCTGATGGTATTAATATATTAAATCTGAAATAAAGGTAAGATTACAAACTAAATGTCAATCTCTGTATATATTGTTACTCAAAGTAACCATAAAATTGTATATGAAAGATTCCACCAAAGTTCTTGATAAAATATTTATCTTAAAGAGTTGTTAATAAAATCTTTTTTTTTGTAAATCTACTTTACAAAAGGAAAAATTTGAAGTGATTTCATCAAATATTGAAATAAACATTAAAAACAAGAATGAATAAACAAAACAACAATAAAAAAAAAACATCAAAATTGATAATAAAAACTACAATATTGCGCATAGTTTAATATTGAAGCAATTATTCTTTAGTCAGAGTGATGAGTTTCATGTTCTCCTTCCTAAAAACTAACAATCTACAAGGGTTCAAACCCAGCAATAATATTTAATTCACTAACAGTATCGTCAACTATTACGCAACAGATATATATATATTTAATATGCAAAAACTTTCCTGTATAACAAATGTTTATAATTTTGACTTTATTTTTGATCTTATATTTTTTTTTGTAAAAAGAAAAATTTATATTCACATAATTTGTAATTTTTTTATAAAAGTATTCGCATTTAATTTCAATTTTGTGGAATTATAAAAGAAAGAAGATATAACCAAGATGGCAGATTCAAATTAATCCATTATGAAGTTTTGCTTCACTAATTAAACATTTAAAAGCTCGACTTTCATTAATTAAAATATTGTTTCATTATCAAAGTTTTTTTTTAGATTTTAACTAAAAATATTTCGCTAATGAAATATTTTTGTTTCATTTATTTTTTAACTTTAAATTCTTTCAAGCTGGAATGTGACTTGAACCTTAACAGCTTCTTATATCTTGCTTTTAATTAAGAATGGACTGAAATAGAATTTATTAATTGTCTTATCTGCCTATGGGCAAATGAACCAAGACATTCCGGTTATAGTTGGGACGTATAAATAGAGTAGATTGGAGATGTGGCTTCTCTCTTTCATTTTCTCATTGAGTTTTTCCATTCCTTCTTTCCCAACAAGAATAACAAGAAAGAATATAGCGTGATAAAGAATGTCAGTTGAGTAGGGGCCGAACCATCTTTCCCGTGCCTCTCGGGGTTGTCTCCGGAATGCTGACACGAAACTTCTGCCATGGAAAAATGCTGTCATCAATGAAGAAGTAGTAATAACCAAGATTGCTGACTACCAAGCTGATTATCCTAAACTGAAGCTCAGAGAGCGAATTATCCAGCCATTGACCCAGAGTATGCAGAGGTAACAGTCCAATATCTATGTAAAGTTGTCTGTGCTTGCCTATAAATATTAATTAATGTTTTTTATATATTTATACTTAATCTTTGCTTGTAAGACCTCTCTATAATCCATAATATATTCATTATAATATTAACTCCGATTTCGCCTTATGCTAGCTTTATGAGTCTGTGCATTTTGTTTAATAATATTATATAATATCTTTTTAAAGTTTTCTTTTATTTAATATGCCAATTCAGCTCAACTTCGCAAGTTTAATCTATAATTGTTTCTTTTTAAAGTAAAGTAAATTATAATGATAATAATTTATTTATCACCCATTCCCTATAAGATTTAATGTTTATTATGTTAAAATAGACCCGCGGGTTGATCATTCTTATTTGATTTTGTTCATGAAAGATCGCAGTTTAGAAGTATTAATTACTGTAATCTGAAGCTTTAATTTTGTTTAAAGCATATATGGGAAAGTGTAAATGACTAATTAAATGAAAGAATTAAATATTAATTACATGTCTTATTAGATATTCGTAGCCTGATTTATTATTATACATACCATTATGCAGAGGATTAAACTGTTAAAGTTATAATGTTAAACATTAGTTTTATTCTCATATGTATATTGTACTGCTGGCATAGCTTAACATTTCTTTAGTATTTCAAATGCTTTGTCATTCGAGAACCTTCGAGAATCCAAAGTTTTCCCTTCCTCTTGAAATCATTCATAATCAGAGATTATACTCCTTGTGAAACACAAGGCTAAGGTCTTGGATGCTCTACATACGCCAGCTCATCATATTACCAAACCTACCTCAATATTCGTACCGCTTCACCATATGTGCGAACATACGCCTTCCTCGGAAAATACGTCAAATGACGAAGCTATTCTTTGGCCAGCTGGGCTTTACTATTTATATATATTTAACCTTTCTATGTTAGTAGTTACAATATCCATTAATTAAATTGTTTTGCCTGTTTCAGCCCAGTAAGTCATGATGGTATGAAAACTGTGAATCATGTTTAGAGAAGTCTTTTATAAAATCTTGTAGTGCACTTGGTTTAAAGCTGTCTATGCTTGTTTTTTTATATTAATTGAACCATTCCCATATATGCGTATTTTCACTCTAATAATAATAAATAAAAATGAAACAGAAAGTATTTGTAATATAAACAAATGAGGTTTATAACCTTGACCGTACTGCAAATTATTCGTATTCATGTAAACCATTCATCGATCTTTCATTCATTGCGTAAACAGAGTTTATTGTAGCAAATTAAATTCTCACCCATGACCTAAAGCAACCTATTGTAAAAACTCAAGTTAACACAAATAAAGAATCATTAAGTTTTATGCAATAAATGTTAATCTCTGTCTAAAAGTGAAATTGTCATGCATATACGTTGTGTTCATGCTAATTTAATATTAAAATACATTAAAAATCCAATCCCGAGTTTGAATCTTTATTTTGGTTAATTATTTAAATAAAAAGGTTTTTCTATATTAATGTACTATGTTAATTCTTCTATCTTATTCAAGGATGCTATATAGCCAGCAATAAAATTAAGATTCTTTCACATATTATGTAATTGCTAATTTCTAAAAAGAACACAAGAGTTCAGAACTAAAGTTTTTAATTTCAGAGAAATTTCATTGTTGCCTGAAAACTTATCCTGAGACCTTGGTTTTTATCGTTTATTTTCTATAAATCAGAATTTATATAACATCTGAAGACATTGCAGTTTCATTGCTAACTAAATAGAAAATGCATTAATGCTTTAGATGTCAAGTTATTACTGAAGAAATTTTAATGTACCGCAAAAATCCAAGTGCATGCAAGAAGACTTTTTACTGGTAAAATATAATAAAAAATGAATGATATAGGGCTACTATTTAAAAAAAAATTCATCACTTAATAAAAGCATTAACAATTCTTGAGATGTAATGTACATTAACAACACCTTTATGCTCTATATTTAATATTAACAATTAATAATTCATATGAGATTTGATCATAATTATCAGATTGAGGAAGATGGAAGCCACTCATTCTCTAATAAGAAATTGCTCAAAAAAATTTAAACTGGTTCCATTTTTCAGTCTAACAAATTTTAAAATATTATTTGTTACAGTATTTAACATAGACTATGTGAACTATATTTAATGACATTTTATATATAGAGCTTGCAAATAAGCTCTTAACAAGCTTTGCAGAATATCCCCAACCCCAGACTGGTTTCTGCTACTGGCGTCCTAAGTTAGGTACTAGTATATTCAAGCTTTAAATTAGAAATACTAGGACAAGCCCAGAACTTTATCTAATGTATAACAATTAAATAGAAAATCTGAATTTTTCAGACATCCATATGTCTTCCAATCCAGCTATCTATCTTAAATAGCCATATGGGACTGAACTAAGTTCAGATACACCATGTATTAATAGCTTTAGCAATGTAAAATCACCACGGCCTTAATAGCAAAGAAAATTACAAAAAAAAAATCAAGTCAGATGTCACATGACAAATAAGCTTGTATTATGAATCTTATATATAGAGCTCGCAAATAAGCTCTTAATAAAATTTGCAGAATATCCAACCCCAGACCGATTTTTGCTACTGGCATCCTCAGTGAGGTGCTAGGATATTCACTGAGGATGGAGTAGCAGAAACCAATCTGCAGTTGGGGGATATTCTGCAAAGCTTGTTAAGAGCTTATTTGCGAGTTCTATATATAACATTTGTAATTCAAGCTTATTAAATTAGGTCATGTGACATCTGACTTTATTTTTTTTTTTTTTTGTAATTTTATTTTTGGCTATTAAGACTTTGGCGATTTTATATTGCTAAGGCTATTGATATGTGGTGTATCTCAACTTAGTTCAATCCCATATGGCTATTTAAGTTAGATAGCTGGATTGGAAGACATATGGATGTCTGAAAATTTCAGATTTTCTATTTAATAGTTATGCATTAGATAAAGTGCTGGACTTATCCTGGTATTTTTAATCTAATGCTTGAATATCATAGCACCTCACTGAGGACGCCAGTAGCAGAAACCGGTCTAGGATTGGGGATATTCTGCAAAGCTTGTTAAGAGCTTATTTGCAAGCTCTATATATAACATTTGTAATACAAGCTTATTAAATTAGATTATGTGACATCTGACTTGATTTTTTTTTTAAATTTTAAAGGGCAGTTGATTTAGATATAAATGTAGATGTGGAGAGGGAATGGGTCTGTAAAATAAATGGTAAGCAAGTTATTTATAAGCATAATGGAGAAGAAAGAATAATAAAAAATTATAAAAGAGTAGTTAGGAAAGAAAAAATTGTTAAAATTGGGTATTTGAATAAGCAAGGTGGTAGGAGACCAGAAAAGTGGCAGGAATTAAACAAAGCAATTGAAAATGAAGAGCTTGAGGTATTAGCAGTAGTGGAAACACATCTAAGAGAAAAAGAAGAACCTGTTTTGGAAGATTTGGTATGGCAGGATATAAATAGAAAAGAGAAAGAAAAAAAGGGTGGTGGTATAGGTGTTATATCAAAAAAATATTTAAATACTGTTAAATGCCAAGAACATATGTGGTTTGAAATAGGGTTGGGAAAACAAGAATGGATGGTGGCTATAGTTTATATAGCTACTGGAGATAGTCAAACTATAATGGTATGGAACAATAGCACATATGAGTGCCTAGTTAAGGATATACAGAGTTTTAAAGAAAAGGGGAAGAGAATAATGGTTATAGGAGATATGAATGGGCATATTGAAGAAATTGATGATGTAGACAATAAAAATGGACAGCTTTTGAAGAAATTTTGTCAGAGTAAATTTGAGCATTGGAAACTTATCTAATATTTATGAGGGACAATATACATGGTCTAGGAATAATATATCCCACACAATAGATTATATATTGGTAGAGAAAGAGGGAATGAATAAAGTACGGAAAATTAAGGTGTTTGATAATGAAGAGAGAGTAAGTAATAGTGATCATAATTTTGTTGTAATTGAAATGGTTAGTTTTAAAATGCAGCTTCTACTAGCATATGACATTTTGGGTCCCGACACATTTTTTTGGGGCCTAGAAAAGATCGCTGGCACTGGTTTTGTTGATTTATTTCAAGAACGTATTGTTTTCATACCTGTAAATGGAAAAACCAACATTTAGGTGACTTCCCTTCTGAAAGAAATTTGCTCCCTCCCTTTATAATTCGCTATTGGAACATCGGTCTGTCTGCCAGAACATTGCATTTTCGTCTTTCTGGTACATGCCTGAGATAACCCTATTGATTTTTGTGAAACTTTTTCTTACAAGTTATTTTGCTCTTAAATAAAAGTTTAAAATTTGTTTAAACTTAATTTGGCTGACGTTTGTCTTTGTGCTTTGATTTCTCAATTGTCTAAACAATATTTAAGATATCTTGTTTCCCTGAGTTTAGTCCAGTGCATTCAGGTTCGCATATACTGTCCACCCTTAAAATAAATGTCTAGTTCCGTGCCCGTGTTGTCAGTATATGCGAATCAAAGATTTTTCATCTGGTACAATATATATATAAATGAATTAATATTAGGAACTGAAGAAAATATCCTAGCACCATCTTTATAAATTTAATTAACTAAGTCACATTACAGCATGAACCAACAGCCATAGCAGATGAAAATGAAGTACTCCTGACTGCTTTTTGAGTCTTATTAAGATGGCATGTGTTGTGCAAGTTTTCTACATTAATTCATAAAAACGTTATTCTCGACATATTTGACATCTTAATAAAACTCAAAAAGCAGTTTGAAGATCTTAATTATATATAAAAAAGAGAGCACTAAAAGATTTTCAACAACTCCTAAAATTATAACAAATTAAATGTCACTATATAACTGTACTATTATTATAAAATATAGAGGAATATAAATAATAATTTCAACAGGATTTTTCAAATAAATTTCAGCTATGATACAATCAAATGCAGTACCAGTACTGCTAACTGAAATCATGCCATCTAGTAATAGTATTGGTCTGAATCATTTTATACCAAAAGTGACTTTGCTTTTAGTTTATTCTCTTAGATTATATAAGAGTTATAGATTAGACATTAATACTTTATATATGTAAAAACTGGCAATATAACTTCCTAAATATTTTTACAATTAAATAATTTTCTCATAAAAAGTTTCAGATACTAATTAGAAAATATTATATATCTAGTTTTCACATATATAAAGTATTAACATCTGATCTCCAACCTTAAAATCTAGGATATAAACTAGAAGCACATTAATGATTGCCCTTTGGTTTAAAGTGGTTTGAATAATATTACTAAATGGCATAACTTTACAATGCCTGTTTCTAATTAATATTTTACTTAATTACATTATAGCTGAAATTTTATTAATATTTGCATCAAAATAGTTGGTAAAAATCTTCTAATTATTATACATATAACAATAATACATGCAAATGGAGTAAACAGTATATACACATTTATAAAAAAAAAAAGAATTAAGATGTTACTAAAAATATTGATAAATATATTACTATTATTAATAAGACAAAAAAGTTTATTAGGAAAATAAATACTTTATGCTCAAAACTTTTCTAGAAGGGCAGGACTGTAGCAATTAGCCTCAGAAACCTTCAAAAACATACGAAACTCAATGGACTTGCACTTCACTCCATTGCAACATTCCAATTCTAACGTGTCTATAATACCATCCTATAAATTTTGCCTTGGTTCCCTGATGCATTATGCTTTACTGCTGTTTCCCCTACAGATATCCCTCCTCTTCCTGAGAAGAACTGGTTGTCATCCCTATTAGAACACATCTCAAAATTTACCATTGCACCTATTAAACCAAATTCTCAAAAAATTGAACTTTTGGGAGACATGACATATTATTAATAATAATACCCCTCCTTGTCCATCTCTTTTATTCTTCTCTAATCATACCATTATTAAAAAATTCAAGCAGTGGCATCTGGAACCTAAATATTTAGACTTTCTAACCAAGATAAACCTAAATGCTCTTCCTACAAACCATTTTCTGGTCACCCATAGAGGTTTCTCACGCATAGACCAGGTCTGCTCTTTATGTCATATGGGAGATGAGACCATGTTGCATGTTTTGTCTTGTACCTCGCTTCAAGGTTATAGACATTATAACCTCCATCTATATAAGCCAAAAGCCCACTTTCACTAACCTGATTAGTAGTATTTGCAATGGTGTGTTTCTGTCTATTAGGATTTCCACTTTATTAGTCTTTGCATATGGGTCCATTAGATGTATGCTTATCTTTAATCCTACCATTGATAATCCTGGTCAATTATTCATATCAAAGCTTCAGACTATCAATGAAACAAAGAAATAGCCCTTTTATTTATTTTTAAGACTTCATGGGATCTTCTTTCCATTCCAAATTATCATTCATGATGCATGGACTGTCTCATTCATGATGCATGGACTGTACATTTAGTTGTTCCTAATTGCAAGACTAGTTGTATGATCCTCATCTCGGCTTTTATTTATTTTTAAGACTTCATGGGACCTTCTTTCCATTCCAAATTTTCGTTCATGATGCATGGATTGTACATTTAGTTGTTCCTAATTGCAAGACTAGTTGTATGATCCTCATCCTGGCTTTGTCGTTAACTGAATTTCTTCCACTATTGTATTAATGTAAACATATTATATAATCAATAAAGTTCTTATGAAGAAAAAAAATCAAGATGGAGTAATATGATAAAAAATTAAAAATATAAATCTGTAAAAAAAAAAACTATATACAAAAAAGATGTGCAACCCCCCCTCCCAATAAAGATTTTGATTAGGTAAAGAATATAGAAAAATGTGTACAGGGGTTCTTATTCTTCATATTTTAATAGAACCTCAATTTATATTATTACAACTGAGTAATTATACAAAATAAAATTTTTGCTACTTTACAGAATGAAAGCTTCATATGCCAAAATTTTAAAATAAACTCTTTTATGATGCAAGCTCAACAAAACAAAAAAAATGTGTTAGAGATTTAAAAATACAACAGCCATTTTCATTCTTAGAGTATGACCTCAATATCTCCTAAATTTAAAACAAAAAATGCTTTACAATTTGTAAGTAAAATTATAAGTTATTGCTTATCATTTAAAAATACAATATTATATACAAGATTAACTTTAGAAATAAGGTAAGAAAGTTGAAAAATTATCTAGAATCAAATGGCTACATTTAAAATAGTAAAATAAAAAGCAAAATACATACAAAAAATTTATCCAAATTTAACTAAATGGTTGTTGATGGTATTATTTTGCAATACAAATTTTAAATATCATCCATAAGACAAAAAAAAAAAACAAAAAAAAAAGAATAAAAAAATTCCAACTTTTAAAACATTAGAAGATAAAAGATTATGTAACACACATACAATAATAAAGAAGTGTAGAAATAGTCTTTAAATTATAAATATAAAAGTCCTAAAAAATTTTGGTCATATATTTATTACTAGTTATTTGGAAATTAATTTTTAAAAAAAAGACAATCTCCATTTTGATAAAAAAAAAACAACTTAAAAATAGTTTTAAATTTAAAAGTAAATTGCTATCAACGATTAAAAAAAAAGGCAAGACAACATTTAAATATCTTTTTTTAAGTTAACGTGAAGAGGGAGTAAAACATTCATTTCATATTTTTTAATTTGGAACTTGATTTATTACTATTATTTTCATTTAAAACATGAATTGCATTCTTATTTAATCTATATAGAAAATAAAGTACAATATTAATATTTATGCAATGTCTGAGTATATTTTATATAATTATATAAAAGTAAATACCATAATTTTATTGTGCCCCAGTACATTTCAATGTTAAAATTATTTCTATAGAAATTTTACTAGGGATATTAATGAAGATGACCATAATATAATTTTTTAAAAACAATTAAATATAACTATTTATTTATTTACAATTACAAAGATTCTTTGTATTAATATTCAACAGTTCAAAAACAAACATTGATATCTTTTATATATGATTAAATAAATAGATTTATAGCAGAAAGATTAAAAAAAAAATTCCTAAAAATCATTTACAACATTTAAGTAAAAATGACTAATTAATCAAACGTAATAATTACTCACTTCTTTTTCCATCAGGGTCCATACAACATTTTCTCATGACATAGCCCTTTTTATATTCAGTAGCATTATTAACATTAGGAACCTAATAAAATAAAAAATTCAAATGCATATATATACACAATGAAGTTCATTTTTAAATGTTCACTATTTTTTTAAATATATATTTGTATGCATATGTATATACTGTACCTACTCAAATGTAAATTGTATATTACAGTAAAAATATATATATTTTTTCATTTGATTCGATTTATGAATAATGGAGACGTTGAATTATAAAGGTTAACTAAGTAACTATGGTAACCATAATGGAGACGTTGAATTATAAAGGTTAACTAAGTAACTATGGTAACCATAATATTAAAATAACATTCTTATTTATTAATAATATCAAATTATAAATTGGTTGTAGTCAATTTTAAAAGAAAAATAAGTGAATCATAAAATATATCACTTGAATAAAATTATTATTGTTACGTTTCAACTTTAATTGCTACATTCATCATAGCAACTTATTTATTACAAAATCAAATATTTCATATATGTTTATTTATTTTGTTTATTGGAATGTATTAAAGATATACGTTAAAATATATATATTTTTGTTAGGATGTACAGAAAATGTTATGTGAACTCATTATTTTTAATTGAAATGAAAAATAATGTCGAAAATTGTAAAACAAAATTTTTTTTTATTGTATCAAATGTTTTCTAAAAGCCTTCATTTTTCTTTATTAAATAAAAAAAAACAATTGTATGAAAACATAGAGTAACCACTGAGTTAAACTGAAGAGTCACCTTAGTAACATTGATGTCAGCAAAATAAATAGAACTGAATCACTTAAACTCAAGACTTCTATCTTTTGTCATTGACTAGAATGGACACTTTAAATTCATCTTTAGAAATTGTTATTTTACTTAAAAAGTGAATAATTACTAAAATATAATGGAGGAATAAAATTTAAACACTCTGCCCATTCATTTGAGGGCAGTTTGTTGATAAAATTCCAAGGGAAATGGCAGGATGTATTATAAAATGAAAAAAACCCACCAAAATTCATTTTTATTCCACGTAAGCTATAAAATATTTTATTAAAATTTGGGATTTCATCTATATATGAAAGATAAATACAAACACCATCATATCTATATGGATGTCATATTTTTGATTAAACAATTTTACAAGATCAATTGATCTAATTCTATTCAATATTAAGTAATTGAAATTTAACCTTATTGACTTGGGGAAAAAAATGCTACCATTTATTATTTGTCTTGATCAGCAAGTAATTTTGTAAATGAAAGAACATCTCTTCATATATCATTACAAACAAAGAATAATACATAAGGTATGCAGATTTTGCATTGATCAAATAACTGCTATTTTAAAAGATTGGATATATCTATACTTGAAAGAAAAATATTGAAATTTAGAGAAAAAAAAGTAACTGAATTAAAATCCTTGATTATTATTATTCATGATTGTCTCTTCTCTACCTCAAAAATAATTGTTTCTTTGCATTTAGATCATAAACAAGGAAACTAAGAGCTGTAATGGAATGCAATGGGTAAAAAGTGAAAAATAAAACTTTCGGTGAAGGTTATATGTTTATATATATTTTTTATCAGTTTAAAAGAATACATATGTTTTGTTTATCTTTATTTTAAAATATAAAATTTATTTATGAATAAACAATATGTACATTTAGGGATTGATTGATAAGCTATCTACATAATAAAAGGTTAGAGAGATTTTTAAAAAAAACAAAAAAACTCTTATCTGATGATATAAATTAATTCTGACTCAAGACTTTCAAATATTCATTTTTTTTTTTAATTTAAAATTTAACTTGATGATATTTGTATTGAAGAGTTTGATTAGTTATAACTTATTTCAATAGATAAATAAAGTGAATTTTATTTGTCTTTTTTTTTTTTAATTATATATTTTATTTAAAGACTAGGGAAGATATCTTGAAATTTCTCTAACAGTTTATATAGTTCATTGTCATACAACATATTTTGTGATCCATATATATTTATTTATTATTAATTTTTATAGAGTAATAGGCAATCAAATTTATTATATATTAAACAGAAATCGTATTTGTACTTCTTAACTGCCTACCATTTTAGTCAATTGCATACATTATTTTTTTTATATTATATTATTAATTACTTTTTATAAATTAATAAATTTAAATTTCATTGAAATCTAATAAATCTGTCTAATTATTTTATAAGTGTGCAAAGTAATTTATGATAATTAAATCACAATCTAAAATTAAACCAATATCATTAAGTGAAATACAGTCATATATATATATATATTTATTATTATTATATGATTATTGTTAAGTCTTCTTAGAGATAAACTATATATGGTCATTATACTGAAATATTTGTTCGTCTTAACTAGATGAATCTCAATTGTATAAATAATGTAATTAGTTCATGGTTAATTATGAAGAGCTTATCTTGTCCAATCATAAAAATTTTGATAGATTTTATTCTGTCATTAGTCAATGATCTGCCTTAATTATCTTTAAACTTCTTTGAGATAGATCGTAAATTTAATTAACTATTAAATTTTAATACCTATATTTGACTTAAATAAATGCCAATAATTGTTTTATATGATTTAGTTGTTATAAAATCCATTTTAATAATTGATTTACAGGAAATTTAAACTAGATGGATAGGATTAGTTGATTATAATTCGATAGATATCCAATAGAAACCTACTGTATATTTGATATAATTGGATATTAAAAATACAAAATTATCTAATAGGTTCATTGATAATATGTTCGCGTAGAATATTTCATTTTGATATATAACTTATGCAATAATAGTAAATTGATGTAAAGTATGGTAGAGCTAAGTTATTATTTTTAACATTTTATTAAACTAGATATAAAACTGATTAAATAGTTTATTTTATTTAAACATTATAGATATTGTAGGTTTATAAAACATTCTCTAAATGTTATCATAATCATTTATAAACAAGTTTATTTAGTTAGGGAATATCATTAAATTTTATCATAAATTTATATTACTATATGTAATATTTGATTAGTAAAGAGAACTTAGCTGTTTATTGGTTTGATTCAATTACAAATTGAATGGATATTTTAGGCATACATCATTGTTTAGGACAATGATAGATGAATTCACCGTTTATTATAGTTTATTCTGGGGGTAATAAATAGATTTATGATGTTTGAAGTGATGATCTTGTTTGTTTTCATTTGTTTTAAATACTTTCTGAATAAATTATGTTTTAATACAGATTGTCATCGGTATTTTATCTTAGTGTAATGAACAATCTAAATAATTATTTATTGAAAATATTGTTATTGCATAATGTGACCAATAACTGAGCTATATAATTTTATGCAGGTTACAACAGTTACTATTTATTGGTATAGGTTTTGCTCTGTTATAAATAAGATTTAAACCTTCATTATCTTAGATTTTATTTTGTCTCAGTAATAAATGGTTGTTTAAAATCTGTAAGACAATTTCTTTTGTTTCATTATAAAAGGCTGACCAAAGTAATAAAGAGATAATGGAATAGAAGATCAATTATTATCTCATTACAATACATATATAATGAATCAACAACACTGTGGAAAGTAATGTATAATTTAATCTAAATAAATGTCTCAATAAAATTGTTACACTATCCAAATACTATGAAAATTATTATCATATGATATACATAAATCATAATTCAAAACATTAACCATTGAATTATTTTATTTATTCACATATGAAGGACTACACTTTAATTATCATAAACATTCCAAAGAATCTTCTTCTTGTGAAAACTTCAGGTGAATAAAGTTCTTGCTGATTTGATTCTTGCTTTATAGAAAAATTAATTTAGCCAATTAAATAGAAACTATTCTGTTCTAATCATTTAATGCTCAAATATCACTTGGCATCCAAAGTCATCTGAACTAATGTAGATTCTATGCAACTTTTAAATTTATCCTTTCTATGTTTTCTGACTCTACATCTTTGCTTTAATAAACAATTACAACTAGCTATTTCCTAATCATAATTTGTCTCTTATTTTTCTATTTAATATTAAAATACTTTCTAATATCTTTTAAAAATACAACAGGTTCTACAAATTCAGCAAACCATATGATTTTAATATTTTAGAATTTCTTTGTAATTTTCGATTTTCAATTATTTTTTCAATATTATCTAACTGGAATATCCTTGTTTATTATGGTTATGCATGGCTTCCTTGCAATTTTATTTACAAGATTTCATCAAGCAATTTATTATTGTTTTTCTTTTTTTTTAACATTATTAATAACAAACATTTTTACACATAACAGATTTATATAAAATTGGCATTTTTTGTTTATTCCTAATATTCCTACCAAGATATGAGTCTGTGTCCATGAATGTGTATGTAGATAATAGTTATTGATTTCTGAATAAAGTACTGAGCTAATTTAATGTACATAAAGAATTTGAACTGCCTATGACCCTGTTATGACTTCTGTTATAAGGGAATTGTTTCAGTCTAGATTTAAATGATATGTTAAGTACATAATTTGTTTTTATTTATAATGTGTACTTTGACTATAAAAAGGTGTAATATGCACCTCGATAGTACAATATATATGTAAGATTTGATATAACAAAATCACTGGGTGAGTAAGTCATTTATTAAAAAGCAATTTTGTATTTTGTTTTAATTTTCTTTAAATATTCTACTTTACTTTCAAAAACTAAAACTTTATTTACACATTAGAGTGGATACAAATGAAATCAATGATGGGATAAAACAATGACAATAAGAAAATTTCAATGTATACATATAAGTGTGGTATGAAAGCCATGTATATAGAAAAATTCAAAAGTTGTATTAGATCAATAATATAGTCTCAGGAGCTGCATAGGAAAATCATGATAGTTAATTAATGCAATTATGAAAGAAACATAGTTAAATATAAATAAAATTAAAGATTACACTAATGCCTTAAGGCAGCGCATCATGTGCTTAATTAGCTAGAATATAAAGTCAAACCTATGTATAAGGTTTGGAAATTCTATTGATTACTGATTATCCTGGCCCAAAGAGTAACGAGGATTATAACAATATTTACAAGTTGATATAGGTAAATTAATTGTACAGTATGCAATTAATGCAAAGATTGTGTGTTAAATATATGGGATGTATGAAAGGTCTACATAGTTAAAGTTTAGATTATTCTTAAGTGAAAGATGGGATATCTTATTTATTCAGTGGATGGGAGAAAGTTCAAGTTTTGGGCTTAAGAAATGCATGAATTAGGGCTCTAGCCTTATCTGGTTCCAGGTTTGGTCAATTAGCCAAGGCTGACAAGTTCGTTTATCCTCATCTTTTATCTTGTAGAGGTATTTGAAAAATCGGTTAACTATTGAATCATCACAGCCATGATCAAATATCATGCTACATCTGGCAGTCCAAATTGAGAAGTTAATGAAAGTGTCCAATCTTATTGTTCCGAATTGACCCTTTTTAATTGCTGCATTAAGAGAAATGTTAGCTGGGTCATTGCCATTTATCCGGTCTAATGCTATATTATGGAGATAAGTCCATGAATCACATTGATCCAGAATGTGGCCAATTGACTCCTCCTGTTTGTTACATAGAGGACAAAGGGGGGTTGATGTTGTAACACCCTTTGGTAGTGGAGAAAGGCTGCAGTAGGGAGTAATCCAAGGATGATTTTTATTAAAAAAATCAACAAATTTTGGACTCAGTTTGATGAATTTTGTTAATTTAGAAAATCGAGCGATTCCTATTGGAAGTGTATTAATGGATTTAGTTTTCCCGGGAAACATTAATCAATAAACTTCCCAATATGATAATTTCCCTGAAAAAGGGACCCCAATGACTGGAAGTTTTGAATAATCACTGTAACTTGCCTTTGTAACCAAATGCTTCTCAATCTAGGCGGAGGTCGATCGGTAGGCTCTATTTTTTCCTTGGGGAAGGGGCATTCCATATCGGGATTATCCTTAAAACTATAAACTTACTTTAGCTATTCTATAATGATTTACAATAATAATCAATCAAATTATTTTATTGACTATTAAAAAAAATGTTATTTACCAAGTGACCAAATAAGACAAACCTAGTATAATATATATGTTAATATTAACAAAATGAATTATTTAAAAAAAAAAAAAAAATCACAGTATTAATTAATAAAATATTGAGCAAAATATTTATCTAATCCAGATGTTTCTAACTGTATAATACAGTCCACCCACTTTTATTCCTTTGTTATGCCTTTTTTGTCTTTTTAATCCCAAACATTACTTAATACAGCATATTTTATGAAATCATTAATTGAATATTCATTTGAGATTATTGAATATTCTTACATAATATATATATATACAACCAATCAAATTATTTCATAATGCTCCTTAAAATTATCATTTACATAACAGAACCAATAAAAAAAACTCTGCTCACATTATATTGTGAACAACATCCATTCTTTAGGAGTGTAAAAGATCTAAATCTTCCTTTTAAAAACAAGAGCCCAACTTTAAATAAATACCATGTAATTTTTTAACCCTGCTTAGATATTTCTTAACTATAAAGAAAAAATATTAAATTAATTATGAATATCAATCATTGCCAACACTAGTCATATCTTTATAATTTACATTAAAAGATTTAAAACAGTATATTGTGAATGATATATAATCATTATATTTATAAGAAATGTTCAATTATCTTTTCTAATCGCAAGATTTACATGTTAAACTCCTAGCTCATCTTAGGACTGGAAGGTGCCCATGAAAATTATATAGGGAGAGGAATCAATATGATATCCTTTTCATTGGTTGAAAAGTTTTATGAGAGTATAAAATGCTGTTTTAAGAGCATTGTCAAATGTTTTGACTGGTTATATGTTTGCTTTCAGCATATATGCATATCAGAATAACAATTTATAAATCAAATTCCATAGAGTAATTTTAACAAATTTGTAAAGAATGCTTATTTTCTTGTATCACTGCTAATTTATTAGTTAGCATTGATATATAAAAGCATTCATTCTTTACAAATTTGTTAAAACAATTCTATAGGTGACTTGTGAATTGATATTATGGCATGCAAATTCAGTTAGTTTCTCCATGAATAAAATTACATATTCCAATGCTACATTTTTTAATAGCCATAGTTTATTTATGGGTATATTAAAATTACTAGAATATATAAAATAAAATTTAAATCTGCTTCAATAATCAATTGCAAAAATCTCTTCAACAGGTTTCTCAAATGATAAATGGTAACAGCTAAAACAATTTCTCCATTAGTTAAAAATAGGTACACAGACATTTATCATTCAATATTGCATAGTTAATTAGAGTGACTAGAAGCCAAGTCCCTGTAAAAAAAATTCTAAACTTAATTGAAACTTGAAAAAAATTTAGGGTATCATCCAACTCAGATTCAAACCAGTCATCGCAATGGCAGACAGATGTTACCATCACTTATAAGGGCATTTCATACCTTTGTGTGGTACACACACATGCACACACAAAAACACAGACATTTTGACTCACTATAGCATGCAATCTGAAATTAATAAATTTTTAAAATAAGTAATATGAAATATTTGTAACTTAATACCTCTAAAAAGGGATTGTGTCCAATATAAGTTGGCTCATTCCCTTGTTGACTAGATTTCCTGTGATCCAGCTGACCATCCTCTTCGTCATCACTTAAACAAAATTTAACAATGACCAATAAATAGTTCAGAATAATATAAATGAATAAATATTTAAAATTTGGATTATAAAAAGAGGAAAGAGGAGACAAAACATTATTTATTTAAAAAGTATATTATAGTATAGCAAATATTTTTGTGGTTAAAGAAATAGGCTTTGTTGATATATATAATACTTTAGATTTTAATAACTTTCCTAAGAAAGTCAATAAATAGCAAACTGTCAATGAAGATGCTCATGTATTATTATTTTAAATATAGTGCCCTATTTTTAATTATCCCAACATTCATACAATCCAAGAATTTTAGGATATTACAACCATATTATATATTTTGAAATGGTGAAAATGTGAAATTAGACATAACACCAAACCTAAATCTGGTCAAAACTCAGATTAATCAAGATCTTCAAATTAAAAATAGGTAATGATTTACTGGCTATTACTGAATAGTTATTAGAGCTAGCTAAGATTTGAAAAACTTTACAAAATAAGACATTTACTTGAAACTGAATCATAATCGTGGCAGATAGATAGGCTAATCACTACATATCAAGCAACTTCTTCAATTCATAGTAAATAACAAATCAATCAAAAAATATTTTGGTGATAGATAATATAGTAGTACTTTTTTTTACTATTTTAAATAAAATCTTTATTTATAAAATTACTAATGCTAACTTTAATTATTTTCTTATATTAATTCATAGCACATTTCACATTGTTTAGACTGTTTGTATTTTCATTTTTGGGAGGTGTCCTAGGTAGTTATGAAATAATCCATTTATGATTCAAATTACAGAGTCCATTATATTTCCTATTATCAAAAATAAACTATAGATAATCAAAATAGATGTTTATGCTTATGTAAATTTTACTGGAATGTTGTAGCTAAAAAATTTTTCTTTGCTTTTCTTTTAAGTTTATTACTAGTATGTAAATACTGGTTATTATAATTATTCAAATATGTAACATTTTTCACATAAATGTATGTTTTCCTAGTTTAGTCAAGTAAATGGATAAGACTGAAATTGAGGTTTAATTTTTTATTAAGTTAGGATTGTATTAATATAATTCAATGCAGTAGATTAAAAAAACAAAATTAAATAAGCCTGTGGGCATAGATATTCTAAAAATGTTTTTAAAGCTTTAGGTATTAATAAATCTGTTCAAAAATTCCTTTTTATGCTAGTGATTTTCTTTGGACCAGTATATTTAACATTAATTATGGATGAGTTAAAAACTCATCTTGTCAATCTTTGTATTCAATGACTAGGTTACTAAACATTTTGTCTTAATTTTAGTATTTTGATATTAAGGTAGACTATTGGTTTCAGTGATTCAAAATATTTACTTTGAATTATGATGTTACTAGTCAAAACTTTTATCAAAAAAATATACAATTCTAGTACAATTAAATGTAATTTATTATTTATCAAAATATGTATTAATGGTAAGAATAATATGGGGTGTAACCACAGATATATATGCATTGCTGTCAGTTTAGTTTTATTTATAGTTATGTTTAAAAAGACCAGGCCAGATACATTAATTCAATATTCTTAACATTAAAAAATTTTATAGGGGTAAATTTTGTAAATTTGTATTGGAATAAATGTTTTAATTTCTTTTTCGTAATTTTTTTCATCTATTGTTTTATTCAAATGTTGGTTAATTTTTGTTTTTAATAAAATAATACTATATTAACATCAAATAAAATAACTTGCCAAAATACTGCCATTCTTTAAAATAACAAATAAAAAAAATTATTAATATAAGTATAAAGAAAGTTTAATATTTTAATATACTTTTTTTTCTCTCATAAGAACTTTATTACTTAGATAAATGATTACATTAGTACAATGGTGAAAGCAATACAGTTAATGGTAAAGCCAAGATGAGGATCACACAACTAGTCTTGCAGTCAGGAACAACTAAATGTACAGCCCAAGCATCATAAACAAAAATCTGCAATGGAAAGAAGATCCCATGTAGTCTTAAAAATAAATAAAAGAGCTAATTTTTTATCTCTATCGTGGATAGTCCGAAGCTTTGATATGAATAACTGATAGGGATTATCAATAGTAGGATTAAACATAAGCATACATCTAATGGACCAATATGCAAAGAGTAAGAAAGTGGAAATCCTAATAGACAGAAACACACCATTGCCAATACTACTAATCAGGGTAGTGAGAGTAGGCTTCTGGCTTATATAGATGGAAGCTATAATGTCTCTATAACATTGAAGCGAGGTACAATGACAGAAAACATGCAACATGGTCTCATCATCCCTATGAGATAAAGGGCAGACCTGGTCTATGTGCGAGAAACCCCTATGTGTGACTAGAAAATGGCTTGTAAGAAGAGTATTTAGGTTTGTCTTTAATATACTTGTTAAATTTTTTACACCAAATGACAATTTTCTCCTGGCTATTGTATAAAAAAATTTTTTTTCTTGTATCCTAAAATTAAAATATTATTGTTTTATTCAAATTTTCAATGCTATGTCCTTTAATCCGAGCAACCTAACTAATATGAAATTTTATGACTTTAAAAAATACATCTTATATATATTATTAATCATAAATTGCAGAACATTTCATTTGAGTAAGTAGTGTTTGTTTGAAATCTTGATGCTGAACTTAAACAATTATATCACTACACACACATATTTATCAACTTTTTGTCAGATCATTCACATTTATGATAAATAATAGAAATCAAATGCTATTATTCAAATTCTTTAAAATAAAAAAGCTCATATTATAACAATCTAAACTAAAAACTTATATGCAACTAAATGATATTATCTTTAATATTCATGGAAAAAAAAATCAATATCTATAGACTGTCACTGAACTTCACAGCTTTTGAGCACCATAAGATAACTTCATCTAAGCTCATGAAAAGTCCTTCTAAAATAATCACACCATCAAACAGATATAAGTTACATATCCAGAAAAACAGATTGGTTATAAATTTTAATCATATTCATAATCCAATTAAAACAGCAGAAGCAGAAGTCAGAGTTTTCCATTGACTTTTCTTTAATATGAATCTTGACTACTTCAACAATAACAAAATTGCATGTTTAAAATATTTATTAAAATGGAGATTAATTCATTATATCACTAATAACTTCAATAATTTATTAAATCTTTCAGATATATATATAAACATAATGAGTGTTCTACCTTTCACTTCTGACTTTTGAAATCAAAAAAATATTAGTCTTTCTTGTTGGAAGCCTGATTTCACACTGAATGATCAATTGATTTCTTTAAAACAAGAAAGAATCTTATGTGTTTCTGAATATTTATCTTTTATAAGCATTGAAGCACTCTTGATTGAGATATAAATATATAATGAAATTTATGAAGATTTATAGTTACTGGTAATCTAAAAGTTTGGTATTACTGCTAAAGAGAGATAATGAAATTGGCCATAAAAGTCTTATAATGTTAAAATTTATAATTCAGAAATTGGATGTTATACATATCTTATTTTACATAAAGCTCAATAGAGAATGCTTCAATGCTTTGATTCATACAAGTTATAACTCTTTAATAAGTAATATAATTAAGAGCAGTATTTAACAATATTATAATGTAACTCTTTAATATATATTGTACAACTATTCATCTCTTTATTCTTTAA
The DNA here is from genome assembly GCA_028023455.1 of Epiperipatus broadwayi. Classification (NCBI taxonomy): domain Eukaryota; kingdom Metazoa; phylum Onychophora; class Udeonychophora; order Euonychophora; family Peripatidae; genus Epiperipatus; species Epiperipatus broadwayi. Next base: position 3,064,696 of record JAQFVV010000032.1, on the reverse strand, counting down.
AAAATAAAAACAATTTATATTCTTAGTTTCTAACGACTGATATCAGTCAAGGTAGTAGTGGGCACAGAAAGAAGGTAAAAATTTAAAAAAAAAAAGAGCTGATAACATATAGTACTCAACTGCAACTGCTGGTCAATTTCAAATACTAATATATATATAATCACTAATATACTAAAAAATATATATATATTTTTTTTTTTTTCTTCAATTATAATTTAGATTTTGTTACATATAACTTGAAATAAAAGCATGGAGCATTCATAAATTAATTAATTCAATCACTGGATTTAAAAATAATGATTACATTGCCCCCCCCCCCCCATTTTTATTTCAAGTCACCAAAATTGTGTATGAAGAAAAAAAATTTTTTGTTTTTTAGTGCATTACTGATCAAATTAAATAAAAGTATTTTTTATATGTATTATTTTTTTATCTTTTAATATTCAGATATTTTACAATAAACTTTTTGTTGTCAAATTTAAAAACTGATAATCAATAACACCATGTTTCCAGTATTTGAAATGAAATTTATGTATTAACAATTGTTTATAAGATTTTTTGTTTATGAAACTTTAAAAAAAGTAAGTTCATTCAAGTAATCAAGAGAAATTAAGATTTTACCATTCATTTCTTTTTCATTCTACTTTAACTAACTGTAAATACTTTTTTGCAAATTAATCATGAAATTCAACTGAAAGCATATTAAAAAAAAAAAAATGAAAACTTGCTAAACCTGTATCAACACATTTTGAAATTATGCCCACAAACATAATTAGGCTGAACAAACCTGAAATATTTCATTGTCATAATGCGTTGTCATTGATACCTAATATATATAAAATTTGAAGAAAATTCATTCAATAGACATATATTAATATTAAAAATCGGTTACAAGATTTGACCCAAATAAATAAATAGAATTTTTAAGTTAAATAAAAACATTTAAAAAGAAAATTGCCCAAATTAAAAAAAAAAAAAATCAAATAAACTTTATAAAGTAATAAACATGATTAAAAAAATAACTGATGTGAAAAGTAAATATGTACTTTATTATACATGTACATAGAAATTGGAAGTTCAATAGTATAGAAATTGATTGTATATTTAAGTCAGAGTAACAAAATGAGTGCTGGTTCAGCACGATATGTGCATATTGGGGATCATATATCTTTTTACATGTCTTTGGTCATATGTTTATGATTGCATCCCTTCACAAGGATTAAAAGGAGACAGATAACAATCCATACCTTGAGAGTGGTATAGAGATAATTACACTTCAGCAATATTATTCATTAAGTGATAATCTCTAACCTAATGAATAACTAATAAAAATTATTAAGAGTAGCAAAATAATTATTCAATTTAAAAACTGATAATAGAAGTTTTCATTCTGATGCAAAAATGATATAAATTTATATACATTCACATAAAATAATTTTGATTAAACCAATTAAAAAATTTAACATCATAAATTTTAATGCTAGAATTTGAAATGAACTGGAAATATAAAAACACAATAAATAAATTTGAACATGGGGTTAGAAATTAAACAGTAGTTCACTTTACCCTACTTTATATGTTAAGAATAGTCTGATACTTATATGAGGCTTAAATATGTGAACTGACACTTGCACAATTACTGAAGTTTTTTTTTTTAAAAAAAAAAAAAAAAAATCTAAATTGAAAGCCTTTAAATGAAGGCACTGTTGAATTTCAAAAATATAAATTACTTAATATATTCATCATGGGATAAAGTGAAGTTAGAAAGACACATTCTGTTAAGACAATAGCAACAGTTAATACCTTTAATCTTCAGAAATATTCCAATAAATTTATTAATTAAAACTTAGATTATTTTAACATTTTAAAAGACTTTGAAGATGGCTTAAATTTAAATGGGAATAAGAGTTATTTTATTAAAAACAACTAAATAGATAGTATGAATAAAAAAAACTCGATGTTAATTCATCTAAAACAAGATGACACATGCATAAAAAAAAAAAAAAAGGAATATGAAAGCATTTACAAATAATCCATTTGTGAGAACTGAATATGTGAAAATCTGTATAAGTATAATACAAAAAAAAAAAAAATTAATGCCCACAAAATAATAATAATAAATATAAATAAGACATTTATTTTCTATGGCGCTATGTTTTTATAAACTGTAATATTAATAAGCTAATGCACATGCGCTTTGTAGATTTAATTATATAAATGAATACTCCCATTTTCCAAACACAAGATAAAGTCTTTGTGAAAAGATAGAATGAATCATTTCCAGATACTTAAGATTTGCCCATACATAAACGTTTGGGTCGAAAAGATAGATGATTCATTCTATCTTTTCACAAAGACTTCATCTTGTGTTTGGAAAATGGGAGTATTCATTTATATAATTAAATCTACAAAATGCACATGCATCAGTTTATTGGCTTATTAATAAATAAATGCTATTAAAAACATAAGTAATCTCAATGTTGAGGATAAAGCTATTTTAACACAGAAAAAAAAAAAAAGATGAGTAAAAATTTTGCATATACAATAAAATAATAGGCAACAGGAATACAAAGTAACTTACACAATAATAAAACTACTGAATAGCCAAGTATCTAAAAGAAAAGATATGCAATTAAATCTACAAAAAAAAAGGTGCAAAGAAGCAAGGGAATTATTATAGATATTTAAAGAACTAAAGAAGTGGAAAAATTGCTATCAAAGTTATACACCAAGTAATACAGATGATAAAAGAATACAACACTGATAGCAATATTTAATGAAGAAGAAAAAAGATATTAAGAATTGCTTGTATATATATTTAATAACATCTTCATAAATTATTATCAGAATTTGGTCTCAAATCCATCAATAATAATAATGATGATGATAATAATAACAACAACAACAATTTAAAAGAAATTTTAGCACAGTAAATCACAGTCAAGTATTAATCTAAGTTATATATATATATGAAATAATGAGTGTAATTAGCCTTTGGTATTTGATTTACAGGTAACAGAAAGGCATTAATTCTGCATAAGAATTTCTGTTATGTTTAATATTACAAATATCATGGCTTACACCCCAAAAAATAATAAAATTTAATACATATTTATTAAAATGCATTGTAGTGATGGATGGATATAATGACTCAAAGAAGCCTAACACTGGTATGACCATACAGAAAAGTGATTATATTTCTTCAGAACTTTTTAATTGTTTTACTGTGGATTAAATTGGAAACAATAAAAGCAAAAATAAGTGGAAATTATTTAAATCCTTTGGATTTTCTGATGATGATGATGTTTTGCAAATATGTTTTACAGCTCATTCCAAAAATTATCTCAAGAAAATCAAAAATTTGAGCTCAATAAATATAGATAAAAAAAATCAAATGTTTAATGTGTTAAAAATAAAACAGTATTAATGATAATGAATGAATCAGATAAAGTTAACAATTATAAAAATCTTTTATCAAATTACTAATTTAATGGAAACATAATATATGAAATTAATAATATCTACTTCATTATCTCAGCTTTTATCCCAAGTGCAATACAGATTATTATTGGCAAAATCAATTTCAGATATGGAGTCACTGTAATTCTTCCAAGTTTTCTAGAAGGAGATTCATAAATTAACACTGATATCATTGTTATAAAACACATTCATTAAAATCCTTTTTATAAGTTTTTTTTCTCTTTCCAATCACATTTAAATTTTCTTTTGATGGTTGCCTAAGTCCTAAATTAAATTCTAATTATCAATTTAGATAAGATATATACTTAAGTACATGTAAAAAAACATTAACATTGGTGATTTTCTATTGTCAATTTATTCTTTCAATGTGAATTTGGAATTTATTTAAATCAAACACAAGAAAAAAATATCTTTAACTTATAATCAACATTGATGTAAACACTGCTTCTATTTTTTATTTTTGTAACAAAATTAATTAAATTAATAAAAAACTTATTTTTTGTAAGTAGAAAACATTTTTAAGCACAGAGAACAGAAGAGGAAAACATCTCTTAAGTCAGGTGACATAAAATTTGCAAATTATTAAATATTAAAAGAAAATTTCAGTAAAGTAAAAAAGAGATCAAATTCCTAATATTTATTTCTTTATTATTGATTTTATATATAAATATAGAAGAGATATATATATAAAAGATACAAGCTAGACACAATTACTGTTATTCATACATAGATGAACTCTTATAATGTCATTTATATAGAATGCATAAAGAAAAATAATTTTGCTAGACGAAATTATTCTAAATCTAGCAAAATTTCTGATTTGGAAAGGTCATGATGTTATATTATGAGCAATGCATCTGCTTCAAAATAAAATCATGAAATTAATAATATATAATTAGAACTGGTACATAAAATATTTGAACAATGAACAAATTAAATCAAATAAATTTATTATTACAAACTTTAAAAAAAAACCACAAAAACACTATATATTTATATAAGCAATGGAAAGGGTGTGTGTGAACAATAAAGGTGGATGTAAGAGATTATTCTTGTAGTAGTAAAAACAAAATTAATGAAGTACTTACTGTTTTATACCAAATATAAAAAAGTTTCAAAATATCAATTCTTTATTGCACTACCATCAATCAATAATAATTAAGAGAAAAAAACTATTCTTAGAGAGCTGGTTTATGTGAAAATAAATAAACATATCAAAAATGTAATTTAAAATGACATAAAAATAGTAATAATAATAACAAACTAGTGCCATCACAAGAACACATCACTTATAGCTTGAGACACTATAGGTATACTAAAATAGACAAAAATATGCTAATTGATCAGTTGTTGTTTTTTTTTTTCATAATGGAAATAATAATATAATTTATTTAATAAATAAACCTAAAATTAAATTAATATTTGTAATAAACAAAACAAAATTGAAAAGCATTTGTTTCTTTTTTTTTTTAATAAAAATAATCTATTTTATTAAAAAAAAAAAAACTTAACAAAAAATGATTAAAAAGTATTCAGGAGACTTAACAAAAAATGATTAAAAAGTATTCAGGAGAAAAATAAAATTATCAACAAGGACAAAAAAAAAGACCAAAAAAAAAATATATTTTCTTTATGTGTGATCAATGTAAACATTTGGAAAAAAGTTAAATTATCAATAACAGTAAACAATTGGCTACAAAGTTATGTTGAGACACAATCATCCAAGAGTTTATGTCTTTGAAAAAATGCCAACACTCCCTCTTCATTACTTATTACTTTGCAAATAGAAGGCTTTCATACATATGGTAATGCAAAAGAAATAAAACTTTAGGCAAGTCCCACACATTCAAAAACTGTATGACACACAACTATTTAAAATAAATATATATTTATGTCTTGATGCATTTTTTTCCATCCACATTATTTACTTTCCTCAATTTGTGAAAATATTTACCTTTCAATTACTTTTGTTTACTCTCATGATAATTTAATTTTTTTCTCACTGTTTTTCATTTTATTGTTTACTAAAGATATTAATTACAGGTTTGTTTTCTAAGTATATTATATTATTTTCATGTTGTTGTTTTTTAAAACCTGTATTATTTTTATTAAAAAAAAAAAAATTAAATTGATCTGTTAGCTTCTTTTATCTAATTTAGTGTATGGATGAGTGCTCTCCAACAGTTAAAGTATACATGCAATCAGAATCAATAAATTAAAAAATTAAACACATCCAGCTTTGTTATCTGTCATAATGGCTTGTTTTTTTAAAATTAATCAACCTTGCATTTTGAGCTATAAGATATATTCAAACACTCAAATTCACATCTAACCCAGACTAGCCTAAGAAAATAAACTCTAAAATATAACCAATAGTTTCACTGCTACAAGCAGACTTCTCAAGATGTATTAATGTATATATATCTTATTACTCTGAAAAAGGTTGATCAATACATAAGCGATCAGACTGACTTGAGGACAACATGGGCGTGGCAATATTAGCGTCAGCATGGGATTTGGACTTTCCACCATCAGATTTTCAATGGTATGAATGACTGAAGAGTTGGAGGTTGAGTAGATTGAAGCCTGTTCATTAAAGTATGAAGATTTGCTATCTTAATATAAACTGAGTACTGATTATATATATATATGTGGGAGATGATAATCTGGACCAACTGATGAGTGCTGGTTCAGCACGAAATACTTTATTGGTGATTATTTATCTTTTCTACACGTGTCATCATGTGTATCAGTGATATAAGATAGTGTAGACAGATAACAGGTGCTTGACAGTCTGAGTTCAAATTCCCTATATTTACCATGTATATTATATATTTTGATTTTTTTTTTTTTAAGTTATATATTCTTATAACTGAAACACACAGGCTTATTATATACCTATGTCTATATATGTAATATATAGGGTACATAAGCACAGACTTTCACACTCTCCACCACTCCCCACACTATCTCATAACACTGATGCACCCAAACACATATATGTTGAAAAGATAAATAATCACCAATATACATATTTCATGCTAAACCAGCAATCATCAGTTGGTCCAGATTACCATCTCTACACATATATATGCCATAAGAGCTCAGATATATATTAAGATAGCCAATCCTCATACTTTAATGGACAGGCTTCAATCTAATCCACACTCCAACCTTCCATCCAATTGAAAATCTGATGATGAAATACTCAAAGGCTACCCTGAGGCCAAGATTCTTGTCACACCCATGTTGACCTAAGGTCAATCAGACCCCTCACGTACAGGACATAATCCATTTAATACATATACAAGGGATGGGCAGACATCCCTCCTATGTAATAACTGAAACACCGGCTTATTATATACCTATGTCTATATATGTAATATATAGGGTATATGAGCACAGACTTTCACACTCCCCACCACTATCTCATAACACTGAAGAACTTAAGCACATATATGTCGAAAAGATAAATAATCACCAATATACGTATTTCATGCTAAACCAGCAATAATCATCAGTTGGTCCAGATTACCATCTCTACATGTATATGCCATAAGTGCTCAGATATATATTAAGATACCCAATCCTCATACTTTAATGGACAGGCTTCAATCTATTCCATACTCCAACTCTTCAACCATCCATCCAATTGAAAATCTGATGATGAAATACTCAAAGGCCACCCCGAGGCCAAGTTATATTTTTATAGTATTTTTTTTTTTTTATAGAAAGGAATTTTTAAAAAGGCAAACCTATTTATTATTCAAAGAGTTGATTGTTAAAATGAAGTAAAAAAAAATCTAACATTTGAATTCTAAAAATATTTCATAATATTAATTATTGTTTATATATACAATAAATATATATATACATGCAATATATATAAAGTAGTAAATAAACATACGCTGCCCATTCCAAAGGTTGAGATTTTATAGAATGGTATAATGATTTTAGGATATCTTTAGGAAAATTATCTCCATCATTAAGATCTGTAAGATTTTCTATAAATTCAGGACAAGTCATCTTTCGACCAAGATTCTACAATATAGAAAACGATTAAAATACTGCAATAATAATAATATTACATACTAATAATTATAACAACAATAAAATAATAATGCTAATTCATTTTAAAAAATTGTGCTTACCTGACCATGTAAATCTGTATTGAGAAGCATAATGGCACATGTAAGCGTATGTACAGCATCTAATAGAAAAAAATACAGACTAAAAATTTATATGTAAACTTAAACATAAATTTCTTCCTTTTAATGAAGTGTATGTCTAAATTCTTAAATAAAATTAACTAATTACATTTCATCAAAATGTAATTAATACATCTAATTATTACTAAAAAATAAATAAATTGATACATGGTATTTGATAAACAAAGTGACTACTGTTAATTTAATAATAAACTAATTAATAAAAGATGGACAAATAATCAAAAAATTTATTTTTAAATATGCAATAAACAAAACATTTTTTTTTTTTTTTTTTGACAAAAATATTTTCCTTTATTACAGGATAATTTATTTTGCAATTTTATTATAATATGCCTCTGTTGTTTAAAAAAGATTACTAACTTAAAATTAATTTCAATTGAAAAAAATAATGAAATTTATTGTGAATATTGCTTAAAAAAAAAAGAATTATTTTAAAACAACTGATATTTTATCTACATACTTTTGTAAAAGTGAGTGGATATTATAAATTTTTGCCTTATTTTTATATTATCATCTTTTGAAATTAAAAATGTAACCATTTGATGTAATAAAATGCAATTTTTTTCATTTTATATTATACAAGTTTAGATCATGTTCCATTTAAAATAAAACCACTCTGACTTTATAAGCTTTTCATCTACTCACTAAAATAGATATTTAAAAAAATAAATAATATAAGCAAAAGTACTCAGGTCAGAATTTTTTTTTTTTTTCTGCTAAAGTCACAGGCTACTTATTTATTTCATTCTTGTTTATACCAGCAAAAGATATATTAAGAAAAATAATGTAATTTTATTTGTTTAATTTAATTTATAATAATAGATCTTGAAAAGCGTTTGTACAAAAAAAAAAATGTGAAAGATGCTGCTAGTTCTTTTTCTTTTTTAGTTTTGGTATTTAGTAAAAAAGATTTGGGGGAAAAAGTGTTATTGTTTTAAGAAAATTATAATATTGAAATCAGTTCATTCAGAAAAAAAAAAAAAAAACTGTTAACAGCATTCAAAAAAATTAAGTTGATTAGAATGACAGAAATAGCGGTACCAATCAGTATGCCAGGCCAGCTGCTTGGTAGCATTGTTTTTCTGCCCAAAACCTAGAAATATGCTGTTTACATGGCCCAATATTTCTGTGCTTTTGCAGAGAAACTTATGGCCTATAGAACAGTACTGTTCATATTAGCTGCTGAAAGCATATATGGCATTGCACACAAATATTATGGCCCGCTAATGTGCTTCGCGACACTATCCAAATACGCACACTTAACAGATTGCTATTGTATGATGTGAGGGTGTAGTGAATTCAAATGCCATAACTGCTGTAATATGCATTCTAATTAAAGGTCTTACCCCCTACCCGATATAGTATTTGATACTAATAATTATAAGACCATCGCCGGGCTTTCCTACAAATTTTGGAAGGTGGAAAAAATTGCAAATGGTCATGTAAGCATCTTTTCCCAGAATTCACGCAAAAAGCCATATAAATTACGAGACAAATAAAATGTCTAAGGTTGCACGTAGTTTTGGAAATCATAAACTTATCAGTGACAATAAATTATATTTGTCAACCACTCCCATCCCCCCCCCCCAAAAAAAAAAACATTAAAATAAGATCAAAACTTTTGAGTTTTTCAACTTTGTTTCTTTTCTTTTTTTTTTTTGTTATTTAAAAAAAATACAGCGACACTTTTTTTTTGGTCTATACGGCGATTTTTGTTTCGGCTTTATATGTATACTGCTGATATACTAAAACTTTCTATTTTTAAAACCAATTTTTATTACCTTTTTTTAAAAATAAAAACAAACTCAAAATAACTTTTATCTCTATCTTTTGTCTCAGTGACGACAAATTATTTCTCCCCATCTACCCCCAAAAAAATTAAACTAAGATCAAAACTTTTGACTTTTTCAACTTTCATTTTCTTTTTTGTTTTTAAAATATGGCGACTATACATTTATTTTTTTTTGACTTTATTTGTATTACGCGATGTCTATTTTGCCATTTTTGAAAAGAAAATGTACAAATATTTGAATAAAATCTTGTATCGTAAATTATTTACAACAATGACAAAATATAGATTAAAAAAAAGTCGTATCAAAGGTCAAAATATTAGTAAAAAAGTCCTATCAGATGTAAAAATAGTTTTAAAAAAGGTGAAGAAAATATAAAAATATTTTAACAAAAGTCGGCCAAATTGGAAAAAAATATTTTAATAAAAGTTGGAGAAAATGTAAAAATAATTTAAACATAATCAGCCCCGGATCGATATAGTTGTGTGTTTCTAGCAGAGAAACAAGGCTACTAAGCAGGTGGCCTGGTGTACTGATTAGTACCGGGCTAGCTTATGAATTATTAACACATTTAATATGGAAAACTATGAAATAGTTGAAAATCAAATTATGATAAAGTGATAACTTTATTAGTACACTAGACAATTATGAAATCTCTTGAAAATGCCAATTTCAAGTGACTCTTTATTATATGCACCAACCACTGAGAATATAGAACTAGCAGTACTTGTTGTCTTCCATATAATTTCTATTAACTTATTCATGATGAACACATAATTATGTGGTGCCATCATCCTATGCAAAAAATAATTCAAGAAAATACATCAAATAAAGCTTTAAATCTTAAAAACTGACTTACAGATCAATTTTTAAGAAGTGTTTGAACTTATATTTTTAATGAAGTGTAAAATCAGAATTCTAAAGATACGGTAAGATAAATTTTTATTTAAAATAAAAAGCCTTTATAAAAGAAAAAAATATTTATAGCAAATATTAATATTCTCTAAGTAATTTTAACATTTTGTTTTTCCTTTAGTTATGTATTTCATTTTTTTTCTTAATGTAATTTTTTTTTTTACAAATGCTACAGCAAATCCAATTTATAATTAATTTCTTATTCAGTTATTAATATTTATTATAACTTGCACATATCTGTTATCAATTGATTTATATTTTGCCAATCTTTATTTATATTATTATAACTATAGTTAAATAATAATTATTTTATATTGGATGATAAGCATATCAGATATCATAAGTTAAATTCAATCAAATTAAATGAATTTTCTCTGATACGAATACATATTCACCAAAAATATAACTGTATATTTTATTCTTTATGCATTGGATTTATCACGAAGCATCATAAAAGGAGCATAAATATTATAAATATTGTTTTACTATATTTATATTATTTTAAATCATTTTCTCTCTCTCATTCCAAACTTAGTTAAATATAGCTATATACTCACAGCTCTTATCACACATACTGACATGTTTTCATTCTGAGCTAACATTTAAAAATCTAGAAAGGTATTTAAACCCAATTTATAGCTGTTTCTTTTCAGACATGGAAATCAAATATGTAATATGACAGATATATTGTAAATAGATAAATAATATTTATAATGGAAGGGCTAGACTCTCTTACTATGTAGACATGTTTAATGGAAGTGATAGTAAGAAATAGGCTTGGATACTTTGTTTAACCATCATTAGTTAATATATTTAAAATAAAGAGCCAATATGGTATAACAGGACAACAGGACTGTTATATAGCACACAATAATAGTGTGCACATATATATAAAGTTGAAAGGAAGAGTAGAAATAAACACAGACATAAAATTTGGTAGATATTTTATCTTTTAATTAAAACTTGTATAAAATATCTTTTTTAAGTAATGATTGTATGCATTTCACTATCTAAGAAAAAACATGTAGATCATACTTTTGGTAAAATTGCAAAGTTGCTTTCAAAAATAGTTTTTAATTAAAAAGGATTTGAAAAGATTAGTTATCTTTTTGAAAAGATAAAAAAAAAAACTTTTTAATTAAATGTGTTGTTATCACCCCAAACCAATTCTATAAAATGGCTGATAAAAAAAATATCAGTTCAGTTTTGATTTGCAGTTTTTGTAACACCTGGCCAGAAGAGTTTGGCTTTAATATTTTGCGCAGGTGGCCAAATTGGCCAGCTGCAATATTTGGAAAATAATTTTTTTTGAAAACAATTCTTGTCTTAATATTTTTGGTGAAGCAGTTAGCTAAGGACAACTGCAAAGTTTGGCTAAAATATTTTATGAAGAATTAGCTGCAGTTTGTTGGCAACTGTATCAGAGTGGCCACAGTAAAGCTAGCTGCAGAGATGGCTGGCAGAATTATACAGAGGATTGCCATGAAAATATAAGAATGCAAGAAAGCAGCTGCCCTAATTTACTGCTGAAGTATTGAATCATAAAGCTGACCCACTTCTATATTCACTAGTCTGCTTGAATATGGAGAAGTCAGTTTGCTGAAGTCCAAGACAGAAGGGAACCTAAATCAAGACCAACTTACCTGGATTATAACTTCCTGATTGTGACTTTCCTGAACTGGTCATCAATAGAAATCATCAGGTGATGAAGTAGTTATACATATGCTGCTGTGTCTATATTCAGAGAAGCACCAATAATCGTATATACAAGAGTGAGTTGTTTTTAAATAATTCATTTAAAAATAGACATATATAGAACAATATTATTTTTTTAAGTTGTTTAAAAAAAAAAAATCTAAATATAGATTTTTATAATAATCAGTTAAAGACTGATTTTATTTTATTTTTCTAAAAAAAAGACATTTTAAAATGCGTTGATAATTAATCAATTAACTGTCAAAAATGTGATAGTACTTATTTTAAAGAAAGAAGACTATATTCAGCAAAGAGAATTAAATTGCAAAAATAATCTTTAATAATTTTATTGTGATAAATACAAATGTTATGTAGATAAATCAATATATTGCACACCTGTGCAAATTATATATATGTGTTTCAGTAGACTAGTATGTAAAATGTATATCATTTAACTAAAACTTTAATCATTTATTGTATTTTTATATAACTTAAGATTTTGATAATTATTTTGTAACATGTCAAATATGTTCAGAAATCATATGCAGACACATGTATATGTGTATATAAATCAATGCTTGTTAAATAGAACACATGAAAAATTTTAGACATTTAAAAATTTTGTTAAATGTCAATTGAAATGTTTTCATTGTATATTATAAAACATGCATCTGTATACAGATATATATATATGTTTATAAAAATCTATTAAGAAGTGATGTAATCAATATAACAACTTGAAATTTGTATACTAATCTTATAAATCACATTGTGATAACTTTTATTATTGTATATTATTCAAAATCAGAAACCTGATTCTACAGACTTTAAAATCATTTATTTATTGTTAATAAACTTGTATTCAATTATTAAAATTGTATTAAATCATATTTTTGTTCAGTATAACAGTAGCAGACATTGTGTTCTTCTGAGCTAGATTTATACAATAATGGCCAATGTATAAATGGGGATGTTTATTTAGTGCTTTAGGAGCATTCAGTGATGATCAATCATCATCCTGGTTGGTCCATAAGATTACATTCTTTAAAACTTCTACACATTTTTATTTAGTTTAGTCTATTAAAAAGTAAGTTTATAGATGGCCAGTACATTAATAGTACTAAGTGGCCAGAGCATTGATGATGATCAGCATGTTTTAATGCCCGAGCATTATTATTTAGATTTTTCTGGTTATGTATTCTTATGGATTCGCACTTAAATGATGTATCCAGATTAATGTTTAAATAATTGTCCAAGCTGGCAATGGCTCAAGAGTTAGCCTGGTCTCCAGAAGACCCATTTCCAATCCAGTCATTAGATTGACTGTTGATTTATATTTTTTATTGTTCAAATCCAGTCACAAGATTGACTGTTGATTTACTGTGTTGATATATTTTGAGTATTACTTGGAGTATTACTCATGCTTACTTTGACTTATTATAATGTTGGTTGATTTATAATTATGCTTTTAGTTGCTCTAAGCAGTAACTTATCTCTGCTGAGTTAGCTGGCTGATCTCTCAATGATCTCTATGATCTCTCATGCTCTCTTTTGATAGATAAAATTGCTTATATATTTATGATTATTAAACATTACTTTAATAATTAATTTGATATTTCATTTTAAATTGACTGGGAGTGATGTGCTTTGTGATCACCCCAGGTTCACATCTTTTCGATACCTCCATCCTGTTACAATGGTTATTTCTTATACCCATTAATCCCAAAGTTTAAATCCTCATTCATTCTTAAAGAGAATTGTATAAATCTAAAAAAAAAGGAAGAAAAACTGTACACCTGTTTCATTTGGCATCTAACATATTGGTCAATTTTAAGAAATATCGATTTCCATTTGGAGGATCTTCTCTCATGTTTTTTTTAGATCCATTTCAATATAATCTGCACTACTGAGAACCATTATAGGTATTCACATAGTATACTGATGAACATATTTTGACTTGTATTTTTTAACAATTCACTTTTTCATTACTGAGTGCACTATGAAAATGATAGACTTTGCATATATTTTATGATGCCATTAAGGTTGTCCTAAAAGTGCTTAAAAAATAAGTTTTTGAATTTCTAGGTTTCATGTATTGTTATTCTATTTATTTATTAAAATATAAGATTTATAGAAGAAATGTTTAATTTTATATAATAAAACTTATATATAGCAATGTTGAATAATCAAACCACAAATGAATTATAACTAATCACTCACATCAACAACTATCTCACCACTCCAATATATATTTAAGCTTGATTGACATATATCTTAGAAATATTACATTTAAATGAATATTTAATAATTATATATGCTAAACAATTATATGATAGGTAGTTTATCTCTTGCCATTTTTTTTTTTTTTGTTTAATATATATATAATTTGATTTTAAAAAAAATGTAGGGGGTCTATTAGAAACAAATACTGACAGTAAACACTTAAAAAAAAATATTTGATAGAACTAAATATAGTTAATATAAATTTGTACAGGAATAATATAAAATATAAAAAGAGTATAAAATATTATTACCAGTGAATAGTCAAAAATTATCATGCTGTTTCATAAGTTTATAAACAAAAATCAGTAAATTTCAATTATAAAATTATGTGTGTGTGTTGTAAATCAAATATAATATTTTATTTAATGTTATGATTATAATTATTTGTCTATTTAGTTGGTACATAATTAGTCTCTGATTATGACATTATCTCAAGATCTATGTTGAAAATACTTTAGAACAAAACTGCAGAATTTAAAATATCAATAAGTAATTTCTTTTATAGCTTTCATATTAATTAAAGCAAATTTTTTTTAAAAAAAAAGTGATTATGAAAAATTAAAAACACTTTTTGTAATAACTGAAACACACAGGCTTATTATATACCTGTGTTTATATATGTAATATATAGGGTATATGAGCACAGACCTTCACACAATCCACCACTCTCCACACTATCTCATAACCCTGATACACTTGAACACATATATGTTGAAAAGATAAATAATCACCAATATATGTATTTCATGCTAAACCAGCAATCATCAGTTGGTATCAGTGTTATGAAATAGTGTGGAGAGTGGTGGGTCGTGTGAAGGTCTGTGCTCATATACCCTATATAAACACTTTTTGTATAAAATAAATTAAATAGTTTATAAATGCTTTATTGCAGGGCAAAGATCTCTTTCACCTCTTTTTGAGAATAAAAAAAAAAAACAGTAGAGAAGATATTATTCATCAGGTTAGCCAACTAGTAAAAAACTCTTTTATCAATGCTATTTAGACAGATAGTAGAAGGTTATGGGCCTGCAGTCTGAAAAAAAAATGCTAAGTTTGCTTGTAACTTAAAACAATCAAATAAAAAATTTATAAATTTTATCTCCTCCATAAATCACAACTTGAAATCCTGTTTCTTTATATATATGCTGCTTATTTATAAAATAAGAGGGCTATACTTGTTGGAACATGGATTTACATTTTAAAAAAAAATGTTATAAGATTAGTGAGAGAGAACTAAAAAAAATGGCTTTGTGCCACTAGCAATATAAGTTAGTTGATATAATTTATTAAAGACAGTTCATTAAACAGTTAAGTGAAATAGCGTAATTAAATTATAATACAAATTACAATTTAAATGGATTCTGGATATAAAATTTTCAGCCATTAATAGTTATATATTTTTAATAAGTAGACTGATTTAATTCTAAGAAAAAGGTAATCAACCCTCCATACATGCTCAATGTCAATATTAGAAGATGTCATACTTAATGTAAATAATCAAAAAAATTTTACTAGTGCAATGTCAAACTGTAATTCTAAGAAAAAGATAACCAATCCTCCTTAGAATTACAGCTTGAGACTGTGCTAGTAAAAATTTCTTCATTTACATTAAGTATAACATCTAATATTGATATGTAGTAAATTTCAATATTTTGCAAGTGGTAATAGAATATAAAAAAGAAATATAATAAAGTGAATAATATATTCATGCTCTCATTCCAAGATGCTTAAGAATTGGCTTAGATAATTGCATTTAGGTATGAAGATAATTATGGCTGTTCTTATCTTTTCAAAGTCTTTAACTTGTGACTTGGACAGAGTTTACTCATATTTAGCATCGCACATGTGGCGGGTTGATTACCTTCTCCTTAGACGTAAATTACAGGCTTGATACTGTTATAGCAAAAATTTTTGATTATTTACATAAACTGATTTAAATTGTTAATCATACCAGATGTGTCACATTGCACCAGTAAAATTTAATGTTTCTTCGAAAAATAGCATAAAAGGCAAAAACATATTTCTATATTTAACTTCATAATAGTTAAAAAGCTAACTTAAAAAATTCCTTTACTTAGAAAAACCATAAATCATTGTACCTAAAGCAATTTTTTTTTTTTTTTACAATGACAAAAAAATCAATCTGCAATTCTAAATCAAAACATTGTTCATTCATAAGCAACAACAGAAAATCTTGTAGTTCTGAATGCACAATATCTTCAAAAATATTGCATTTGATTAGAATTTCTATTAACTTTACCAATGTAGCTTTGTTAAATTTAATTGGTAAATTACTAGACCCATATAGATTTAAGAAAAAAAAAGAAATTACACTAATTATCAGTAAGAAACCAAAAATAATTCTTCAAACAAAAGATAAGAACAATGATGAAAAGTTACCAGTTCATCAAATACAGAATATTAAGCAAGTCAATAAAAAAAAAAAGGAGTGACTAATTTCTATAATATCAAACTACCAATGATAATTATTTTCATAATCATGTCATTAATATTTAAAAGATATTAAACTACAAAATACTTTCTAAACAATGTTGATGAGCATGAAAACTCTTCATAAATTGAAGCAATATTTTCTCATTTTTTAAAATAAAAAGGAGAACTCGTCCTTTAACTCTAAAAACAATTATCACATGTAAATTATAATATAAAATCATATTTTATAAAAACTATGAACATATTATTTGGGGGAACAAATAATATAATAAAATATAGTGATTAAAATCAGAACATGTGAAAGTGACCAGCAATTCAAATTCAATATAAATTGAAAAATTAATACTGTGAATCATATATAAAAAAATAATAAACTAATACAATGTGAATTGGTTAAAAATGCAATAATTAATGTTGTAAAATCTATATGCAACAAGTCTACACTGAACATTAGAATCCTATTATATAATAAAAATATCTTCATCATAATGATCCAACTAATTTCATTATTTCATCATCACATAAAAAATAGAATGTTCCAGAGGAAGTTCTTTATCATTTGGTATCTTATTGAGAATAGAACTACACCACTAATTTTGCTTTATTTTCCATAACAAATTTATTTAGCAGCAAATTTTCATGTTATTGCAGAATATCAAAATCAATCTTATATATGCAAAAATATATATTTTCTTGACAGACCAAACAGACAGCTTAATTCACTTGAATCAATGCAGACTAAAAACATCTACAAATCTCATGAGTTATAATGACATAAAAAAGCAGTTCTTTTGTGGCATATATTCCAAATTATAAAATAATAAATTAGTCATGAATAGAATAGCTAATACAATCATCATTATTACTCTGATCATATTCAAAATCACATACTCTTTGGTACCAGCTATTTACTATTTACACAACTTTTTAAAATACTACATTGAAAGAAAACAACTGTTCTTGCTGGATGAAATTTTGCTGAGTTTTTAAACTTGATTTAGTTGGATTATTAATGGAAGTATTTATTAATAATCTGTTTACCTTTTCAAATAAATTTTTATATCAATTTATTCAATGACATTATTATATTTCTAAATATGTAAATAAAGCATATATACATTAATAAAGTAAAAAAAGTCAAAGACAATATACATATAAATGAAATCTCAGAATTCATATAATGAAGTTATCATATGCTGGTTAAGGGAAGTATTTATTAATGATCTGTTTTCGTTTTCACAAATGAATTTTTATATCAATTTATTCAATGATATTATTATGATATTTTTGAATATGTAAGTAAAGCATATATACATTGATAAAAGTAAAAAAAAGTCAAAGACAATATACATATTGTTTTACTATGTTTTTTTTATATAGCCACGTATTTATATAAGTGTGTGTTTTTTTATTATTGTTATCATGTATTTTTTAATATAAAAGTGAGTGTTATTAAACATATTTATTCGTAAATTTCGTATACTTGCTTTATTCTCCTATCATCAAGTTACGACAGGGGGGAAACTGTAATTTAGTGATTAAAGGGGAAGGCTTATTTTAAAAGATATTCGTGTGCTGCTTGTTTGTGAAAATTTCCCAATTATAAAAAATAAATAGCAAGCGCTGGACATTTGTTAAATTTCTTGAAATAGTTAACTTTGTTCAGCAGCTGAAGGTTCTTGATCGGGAAAAATAACACCAAGATAATATGTACGTATTGCCTCAGGGTTTGGTCAAGGGTATAGATATGAAGTTAAATTTGTATCTGTATTAGCTCTGTGCTTGCATTGTAACGGCATTGGTTAAATAAATAAATAAACAATATCTATTACAGTTGGAGGCTAAGCCGGGATATTTCGGTTAGCAAAACTGATAGTAAACAAATAAGAATAAATAAATGAAAAGAAGAATCAAAGTTATAAAAAAAGAATTAAAGTATAATAAATAAGTATAAAATATCATTGAAAGTATAAATATATAAATCAACCATCCAAATAACCATTTCCGTTATAATTGGGGGCCAGTCCGGGATATTTTCACGTTTACAAGTTCAGCCCATTTGAATTCGAGTGTAACAAAATTAATAATGTATGCAATAATTAATAAACAAATCAAAAAATAGCTTGGTGGTAGACAAAAGCAAGAAATAAAATAAAATAATAGAGGGTCGAAGGAGAGAAAGAGAACGTTATATAATTTGGGAAGTTAGGTTGTAAATTGGAGACAGTTGCGGAGGGGTCTTGAAGGCAGGCGTGGGTGAGTGATGATTAGTGAGTGGGACGGGGAGAGTTGAACAAACGTACCTAGTGTCAGTGAAATATAAAGTCAGTAAAGTAAGATAATCCTATAAGGAGAGAGTTAGAATAATAAAGCCGTAGAATAAAATATAAGTGATTAGTTACTGTGCGTGTTAGATAGATTTTATGCACACGAGATCAAAACAAAAATGGATGCTCTAGTAGGCAAAATAGAAAAAACCTCCGAAGAACAAATGGAACCATCCGGAGAAATAGCTAGTGAAGGGGAGATAGAAATTAGCAAGGGAATGGAGACAAAGATTGATAATAAAGATAAAATAGAAAGCTGTATTATAATGGATATGCTTATGAAAATAATGGAAGGCCAGCAACAACTGATTATGAAAATGAGGGAAAGAGATGAAAGAAATAGTAGGAAGATAGAAGAGTTGGACGAACGACTAAGTAAGAATTTTAGCCAAAAGGTTGAACAAGTAAAGAAAAAATGTGAACAAAACTAAAATCAAGTGAAGGTCGCGAATGAAAGGTTGGATCACCAGGAGGAATTAATGGAGAAAATAGAGCAGCACCTTCTGGGAGAGTAGGTTAAAGTAAAACACGGCGTTGAGTTCAAAGTAAATGATGAAATGGAGTATGTGAAGGATAAGCTGGAAATGTTAGGTCAAGAAGTAGAAAATTTAAAAACGGACCAAGATGAGAAGTTAGAGACTATAGCTGATGAAAATGAGAAAATCATCAGAATAACAAGGCACAATGTTCCCCATAATGTAGAACAGATGCTCATAGGCACAAAAGGAAAGACTGTCAAACAGGTTGATGAGTCGCTGAATGCATTTGACAGCACTAGGCCTAATTACAAGGCGGA
Organism: Epiperipatus broadwayi; assembly: GCA_028023455.1. Taxonomy (NCBI): domain Eukaryota; kingdom Metazoa; phylum Onychophora; class Udeonychophora; order Euonychophora; family Peripatidae; genus Epiperipatus; species Epiperipatus broadwayi. The sequence continues at coordinate 3,044,727 of JAQFVV010000032.1, read as the reverse complement.
GGATCGGGGATTTAAACCCCAGCCCAACGATCCGCACATAGGGAGAATGCAATACAATCCTCATCGCGATTATTGGGAAGGAAACCAGGCGTTTCCTGATAGATCAGAAAGCGCTAAAATGTCTGAACAGACTGAAGAGGTTCAAATATAAATTACCCAGATGAGCAAGCTGACTCTAGAGGACATCGGAACATTGCTCCAGTTCCAAGCACAAGTGGATATATGTATGGTAAAAGAAATGATAAGAAGTTTCCAGACAAAAACTAAGCCTAAAGAAAATAAACGGACAGAAATGTCGGTTCAATCAAACAATAACGTCATAAGATCACGAGAAATAAAGTTATTTTTTTTTAAAAAAAAACATATGACAGGTGAGGCAAATCGTCTGACGACAAATAATTAAAGTTACTATAATGAACAACAACAAAAAAAGTAATGTTCACGGAGTGAGATCAACAATAAACTTAATGTGCGTTTATGTGCAGTCAAGCACAGCAAGACAAATGTAAATAAAAGTAATAACAAAAAAAAAAAAAAGGAAAAGAAATCTATAAATAAATTATTCGTATAACAATCAGTCAATTATAAATGCAGATATAATTAACAAATAAATAAAAGTAAAATTAGAAATAAGAATCATTTAGGCTCATTAAAGAGCCAGTTAATAATTAGTAAAAATAAATAAATGAACAATAGTGATAATACTTAAATGATAGATATCACTGATAGGTGTATGCATTATGTTTGGGTCGTATTTTGAGCTTGATTTAGCTGTCTCTTCGCTAACTGTAGATTCACATGGCTTTTGGTGGTAAAACCTGTTAAATGAAGCACCAGTAAGAATCCTGGACTCATTATATAATAAGAATTAGTGTCTTGAAATAAATAAAATAAATAAATAAATAAATAAGAATTTGTTGTTTGCGCAAGATGAACAGGCAGTAGAAATATCCTGCTGTTCACACGCTTTAAACCCTTTTATGTTTTTGATAGAGTTAAGTCGTGCCATGGTCTCGTATGCGTAGAGATTAAATTGATTGATCAGAAAGAATTGTGTAGTTTTACCTAGCTGTCTCTCTGCAGTCATCCTCATCATCATCATCACTCATCATGATAGAGTGGAAAAGTATGTAATAAAAGCAGAAGTAAAGGTTGAAAGCAAAGAATTAAAATAAGTTCTCATCTCAGACTAAGATTCGACCCGATTTTAATTCTCAAAAACGGGCGGAGTGTAATGTGACGACCACGTAAAGTCGTTGTCACACGTATATATTTATTAATAAAATTAGATAAATTAGCTACTAGAAAGTAATAAAGGTGAAATGGATTAGCTACTAAATTTTAAAAAAAAAAAGGAAAAGAAAAAGTTGAAATTCAAATGTCGAAATTACTTTGGATTTTTGTAATAGTAAGAGAAGGAGAGGGGGGTGCATAAAGAAATGCGTCTCTTTCTCTCTTTTAAAAAAAAAACGAGTAAGTCAAATGCTTGAAAGTTATTTCTATTTATTGTGGGAGAGGGGAAGGGGATGCATAAAGAAATGCGTCTTTTCCTCTCTTGTTAAAAACTATATTGTAACAAGTTAAAATGAATTATAAACATAAATGTGAAAAATGAATTGTAAACTTTTAAATAAAAATTAAATGTAATATGTAATATAAAAATAATATGGCCGTAGGTGTGAAAGTCTGTTGGACTAATTAAATTCCTCAGACAAAGAAAATGTATAACAAGGAAAAGCTTATAATTATAGCTACATTAATTAAAACCTACATTCCAGCCACTAATTAAATAAGGAAACATGATGATAAGAATTGGTTGGAAAACTAAATCTTAATTAAAAATTTACAAAAACAATTATCAAAAGAAAGACAGTAAGAGAATTACAATTATTATCTGATCATTACTAGTAGAGATCGTGAGGAAGCAACAGCTCAAAGAAAATGAAAGAAGTGCGCGGGTAGTGGCGTTAAAAGGACGTGGGTTCGTATTCAATCCGTCTCACCACTGACTCACAATGTAAGATCTATGTCTGACCTGCTAGAGAGACCGCCGCTTCTGTGACTGACAACTTAAAAATCTACCTAAATAATCGACAAGAAGTAAAAAACTGGAACGAGAAATAACTCCACAAACTGAGAAAATCAGTCCAGCCGACAGTGAAGGACATACCGTCTCTACAAAAAAAGAGATGATCTCCCACTGGACGGTAAACAGCGCTCGAAAGAAATACCCATGGAAACAACTACAACGAAAACCTAGGTAAAAGCATGCATGCATTTTAATTTTTAATGTTCGTAAATAAATAAACAAGGAACAATTTTGATAAATTTAGAACTCTACCCAATAGGACTTCAGAATAACTTTTATATTTGATCTGTTTTATTGTTTTATTATAGCCACGTATTATATAAGTGTGTGTGTTTTTTTATTATTGTTATCATGTATTTTTTTTATATAACAGTGAGTGTTATTAAACATATTTATTCGTAAATTGCATATACTTGCTTTATTCTCCTATCACCAAGCTACGACAGGGGGAAACTGTAATTTAGTGATTAAAGGGGAAGGCTTATTTTAAAAAATATTCATGTGCTGCTTGTTTGTGAGAATTTCCCAATTATAAAAAATAAATAGCAAGCGCTGGAGATTTGTTAAATTTCTTGAAATAGTTAGCTTTGTTCAGCAGCTGAGGGTTGTTGATTGGGAAAAATAACGCCAAGATAATATGTATGTATTGCCTCGGGGTTCGGTCAAGGGTATAGATATGAAGTTAAATTTGTATCTGTATTAGCTCTCTGCTTGCATTGTAACAGCGTTGGTTAAATAAATAAATAAACAATTTCCATTACAGTTGGAGGCTAAGCCGGGATATTTCGGTTAGCAAAACTGATAGTAAACAAATAAGAATAAATAAATGAAAGGAAGAATCAAAGTTATGAAAAAAGAATTAAAGTATAATAAATAAGTATAAAATATAATTGAAAGTATAAATATATAAATCAACCATCCAAATAACCATTTCCGTTATAATATAAATGAAATAATAAAGTTATATACATATAAATGAAATAATAAAGTTATACTATGCTTGAAATTTTGCTAATAAAGAATCTATGGTGGATTTTTAAATGAAATAGAAGACTGAAGGTTGATATGTAAAAGTGCAAATAAAGGTAAAGATAAAATTCATAGAAATGTTTTAATTTCAATTCATCCATTTTTATAAAAGCTAATAAAAAAGTATTCAGTTGATTTTAACTACATTCTGCTGTCTGAGCATTGTGCCACTCATCTATTCTTACATGCAAGCAGCAGCTTCTATGGAAAATAAAAAAATAAATCCCTCTCCTCCTGCCAATTTTTTTTTTTTTTGTAATAGAAAAACTACATATATAGATTTTCAATTTACTATAACAATTAACTTTATAATGTTTTCTAATCTTTTCAGGATTTAATATTTAAATACATACATTTATAAATTATTTTAATTATATAAGCTTTTATATCAATTTAGAATAATTTAACTTTAAAACCTCCTTAAGAAATTAAAATGTACAACTTGAAAAAGATATCACTAACTCACTAGAAGAGGAGAAAGTGATGCACATTAATGATAATAGTACATATAATATTAAGAAAAAATTCTTTAGAATATTATCTTTTTTCAATAAAACTCAATGAAATTCCACTATTCGATGATGTGGTGAAATAAAAAAGAACTTCCTAAAGATTTATGAATCCGGCCATTTAAAAATAAAAAATATTTATATTATTGTACAATGTTTATTTAAGTATAATTTTTCTTCACACCTCTATGCCACCTACTGTAAACTTTTGGTAGCGAATAATGCTTAACAAATCTCTAACTAATATTGTCCTATTCATTATCCCCAGATTAGTTTCAAGTTTATGGTTTTCATCAGTGAGAAGATTTGTATCTTGGAACAGTGCACTTGAATCTTTAGAATTTAATGCACTTCCCCTCTAGCAACCATTATTTACCTTTTCTTTTAACCATCAAGTTATCAATCCAAAATAAAAACTAAACAAATATTTTCAATCTAAGCCAATTGTTTGGGTAATCGGATAGATCTGAAACCAGTTTATAACAATACATTATAGTGTCTTTAATGCATTGTTCCAAGATTCAAAGTTACTCATTGATCAAAGCCATAAGCTTGAAACTAGTCTGGGAATACTGGATAGGGTATCATTGGATAGAGATTTCTTAAACATTATCATCTGGTGTCTATTAATTACTAAAGTTTACAATATGTAGCATAGATGTACAAAGAAAAAAGGTACTTTAGTATTAAAGCTGCAATGTAGGGGAGATAGGAGGCCTTTCACACTCACAATAAATGTGTAATGCTGTGACAACAAATTGAAAGAAAATAATCCCTATAAGTATACATGAAAACATGTTTTTTTTATTAACGCGATTTTTTTCTGTAATACTTTGACATTTTCAGTTATTGTCTAGATTTCTTTCTGAAAAGAGCCAGGATAAATAAAAACGTAATAAAAGTCTAATAATTAATATGCGTTTTTTTTTTTTTGTAATACTTCGACATTTTCAATTATTGTTTAGATTTCTTTCTGACAAGAGCCAGATTAAAAAAAACGTAATAAAAGACTAATAATTAATATGAATTTTATTTTATTATAAGCTTTTGTGACAACCATTATGATTATTAATGTCCTAATCTGACAGTTGTCACTTAATACACCAATGTCATGCCTTGAAATCTCATGGGTTTTGTTTGATGGTGAGTGCAGATATGGCGATATGATGCTTAATATACATCGAATTTGCTCACTAAAGTACCTTTTTCCATATATTTCTCTATGTCTTTAACATATAGGGTGTTGATTTGTGTGACGAGTGCTTGGTTTTCAGATTGGCCTGATAAATATTTGGGACTATTCCTTCTAAATTAAAGTTAAGATGGTAATGTTCCATCTCGGACATTGTTTGATATGGAAGAGTAAATTTTACATAGCAATCATTCATTCTCCGTGGGTCCTTGAGGGCAACCTCCAAGTGATTTTTCCTATCACTCCATTCTTCCCTATTATTCTGGGTTATCAAGTCAATCCCAGTTTCTCAAATTTCCATGGTTGGTGTCCTTTGCCATAGATGAATCTCGATCATTATAATTCTCTAGGTGAGAGCCTCGTCTAACTTGTCAATTTAATCCTGTGTTTCGGTTGCAATAACCACCCATTTCTCGAGTGGTCCTGTCTAGGATAATTTCAGTCACTGTTAAGGCTATCTTGTCCTCAAATCACTTAAGGTTGTAGTTGAGGGCTCCTAGTGTCCTAGCCCACAACTCTGACTCAACATTGTTTCACAGAGAGCTGACTCATCCTTCAGTGCATATCTCGGAACTCCTCTTGGACCTTGTCTTGTAGCTTTTCCTGTTCCACATGTATCTCATCTTTGATGACCTCTTGGGCATTTCATCACATTTGACATTTAACTGCCCAATGATGCTATACATGAACTCTTCAAACTGTTTCTGGCGTTTTAAATCCTTATCATCAATTTCATTCTTCAGGTTGCCAAATGTTTGTTTATTTCAGAATTATCTCTCTTAACACTGTCTAACTGGATAAACAATAGTCTCTCTGAACACTATCTAAATGGATGGACAATTGCTCCATATCTGTGGACAGCCTATAGTCTCTGTGTCTCTCATCTATTTTTAGAGCTGATCTAACACTATATTCACTTTCAACTTTTCTTCCATGTGGCCATCCTGCTACTGAATTCTTCATTCATTTCCTTTCATATTAATTATGTCTTCTTTCATTTCTACTTTTATATTATTCACATCTCCTTTCATGCAACTGATGTTACTGTTCTCATCAGTCAACCTTGCTTCCATGTAATTCATATTGTTGTTCAATCTGCTTTTCTCTCTTTTCATACTCACGACTGCCTGGAACATTTATGCCATGATCACTTCATCTCCCTTGGACTGTACCATTCCAATTTCAGGTCTTAGATATCACAGGTTCTGCTACGTGCGCCTTTGGAGGGTGATCAATTTCAATCATGGATCTTGCCAAGTATTTGGATCCACAAAGGCCCTTCTCCAATACTACAAAATATACCTTCCATTTCACTATTGCTAATATAATTCCTCAATACATTCCACATTTTTGCTTGTTAACAGTTTACCACTCCTTAGTATAATTAAAAATTTCTCAATAGTTAAATATAATGCTATTTATTTTTATAGAGATATATCATAGAATCTCATGCTATCTCTTTACCATTTAGCACATATGTGTAACTTCTCACTGCACTTTTATGTTGGTATATTATTTTTAATGCCTAGCCTTACGCATGTCTGTTTACCACCGAACTCACCTATTTTAATTTGAATTTATTAGTTATTTACTTATTCATAGTCTCAGTTTATCATCTCATTCCCATCAATTAATTCATATTCGATGTTTCACATGAAGTTCCCTTTCTTGGTTAGGTATATTAATCAGCTGCTACCTAGGCAAACTCATAAATATGAATAAGTTCCAAAAAAAAATTTTTTAAATGGCTGGACCCCTTGGAAACTTATTTCGAGCCCTATGTTGGGTGCCAAAAATGTGATGGAATCTATGATCGATTGCCCCACAGTTGGCTCTGCAAAAAACATGACAGTCCACATTTTGCACCAGAAGAGGGGAAACACATATAACTTACGAGCCTTCAGGTAGAATGCCATGAATGATGTGATAAAGTACCTAACCAATGATCATCCACACCTCTAATGGGCTAGCTCTAGGTTTACACATTAAATTCAGACACAATTAAGGCTAGTTCATCCATAGGTCATCCCTCTTTCGGATTCACATGCCTCAAAATTCAAAGACAGGGAGAATGTTGCACTCAGCCCTCTTCATGGATGAATCTACCTTAGATAGAATTGCAATACTTCTATACAAGTTCCAATTGAGTGGATGACTCATCTAACCATATTATATTATGGTGTAACAAGTGTGTGTCTGTACGAATGTATATCTGGTTATGAATTAATGAACAAATGGATAAATAACTTTGATAAACTCAGACCATTAATGAAAATAAAGTTAACAATGTTTATTGACTAATGAAATAAAAAAAATTCAAAAACTCCTTTAACATAAAAAAGTAAGTATATACACGTATTTGTGTCAAGTATGTATCACTACCATATTACTGATTAAATATGTTTATTATTCCAATCCTGGGATATTATTCCAATCCTTCCCAGGGTAGGTATACATAAAGACTACATATTTACAAAGTAGATAAGAGTAACAAAAAAAATTATTTCATTTTACAATGATTGTGAAGCTAACTATTTAACAACATTATATGAAGGTGTGTGCAAATAGCTCCGAAGTCCAATTCCAAGTGTAGAGGGTCCATCTATTTTGAGGACCCCCTGGACTATGTACAAGTTTCCTATGGTTGACAGAAAAGAACTCATGCAATAATATTAGTTATTCATACTGAATAAACAAATATAACAATCATTAGTTAACAAAAAAAAAATAAACAAAACAAAAAGTCTGTCTTGTAACAAGTGCATATTCTTAATATGGAATTTAAAACAAAATCTTACCTTGTTCCATATTTCTTACAGTATAAATGATGATAATACCTAATGTCATGTCACTATGGAGGGAGAGTTAGCCTAAATTTTATTCAAGAGAGAGAAAAAAGAATTGTCTAACTTTGACTTCAACTACAATGGACTCTTCCAAGTTATAGAGATTTAGGTTTCCAAGTGTGGAAGTTAAATAAATAAAAAAAATACAGAATTCTACAAACGTATATATAAAATAAAATAAAAAGATTACATAACAAATTAAGACTTTCTTAAAGTTATCTTGCATAATGTTCATGAGTGAAACAACTAGTGTCTCTGATACAGTTCATTGCAGTTCCGGACTCTGTGACATATTTGGAATGATAGTGTTTTCATTATATATCCATATGGATGTTTAAGACAAGGCATTTGATGTTTCAGCAGGTATCACACAATTGAATATTAAGCCATCACACATCCTATGGTCAGGGCTGACAACTCTTTAGCCCTATGACAGTATTAAATTAGGTGGAGTACAAACTATGCTGATGATGTTCTATTTATTATTTTATCCATATTTGAAGAATAATGTGGTTCTTTTATTTTAAATATCTATTTAAATCAGTTCAATTATTTTATCCAACTGCATGAATCTATTAGAATTCTTTCTGTTCTTTTATTTTAAATATCTATTTAAATCAGTTCAATTATTTTATCCAACTGCAAGAATCTATTAGAATTCTTTCTGTTTAAATATAGGCTATAGTTTCTTGTAATTTGCGTTACAACAATCAAACAAATAATTTGGAGTGTTCGAATAAGGCGTCCATGTTCTCTTAAATTCGAATGTTCAGTTTTCTGAGGTTATTGTTATACAGCTTTTGCATCCTTCTGAAAATATAAAAGATGATGGAAATGAACTATATGTTTTTATACTGGACCCGGCTTCTGTTGTTTAGTATACTTGCATTTTATTTCCTTTTCCATTGCTGTGTGAACTATATTGTTGCACATATTATATTAATTGTAAGTAAAATAAAATTACGTAGTAGAATTACGCTTTCATCTTCCGCATTTGGTCACCTAGTGACTGGTTTGACATTAAGTTGTTACCATGTTTATTGAGTCTATGTCCTTGTATAGTGACATACAATACATTAACATCAAATTCATTGTTTGCATACATATATATTAGTATGATTTTTTTTTAAATTAGGGTTTTTAATCTTTCCATAACATAAATGAAACTAATCTCATGATATTTTTTTAATATAGAAAAAATAAACACTTGCTGCATCTATATATGTACGTGTGAGTTCAAACATAGAACAATAACTAAAAAGATTGAACAATTTCACAAAAGATTAACTACGTAATATAAAATAAATCATAAATAATATTTCCATACATTTCTAAAGTGGCTAAACAACTTGTAAAAACTTTTGCAAAAGAATTTAGGGTTGGTTTCCTAACAAAAATAGATTAATCAATAATTCCAAAGATAAAATTTATCCTAGCTTGACACTACAAGATGTGTACAAGATCTTGTACCCGCTGGTGGGTTGCAGTGCTGCATATTATTGAGAAACGAAAGCCACTGTTAATAATAGAGCTACCCAACCCAACTTATGTATACATACAACAGAGCTCAAAATAATGGTGACAACACTTCAATATTCTTGGAACATGAAAAAACAGCCAGTCACAAGTTGTACTTCATCATAAACGATCCACACACCATTAATAGAAAGACACATGTTTCTCTATTTCTAAGAAGTGGACAATCTGTATATATTACAAATTGTTTTACATATGAAGATTAATTTGCATATATTAGCATACATCAACAACACCACAATGTTTCTAACATTTCAGCTATGAATATGAGGTTAAAAGACCTCGAAAGCGCTAAGCCTGATATTTAATTATGATATTTCTAACACCAATGAGCGTTTGAAGGGCGGTACAATTACTATTACCCCACAAAGTAAAAATACATGATCAACCACTTATTAACATTATAAATGAATGTGATTTAGTGGTGAAAGTGAACAAAGGTTGGATTGTAAGCTACCCGTACAGTATAATATTTTGTGCATATTATTGTTATTTGAAAATAGAAATCATAATTATATAAAACATTCTTAATTTAGTATGTTACAAAAACATAATTTTGTTCAAACTTAATGTACTTTTAACAATATTAAGTTAAACATTAGATTTAATTATTAAATAAAAATCAATTTGTTTTCAATAAACTAAATCCAATTTTCCTAAATGTAGTTCACAAAAACCATAATCATATCTTATAAATAAATTTATGCTATGATTTATGACAAGATTCTGATTTTGTTTAGTACATTTTTATACATTTGGATTTTCTTAACAAGTAAAAACTACAAAATACGTATGGTATACAAAAAGTAGCTTAAAGTGAGTAATCTATTTGAAGATCTTCCTAAATGCCTTGCCTCTCATGGTAAAATATTTAGACATATATAAACAAAACAAAAAAAAACACTTATACTTTCCTAAACTGATATTTCACACCAAGAGTTTGGAGTATATCAATTTGTTGTGAATTGAATGCTTATCAACATTAACACATAATTTATTTTGATCTTACATCTACACTTCACAAACTGTTGAAGAAAATAAATATATGTTGACTTGTTATTAATTCCAACAGTGGTTCATCAAAAAGAAATTAACTTCCTGTATTATTAACAAATGTAAAAGGCTTAATAAGATAAAACAGTCTTTTTAATAAAGAGCTGTTAATTTTATATAATTGTTATAAGTATTTTACCATATGCAATAAATTCTCAATAGCACTTTATGATGATTACTATACAATACATATATGTTGCTATTAATTCTATGTAGCTGCCATCAGTTTGTAACCATGACAATAATGCAATAATATTTGTATGCATTGCAATCACTGATGTAATTTATACATGAACAGCACCCCCTACATATATATATATGTGTAAATTCCCAGTTAACTTTATGTATACATATGTCATTCCTGATAAAATCCGTATCTCAATAACATTCTGTATATTATGGAATCCTTATGAACCTTTTTGTGCTAATAAAGTTGCATTTGAAAGCTAAAAAATTTGACAGATTTATTATTTTAATTGCATTATTTAAATTGTCTTAATTAACCATTTTGTTTGATCCCCCCTCCACAATAAAAAATAAACATTAACAGAAGCTACTTAGATATAGACAAGAAGACCATTGTTTTTATGGAAATAATTACCAAAATAATATTCTTAAATAAAATTTTTATTTAATTTTGTCTTCAGGATTTGAATATTTTAACCCATATTTTGTTTAACACACAACTATGGCAAAAATGTGTACTGAGAATAAGAATTCATTAAATGATTTTACAATTATCATGATAAATCAAAAATATAAATAATAATATTAAAATGTTGATTACAAGTCTTGCTAAAAAATTTACTATCACACAGATAAATGATTTACATAAATATAAAAAATAATTCCATGCAAAATCAGATTATATTCTGAATACTTACCTTGAGAATTAAATGAACCACAATTGCAATCTAAATAGCGTTTTGAAAAATGTATTAAAACTCGTTCCCTTTCCTGAGTCTCACCGGTTAAAGAGAACTGTTTGAGAAATTTTCGCAAGGCGATATCAAGGGAATCTCCACTGAAGTTAAAATACTTCAAATATTCCTCAGCTACAACACGACTGAAATCGTTGCTATAATAATCGTGATAATAATATTATTCAAACAAAAAATTATAACTATAAGTTATAACAAATTATAAAAAATATATAATTAAAGAAATTGTAGTAAAAATGAATTTATTATTATTTACCCATTGAAAATATATTTTATGTAATTTTTTATTCATGAAATATCCAAATGTAAAAGCAATTTGTAAAAAAAAACCCATCTAAAATGACATCAGTAACTTAACCATATAGTGAAAGTTTTAAGCTGTAATGATTAAAACTTTTCACAATATTACATAATTATTTGTCAAAAAGTTTGTGATGATAGTATTTTCCTTATATAATGGAGTATTTCCATTATCTAGTATTAATTATTAAATAACTTTAGAAAAATTCAAACTTTATTTCAACTTCTCAAATACATTCATTAGTAATGGTGTGCAGATTAGTATGTAACAGAATGTTCCGAGTGCAATTATTTTATTTTTATTAAGTACTAATGTCCTGAACAATGACAATAATAGTATAAAAATTGAACCTGGGATATTTAGATTCCAGAATACTGAATTTAAGAGATGCTGAGAGAATAGCCCAGTTGATTACAGCATCACTTTAAATTCAGTATTCACAAATTTAAAAGTTTCAGCATCAATTCACTTGCTAATAATGTCATTGTTTAGGCCAGCAATACCTGAAGAAGTGAGAATACTATTACCCACAACATTGTGTTATATGCTGATCTATATATTATTACTAATAGTTAAAAGCATATGAAAAACTTAAACAAAGTATAAATTTATTCTAAAGATCTCAAGAATTAATTCTAGATGATGGAAACAGTCAGTGATTCTATTATTAATTTGTTATTAATGATAAATTTATATAAAATTATCAGTTATATAAATAATATTTTCTTTAACCATTTCTTAATAATAATTGTTTAATTAAAATAACACATTTTGATTAGATGAAATTATACTCTGTTAAAAATAGTCATTGTGTAAATTAGAACAATGACTCATGTGTCTTTATGTCAAGAATAGTGATTTTTATATTCCGGAGTAGACCATTAATACTATATACTAAATAGTTATTTGGTGCAATATATTTGGAGATTTATTTGTTATGAATTTATAAAAAAAAGTTAAAGATATCAATATAAAGTGTAACTGTGAAGCAGTAAATCATGATATCAAATAGTTAAAATTTGGCAATTGTACAGATTAACATAAATTAAGATTTAATAAAATTAACTTTCAAGTATCTTTAATCTCTCTCCTATGATGAATATGAAGAAATTTGTAATAAATTACAATTTGAAAAAGGTACATTCTTCTTAATATAAAAATTCAATTCTTAAATAAATAAATAAAAATTAACTATAGTATTTGAAAGGATTGATTTATTAAAACTAAAAAATGTCAGGTGATCCCAGTTTACACAATGCTATTAGGAAATTCTATTTATTTTATTTTAGTGCTACTTTCTTTTATAATCTTCAGAAATCAAAACATCATCATTGCCAAGAAAAAATCTATGCACAAGTATGTGCACTTTAAAAATAATAAAAAGAGATTAAAATTTTGTTAAATTTTTTTATTTCTATCTTGTAGGGGGGGGGGGTGTACACCTTTTAGGCCAAATAATTCAAAGACTAATTAATAAAAAAACTCTTTATTTCACATGTTCTTCATAAAATCTTTAACAGAAGATATCAGAAAAAATATAAATAAGTAATTGCATGATTAATTGTTAAAAAAATTATGATATGCTCAAGCACTAAAATAATAGCTAAACATAAGTCCACTCAAGTTTTTTCACTAGAAAATCAATCATGATCTTTTTAGCCTGATTCAGAATTTAAGCATTAAATGATATCAGGCATTATCATTTTTGGTGCAGCAAAACATTTTATCAGTTAAATAAGACTAACAAGAACATCGTGTGAGACCAACTATAAAATGACAAAACCATTATCAAGTAGGCATTATAACATAACATGTCTGCTATTCCGAAAAATTGTGAACCCTACATAAAAAATATTGAGAAGAAAATTACTTTTTTTATTTTTATTATTCACAGAGGGTGTTGGTTATCACTGAAGCTTACTTATACAAAAGGTGGGATGATTGTGTTAGGAGAATTGTTCAGTGTTAAGGAATGGGATAGAAGAATAGTTACATTAATAAAGAATAGGGAGTTGGAGAGATGGGAGCCAGTATGAAGAGTAAAAAGAGTTTAAATACTTATAGAAATAAACAGAATATTGGGTGCGAATTAATCTATGATAATAACAAGGAAAGTAGTTTACTGTTTAAGACTCAAACAGGATCTTTAGCAACAAGGGAATATACACGTAAATGGAAAAATATGGGTGGTTTAGGCTGCAAGCGGTGTAAGGAAAGTATAGAAAATATTAGGCATCTGTTAATTGAATGCAAATGCCTGAAAGCAGAAAGGATACAAATAATGAAATTGTGGAAGAATAAATAGGAACAAAGTGATTATCCAGAAAGTGGCTTATTGGTTTTTATGCTGGGTTTCGGAAAAGATAAGGGGTTTTTAGATCTAAAGGCCATGGAGTTGACAAAGATTATGTTGTGGAAATGGGATAGAGCAGGGTAGAAAAAAATATGGAAAAATTTGGGGTGGGGAATGGAAAGGGTTTCAAAGTGGCTAACAGGTTTCTCTGGGCATAATTGCTGAGAGATTCCTGACTCCGTATAAGGAGAAATCACAATGCATCACATCAATTAATTTAAAATAGAATAAAAACTGTGCAATATGATATCTTTTTTTGTTGTTGTTGTTTTTTGACATGTTCCAAGTCTTCATGCTTATGCTTGAAATTCAAATAACCTAGATCTATAATGCAATTTAATTAAAAATTATATGCATTAATATATAACAAAAAATAATTAGCATAAAAATATAATAATGTAATTATGAAAAAGATAGTACAGAAATAAACTGAAAAAATTTATTTACTTATATGCACTCAAATCCACATGTGGAATTATGTATGTTAATGTATACCTTTCATATAAAACTTTTTGTCTTTTAATATTAAACCAATGGTTTTTATTTTATTATATAGAATCTCCATTGTCACTAATACATTTTAAACAAAAAAAATTAAATAAGCCCAGCAATGGTTGTATGAATAGAAAATAATGGTTTCATTGTAATAGCAATATTATGTTAGAATGTATTGTGAATGTTACCTGAATGTACAGAACAAGGAAATGGCTGAGATGAGTTATGATATCAATCACACAAAATTTATTAATTAACATTTAGAATGCTTTGATTTTTATTTACTATTTTTTTCAAGCCAAAGATGGTGATATTGAGAATATGGAGGGACTATTGTATTATATAATTAACTACATCCATTTTCCTTGTTAAGAAAAAGATTTATGCCAAACGAAATATCCAACGGCTATGAGTAAAAGTAGTCATCAATATTATATTTAGGATACATTTAATTAATTCATTAATTTGTGTGATGAATAAATAAGAGAGCTCTCAGAAAAAATCTGCGAAATTCCCTAATACAGAGTTTATAAAATATATATTTTAGTTTAAACATAAAAATTAGCTTCAAGCTAAAGTTATTCATTTATTCATTACTATTTGAATAAATCATTCAATAATGAAAATTGTGAATCTAGTTAGATATTTATTGAGTTTGAACTTGTTGATAGTTAATGATAAACCTATTTTTTTCCTACCAAATAAATGATTTCTTCAATGACAAACTTGAATGAATAAGTTTAAAAAGCAAGATTTAATCACAAACTATCATAATATTATATAATAGATGAAATACACAGGCTTATATATATACCTGTGTCTATATATGTAATAGACAGGGTATGAGCACAGACTTTCACATGACCCACCACTATCTCATAACACTGATGCACCTGAACACACATATGTCGAAAAGATAAATAATCACCAATATATGTATTTCATGCTAAACCAGCAATCATCAGTTGGTCCAGATTACCATCTCTACACATATATGCTACAAGTGCTCAGATATATATTAAGATAGCAAATCCTCCTACTTTAATGGACAGGCTTCAATGTACTCCACACTCCAACTCTTCAACCGTCCATCCAATTGAAAATCTGATGAGGGAACGCTCAAAGGCCACCCTTAAGCCGAGATTGTTGTCACACCCATGTTGACCTAAAGGTCAATCTGACCCCTCATGTACAGGACATAATCCATTAAATACATATACAAGGGATAGGCAGACATCTCTAATATGTAAGAGATGAAATACACAGGCTTATATATACCTGTGTCTATATATGTAATAGACAGGGTATGAGCACAGACTTTCACATGACCCACCACTCTCCACACTATCTCATAACACTGATACACCTGAGCACACATATGTCGAAAAGATAAATAATCACCAATATACGTATTTTATGCTAAACCAGCAATCATCAGTTGGTCCAGATTACCATCTCTACACATATATGCTACAAGTGCTCAGATATATATTAAGATAGCAAATCCCCATACGTATATTGGTGATTATTTATCTTTTCGACATATGTGTGTTCAGGTGTATCAGTGTTATGAGATAGTGTGGAGAGTGGTGGGTCATGTGAAAGTCTGTGCTCATACCCTGTCTATAATATTATATACAAAAGCTATTATCTGTGTTGTGCAGACTACATATAAATATTAGTTAAAGGTTAAAAGTGAAACAAAGAAAGAAATTAAAAGAATTAGGTCATTGATATATTTCAAAAAGTAAAAGGGAAAAAATATAATATAAATTATCAAAAAACAAAAGGGAAAAAAAATATATAAAACTCTAAAAGGGTTAATAATTAGTTGAAAATTAGTTAAAAGGCTGTAAAGACTTTTATTTCTAAAAAAAAAAAAAAGGGGGGAAGGGAATGTATAACAATATGTCTCTTTTTCTCTTTAAAATCATTTATTTGAAGAAGAAAAAAGGTAAATAAAAGATATTAGACAGTTATGATATTTAAAACATTGTAAAAAAGTAAGTTTAATTAAATGTAAATTTTATTAAAATGTGAAACTTGTACAAAATTTTCATCATCTGTATAAGATAAAAATAAATGTGTCAAAGGACATATTGTTAATTAACCCAGCCAGCCAGAGTGTCTAGTGAAGAATCAACAGACTCTGCAAAAGAAGTGGGTGCTTCCCACAGGATGGTCTATAGAGTGCTGGATGTCTAATAACCTAGGTAAACATTTTTCTATCAAACATGCATGTATTGATTTATTTTATATCAAAAATGGACAGACTAGTTTAAAATTGAGCAATATTTTAAAAAAAAAAGAAAAAAAGGAAGAACTATTATTGGAGAAGTTATTTTTTGTTAGATAAAAGAACAATTACTTTAGATTGGACTTTTGCTAATTAGCTATTCTGCCATATAATTATATTATTTCAATGCTTATAGATTTGTTTGTTATTTTAGATATTTGAATTTATTATGTCATTTAATCTAATAATTTTTTTTTCTTTTAATTAAATATTATTACTGCTAAAAAATAGTTGTTTTGCTTAATTCTTTTTTCACCAAGCAAATTAAATCTAGGTTATAAAACTTATGTGGTTAACTTTAGATTTAAATAAAATAAGGGACAAATAAATAAATAAAAAAAAAATTTATTATAAAAAGAAGAAAAGTGGAATAAACAAAGAAGGAGGAGGGGGCTATATATTCATATATTCTTCTTTTACCGTGATAATCTCCGGAAAAAATTTATAAATATTTCAAGCACTGGATACCCAATAAAGCATTCCTTATGAATACTTTTGTCCAGCAACTGAGGGACATCTGACCGGGAAATATAACGTTGGAATAATATGTACGTATTTTTTCAGCATTCGGTCAGGAATATAGACTTAAAACCTAATTAGGTTTGTATTTGCTTTTGGCTTGAGGTAACAGTAAATATAATCAACCTCACTTCAAACACTAAAACTATTACAGTGTTTATATTAATTTGGTGAACTAATTTAAAAATTAGCATTGATACTTACGATAAAAGCTCAAGAAACTTCTGATATGAGAATCAATTCTGGGTAAAATTAAAAATGATTCAAATATTTAGGTTCTAAATTGCTTACTCAGAATATTTGTTAAAAATTTATGGTGATAAGGATTTTGTTTCATGTTTCAAAACATTATTTTATTATAAAAACATTTTTAAAATAGTGAGAAGAATATAATAGTGATCACAATATATTTTTTCCTCTAAAGAAAAAACTATTTCCAAAAAAATATAGAATTACTATAAAAATGAAAAAGTTAAAAAAAGACATATACTTGAATGAGAGTTAATTTTATTAGATATGTGACATATATTTATTAGAAAGAGATACATTACTTTTGTTAGAAAGGAGGATAAAATACTAAGTAATTTTATATAAAAAAATATCAATTAAACCAAAAAAAAGGTGGAATGTATACATAAATGAAAGATGCAATCGTGTAGGTAGAAATGGAAAAAAAATATGTTTATATTTAGGAATGTGACTAAAATAAAAATATAAAGATAGGATGACGGAAGATATAAAGTCAGAAAATAATATTTTACTGAGTGCCTGGAAGTAGTTTTAAGAAAAGAATATTTAAAAAAGATCCATGAGTGTTAATACAAAATTTGATTTTATAAATGTACATGGAGATATGAATAAATGAAGAGAATTAGAGAACATTTTTATATGAAGAAGAAATAAATCAATTAACAGTGGTAGATAATACATTTCATGAATGACAAATAGCTGCACTTACAAAAATGAGAATAGAAGGAACTAAATAAAGTTACGAGGATCGAAAAGGATGGGATTCAGGGATTAATGATAACAAACATATTTTAAAAGAAATTATAAAAACATAAGTGAATTAAATTAAGTTGATAAAGGGAAATGGACATTTGGAAGTAGAATGCCAGTATTTAGGAATATTTATATAGAGATATAAATGAGTTTAGAAAGCATGATTATACATATTTATTGTAATATAAATAGTTATATTAATGAAATGGATTATGGAGTATGTATGGAGTACCATTAAAAAATAAATGTAAGAATGAAAAGTGGCAATTTAAGTAGATGATGATCTCAAGTATACTGTTGATTATGTTTTAGTAGATAAACAGGAATTAGAAAAAAAAATAAAAGAAATAGTGTTTGATAAGGAAAAAAAAAGTGCATTTGTGATCATAAAATTTATAAATTTAAAAAAAAAAAAAAGATGGATATAGTGGAGACAATTGCAAATGAATGTTTTTTTAAAACTAGCAGGATTAATAATAATAAAAAATGGAGAGGAAAATCTTTAGAAAGTATAAAAATAAGAATTTATGGATTAATCAAGAGGCATTTATAAAGCAATCAAAAGATGAAATAAAAGCTTACATGAAATAAAGTAACTACAATAAAAGTGTAAATGAATTGAACTTAATAAGAAGTTAATGAAAGAAATAAAACAAGTGCAGGAAGGAAGAGTTGTGAAAATTTTTGAAGATATATGAAGAAAAGAAATGAAAAAGTGTAATATTATTAATTGTAGAGAGAAGAAAATGTGATATTAAGAAAGAAGTTTCTCTATTGCTGCACACCTGCATACTTATATTAATTTACAATAAACATTAGAGTAAAGGAGATTTAGTGTATATGATTCATTAAAAAATTTATGAGATGGATAGAGATATGGATAAGAAGTGAACAGATCAATAGGTAGATTGAAATCAAGAAAAACAAGATTAGATGGTGTTGTAGCCAAAATAGTTGGAGTGTAAAAATATGCAAAGTTTAGTTTTTAAAAAAAAAAGTATAAAAATTAATTTCAGCAAAGAAAATAGATTACCATCACAAGATATTTGTTTTGAAGAGATGGAGCAATATAAGTTTTTAGTTACTTTGTTTATTGGAAACAAGAATATACAGATAATTCAGAATTAGAATTGAGGAAAAAAAGAAATGGGTTAAAATTTTGAGATATTCCTCATTTAATATATACTTACCAGTTCTGTTGAATTATTTGGAAATGAGTGATGATGTCTGCTTTTATGTGTTTTCATTCTAGTGCAGGGATGTTAGAAATTATTAGATAGAATATAAAAAGTATGTACACATACATTTCAAGGTGAAATGGAGTGGATTTCTTTTTTAATGAAAATAAATTTAAAATGTTTGGAAGATTTTAATGTGTACATAAAAATAGACTACTAAACATAGTTTTCCATTGAATTACATAAAGAGGATAATAAACACAATTGTCAAGAAAGATTTTACAATATGTACAGTTAATAGATAAACAATTTATTTTAATATACTATAGGCACATAATTATAAGAAACGAAAAAAGAATATAGATAAATTATTTAGAAAAAAAGTTGATATATAAACGTATAAATTACATAAAATATCAAAGGATATATGATAATATTAAAGGAAGCTTATTATTATTTGATAACTGCAGAAAGAAGCTTGCTGTTAGTGAAAGGAAAACCTTTGATTCTGCATGGAGATAAGAAATCGAGCAGGGCAATTTACTAAAGTCAATTCCAAACGTTTTTGTCATCGCAACATTATTACTATGTCATTATTCATATAGCATATGAACATGGATGGGATGCACATCAACATACATTAGCCAGCCTGGTGAGTTTATTAGCTTTTTACTTCTGAATTTAAGATCAAGAAAATCATGATATTTCTTCTTAGTTGGCTGATAGCTCTTAACTGAAATATGAGTTGAGTTTTCTTGAAATGTGAATTAATGTGTATGTGAATGAATTTTTTTCTTCTAATAGTTATCTATAATCATGACAGACAAATATAAATCATGGCCCTTATTTTCCCAGAAAACTGTAAGGTCACCAACCATTGCAAAAGTTGAGGTTGAAGATGAAGAATGCTAAGAATTCCCTGATTACAAATCCAGGCTGCCATTTTATGGTAACGTACTTACAACTGCAGATCATTTTCAAGTGAAGAAAGATTGCAAGAATTGGAAGAAAACCTGTCTCATATTAAATGGGACATTAGTGAACTTTGTGAAATTAGAAGAAAATGTAAAGAAACAATTGATTTAAAAAGTGGACATGTATTATATTACAAAGCCACAAATATTGGAAATATAAGTGGAGTAGGATTCATTGTAAATAAAAAGTGGAGGAACAACAGTGTGGAGATACATGGTGTATCAAACAGTGGCAAGATTAGTTATTCAACTTAATAGCAGATACTAAATGCAGAAAATTCAGGTTTATGCTCCAACAACTTCTCATAGTGATGAAGTAGTAGAAGATTTTTATACGGATGTACAAAAGGCTTTTGATCAGACAAAATAACATTTTAAAATTCTTATGGGAGACTAATTTTGTTAAACAATTGAAAGATGAAAATGCTGTAGGTAAATTTGGTTATAGTGATAGAAAAGAGAGAGAGACTTGTAGAGTTGGCAGGAAAAAAAAACCCTTTACATTATGAATTCTTTTTTTGAAATAAATGTTATAAGGAAATGGACATGAAAGCATCCGATTGAAGGTACAGCACAATTGAATTATATTTTGACTAACAGAAAGTATACATTTAAAGATTGTAATATTCTTAATAAATTCAACACAGGAAGTAATCATCAATTAGTGGGACTGAAGATATATGTTAACAGACAAAAATTATTTAAAAAAAAAACAATATTTACAGTTGATATTCCTAATCTTAAAAAACATTTTTATGAATTTAAATTAGATCTTGCAAATTATTTTCAAATATTAACAAATTTTGAACATGATCCAGATTTAATATGAAATAACTAATACATTTTTAAAAACTACAACAAAGATAGTTGGTAAATAAAAGCAGCAACTGACGAGTAAAATTTCTACTGAGAATAGAGAATTTATGAAGAAAAGAAAGAATATGAAGAAAACGGTATGAAAAAGAGCTGATAATGATATAAGAAAATATAATTGTGAACTATCAAGAAAAGCTACAGAAGAGAATAAAAGTCTCAAGAGTGTAAAACATTTTGGTATTGGTATG
The DNA here is from genome assembly GCA_028023455.1 of Epiperipatus broadwayi. NCBI lineage: Eukaryota > Metazoa > Onychophora > Udeonychophora > Euonychophora > Peripatidae > Epiperipatus > Epiperipatus broadwayi. The sequence goes on along the minus strand of JAQFVV010000032.1, from coordinate 3,023,350 downwards.
AAGTTATTTCTGCAACAAGAAAAAAAGATGGAATTATTACTAAAAAGAGAGATGACATCATGAAATGAGTAGAAGAGTTCTATCAACAATTATATAGTAATAAAGAATAAGTATCTCCAACAACTATTATATCTTCTGAATTGCCCAGGATTTTAAATAAAAAAGTGAGATGTGCAATAAAATTTATGAAGAAGGGAAAAGCTCCAGGTAATGATAGAATTATAATCGATATCTCAAAAGAAGCAGGTGAAGAAATAGAAAAATTGTTGGCAAAATTATATATCAAATATACCAGATGAATGGAAGAATACAGTATACTAATATTTAAAAAAAGATGATAAAGAACATATTATAAATTACAGTCCTATCAGTCTTTTTATCAGTTTTATACAAAGTTTTTACCAAGTTAATTATTACTAATGTACAACAAATTTTGGATTTCAACCAACTAAAAAAATAAGCTGAATTTAAAAGTGGCTTTAGTACAGTAGATCATATCAAAGTATTGAGAAAAGTTATAGAAAGGATCAATGAATACAAGTTGCCATTATGCGTTGGGTTTGTAGATTATAAAAAAACATTTGATTCTATAGTATTTCTTCAGTGATTAAAGCATTGGATCATCAAGGATATAGCCATATTCTGAAAAATATTTATAAAAATGCAATAGCAACAATTAGATTACATTATACTATGAATATTAACATTGAGAAGGGTGTGTGACAGGGTAACTCCATATCTCCAAAACTTTTTACAGTAGTGCTGCAAGAAGTATTTTGTGGATTAAAATGAAAACTAATAGAATAAAAGTAAATGAACATTATTTAAATCATCTAGATTTTTCAGTTGATGTAGTTGTTTTTAACAATAATGCTTCACAGTTTCAGGAAATGTTGCAGGAGTTATCAGATGAAAGTAAGAAAGCAGGACCAAAGGTAAACATTAAAAAGACTTAAAGTAATATTCAATGGATTTCTCAAAAGATGAAAATACAGATTGATAATGATGAATTAGAATAAGTTAACAACTACAAATATCTTGGTCAGATTATTATTACAGATGGAAACATAATGGATGAAATTAATCAGATTTAAACTTGATTGAAGTGCTTTTGGTAGAAATAACTTCAATATTAGAAGAAAATATATCTATGTGTTTGAAAAAGAAGGTATTTAATAAATGAGTTTTACTAGTTCTCACTTGTGGATCTGAAGCTTGGATATTTAACAGAAGAGAAATACAGAGATTTAAGATGACTTAAAGAAGTATGGAGAGATACATGTTGGGAGTAACAAGAAAAGATCAGAAATGAAGCACATGGGTGAGACTAGATTGAAGTTGGGATGGACATATTGCTAAAGATATGATAATATATGGATAGTTGAAATCTTAAACTGGATTCCAAGAGATTGTAAAAGATCTAGAAAGAGACCATTTATAAGATGGATGAATCAAATAAGGAAGTGTACAGCAATAGTGTGAAAAAAAGAGGTTAAAGATCAGAGAAAATGAATTGAACTTGTAGAGACCTTCATCCTGCAATGGATTGAAAATGATGATAATGATTATTTGAGGCAAGAGCACAGTTTTAGATAACAAGAAAAGATGCAAAAATGGAATAAAGATTTGTTTAAAATAAAAGTGGGAATGCAGGATGTTGAAAAATGATCTGGATAGATTGTAGGGAAAGTAAAATGGAATAAAGATTTGTTTAAAATAAAAGTGGGAATGTAGGATATTGAAAGATGATCTGGATAGATTGTAGGGAAAGTAAAATGGAATAAAGATTTGTTTAAAATAAAAGTGGGAAAGTAGGATGTTGGAAGATGACCAGGATAAATTGTAGGAAGAGTGATAGAAATTTAAAACAAAGAGAGTGAAAAAAGATAGGGATTTTATGATTGTGTGTTTTTTGGAATATTATACAAAAAGCTTTTATTAAAATAGGATAAAAAAAAAAACCACAGCTTAATATGTAATTTGGGTAATAAGAAGAATCAGTTTTGGAGTGACAAAATGTTTATCACTAAGATAGTTTTTAGACATATAATCTATGCACAGAAAATTCTCACTTCACTTAAAAAGATATTTTAAATCACATACACAGACTTTATTACTCAATAAGGTAATTAAATCTTCACATATGATGTAGTGACCAGTTTAATCTACTTTCCATACACATGTAACAAAAAAGAATCCTGCACAGGAAATATACTGCAGAAAAAAAATTATTGTGGACTTAAAGCACAAAATGGAAAATCCTCTTATTGTTGTGCAATAGAGATGGGTCCCAAGTTAAGAAATTTCAAATTACACTGTTTCACATGTAAAAAAATGAAATATGCATATTTTGTGTTTATTTTTCTATGCCACTTTGTTGTTGTTGTTGTTGTTTTTAATTATTTAAAAAAATGTACAAGATTTATATTATTATAAATTACATTATTTCAACTTTTTTTTTTTTTATTAAGGAAAAAATGCAGTTGACTGATCACCCGCTACATGATGTAAATACACTGTTCAATATTACAAGGTGAAACAATTATAGACCAGGTTTACAAAAGTACATACGCTCGATAACAATTATATCCATAAAAAAGTTTACCCTTTCGTTTCAATAACAATAAAAAGTTAAAACTTTTGAGGATTTATTAATAATAAAAAAAAACATGTAATTGTGAATAATTTTATAATTTACATTGTAACAGGTTCAAACTTATTCTATCTATATTTACACAATTTTTATATGACATTTTATTAAATAGTTAATGGTTAATATACAAATGAAACATTAATTTTGCTAAATTGGATTCATAGCAATCATAGCCTGGAAACAAGTTATTTTAAAGCTTAATCTTCCAACAATAAGAACAGACAAAATAATAGACATCATTATATAAATATGTGAATACTCGGCTTTAGTTTCTATTAACCACTAATTAATATTTTCCCAAGCAATATATTTATCAATGTCAGCATTTTCAGACTCCAAGCACCAATCTTATGCATGCATAAGAATTATATTGCAAGGATTTAATAAGAGTAATAACATGTATTACATAATGCTCAGCCACTAGCTAGCTCATTAAGGGCAGACAGTCCTGAGACTGACAGATATGTGATACTTTGGGGACAGTATGCATAAAATTGCTGAATACATAATACATTTAAATTAAATTGATAACTATAAGATGAAGATGATAAATAAAGAAGAAAAGGACAAAAAAAAATAATAGTGCTCAATCCTTTACTGGGAATACAAGCATAAATATATCTTTTTACCAGATCAAATTATTAATAATTATACAAATTAAACATTCCCTCTTTACACTTAGATATATAAAATTTAACAGATGCATAAATATATATTTTTATCAGATCAAATTATTATTAATTATACAAATTAAACACTTTCTTATATAAAATGTAACAGAACTAATTACAAGCTATGCTGTGAGATTAATAAGATGCATACACTTACATTTGAATTAAAAATAGGTTGTTACCTTTTGATCCCAAGGAAAGTTAGATTATTTGTATTCATGAATAAAGTAAGATTATTTAATAAGTTGGGAGCCATAAAGAATGTCCATCAAGAAAGACTCATTATAATTTCTGAGAAAATGATAGTGGGTCCAAATGATTGATGTGGTGAATGTATATGGAGTGGATTCCTAAAGTCTGAACCATTATGGGACTATGGAGCAGCTTTGATTTACTTCGTTGGGTTGTGGGAATGAAAATCCAGCACATCTACAGTTTCACCCCAACATACCCCTATCGGCTAACATATATTTTTCTTGCAATCTCGTAAGTCAGAAAATTAATGGCACTTATAATAACAGCATAAAGTTCTATTTAATATCAAATATGAATCAAAAGCAAAAGACATCTCTTTATTCTCATTTGGCTATTTATACCATTTTTTTGTTTTTCTCAAAGCTTCCTTTTATCCTCAGGTCTTAATTCCCGTCATTCTTCCAAACGTTCTACATTTTAAATTTTATCCTACTCGATCTCAGTCCTGGATATTACGATTTTTGATCAGTGTCTCTTTATCTTTAGTTTTCTCTTTTACAAAAGAAAAGCTTTTAGCATATTTTTATCAGATTTACAATTTCGTTAAACATTTTAAAGAATATAACTTTAAACAAGATTTGCATTATCAATATTCTATATACAAGAACAAAAGCTGTTTCATTCCACATTTTTTTATCTTCTTAAAACAAAATTAGGTACAATAAAGTTTATATGTTAAATATATATTTTTTCTAGAATATTTTTTTACATGCTATATATATTTTCTTCTTAATATATACACGCACATACTCCCTTAAAATGAATTGTGCATAAGAATCCCCGTTAAGATTGCTTTGGTTAATTCACATATATTTAATATATACATTAAAAGTTATCTACATACACTTGACTGGATTTGACCTTGAAACAGGGTTTAAACCTAATTCCTGTTACAATATATGCTAATAGTATGAATACTGAACCCTACTGTTTTATGGCGCTCTTTTTCATCCAATGGACATCAATATACTGATTCACAGGCCATCTTGTTTGTTTACATAATATTACAGTAAAAGATTTTTTTTTTTTTTCAACTGGTTTTTAATTTTTTTTTCTTCGTCGGCCTGTCTGTTTGGTTTACATAAATTCCGGTAAACGACCAAAGTTGTTTTTTTTATTCCACCCGGTTTTTTATTTTTAATAAACAAATACTTTGTTTTTAGATGGTCTAGAGATGTTGGTTTGTTTTTAAATTATCGACTAACTGTCCATCAGTTCCTTTACATAGTATTACTTATGGCAAACCAAAGTTTTTTTTAACCTGTTTTTTTTATTTGGTTCATTTTTTAAGAAACAAACTTATGTTTTTAGATGGTATTAGAGGAGTGTTGGTTTGCTTTGAAATTATCGATTAACGCTCCTTCGGTTTGTTTACACAAAAATACGGTAACAAACACTTTGTTGTTTTCAGATGGTAGAGGGGGGTGTTGGTTGTTTGCTTTGAACCTATCTTCTTCTTTTTTTTTGGTTGATGTTTTGATTCGCTGAAAGAATTCAACAATTCAGTACTTTTGAATAAACAAACACTTGGTTTTTTAGAAGGTGGAAGGGTTGTTTTGATTTTGAATTGTCGTCTTTTTTTTTTTTTTTTGGTTAATTTGTTAGGAGGCTTTTCTATTTTTTTGTTACAAGTCTTTATGCTACAGAAAGCTATATATGATAGCGAAAAGTTATTCCTTAATTTTTGGGACTTTAATTTTAAAAAAGACATAAACAGTTCGTTTTTAAAGAACATTTTTTTTTTTAAGCCGGGGGGAGGTGGGGTGGCGAAGGTTTGTTTTGATTTTTAATTATCGACTTCTTTTTGGATTTTCTTTTTGAAATTTTATTATGTTACAACACAGTTCTTTATTATTATTTTATATATATATATATTTTTTTTTTGGGGGGGGGGGCTTTTGAATAAACTCTTAAACAATTTTTTTTATTTTGGTATAATAAAATATTACCTACTTTAATTAACTGTTAATGAAACTTATCAAATATTACCTACCTACTTTCTAATCATGTGCACAACAATAAAAAACAACAGCTTCTCATAAAATAATTTATTGAATCAAAAATAAACGAAACTTTGTACAAGTTGTGAACCAAAACAAGTAACAAAAAAAACACCATTTTCGGGGGCATAAAAAAAAGCTAAAAGTAACACGCAAATAAAATAACAGGGAAGCCTCAAAGCTGGAAGAAAAGTAACACTCAAATAAAATAACAGGGAAGCCTCAAAGCTGTAAGTAATGGGATTTTGGAGCCCTCAAACCAATTTCCTTACAGTTTTCACACGAATTCACACATAAATGGGCATTTGCATGCGAAATCGGAAACAAATCTGCTGAAAAGAAGAACCTTTTCAGGTTTTGTGCAGTTCAAAAGCATAGGGAAGCGTGTGTGATGACATGACAATTCTTAATATGGAATACTAATTCCACTATGCTTTCTAAAAAATTTCCGACAATGAATTTTTGCAGTTTCATCTCTTTCAAATATGGCCACCATTAAATCGGACCTTAATGAGAGTTCAAGAGTGCTCACTTGATGAATACTGTCGCAATGCACTGGACGTATTATTTTGTTACATAATCGTAGAATACATCGCCCTCAGGCAGCCTGTTACAGCTCAAAAACACCTATTGTAGTGTCAGCTGTAAATTAAGGGTGCTAAAACGGTATATTGATGTGTGTTTTGTGAAAAGCGATGCCATCACACAGTGGGGTTCAGTATTCATACTATTACCCAATATATTTACATGAATATAATTTGATAAAATAAAAAATATTTTTCTAATATAGTATAAGCAAAATTGTATCATAATAGAAAAAACAAAGTATCTCATAAAATAATATATATAGTTGAATATAACTAACCATATAATTAGTATATTATAGAACTATAATATTTGAATGTATGCAGTTTTGAATCATCTCTGTACTTTTTTATGAGATAAAAATTGAATCCTGAAAATTAAAATTTCAAATTTAATATTATTAAATTCAATATAGCTTGCAAAAATTTTGAATTTAAAAAATGATGGTTTTATATATACTTAAAAAAACCCTAATAAGACTTAGATTAGAAATAAATAAAATAGCATAAAAACTTTGTAAATAATAAAATACTGCATAAAATTTAATTGAACCACTTTGATTTGTTCTAGTTTTTCTAAAATTAGTTAATCCTGTGAAATACTTAACTTTTTATATTTAGTCAACTAAAAATTATACTACTAATAAAATATTAATTTGGTACTAAAATAAAGTGTCATTTGAATTTTCAATGCCAACAGCATTTTTGTTATTTTAATGCTCATTAAAATTTATTTAATTAATATTTTAAATACATACAATAAAAAACAAGTAAATTATTGTAAAATACAGCTGAGACAGCAAAAATGGCTATCGTTTCCATTTTTACAATGCCCTTTTAGGTATTACATGATGTTAATCTGCCAATCATACTTGTTATTTAACTATAAATAACAAATTATTTTTTCAAACAATTAAACCTTAATTATATGTTTAAAAATTAATATAAATGACAAGCCAAATTTTGCTGTGTTTTTGATATAAAATTTTAAATTTATTTAAAGATTAAATGGTACTAATTACTTAGCCAGGCTTGGTCACTTGATGGCATTGTTGCCAGTCAAAAACAATACAATACAACGTTACTGGGCCATGATTTTTAAAATAGGACTTTTTTGGGGGGCTTTATTTGTATTACGCGATTTCTATTTAGTGATTTTTAAAAACAACTTTTACTATTAATTAAATTATTTTACCCTTTTATTTTTTTCTACTACATATTTAATTTTTTATTTTTAGGGTTTTTTTCCCCCTTCCTACTAACAAATTACAATAATAACAGTTATACACAAACTCATCTTTACTGCTGATATAGTAACACTTTTTTTTAAAAAACCAATTTCTATTACTTTTTTTTTTTTGGCTATAAGGCGATTTTTTTTTGGCTTTATTTGTATTACACGATTTCTATTTCCCGATTTTTAAAAACAACTTTTACTATTAATTAAATTTTTTAATCTTTTATTTTTTTCTACTATATCTTTAATTTTTTGTTTTTAGGGGTTTTTTTCCTTCTTACTATACACAAATACAACTTTACCGCTGATAAAGTAAAACTTTTATTTTTAAAACCAATTTCTATTACCTTTTTTTAAAAATAAAAACAAACCAAAAAGAACTTTCATCTCACTGACGACAAAGTATTTCTCAACCCAACCCCCTCCACTCCTCCCCCCAAAACTAAAAATAAGATCAAAACTTTTGACTTTTTCAACTTTCGCTTTTTTCTTTTTTTTTTACTGATTTATGTCATAAAAACACAACCTTTTGTTTTGGAAATGTGTGCGAATCGAATACCTTGCCGCAATACGCCATTTTATTTGTCTCGTATATTTTCTTGCAAAAGCATGAATTTTCGCATGAGCTTGTCCGAATCCTGTTCAGCCCTACCCTTTGCCAATGTATTGCACATTCCAAGTTCTGTAGGGAAGGGTGGGGGCAGTGTGTCAATTCTTAGTGAGTCACACTGCATAATTTAAGTAAAAATGAAATTACTCTGCTATGGATATTTCAAAAGTTGTGGCCACTTTTCACGCATATTAAATAACCATCATGTTAAAATAATATTATTTATAATTTCTTTTTACAAATCAAATCTGATATACATGTGATTTATGTCTTTATTTTTTTTTATATAATAAAAAAATAATGAAAATTTCATTTGAAATTTCTTCAAAATATAAACATAATAACTATAGCAATTCTACCATGGGTAATAGAATTTATGAAGTGCATACTGTAAGTTATAAAATACAAATATAAAAAAAAGTAGGCATTTGTTAATGAAAAATGAATTGTCCTATCTTGAAACAATAACAAAAGAAAAATAAATGTTATTACTTTTCTTTTCTTGAAAAAGTATAATCAAATGAAGATATACATAGATATACACTAGTACTTACATATGTAAATATTTATGTTATATACATTATTCCATTTTCTTTAACTTGTTTTTTTTTAATATATATATAATCTTAATTTCTTTATGTACTGTAAATTTTTAAATTAAGCTGTTTTACAATTATGTGTATATACATGTTAAAAAGCATCTGTATTGTGAGTATATTGATATATCTTGAAAAACTACTATATATGTAAACTAATATAAATAAAACATGATCTATTATCTGCTAATTTATATGATCTAGAGAGCTTTAAACAAAATATGGCACATGTCATGGCTCTAATGGATAACAAAAACAGATTTAAGTTAATATCTATATATTAATATGCATAATTTGCATGAGCATTATGTTTTTATTCTTTCAGTAGTTTTATCTTTTTTGTGACAAAAACAAGAGGGAGATGGGGGGAAAAAAGTAATTAATTTCTAAACCAGATAATATGAAATTGTAGAAGTTTTTAAAAATAGATTTGGCTAAGAAAGAAAAAAAAAGGAAGAATTGATCAATATATTTTTTTTACTATATAAAAATAAATGTAGCTAATGCATGTACATATAATTCAAAATTAATAGTTATCAATTTCATTTAATATTTAAGTTTTTAACAGAACATGTTTCAAAGCAAAGGGAAATTTACCATGGAAAATAATTCACAAATGATAATTAAAAAAGTTCAGAAACCAGGAATGGTAGATTAATAATAGTGCAAATACAATCTGATATGAAGATTTTAAAAAGTCATATTATAACTGCCAAAAAAAAAAAACTAAAAAAAAAAAAAAAAGGCAAAATGCATATGGATATTTCACACTATACACACACACACAAAGAAGAACAAAATATCAAAAAGCAAATTATATTAATAATTAAAATAAAATAAACTATGAACATGGAATCTTTTTATATTACTTAAAATTACAGAATGATAGCAATTTCCTACATTACACAGAATTATTTCTACTAATAAATTTGTGAAAGATGTCTAGTACACATAGCATGTTACCATTTTCTTTTTTTCAACAAATATATTATGGTTTACCAAATCATTTAATTTTTATATAAAGGTCTTAAAGAAATTAAATGAAAACATGTTATGGTAATTTTAACTCAAACTTTTATTTTAAAAAAAGAATGGCATCAAGAAAAAACAAATACTCTTATAACCTAAAGATAAAGTCAGGTAATGTGCAAATGACTGACTGATATCAAAAATATTAGAAATGGAATATTGAGGAAAGAATAAGATGATTGACTACCTGATACTATCACAATATTGAAAATAAAATGAGAAAACTGGCATTTGATAAAGAAGATATGAATAATATTGAATCTAGTATAATTTAACTATTTATTGCTTAGTAGAAAAAAAAAAAATGTCAAAATTGAGGGAAACTCCTCTTGCAGTCATGTATCAAACTACTAATTAGTTAATAATATTAAATCTTGGATTTTTTTTTTCATTTCAATTAAAATCATGAAACTCTAGTGGGAAAAGAGAAAAGTTAGAATTGTATTTTCATTTCACAAAACTAGATTTTAATGAAATACTAGATAGAAATATGGATAAAATGAACATTTGATATTTTACATTGTTACAAAAATAATGAATTAAAATTTTTATATCCTTGTTGTAAGAAAAAGGATTAATAACAACCATATAAAATTCAATAAAACATTAATTAAAATAAGATTTGTGAGATAACAGAAATTATTCTAAGCATAAAAGTTATGAATATAAATTTGAATACACAGTAAAACAATGATAAAAAAACAAATACTTATAATAATAGCAGTGATTAGAAATCCATACCCATAACTGGATTTTTCACCAAAAAGTAATTCCACTCACAATTACAAAACTATAAAGTCATAGCCTGTATTGTAGATATAATTTATACAACATTGAATAGTGAAAAAAGTATTTCTCTTGTTAGTTAATTCTGTTTCAAATTTCTACCTCAATGTTTACTCCCTATGAGAATTATCAGCAAAAAAATTTAAAGCTTGGGTAAGATCATTTGATTGTACAATGAAGTAAATGTCTTTTTCTAGAAATGAAATATTAATGTATATAAATCAAAATGAACTTGATATGAATGTAATCTTAAACAGACCTGTATTTTTTAAAAGAACTAAAGTTAAAGATGATATCTTATTTGATGAAACAAGATGCAATTCATTAATTATCAAATATCTCATAACTCATTATATTCCTACTTAAACTTCAGTTCATTTACTCTTGTGCACAAAGAGTTTCTGTTCAATGCCTTCTATTATTCAAACATTCTGATAAGAGTTTATCAAATACAAACAATTATTGGACTTTTAGTAGCAATATAACATATCTAATAAAAATAAGACTTTTGATTATAATTATACCAGTAATAGTTACACCATCAACTATTATGTCAAGTGATTTTAAATTTCCATAGATTGTGCAGAATTATAAAGAGCACACCATGACTCAATTCATAATGTGTTAGAATAGCTAATTGAGTATTGCTAAAATTTCTGTTATAAAAATCTGTATATACTATATGCCACCTTACTAGAAGCAGAAATTCATTCTATTTACTGGAGTCTGTGATCTGTTTATTCATATATATCCATATAATAATGGATTGCTTCTTTTACTATATAATATATCATTACCATTTAAAATTTTTGTAGTGATACAGTTAATTTAGGCTGTATTTTTGAATAATTATTTGCCATAGCAAAAAATGTTTATGTACGACTGAACAATATTGAATGTGTTTGCAATTTCTAAGGTTTCTTTATCAATGCAGCATTGCAAACTCTGAATAAAAGCAAAACGCCCATAACTGTTATCCATGCTTTCTGTAGTGTTTTGTATAAGTTTTGTATTTCAGAAAAAATAAGGAAAAATATTAGAGAAATACATTTTAAATCGCTAACTGATAAGGATTTAATTAATGATTAAATTTGCAGAGAATGTAACAATGGAAAATATTTATGTATTTGAGATAAAAAAATTGCATTTGATAATTGCTAAGAAATATTTGTTAATTACAAATATTTTTTGATACAGTGGAAATTGAAAATACTAATTAAAAACCTTAATAGGAAATACAAGACCGAATAACAGTCAAGAATGAATCCTGGATTGCTGGAGGCAAACATAGTGTATAAATAGTTTTGAGCAGCAAAGTGCATTGTTCTCATTCCAGTGAATTTATCGAGTGAACGATTACTGAGATTTTAAGTGATAGGCATGAGAAAAGCATAAGTGATGGTACAGTGCTCTAGTGCGAAACCAACATTTCACGAGCAGCAGCAAAACAGGACCAAATAGTTTGGGAAACCATGCAGAAAGCAGAAAGTTGTGTAGTGCATTGCATGAAGTGGACTAAAAGTGAACTATATGTATATATATTATGTTTGTGTTGAAATGGTAAATCTGATTCAGATTTTCATTTCACAGTCCAATCCACCTAACCACTTAGTAATAGGTTCAATTGAAACCCACCTATGTATAAAATGTAAATAGAGAAATGTATATCTGTTTTCAAACTTTTTTTATTATTATTATTTATAACATTTTAAACCAGAACTCCCTTGGATAAATTATTATAATTTATTTTGGGTAATATATACATATAACATTATTTTTTACTTACCTGACCAAATAATTTATTTTATTGGGAAAAAAATTTAAGTTTTGAATTTGATATGTATTTTGTTTTATATAAATGTTGTATTTTTTTATTATTAAAGAATCCAAGATGGCCTTCTGAGAGATTTTCACCTCGATTAGGAATTTTAAAAAAGAAATATTGAAGCTGAAATGCATTGTTAATGTAAAATTAAATTACATAGGGAAAAATCAATTACTTTGGAATTTCCATTAATTCATTAATGGAAATTCTACCTTGTTTAGATAGATAAAACAAATATAAGATTATACAAGAATCTTTATCAATCCTTATGGAGGTGTAAACTTTTTTAAAATAGAAATAAAGGTATGATTTTCTTTTGTCTCAGGCAGGAGATGAAGAAAAATCACCCCAGGAAGCACATAGCCCAAATAGTTGAACCACCATATAAAAAGTGGGTTTTTTTCAGAAAAAAAAAAAAGAGGAGAGAAAATTTTAGAGTTGTCCACCGTCACAATACCCATTATAATGTATAGTGAGTAGAAAAGGGAAAATCACCACCATTCCTTCGTAGGACCCCCATCTCCTATTATGCTGCTGCCATAGACTGTCTTGGAAGGATGCCACTAGCTATCAAAGTTCTCCCGTACAATCATTCCGAGGGACATCCAGGTAAAAGCCACAAGAATTCAAACCCTGTCATCTGTATTAAAATCTCTCTCATGTTAAATTAACAAATGCAATCCTACCTCCTTAACTCTTAAAAGTATAAAGTTAATTTTTATCATAAATACCTAATTGACTCTTTAACCCCTATAAATTATTTGTAAATAACTCAAGGTCATAATATTTTTAGATATTTTTATTTGAATATGAAAATATATTTATTTGTTTGATACTAATTTCAATAGTATAAATTTCATGCTTTGTTTTTTTAACAAACTTCACTTGCAAGGGTTCTAAGATGATAATTTGTGAAAGAGCAAATTATGTTTAAAAAGAGGGGAGGAGGTCAGCAAAGAAAGAATTAGTTTTAAAATAAAATAAGTTGTTTTCTCTTTCTTGTCAGTGAAGTTATGTCATATATATATATAGTAAAATGTACTTACAATAATAATTAAAGTAATTTTACTAATGATTTCCCAGGATGGGATTTTATAAATTTAGATTGTATTAAATTGGGATAAAATTAAAATGTCTATATTTCAACCTATAAACAGCGCTGCTGGACAAATGTCAGTTAATTATCTTGCAATATGTTTTAAAAGTTAAAAGTAAGAAAGTGGAAAGAGGAATCTATTCGAAAAATATTTTTCCTTATTTCTTAGTGTTAATTAAATATTTTACGTGAAGTAATTGGTTGCGCAGGTTGATCCTTATGCGGTATTAGATTCTTTAAGGCTACTTATAAATAATTATCTATATTTGATGCTTAATAAATCTCGGGTTAATAATGAATGTTAGATTTAGTTGGATTGGACCTAGAACGATCAGTTAGTTGTGTGTCATCTGATTCCTGGTTGCACATACTTCTGTGGGCCGGAGAGTGAGCGAGGTAGAGTTGGGTAGCTGACATGATATCCGTATGGTGGACATGGGGGCTCCTGTAATTCCTATCTCTCCATTAGATACCGTTTCACAACATTGTGGACATACCAATCCCGTTTCTTCGTTTCTGTAGGTATGCAAGTGTCTGTGAAGCGGCTGGTATGAACCTACCTTCATTTTTCTTATTCGCCCGACATTGTTTCATTTTTCTTTTATCGCCTATCTAATATGTAAGCCATAGAGAAATGATTCTACTTAAGAATCTTCAGCCTGAGTAACCAATTCTTTTGCTTTAATCCATGATTAGTTAAATCTTTTTAATTTAATAAATTCACATTATAGATATATAAATAAAGAATGACTAAGTTAAAGGTCAAATCAATGTGGTTTATGTACTTGATAATTAACTGTTTTCTTAATGGCTTACAGTTCTAAACACTGTAAGGTTATTTTCAATAACTTAACGGGAACAACGAGGTCCTCTCTTAAAATAAATAAAATGTTATTTTAATAAAGATTAATTATTATTAGCAAAAAAAAGTGAAATAAAATGATTTCCTTTTCTTTTTGTCATTTTGAATAAGACATCAAATTAGTTTGTTATAATTGTTTTTTTTTTCTTTGACATTAGTTTATTATAAAATGTCTTAGAATATTTAAATAGGAAAGTAAAATGTTTATTTTTTTTTATACCATCAGTTTATCAATTTTTAAATATGCTGATTGATCAAAATAATCCCATTTCCTTGTAATAAATGTGAATGGAAAAATTTATATGTATTAAAATCTGTGGTCATTTAATTTTGTTTTCCTTTTATGATTTAACTAATGTAAACAAATAATTTCGTGCAAACTATAATAAATTAAAAAGATAACCGCTATATGTCAATATGTCTTGCATGACGTGATTTCATATAAATCTACCTATGTAAATATAAAAACTAAGGTAAAGAATTTTGTTTTAGTGAGCGAGTTAAAATATATGTATAAAACTAAATTTCCAGTGTGTTCAAATTATTAAGTTATATATATAAGTGCAATCACCCAAGGTCTCATTAAATAGAATTATCATGAATCTTTTGCTCGAAGGCTTGGCTCTGGGAGAGTGAAAGTGAAGGGGTGCGATATGATCATTGAGAAATGTCATTGATTAGATCTGTGACCTGGAGATATAGGTAAATAGGACAGAATCCATGATGTACCTGACATATATCTTGTACATGGTCAGACTTGAGATACTTTACCTGTATTCCGGATCTGGTTGGATTGATATACGTTTTTCGACCAGTACAATGTGTAGTGATAACTTTTGCTATTAATTACTTTTCATCATTTATTTGTAGTTATTATTTATTGTTTTAATTGTTAGCATTATTGTTATACATTTTATTTGCAAATTCACAAAAATATGATTTCCCAAAAACTTATCAGATAATTAATTAATTTCTTTGGAGACTTATCAATATGTTGCATTTGACTGGCAGTTCACAACTATTTTGATAAATGACAATAGCCTACAGCAGATTTTAATATTCAGATTAAATTTTGGACATAGTTTAATATTAGGAGCTATTTTACCCCCAACTAAATTATGATTCTTACTAACTATATTTCTGCTATATTTTCTTGACAATTTATGTTGGAGTTAAGAATAAATTATTATCTTTATTTCCAGCATTATATTTAACATCTGATATTATTTTTACTCTATCTCATGGTTTTTTTTATCCTTCTTACTAACTATATATCATTAATTTGATTAGTTCAGCTGGAATATTTATTGTCTTCTCCAGAATTTTAGTAATATTCATTTTCATAGTCCAATATTGTAACTGAGATTTTTTTTTTTCTTTGCTTTAATTTTTTTTTTTTAGTTACCTTCAAATGCTTTTGGTTTGTAAAATATTCCTATTTACTTACATTATCTTCCTTTATAGATTTTGCACAAAAGTTGGTCATATAGTAAATAATATTTTTATCTAAAATTATTTTTAGGTAAATTCAATTCTATTTGATACAGAGACTCATGAAAACTCCAAAATTTTATATATTTTCATATAGCTGCAAAATGTCAGTATAAGTTGGTTATACAAAAGAAGCCTATATATGTGTGTGTGTAAGAAACAGTCTAAATTTTTTGATAAATCAAAAGAAAATAAATATACAATAATGAGAAACTATTTAAATATATATACAATACTTGAAGGCATATAAAATTTTTAAAGTTAAAATACAACAAAAAATTAATTTTGACAAATTTATCTGGAAACCATAGATTTTCAATTTCTATAACAAATTCTTCTTTGCCAAATAAAAGTTAACTGAACTTAATAACATACAGTCTGTGTGTATCTGTGTGTGAGTTAGAGAAACATTATTTGATATTACTGTTAAATTTATCCAAATGAAAACCTTAACTATATCAACTTTTTGAAAATGCTAAAAATACTTTTTTTTATTCATTAACAGAAATTTTTAATTCATTTATAACTAAAACATAAAAAGTAGTATACCAAAGAACTGAACAAAAATATGAACTAATAAAGTTTAAGAATATCTCTGCCATTAGAAATTATAATAATAACAGTAAAGTTGGTCTAACATTAAGAGAGCATACAAAGATCACAATTAGTGATTGATGTAAATTAATAGCTCTGCAAAATGTCCTATGATAACCAGGGAAACAAATAACATTACTGCCTATATTTCTATCACAAAACAAAATCAATAACATCAGTTGCAAAACTTCTTCATAATAATATCAATATTAATAATAATTAATACAAATGACATTGTAATTTTTTATATTGTAAAATAATATAATTTTTTATCAAACAATACAAGCCACCTATTATAAATTTTTATTCTGATCAGAGATTATAATAATATTGATTGCAAAGATGTGCATGCGAAAAAAAAAATCCTAGATCCTTTTTAATGTAAAAAAATGTTCCATTACTTAAATGCTTCATAGCTATTATCTTTAAATTGGTACAAAGCTTAAAGTTTTTAAATTATGTAGATAATATCTATTATATGTTTTTCACATTAAAATGGGACAGAAAAATGCAATCATATTAATTAATACTACAAATGTAAATAACTAATATATATATATGTTAAACTAAGAAAATGTCATTTTTTTTTTTTACTTATGAATCCACTATGCAATAGTGATAGTGTTTAGGTTTGCATATTATTAATGAACATATTAGTTCATAGACATGTAATAGTTTGTAATTGTTTCAAATTATTTTAAATTTAAAATAGAATATAAAATTTTAGAAACATTTTTTGACTGACATATATATATGACTTTAATTATATCTTTCTTTTAAATGACACATTATTTTAAAAACATTTTCAGAAAATAAAATTATATATAGACAAATAAATACAATCAGAAAAAAAAAGTATGCATTTAAGTATAAGAGATATTATAAAGAAAAAAAAATTAAATATTATATAATCCAAAAATTTTCTAAATAATAAAGATTATTTTAAAAATGTGTGAAGAGATTTTGCACTGAAATAAGGTGTCATGCAATATAATTAAAACAATTGGTAAATTTTCCAATTCATTTGTTTTATTTATTTAATGGGTTTAAAATGCTAATTAGAATGATGCCTTATAAAATCTATATTCTTTGCACAAAAATTGTAGAAATTATATTTCAATATTAATTTGAATTCATATTGTTAAAATATACTTTAATTATAAGTTCTTTTACAAGTTAGAGTAATTCATTACTGCTTTTAATCTTAGATATATAATGTACATTTTAGGGTACTTAACTCAATAGAAGATAACATGTATGAATAAGAATAATCGCTCCTGAATTTAATTATATTGGAATTTAAGTAAAGATTATTAAATTCAGAAACAATTATGATAATTAAAAAAAAAAAACAATAAAAAGTAAAGGAAGTTATTTTCTTCTTTACATGTGTTAATAAAATACACACACAAACACATATTTGTAACAGAAAACATCAAGTCTTAACGTTTTCTTTTCCCCTCTAGCAATATAATACAAGTAAAAATGAAAGGAAAAAAATATTACCATCTCAGTTTGATATTATTCATATCATTAAAATTACTTGAATAAAATCAAATTGCTTCATTTAACACTATCCAACATTGTAATACTTATATCTTAAAAAAAAAAAAAACATTCATAGGTAGAAAAAATATCAAAATGGTGGAACAGTTTAATAAAAAAAATTTCTTTAAACCACTTTTGAAACTATGCCAACTCCAAATGACTTGCCCGATCACATGTAAGCAGGTCACCAATCTTCATATACACTTCCCTTCTAACTACTTATATATGCAAAGTGCTTTTTTTTAAATAATAAAAATTCAACAAGGTCAATCATAAAAGTAATAAGTAAGAAAATATTTAAAATATCAAGTTTAATTAATATATAAAATACAGTGAAAATGAATGTTATAAGTAATAAATAAGTTATTTGCAGTGAAAGTGAATGTTATAGGAACAAATAAGCTATTACTAGTAATTGTACATCATCAGTGAAGTTATCTGTGAATGTAAAAGATATTAGTATGAAGATACTGTATCCACAATCACAACTAATTGTATACCCTCTCTCCATTATTCATAAACTTTACTAAGTTGCATTTGAGAAAGGAAAATTCAAAACATATAATAATAAAAAACTTCTTAATGTTTTTATTTATTGCATTTAACTGCAGTTGGGAAAAGTAACTTTAAAACAAATGCTAGAAAAAAAACATTAATTAATATTTTTATTTACAGCATGCTATATGTGAGAAAAATAAATTTAAAATAAACTATAAAAAAAAATGCTTCAATAAATATTTTTATCTATTACAAGAAATCAAGGAGTGATGATATTTTGACATGCATAAAGTCCCATTCTTCTTGCATTTAAACCTCAGGATCTCACATTCCTTTAAAAAATCTTATCTTTTACAAGATTAAGCAGCTATTATTATCTTAAAAGTAAATATTTTGTCTGAGGGAATTTTACATTTACCAGAAAATTTTCTGAGCAAGCCATAAATTGAAATCTTGTAAGAAGTTGTTGGAAAATAACATCTTTATACTTAGTTGATAGAAACTATGTGGTACTTAAAGAATAAAACTGAACAAATATTTCTTCCATGAATTATATTAGGAACAGGGATTCTGATAATCCTGCTTTTTTTAAATATGTTTTGATTTGAAATGAAAGAAATAAGAAGTGATTCTTCCCATAGACATTTAATTTCTTTTGTAATTAATTGTCACCAAATCTTCTTGATCTGAATTGATATATGAAACTGCTGAATGGGTGCTGTTTACTATTGCGTTTACTAGATCTTTTTCCAATTGTTAAAGGTTTTGTGTAAAATGCTTCAGAAAATTAAACTATACTTAAATAGGCATCCAAATATATCTCATAAGGAGACCAATTTATATTATTATAAATGCATGCAATTCTTCATTAATTGAATGAAGTTTAAAGCTATTATTTGTCTACTTTCAAAGAGTAAGCATAGTTTCAACTTCTCTGGTTTCCACAACGATGGGAACTTGCCATGAACAATCGCCAGCATTTTTTAAATAAATATTCATAATTTTGTTAACAACTTCTTTAGCATTGTCAATTGTAGAACTTCAGTACATACTGAAAAGAATGAAGCTCTCAACAAGTGCTTTATATATTATAACTTTGGTTATATGGTTTTAATAATTTAGTATAAATCAAAAGTTATCATCAGGCTGTTATTTGAAATCAATCAAGTCTTTGCCACCTTGAATTGAGTCCTTAAGCATAGTCATATGGAAAAAAGATAACTCAAAAAGGCTTACTTTAAAAAAAAGACATGTTTTTAAAGCCTAGTAATGAATTTACTTTAATTAATATATATAACTAATTATTTATTTATCTAGCACAATGACTTTATTTGCAATAGTTATAAAAAAAACCACCCCCAACATATACACTGTATGAATTTACAAAGCTTCCAGAATACTCTCATTTTCTAAATACAAGATTGAGACTTTGAAAAGAGTGAATCCACTTTATCTTTTTTGCCTAAGTGTGTGTGTGTGTGTATATATATAAGCTAATAATAAGCATTTAAAAATGAGAGCAATCACTTTTAATCTCATTCACTTTATATTAATAAATGATTGTGAAATTTTTACAATTTACTGCATATCAGTATTAGATGTAATATTAAATATATATAAAAAAATATCTTAAAATAAAACTTCTCTTACAAAATATACTTTCATATAATACTAAATCATCCATGCACTTTATTGCTATTACACAATGCTTTATTTACGATCCTTTTTAACAGTTTCAATTGCCCCAGCAATCTTCTTCAAAACTACAACATAATACAAACATATGAATATAAATACACATGAACATATAATAATTTACATTAAATATATACATTTTATAATCATCTATTTATTACCTTTTAAGTATTACCTTTTTGTTACATTCTATATTTATTAATTAAAACTTCCTATACATATATATTCTATTCTTATTCTTTATTTTATTTTACTCTTATTACTCTTTAAATATTTAACTCTAAGTTAATATCTTTTATATTTTACATTATTATTATTCATTTTATTAACAATCAATATTCATAATTTATTTTAATCTATATTATTATTTTAAACACATTTTAACCCACCTTTTATATCTTCTAACTTCAACTGCTAAATTCAAATTTTAAAAATTTATCTTTATATTTTAGTAGCTCCCTCTTTAAGTTTTACACATATTATTAGCAGCTCCCTCTTCCTATTTTTTATATAACTAAATTTTTAAAATTTATTTTTACTTTATATCAAAAAAATTTTCAGGCCCAAATCTCTATTCAAAACTGGCTTACTATTATTAATATAAATAGCCTCTTTTATTTTTCTATCCGTTTTATTATCTGTAAATTGTATGATTCTTATGCAATCCTTTTCAAACTCATGTGCTGTTTCTAATTTGTGTAAATATATCAGTAAACTTTTAGCATATTTATATTGTAATAGTCTTCTATATATTGAATTCTTTGTTTCTCCTATAAAATTTATTTTTATATTATTAATTTGACATGTTTCACAACTAATCTCATATATGCCATTTATTTCATTATCTAAATTTTTATTATAAATACTAATATACTTATTTTCTAAAATATTAATCATATTTTTTTCTCCCTTTATTAACTACTTTAACATTTAATAAATTACTAAACTTTTTATTAATTTTACCTATAACTTTATTTAAATTTTTAACTATATAATTATTCCCTGCCTTATACCTATATAATTAACTTTATTACTACTTTCTTCTTTATGATTATTTATACATTCTATCTTATTTTATATTGATCTAATATTATCACTTATAAATTTATATGGATAATCACTATTTATAAATTCTTTTTTAATTAAATCTATCTGTTTAACATAATCTTCTTTACTTGAATAATTTACCACTGTATAAATTCTAGAATGTATGGTATTTACTTTATATCTCATATTTATATTTGAATGCCAATTAGTTATATTATTATCTATATTACTTTTCTTATGAATTGATGTTTCAATCTTACATTTCCCTTCTTCACATGACTTCATCATTTTTATATCCAAATATGTCACTATATTATTTTCTTTTTTTTATAATAAATTTAATATTCTTATCCATCTTATTAACATCCTCTATAAATAAATCGATGTCTTTGTGTTTTATGAAATATCAATAAATAATCATCTACATATCTCCTAATGAAAAGTGGAGCATTATTATTAACTAACATTAACTTCTCTAATTCTTCCATATAAACATTACTTAATACTCCACTTATTGCTCCTCCTATTAGTAAAGTTTCTTTACAACATAATTCTATAATCTCCTTTAATTGTTTTATAGGTATATATATATACTTACTATTATCCTTTTTATGTCTATTAATTATTATATCTATTGCTTTCTCCACAATATTTGTATACATTGATACAGCATCCATTTTAATCATAATCAAATTACAAGTACTATATTTATTTATTACTTTTATTTGGCAAAGAATTTGTTATAGAAGTTGAAAATCTATGGTTTCCAGATAAATTTGTCAAAATTAATTTTTTGTTGTATTTTAACTTTTATATTTTTTATATATAATTGACAGGCAGTATTAATATATTTCTTTAAAACCTTATTTTCCAACTGTTTAGAAGGGATTGTATAACAGCTAAAATCTATGGAGCACCTACAATTTTTAAACAAGGTGTACCATTAAGACCATTTATTAATGATAACATTCATATTATAATAAAGGATCTAAATGGTTGGTAAATAAGGTTATAAAGAAATATATTGATGCTGCCTGTCAATCATATATAAAAAATAATAGTTTTATTAAGTGATATTTAAAACGTAATAAATAAATAAAGTATTTATAATTTGCTGATTAAAATGGATGTTGTATCAACTTATACAAATATTAATGTGGAGAAAGCAATAGATATAATAATTAATAGCTATAAAAAGTATAATAATAAGGATATAAATATACCTATAAAACAATTAAAGAAAATTATAGAATTATGTTGTAAAGAAGTAATAGTTCAATTTAATGGCAGGTTTTATAAACAAAAAGGTTTACTAATAGGAGGACCATTAAGTGGAGTATTAAGTAATGTTTATATGGAAGAATTGGAAAAGTTAATGTTAGTTAATAATAATGCTCCAATCTTTATTAGGAGATATGTAGATGATTATTTATTAATATTTAATAAAACACAGACAGATAGATTTATTTATAGAGGATCTTAATAAGATAGATAAGAATATTAAATTTATTATTGAAAAAGAAGAGAATAATATACTGACATATTTGAATATAAAAATGGTGAAGTCATATTAAGAAGGGAAATGTAGGATTGAAACATCAATTGAAAAGTGATATAGATAATAATATAACTAATTGGCATTCAAATATAAATACGATACATAAAGTAAATAGCATCCATTCTAGAATTCATACAGTGATAAATTATTGTTCAAGTAAAAAAGATTATGTTAATCAGATAGATTTCATTAAAAAAAAATTTATAAATAAAGATTATTCATATATATTTATAAATGATAATATTAGATTAATAGACATTAAGATAGAATGTACAAATAATAATAAAGAAAAAAGTAGTAGTAATAGAGTTAATTATATAGGTATAAAGACAGGGAATAATTATGTAGTTAAAAATTTAAATAAAGTTATAGATAAAATTAATAAAAAGTTTAGTAATGTATTAAATGTTAAAGTAGTTAATAAAAGAAGAAAAAATATAATTAGTATTTTAGAAAATAAATATATTAGTATTTATAATAAAAATTTAGATAATGAAATAAATGACGTATATGAGATTAATTGTAAAACACATCAAATTAATAATATAAAAATAAATTATGTAGGAGAAACAAAGAATTCAATATATAGAAGATTATTATAACATAAATATGATAAAAATACGCTGATATATTTACATAAATTAGAAACAGGACAAGAGTTTGAAAAGAATTGTAGAAGGATGATACAATTTACAGATAATAAAAGGGATAAAAAAATAAGAGCCTATTTATATTAATAATATTAAACCAGATTTGAATAGATTTGGGCATGAAAAAAATTTTGATATACAGTAAAAAATAAGAAATTTTAAAAAATTTAGTTATATAAAAAATAGGAAGAAAGAGCTACTAATAATATAATTATAAAATTTAAAGGAGCTACTAAAAGTATAATGGTAAATTTTTAAAATTTGAATTTAGCAGTTGAAGTTAAGAGATATAGAAGCTGGGTTAAAATGTGTCTAAAATAATATTATAGATTAAAATAAATTATAAATTATTAACTGAATAAATTATAAATATTGATTGTTAGTAAAATGAATAATAATAATAATAATGTAAAATATAAAAGATATTAAGTTAGAGTTAAGTCTTTAACGAGTAATAATAATAATAAAATAAAGAATAAAAATAGAATATATATGTACAGGAAGTTTTAGTTAATAAATATAGAATGTAAAAAAAAGGATAAAAAAAATTATATAATATTTAAAAAAAAAAAGATGATGATTATAAGATGTACATATAGAATGCAAATTATTTGTTCATGCATATTTATATTCATATGTTTGTATTACGTTGTTGTTTTAAAGAAGATTGATAGGGCAATCCAAACTGTACTCTATAAAAGAGGGTGGTAAATAAAACATTATGTAACAGTAGTAAAGTGCATGGATGATTTAGTATTAATTATATGATATACATTTCGCAATGCAATAAGAAAAATTAGTTATTACACTTCTTGAACAAAATATACTTTATTTTTCATCTTTTAATATAGTGTGTATGGAACAGCCTTTGCAGCTAGCTACCAATCAAAATGTTTTTCCATCGGAGAAAAAAAATGTATTTTTCATTCACATTTTTGAAAGCAATTCTGTTCACAAAAGATAGCAAGGCTAAATTGTAAATATATATATATCCGTTTTAATAAATCTCAATATCATGTAGATTTTACTTTATTTTTTTAAAAAACTTAAGTTTTGTAGAGTTATTTTTTTATTTAAAAGAGATGATGAATGATATTGGTATCTTTTATTCTCTACTAATTAAAATGAAAAGAAAAAAAAAACATTGTAAACTAACCTCACATAAATATATAAATGAAGATCTTAATCATAAGACAATTTTTTCAACTTATATACTTATTGACTATCATGATTGCCATATTGAATTTTTATGTGCTTGGTTGAATATACAATTTTTACATAATATCAGCTTACATGCAGGCCATATAAAATATTATGTAATGCCCTAAACTTAACATAGCATAAAAAGTAAAAAAGCCGAAAACTATAGTCATTATCATAAAAATAAAAAACAAAGATTTTAAATACTTAAAAGTTATTAATTTAATATTTATTCATATATATGAAAAAAAAAAGTAGTCAAGTTTTAAAAAAATCACATTAATAACGAATTTATTATATTCTTATAAAATTATAATTGAGATGGTATATTAAAAATCTCATCTTTCATAATATATGATCTTATAATCCCAAAATAAAAATGTTTCAATTTGTTAAGTGTACTATTTCTTTCCCAACAATATATAACAGTCATGGATATATAACATGCAATTACTCATTCTCAAATATTTATTTGAAAGTGCAAATATATATAATTAATTTATATGCATACATTCATAAATATAATGTAGATGCAATTAATTGCATAAACTGCCAACTAATAAATAATTTTAAAATAAAACTTTATTGAAGCCTTTATAAGTCTTCATATTTTATGATGGAAAGATTATTTTTATTAATAAAAAGTGTAGAGAATTATTTATATAGTTTCTATGTTATAAAAAATGTAGTAAAAAGATCTTTACAAAATACACAGAAAAAAAAAAGTTGAGTAAAAAAAGTACTACATATGTTATACCCAAAAAGGAAAGCTTGATTATTTCTCTTCAAAAATAGTACATTATGTGTATGTATAAATAATCTATACAGTTTTCTTGCTAATTTAATGAAAAAAAACTATTATTTTAAATTATTGCAGCAGTTAATTAATGAATGATGGAATGAAATTAAAACTAGAATCTATGAATATAAATATTTTCAATTATTTCAAGTTTTATTTTATTTTGTGCTTATTTTTACAAAAATAAATTTCAACATATTATTTTTTTTTAATTTAGATCTGTATATAATTTTGATATGTCAAAAAATTCTTTAATATTATTTCTATAAAAATCCATCCATTACATTTTCTTATTCATGAAATAAATGTTTACAGCCTGAATTAATTAAACATGAACAAAGGAAATCAAATGGGTGTTTTAAATAATATTTGTTTCTATACAAATCTCATCAATGATAATAAGTTGATTTAGAATAAATTAAAAATAATGAACCTACTTGCATTTATTTTTTCTTTCAAAAGTAATTAATCCATTGCAACATCATTTCTAAAGTTTAATCCAGATTCTTCTATCACAACTCTCCTCATTAATCCAGAAAATTTCCATATCCCAATTATTTACCTCATACATGAATTGCTTTACAATTTCTTGAAATCAAGTATAAAACTTCAATTGGCATTTTTTTTCTAATAATGGGCCAAAGTTAATTCCATTTCAGCCTTTTAATTCTTTCATTTATTTAAAATATATCTATTTGTCTCTCATATATATATATTTTATCTTCAATTTTAAACTTTTACAAGTACAAACAACTGTTATAATAATACAGAGATAATACAGGTTAGTATTGTCACTATCCAAGCCAGCAATACCTGAAGAACTGAGAATAATAGTGCTCAAAACATTGTATAAATTACTAATCTGTGTTGTCTATTTGAGTGTTATTATTAACAATTGTTGTATTTGATTTTCATGACAGTACTGTCATTAACACTTGAAGAATACCACTCAGAATGTTATACTAACCTGTGTGCTGCTACTAAATGTTAAATGTATCTGAATAGTTTGAATAAAGTTTGAATTTTTCTAAAGACATTTAACAATTAATTCTTAGATAATATAAATTATTTATAAACATTCTCTCAGAAACTCAAATATCCTAAAATCAATGATTTTTCCTTGATTTTAAAAAAAATTATATTAAGACATTAAAACTCACAAAGCAGTTTCACCTCAATAAAGTGTTAAAAAGAAATTAGTAAACAACATTCATCATAAGGGTAATAAATAACAAATATACATATATACATTTAATCAATACTGATCTGTATAGTAATCCTTTTTTAGACTTCTATGGTTAATATTTGCCACTTTTATTAAATGATTTACTTAAATCCATCAAAATTATTAATAAGACTGAAAAACCTAATATGCCACATTAATATTAGTAAAACTGGAAATAAAATTATAATGAAATATCTTTGGAATTTGACTACTGAACATCCTACATATAAAATATATATTCAATTAACTTATTCTACATATAAAATAAAAATATCCAAAAGTAATTAAAAGTAAGAAAAACAATAAATTTGGTAAAATTTATGACAAAACCATGTTCTTAATAAATGATATGTAGAAAAAGTCCCTTTACTTTCACAAATGTTTTATGAAATTATCAGATGCACCTGGCCTTGTATAGGCCAGTGATTTTTTTTGTAATTGGTTGCTTTAACAAATTTTTTTTTGATATTTAAAGTAAATTAAACAAAAGATTTTAAATGTCAGAATTGTACATAGAGTTGAAAGATTGTCGATACGCAAAAAAAAAAAAAAAAACCACAGACTGAAAGCTCCAAGTTTTTGTAATAATTTGTTGCTTTAACAATTTTTTTTAAAGATTTAATGTAATTTAAGCAAAACCTTTTAATATTATAAAATAAATTTCCAAATTTTAATAAAGCTAAATTAATATTTACATTTTTAAATATATGTTACATTTGACAATGCAAATATTTATTCACTCCAGTGCTCTATAAATAATTTTTTTTTACAATAACATCATGACTAATCAGTATAGTTTTTCTAGCTTTATTAATAGTTACTATTAATTATTAATATTGGAATACAAAAACACTGTTCTTTTTGTAATACTTTTTTATTAAATATAAATTGGTTGCTTTATAATTTTTTTTAAGGTTTTTTTGTAAATATGTTGTTTTTTGTTTTTTTTATTAAACATTACTAAATTTATAAAAGTTTGTTACATTTTACATTAAGCATTGTTAAATATGTCATTCATCTGAACTATATTAGGGGATTGATAGACCACAAAAGGACGGAGTCCCTTAACGCTGAATTATAAACGGATGTTTTAGGATATTTCTGCAGCTACCTGAGAACCTTTATTGCAAAATATATACTATATCTCTTTAATTATAAGCACCCATAATGATTTTTTTCTAAGTGGTTTTTATTTAATGGCAGAATTATTTCTTTCACATAAACGTAATGGTTGTGAATTTGACATGTGACATCGAACAAACATACATTCACCAATCAGACAACAGATTCCACCATATATAAATAATTTTTAATATGATTTTTAAGACCGAGTTACTCAAGCAGATGAGTAAATATGATTAATATTTACATATTAATCACCCCTGGTCAGACCAAGATTTAATAAAAATGTTAAAACGGTTACTTTTCCAGACCGAGGTAACTCTCTCTGGCTGCAAGAAACGTGCCACATCTCATGGGTAATTATAATGAATTTAAACCTTAGGGTGCCACTCAATACCTAAACTGGAACCTATGAAATGTCATTAACACCTTTCAGGCACTTGACCCAGGGCTAGTTCTCAGAACACGAGATCAGCAACACACAATGTCTAAATAAAATTGTCTATTTGCTCATATCTAAGCTGAGAGTGAAATGTAAAATGACACTAATAATTTACAAACACATATATTAAATAATATCACATACATAATAATGAATATTTAAAAACATAAAACACAATATGAGCACATATAAATTACTACAATTTATAGCAATCCTATTTAAATGTAGTTATTATTAATATTATATATACCTAAAGTTCTATTTAAGATAAAGTTTAAAAGTTCAGTACTGGTATTAAGTATTCAAAAGTTCTATTAATGATGTCAATGAATATATTCACCTAAGTGTAAACACGGTCTCTGGTTTTTCATATGGATGATCATCCCATCTTCTGATCCAGTCAGATTCATGGTCGGCACATATTTTAGTACAGGGAAGCTTCTTCTTTCTTCTGCGTCCTATAGTATGGACTGTTTCCATTGAGTTGGTGTGCGCAAGTCAGAGTAATATATCACTAAATCTGGCTAATGTACTCAGGATATGGGCAGTAGAAAAGAAGAAATACTCAGCTTTTGGGTCTAGTCACTCATTTCTCTCGTGGCATGATTGTAAAAAGATGGTTTCATCATGCGGGACTTTGTTGTTTTAGCTTATTGTAGATTTAACTCACTGCTGCTGGCTGACCTTGGTTAACTCTCTAGTCAACTATATTATTTTTTAACTGACTTCTATAACATTCTCTGGATTATCATCTGAATAATCTCAATAGTCTGAATAACTGAAGAATGTGACTAGTCTGAATAACTGCAGAATCTGAATAATAACAATAAGAAATTTCAGCTTTTTTATACACTCTGACCCTATCCTTACTCAAGTCTTCACCCACGCTATCAATCCATTTGATCTTTATTTTTTTAATTAGTACATTTTTTTTATTCTCTTATTTTTCCATTTTAATTACACCAAAATTAGTCCTATATTGTTTATTTAATCAGTGTGGAATCTTAATCTCCAGAACCTAATTAATCTTGCACAATTTGTTTTAATTCATTATAAATTAACCAACTGCAACAAAGATAGCTGGTAAAAAGAAGCAGCAATTGACCAATAAAATTTCTTAATGAGACTAGAGAATTTATGAAGAAAAACGGAATATGAAAATATAGAAAAATGATGCATTAAAAAGGATTGAATATTTCGAATTTTGTAAAATGGTATGGAAAAGAGTTGAAAATGATACAAGAAAGTATAACTGTGAACTAGCAAAAAAAAAATTGAAGAAGAGAAGTCTCAAGAGTATAAAACAACATTTTAGTATTGGTAGAAAATTTATATCTGCAATAAGAAAAAAAGATGGAATTATTACTAAAAAGAGAAGTGACATCATGAAATGGATAAAAAATTCTATTAAGAATTATATAGTAATAAAGAACAAGTACCTCCTATATCTATTATATCTTACGAATTGCCCAGAATTTTAAATGAAGAAGTGAAACATGCAATTAAATTTATGAAGAAAGGAAAAGTTCCAGGTAATGATGGAATTGATATATTAAAAGAAGCAGGTGAAGAAATAGAAATTTTTTTAGCAAAGTTATATACCAAATGTCTAAATGATAAAGATGTACCAGATGACTGGAAAAATGCAGTATTAATATTAATATTTAAAAAAGGTGATAAAGAAGATATTAAAAATTACAGACCTATCAGCCTTTTATCAGTTTTATACAAAATTTTTACCAAGATAATTACAACTCGTCTACAAAGAACATTGAATTTCCACCAACCAAGGGAACAAGCTGGATTTAAAAGTGGTTTTAGTACAGTAGATCATATCTAGGTGTTGAGAGAAGTTATAGAAAGGACAAATAAATATGAGTTGCCATTATGCCTTGGATTTGTAGATTACGAAAAGACATTTGATTCTATAAACATTTCTTCATTGATTAAAGCATTAGATTATCAAGGTATAGATTCAGGATATTGTCATATTTTGAAGAATATTTATAAAAATGCTTCAGCAACAATTAGATTACATAATGATACTAGGAAAGTCAACATTGAGAAGGGTGTAAGATAGGGTGACTCCATATCTCCTAAACTTTTTACAGCAGTGCTGCAAGAAGTATTTTGTGTTAAAATGGAAAGCTAAAGGAATGAAAGTAAATAGAGATTAGTTGTTTCTGCAAATAATGCTTTAGAGCTGCAGGAAATGTTGTAGGAGTTATCAGATAAAAGTAGGACTAAAGATAAATGTTAAAAAGATTAAAGTAATGTTCAATGGATTTTCTCAAAATATGAAATTAAAGATTGATTAAGATGAGTTAGAAGAAGTTAACAGCTACAAATACCTTGGTCAAATTATTACTACAGATGGAAACATAATAGATGAAATTAATCATAGAATTAAACTTGGTTGGGGTGCTTTTGGTAGAAATAACTTGATACTAAATGGAAATATGTCTATGTGTTTGAAAAGAAGGGTTTTTAATAAATGTGTTTTAATAGTTCTTACTTATGGATCTGAGACATGGATACTTAAAAGAAGAGCAATACAATGACTTCAGACCAGTCAAAGAAGTATGGAGAGATCCATGTTAGGAGTAACAAGAAGAGATTGAAAACGCAATATATGGGTAAGAGAACAAAGAGATGTTAATGACCCCATTGAAAAAAATTAAGACTGAGTTGGGCTAAACATGTTGCTAGAAGAGATGATAATAGATGGACAATTGAAATCTTAAACAGGATTTCAAGAGATTGTAAAAGACCCAGAAAGAGACCACATGTGAGATGAATGGATGAAATAAGAAAGTGTGTAGGGGTGATGTGGAAAAGAGAAGCTAAAGATCGGAGAAGATGGATTGAACTTGGAGAGACCTTTATAACTGCAGTAGATTGATAATGGTTGATGATGACTTTTGAAAGAAATTATACAAAAATAGAATACACACACACCCATACACAAAAAAGAATAAAAGAAAGATAAGTTATAATTAATAATTTTTAATCTACTTCCCAATATTAATACTTTTTTTTTTCTAAACTATTAAATATTGACATGTAATTGTAATTTTTCTATTTTTTTCTATAGCATCAGCCAGGAAGCAAACCGCTAACCCAGGGCAACTGCTTGTAAAGCAGCTGTCGCTGACCTCTCGACCACCAATTTACTTTAAAAAAAGGTAAATAAATCATATAACTGGTATATATATAAACACACACGCAATGTGTATTAGGATCAGAAAAGTTATAATGCTCTCACTTTATTACTATTTAAATTAGTATTTTTTAATACAATAAATAAACTGTAATATGATTTCTTTTGCACAAGATTTATAACAGATATAGGTGTCCATGTTTAACATGATAAATAAGCTGAATAATATTTTTATTATTTGATAAAATCAATTGTAACAATATTTTATTTAGTATAATATCTTAATCTATGTTTTATTTTGTCTAATTAAATAATAACTACTTAAAATTATTAAGGATAGATTATTCAAGAAAGTAGATTGAATCAATGCAAGATTTATATTTTAGATTATATTTTGTGCAACAAATGAAATTAATAACAAGTTACATTTATTACAACATGGGTCAATAAATTTGTATTGCTTATTAAAAAAATAAAAACATTGGGGTTTTATAATTGCTGAATAAATTTATCTGAATTTCAAAAAAAAAAAAAGGTAATAAAACATTGCACATTACATGTAAATAAAAACAATAATTAGTATTGTTATAAGAGAAAAAAATAAATATTTTTTTTGTTAAAAAGGGACTAAATAAACAGTTATCAATTATGTTCTAAGCTAAATTTTAATCTTTTTTAACTATTTAATAAAATAAACTATAATAATCCAGTTTCTAGGAGTAATGCATTATTAAAATTTATCTGTGGGAATTGAGAATTCTTTTAATGAAAAAAAAAAGTGCTACATATAATCATATCTCCAATAAATTCAATTAATTTTTTGTTTTATTCCTATTTTAAATTAAGAAATAACTTTCCAATTAGATAAATAATAAAATCAAAATTATAAGAAACAAAAATTATTTTCAGAAATTCAAGAAGTTAATTTTAAAATTCAAAGAAACAAAATCATTTCAAACTATTCCTTAGAAGATAAAAAAAAAAAAAATGCATTCCTCTGTCTCAGCCTAGCTAAACTTCAATCATATTAGTATCATCATGCCTTAAATAGCAACATTAACCTTTTTTTTTTACTTTTCTGACATTTAAAAAGCTTTATCAAGAAGAAAAAATAGAAAATAACTATTATTGAAATGATTTTAAAAATTAACTAATGTAAATTTAAAATGTCTATAATCAAAAAGTATTATTTACTTTGTACTTTATAACATTATCAAAATATTCAACCATTAATTTACACAATATATTATTTATGTGCCACACAACTAAAGAAAAAAAAATTTAATAACCTATATCAGGAGCAAAAAACTCTTCAACTGAAGCTAATACCCACCAGGTCTGCTTACTGCTGGATGTTAAAGGTTTATTTGATTTTCATCATTATTTTATCTTTTAGCTAAAAGGATCTGACTACCATTTTCTGATCCCTATCAGAGGCTGGTTTAGCTATGGACTGAACCCCCCTCATTAACCTAACTAAAATTTAAAAATATTTTGAAATTTAATCCAGCCTAAATTCGAGACCATGGTTAATATAAATCAAGCCTTTGTCCCAATATTATTAATAATAATATCTTCAATAAACAACATTTATTTATTTTTAATTAGTTGCTTTATAGTGAGATATTCAAGCAGCACTACAGCTAAATAATAAAATACATTTCCATTTAATTAACCAAGTAATTTTTTTTTTTTACTTACTTTTAATATCTGGAAACTGTTCCAGGAACCTTAAACATTTAAATCTACTCTATCAGTTTAGTCTCATCCACCTATCATGGAATATATATTATTATAATATATATTATACCCATTTTAATTATGCCTTTTACCCTAATTAAAATAGTTGGATACACAAAATAGTAAAAATTTTAAATTTCAAGTCAGTAATATTCTTAGTGACTTTTTAAAACTGAAATTAAAGCAAATTGTACTTAAAATTACCTTATTTAATATTATTAATGCATTAAATAATATTTAAAATGTATATTAATAGATTGTTATAAATACAAATTTTAATAATAATGTTTAAAGTATAAATAATGTACTAATACTTATTAAAATAATGTAGTTTTTATTGTAAATAAATCTAAATTTTAACAGTTATCAATTAAATCTATAAAGTTAGTTAACTTAAAATATTTTAAATAAATCATTAAATAATATTATGTAAGAAACAAAGCATTAACTAATTAAAGTAGTTCTAATGATATGTGTGCATGTCGGTGCTTGCATGTGTGTTATTTTGCAATATTTAATTTGCTAACAATAATTATCATTTTAGTTAAAAATAATAAAAATTGATTTGTATTTAATACTTAATAAATAAATATGGGAAATAATTTTGTTATGTAATGCTTATTTAATAATATTTAGTTTATTAAATAATTACATTAAAAAGGAAATATTTTATTAGAAGTTCAAACATTATATAAGTTAAATTGCTATTTTTAAAATATTTTATTTTTCTTTCTTTCTGTCATTCTTTAATTAAGTCTAAAAATAGAACTTAAAATTTGTGATTGGAAATCGATTTTATTGGATGATTGATTTCAGTTCAGTCAGCTGATCAATTGGGATTAACTATATAAGAGAGGGAAAATAAGTAAGTATGTGCATGGAATTTATTAAGAAACTGACAATTTAAAAAAAAACAGTTAACATTTTTGTTTAAAAAATGTATTTAAAATTTTATCTTTATTTAAATTAACGTCAATATGAAATAAAAAAAATAAATAACTAGTCGAATCACTAGAGGAGGAAAAAAGGCCACCTTGATATACCATTTCTAGTAACAATTGGAGAAAAGAACAATGCATCGAATGGCTTTGGCAAATGTCTATGGAAAAAAGTTTAACCATACAGAAACAATGGACAATGCAATGGTGTATTATGTAAGAATTTGTTTATCATATTATAGAAATATTTTTGCTTGCTTATAAACTTTTGCATTATTCTAAAATAACCTAATGTTATATTTCCTGAATTGAACTATTTCATCTTCTATTGTTTATCATATTATAGAAATATTTTTGCTTGCTTATAAACTTTTGCATTATTCTAAAATAACCTAATGTTATATTTCCTGAATTGAACTATTTCATCTTCTACTTAATATTTTAATATGGAACGGTTATTATTAATCATTTATTCATGTTACTGTCATAATGTTTTAATGACTTATAAAATGTTGAAACTTCAATTACTAATTTATGCATATAATATGCCATGAGATATATGACGGAATGGCTAAAATATAAATTATATTTAAATCAATGTTTATTATAACCGTATATCAGTCTGTTTTTAAAAAAGAAAAAAATGTTTAAATGAAGTTACTACTTATATCAAAAACTACCCTACTATAATTACCTATAATGAAACATACGTTTTGGTTTGACCTATCTATTGTAATAATCTACAATTGTGCTTCCAAAAATAAAAGAAAAAAGTCTGAAAACTCTTTTTAAGTTGTATACGCATATAAATAAAATATTTTAAAAATTAACTTGGCTGCTGCAGTAAATTTGTGTTTTATCAAGAATATATTTTATCCGGAAACTGTATCTAAAAGAAAAAAAAGGAAAATGATTTCTTCTAAATTAAAATCACTTATAAATGAAACTCTTTTGAGAATAGACTTTTGCTGAATTCAATATTGGGATTCATCTGTTGTTACATTAAAGTTTATTTTCAGAACTATGAGTGAATAAGAGAGAAAAAAAGTTTTATTAATGAACTGACTGTTTAAACTCATTGTTGGAGATGTGTTGGTAATATGAAAATTAATTTTTTTTTCTTATTTTCATTTTTTCTCACTTTTAATTTTAAAGTTATGTTTTAAAAAATATATTCTTTAATATTTGTCATGCCTAATTTTAAAATGTATAATGTGTCAGTATAAAATAATATAGTGTATTGTAACAGTTAGAATCATGTGATCAGCCAACAAGATTCAGTGACCTAGCAAAAGTACTTCAAACCCAGCATGTTCAGGATATGGTAGTCGTGGAACAGTACTAAGCTTTAACCTATTTGCCAGTGCTCCAAAACCTCCACTATCTGACCAACACTCCTGATGCTACTAATGGTAATTGTTTTTCTTTAGTCCTGGTGGTCAGGGTAAAAACAAGGACTATCGATTCAAACTCAGCCTGACATGCATTAGAATTATTAAATTAATTTTAGATACTCACCAGCCCCATCAGAACCTAATACTTTGATACAGCTCAGAATATTATTTTAGATATTGCATAGGTTTTGAATATACACATAGATTATTTAATGAAGTGTGGATATAGTTGGGTGGATGTGGTGAGCCAGGGATGACAACTGTATAGGTATACATGATTTATTTACACATTCAGTAAAAGATAGAAATAACAATAATAATGTTTGGATCTTACTATGATCCATGGATAGGCATTACATATGAACCAGAAATTAATAACTACAACAATATTTAAACATCAGTTATTATACATGTGTGAGCATTACAAAAAAATCTATTGATAATGGTAACAGTATTTATGTATCAGTAGGATAAATGTATGATTATTACAAAGAGATCACATGTCAATAATGACAAGTTATGAACCAGAAATAATAATTACAACAATATTTAAACATCAGTATTAGATGTGTATGAGCATTACAAAAGAACTATCAGTTGATAATGGCAATAACATTTGTGTAAGTGTATAAAATCATACTGTCAATAATGACAACAACAATTATGAATCAGTATGATACTGTATGGGTATTCCAAATTAACCAGAAATAATAATTGCAACAAATAGTAAATATCAGTATTATACGTATGTGAGCATAATAAAAATAAAAAAAAATGTTGATAATAACATTTGATCAAGAAATATACAACTATAAAATTAATATGCCAATTATCAAAAGTAAACACAACACCTGGTTATAATAAGTTAGAGGCCAGAAATATATATATAAAAAATTGATGTGCATGCTCACATATATAGGGGAAGCTAAGTATATATATATATTATTATTATATTTACTTTTAGTACTCCCAGCAGGAGTTATGGAACAAAGCATAATTCTAGCTCCATTTATTATTAACAGTTATATGATAAATATGGTTTATCTATCCCACACAGCATTAATAACAGGCATGATCAAGAAATCTAATTATAGAAGACAGTGGTATCTGGGTTTGAATCTTGTGCCGGCTATATTATTAGTGGCATTGGCTAAATGGGTCAATCTCCTTTATCGAGTAAGAAATATATAGATAAGTTCCTATGAAGACACATTCGCAGTCAGCAGGGCATGTGTAAGAACTAGAGCGTGAGCTATGAATCCCTATTGTCATAGAGTACCCATTTATCGGCTCAAAAACATGGCTATCTCCAGGACCAGTAAAATATCCGTCTGGTAGCAAGTATAGTATTACTTTACATATATTCATTATTAAAAGCACATAGGCACAGTCATTCTACCAAGTAACACTGATATATTTGCCCAAAAAACCATTAACTCATATTTGTATAGATATTTTCTTAAGCCTGTATTTAAAATTTAATAACAAGTAATAATGTGAAAATTTAAGATAACCACATTTTATAGGCTATAAACCGCCCATGAGCTTAAATATAAAGCTTAACTACAAAATTACCATCGTAAATTGCTAAGGAGGCAAAAAAATATGACTGCTGAGATAGTACTTCCCCCCCCTAAATGTATGTGTCACTAAATATATATATAGCGAGATGAACACATACTTTTATAATCAGTAATATTGCATGTTTTACATTTAAGAAACAGAAGCATGATTTTTTTTTAACACATAAATAACCGCACGTATATATTATTTCATTTTAATTATCATAAAGAATCTTAATCAAATATAAACTAAATAGATAATGATTTTAACACTCATTTATATTCTTAATTTTAAATAAGTCAATTATTTTATTAACAAGGTATTGTGGTTACATATATATGAGTAGATGGCGAATTTTAATTTAGATATTTGATTTTCTCTTTTTTAAAAAAAAATAAATGACATTTTAACTAGAAAGAATTGGACAAATGATTTAAGAAATTCAAGTTTGACTGTTTGTTACTTTAAAATTATAAAATAATTATCATTCTCCCATTTAAGATTTGAGATAAACAAACAAATTTATGCCTAAATTGGTTTAATAGTAAAAATATCATCTGTCCCATATTTGCCGAGTTGGCATAGATAAAACTAATCAATAAAGTATAGATTTTTATAACTAACGAAAACATACATGGCATATCTCAAAATGAATAATAAAAGCTGTATTTATAAACTTTATAGCATTTTTGTTCCATTTAGAATTAGACATTAAAATCCTTTCTTTTTACCATTAATAAGTAGAAATATAGTTATAACATAGATAGACTTGCTAAAAAAAATTACTACACTCATATATATATATCACTGTTCTTTTTAAAATACCTTCTCCTTTGGAATAGCCTTTTAATCAAGCAGTTCTGAATCTGAGGAATTTAAATTTAAATATTCTAGAGTTTTTATAGAAGGCATTATATATATATTTTCTTTAAAGACTGAAAATTCATATTTGCATTGTTTGAGGATCCCTTTGATAGGACAACTGTCTTCTCACTGGTTAATACTTATTTCTAGACCGACCATTGGCTTTACTGGACATAGGACAGGCTGGATTCAAAGTTGGTTCTCCATTTTCTCAGCGGCAGCAACATGGAATCAATAGATTTCTTTCCTCCCCACAGATGCATTCTCTTTCGGAGATTTCTGAGGGGAAGGCTAAACTTGTTGACTCAGAGGTCATGACATCAGATTACATTCAATGGTACATTAGAGTTTGAGTTTGACTGACTGTCTAAAAAAATAACCCAGTATTTATAAGCCTGTAACTTTAAAAAAACTTTACTCGGCAAAACCAAAAATCCATCTAGCCTTTGTTTACTATTTCTTTTTTCCTTAACAAAGATATCTTAATTGATTCAGACTCAACTTTTTCAGAAAAGAAAAATATACTGGTCGACTAAGTCTTAATTTACACTAGTCTAAGAGAATTTTAACTGCCCCTAAAGACAAAAAATAATTAGTGTGTCAATGCAATTATATCTTTCCAAATGTCTCAAAAAAATAGATGCATAAAATTCCTGCCTTTAGATAAATGTTTAACTATCAATTAGTAACAAAATCTGTTATTTGCAAAAAGAATGAGTCAACTTATTTTCCCTCTTTTTCTTTAGGAAAAACATACAAGACAAAAGAAAAATTATATTTTCCCTTCCAAATATATATGCCCCCTCATTCAATAACCCACACGCACACATCTATATATTATTTTCTAACAAAAAAAAAAATGAAAAATTAACTATTTGATCTATCAAATCTAGATATATATTATTTTTAAACAAATATCATGAAGCTCTGTGTGTGCATACACACTGACTGCTTCAGTATGTATATTTAAGTTGTGTTAGATAATAATTTTATTTTGATGTTTCAACGGAACTTTGCTGGATAAATGTTATTAAGTCATAATATTTTGGTAATTTAATTATTTATTTAGAATATTCTATTTATTATAATTGTTTTATATGTTTTAATCAGTATTACTTCAGAACTTAAAGGTAAAACAACTTAGAGTATCTTGTTCTAAAAAATTATTTCTTATAACATACTAATTGCCATTTGAAATTTATAAAGAATATTTGCATTGGAATGAGTGATATTTGCACAGTCATGATTGCATTTATGTTAGATGGTAGATTGTTTTATTAAACACCTATTTGCATGTGTATTTTATTGCTATGCATTCGCTACTGTTATTATTAGATATTAGTGAATTATAATTAAGTTAGAGTGACAATAGTTCTGCTATTAAGCATCTATTTATTTTTTGAGGTGAAATTTTATAAGTGCTATATCATATTTGTAGTTTATTGTTTATATGTACTTAAGAGTATTTTAAACTTAAGGATTTTTTTGTCAGAAATGTAATTATTGGTTTATATGGGTGATCAGCTTTTTTATGTTTTATTCCTATAGTGCATAAAATAAGTAGTAAGATAAATATAGGTCTTCTAGCCATGTGTGAAGAATTGGCCATTATAATGTAATTCTCATAAGCTTCCTATTTCTAGTTATTCAAAAGTCTTTATGAGAGAAATCCAATTACAAACATCGCACCTAATTTAGCAATTATATATTGAAGTCTTGATGAAAGTTATACTATCCATATAAATTTATGTATTTGTGCATAGTTGCAAAACCTAGGACTCTATGTGTGTACTATCAGGAATACTATAAATGTTCCTTAGCATCACATATAAGCAGCTTTAATGATAATTTGAATATAAAAGTGAAATAATTGTGAATTTTCCAAATAATCATGATAGCAATAAAGACAGTCAATTAAATTATAAATTTATAACTAGAGGATAGTTTATAATTATTATTTTAAAAAATATATATAAGAGAAATAGTTATAATACATTAGTTTTAAATACATTAATTTTAAATTTACAACTATTTTAAGGATGACTTAAGTTATTATTTATTTCAAAATATTGGAATTTATTCATAGGTGTATCGGATATTCTTTCAGAAAAGCTTAGTTATTATCAAATAGTTAATTAAACTGAGTATACCTGGGTCTCATTTTATGCGGATTTATTTAATGTGATTCATGTTTCTTCTTAATATCTTTGTATGCGGTTTTCTTTTATACGCTAAATATTATTAGATCAGAAGTCAAGCTCCGATAATGCGCTATTACTTTAAATATTATAAATTTCGCATACTCACGTCATATTTAAAGTAATAGCGCATTAATGGAGTTCGACTTCCATCTAATAATTTCAATATTTTCAGTGCTTTATAATAGTACTGAAATAGATTTTATGCAATAAAAAAGTTCAAAATTCACTTAAAATGAGGATTTCCCCATTTTATATACACACATTAAATTTTACAAGACTATAACGTAAATCTGTTCAAACGTTATAGATGAAAAATACTATGTATTGTACCGGTCAGAATTGTATGTTCGTCTAACAAGAGCTAGCATCTAGTCAAAAGTACCTCGAATCCAATCATGTGCAAGATACATAAGTCATGAACAAAACTCTGTCCTATTGCCTATTTTCCAGATCTATAACATTACGAACAACATTTCTGATAACAAATGAAATTTTATTCATTCCTGTCCTGGAGAAACAAGAGATCTATAGAGAATGATAATACTACTAGGCTTCGAACCCTCGCCACCATCAGAATAAAATAGCTTAAGATTACAATCAGACTTTTCATCAAAATTCATTTATAAATCTAAGTTGGCCTATCAATGGAAATGAGCTA
Organism: Epiperipatus broadwayi; assembly: GCA_028023455.1. Lineage (NCBI taxonomy): Eukaryota > Metazoa > Onychophora > Udeonychophora > Euonychophora > Peripatidae > Epiperipatus > Epiperipatus broadwayi. Next base: position 2,982,759 of record JAQFVV010000032.1, on the reverse strand, counting down.
TATATAACGCAATCTATTTAACGATGTTTTAATGCATAAATCATGAGGCAAAGCAGACTTAAGTAATAATTATATGGTTAATAATTTATTTATATTAATTAGAAAAATGAATAAACAAATATTTAATTTAACAACAGTCGCGAATCTATTTTATATATAACACTAATACAATTTTGGGTTTGATTTGATTATAAATGCAGACCTGCATATTAAAGAAATTATATAATAATAGCACATAAGTTAATGATTAAATCTGCAATTGAATACGATGATAAAAAAATGTACAGATAGTCAAAAGATGCAGCCTAATATGCTAACAGTAGATACCACTTTTACCATATTATAACTTGGACACTATGATTATTTTTATGAAAATAAATGATCTTCAAAACAGATAAATGGGATATAAATTACATCAATTTATTTACATTATTCACTTCAAAAGTCATTAGACCTTAAAATGTTCAAACAAAAAAAGTTATTTGTATTTTATTCTATTCTTTTCTGACTGGAAAAGATTTATTTAGTATTATTTGTTAGCGCACTCAAACATTGTCTCAATGAAAGGGCGGGTAGCTTAAATAAGCTTTAAAATGACATTCCCTAACTTATAATATAAAGAAAATACGAGATGGATTTAGAAATCATGGCATTACGTCTTACAAATTTAAAATGGGCAAATATAAAAATATTAAACAAGAATCGCGGTGCTGACTAAAGTAATAATGCTAGAAAAGGTTGAGTCCATTTTAGCACAAACGCTTCATCAATTTTGTAAAAATAGGAAATGTGCCTGTACAAGTGACAGGTCAGCATTTGAAAAAGGTGATCTCATAGGAATTGCATGGTCTGGCTTTCCAGTGTTAACCCATGTAGAGCCTAAACGATAACCTGACAATATCCTGGAGTCTGTGCAATCAAACCCATTCAAGGATACGCCATAAGTAAAAGAATCCCGTTTCTCCGGGTTTTAAGTTTGACAAAGCAAAACGAGGAAATTTCGTAACATTATCTAAGCCAAGCAACGCTAATGATAAAAAAATAAATCAGGTTCTTAATGATGCTGATATGTGGATTAAGGCCCTCATAATTTAATAGAATCTAGCATAATGATATGAAATAATTTGATTCCTCTCGAAAGGTACGCAAATGACCTTTAATATTAGTTAAGCTGTCACAAATAAAAGAGGGATTATTGTTCCCTTCATTAAATAAATATTAATACGCTAACTAGTAATTAATTCCATAAATAATTACCATGCTAGATGGCGTGGTGGGCAAATGATTGACTATATAATAAAAAATAGTAAGGCAATGTTATTAAGTTTACTTTATAATATAATATAAAAATAAATCAATAGCGTGAACATAGTAATAAAGTGATAGATTAAATGTAGCAGCGAATAATCTGCCACTAAGCAAATAGAATAACTTAAAAATATTATTCAATCGAGCGAACATTTAGTTAGGTAAGAAAGCTTACATTTATGATTTAACATCCCATAATATCAATGATATTTAATAAGAAAATTTAGGATTGGTTCACTAGATTGAACTATTAGCATATTAAATTAATTCATGCAAAATTTATAATATTAAAATAAAAGTTTGCTGCATTTAAAATATTAAAAATAAAAATTGTGAAACGCATTAAAGAAATGCATTAAAAAAATATAAAGTTATAGATTCATAAATTAGATTTTTATAACAGAAAAAGAAAGTCATTACGTTATAGAATGGTTACAATTAGCATTACAACGTCATGTTTAAATAAAAGAGTTATATTACAAATAATTTAGATTTTAAAATGAAAGTTTTGAAAGAGTTCATATTAGCGGCATGATTAAGATTTACCTTCCATTTCCTGATGTCTTGACATACGTACGGATTGGAAAGTGTAAATTATAAATGAGGAAAACACGGTTAGCTAGGCAAAGCTTTGAAAAATAATGGCTGGCATCTTGAGATAGTTATTACAGAATTTAAATTAGGGAGTCCATAAGTGGAGATGGTAGGTTAGCATAGCGGTATGGAAATGATTTTTGGAAAAGGGAAAGCAAATTTAGTCCCTCTACTCCAGATTCATATTTCAAAATTTAAATTGATGTGGGTCCGTTCTGCAACACTTGATAAAATGGCGCACTCAGAGACTTAGCCTAAAATTTCGGCTCTATTTATATATTAGCAAGACCTTCTCGAATGTTCTCTCTTTCCGCTTGTTAAGGCCCGGATGTCCATTAAGTGGCCTGAATGCACTTATTGTTTATTTTCAATGATAATGCAACAAGTTCTAGAGAGTATTGTTTTAATCTATTTCAAGAATGGAAATAGATTCAAAAGATATAATTTTCATTAACATTTTGTTTGCTAAGCGATTTTAATTTATTAATTACCCTTTTTAAATTAAATCTAGAATATTCTTTTATTTATATGTTTCAGAGTTATTTTAATTACTCTCTAGAACTTTCTTTGGTATTGCATCATAAAATAAACTACACGAACTGTAAAATAAATATACATAATATTTAATAACGAAAAATATATTTTTATCAATAATGTATTTTTGCAAATCTTGAACACACATACATGAGTACTTAAAGGGAATGGAAATTTAAATATCTCCGACTTAAAATTATTAAATATTCTTTTATAATAAAAATGTTTAACTTATGAAAGTACAAAAATAAAGGAGGGTTTTAAAATTTTTATGTGCGTCCTTTCACTCTCTAGTGATTTAACACATATATAGCAGGGTTTAAACCTCTGATTCAAGGTTTTGAATCACCAGACAGTGAAGCAAAAATATATGTAATATATTTTCCACTTTCAGTATACTGCTATTTTGCATTTTAAATCATGTTCTATTTTTGCTTTTTATAAAAAGAATACGTAATCAATTAATCATTTAGTGTCCACAAGTCTCTTTTTAAAAGATGAGTAAAACAGTGGTGGGCACAATTAAAATCTGATTTTTAATTGTAATTAACAATTTAAAAATTACGTAACATGATCTGAAATTAAGGTGATGTGAAACGATGAAATTTGATTTTTAAACGGAATTGAAAATTAAAAAATTAAAGACAAAAATAAGAATTTAATTTTTAATTGTTAGTTTTAATTAAATTTTGCCCAACAGTGATCTTAAGTCTAAGTTCTTATTTTTATTTTAAACTTTTAGTTTACTTTAATGGAGAGAAAAAAAAAACAGCCAAGAAAATGAATTTCTTTGTAAACAAAAATTTCAATTTTAGATCGCTTAGCGAAATGGGAAGGATCAACAGCAATTGGAAAACATTTTAGTTGTATTTCCTCTTCATTTTGTTTAAGGAGAAGCTACAGTACCTCACATCACATCACGATGAATCTGATGTCTCAAATAGCGATAATGATTAAAATATCGTACATGTATGAAAAAAATGTAAATTACGCATAAAAATATATTATTTGAATAAGATTAAATACTGTAGTTAATAAAAAAAGTTTGTCTTGTATCAATTTTTTTCAAATTTGAAATTTTTTACTAGTCATATTTTATTTATTTTTATGCGAATTTTAAAGTAATTTTATGTTGTTGCTTTGCTTTTATGCAATTTTTGGAAAATTACGGTACGTATCCCCCATTTTTCAAGGTAAGCTAAATCTATTTTTGTGAGATTTCTTTTGTGCGCATTTTCTGAGGAACCTATCTACCGCATAAAACGAGATCCAGGTGTATATGTTTATTCATTAAGTGAAGGAATTATGTATTTGCTATAAAAGGTAAAATATGCTTTTAACCAACATTAATGGTTAGTTCTAAAGTATTTACTGTTATAGTAGTATTTAATATTGCTTGTATTAATATAACTAAAGTAAAGTGTAATTTATAATTGTGACAGCATTAGTCAAAGTATTTACCCACTTGAAAATATAATGGTATAGAAAATATTTGTATTGTTTATTTGAAAAGGATAAAGAAAACTTAATTCTTGAAATTAATTGATTAGCAATATAATTTGTTGTCAATTTTGTATATAAAAAAATTTGTAACTTTAAATTTGTTTTAATGAAATGTGCAAACAGTTGTCTCACTGTAAAACCCTTACATTTCATATGTTGTAAATAAAACTTTAATAAAAAAAAAGTTTAAAATTATGAAAATTTGTCTTTATAATAAATTGTTAAATTTTTGTGTTTGGTTGTTTGCTATTATTTATGTTTTCCTATTGGTATTTGCCATCATGACAGATCTCAATTTGATTCAATATGTACATTATATTTAAATTGCATACTGATAATAAATTATTTTATTTGGAAATATTTATTATATTAATGAAAATGATTTATAAAGATAATGGTTTTATTAAGATATATATATATATGACAATTGGTTCATGAATTATAATTGCTTCATAGAAGTTTTCAAGAAAATCAAAATCTAAGGGATCATGCACAAGAGTGTCATGTAAATTTAATCATCACATATGTTTATGTCATAGTAAATTTAAGAAATTGCTTTTATGTATTTAAAATTGATAACAATTAATAATAATATAATTTGATTTACTTTTGCATTCAAATAAAAGCAATCTATAAATCATCTTTTGTTCTGGAGATTTTCCTGATAATAAAAACTATGTCTATAATACTTATTGACTTTCTGAAACAACAATGGGTCTCTGAAAACCATTCATATATGACTGGAAGAAATCCATTCAACAAAATTCTTAAAAATATTTTTGCTATTGTAAATAATAAATGATATTCCAATATAATTATTTTAATCTTATTTATATCCTTTAATTCTAAAAATTGGAACAATAGAAGGATCCTTAAAGTCAGGGACAGATCATGAATCCACATATTCCTAAAAAATTCTAATATTTTTGAAACTAACATATCACTGCCATACTTTAAAATTTCTCCAGATATTCATTAAAATTTGTAGTCTTTCTATTTTTAGTATTAGATGTTTGACTTCACTACGGTGGTAACCACCATTGTTCAAATTTAAATGAGCAGATAAAATGTGTGACATTAAAAATCATCTCAATTCCTGTATCATTATTCAGAAAATGGATAAAAATATTCCTTACACCTCTGTTCAAAATATCATTGTCATCAATTATCAGATTGTAAGTTTGAATACAAAAGATGACAGCATTATCTCAACATTTGCAGATTTGCAATTTATACATCCAATATCCATTAATTACTCATACTTACAAAAGATTACTTTGGAAAAGTAAGTAACATATTACTGCTCCTATAGTTAATATATATATATTATTTATTATTTGCTTCAAAATAAGAAATATTTTAACATCATACATAATCTATCTTTTTATTTCTTTTCTTATTTATTTATAATTCAATAGATAGGGAAAATCCATTATGCAGGAAAAATTATAAAATTATAACTCCTTTACAGATTAGCACTGCTTCTGACCAGGCTTGTCATATTCATAACATTAAGATGACAAGCCTGATCAAATACAGTGCTAAGCTGTAAAATAATCTTTCCTGATAGTGGACCTTCCTTATCTATTGAACTATTAATTATATTTCAATGTTTGATAAGAAACAAAGTATATCTGTACCTATATTAAATAAAATATCATCTATATCCTGTATTATTTTTACCATTTCCCTAGTAATTAATCTATACTTGTAGAATGAAAAGTATAATATATCAACTATTAGCCAAAATGTTCTATAATCAAGAGAAAGAGATGACAATTCAAATTTTCATAGAATGACTTTATATTAAACTTTACACTTCACAGATTTTTGGAAACCTTGATTTAATACACAATTTTAAAAATAACTTTTACTTTACATTAAGCAGAAATCAAGTAATGTAAATTATTAAAAAAATAATATACTTTGAAATGTAACAAAGCTGAAAAAGTTGTAGTCATTACATACTCAGAATAGTAAAAAAAAAAAAAAGACACTTTTAAAAATTATTTTTGTTTTTTCATAAATTCTAAACTTTTAATAGATAAATTTTAAAATTATCTTTTTATTAAAAGATTCATTACATTTCTAATAAAATTTCCAATAAAATGACATATGTCATGATTTAATTAAGACAATTTATTATTCCAAAACCTCAGAAAATAGACATTGACATCTTTCATTTCTCCTATAAATTCCACAAGTATTGTTTTCTTGTGTCTATGTATAATCAATGAAGAGAAAGATATAGAGATTAATAAAGCTAAAATAATTTCAAGTTACAAATGACTCAGATACAAGACAAATATAGCTAAACAGAAAAAAAAAGTTTAGACTTAGTGCAATGTAAAATATTATTAATAATAATGAATATTTTTATTGCTGATTTTACTTTTCACTTTGTGAAAAAAATGTCATTGTTAGATAGAGTCCATCTAAAATATGAAATCAAGTGATTAATACAAAATGATTGCTTAGAAATAATTAAATATTATTATAACCATGCAGCAAAAGAATAAGCATATAAATGAAAATGCAGACATAATTTACCCATTAGTATTATTCATGACTCACCCTCTTTAGATCCCAAAGTTAAATCATCATCACAGAAAGATGTAAGTAGAGCTGACTCATCAGTTAACCTTCCAGAAAAACTGAGGTGAGTTTGAAGAGGTACACTGCTTATTTCAACTTCAGTTAATAAGCAATATTAATAAGCAATAAAGTAACCACTCTGAGTATTTTTGTTGTGTGTCCAATCATTACTCACACAATCAAAAAAAACTTTCAGACCATTTTTGAGGCAGAAATCACAGCACTTTCTTTTTCTTACTAACTTCATCAACTATCAATCCTCTAGTCTTTTAATATAAAGCTCTAAAATTTCCATTATGGTGATCACACATATATATAACTTGGCTAATATAAATTTTATTGCAATTTTTATTTTAATATTTAGCATTTTTTTATTGTCATTAAAATGTAGAAAAAAATATATATGAAAAAATTCATATTTTCTGTTAAATAAAGATATCTTAGTTTTTGATCAAACTTCCAAATATCCTCTAATCTAGCTATACATAAATGATTCATAAGAAATGTCTAATATCATACTAAAAAATATGCTAATCATGTAAAAATTTATCCAGTCTATAACTTTTCTTGCACTTATCACAAATGATTTTTTACATACATTTTTCTATCAAATAATAATTGAAAAAATAAATAAATATTTATAGTGAATGAAAATTACTCATTGTCATCTATTTGTCAATAACATTCAGAACTAAACACTCATTTCAATTTGATCAACAAAAAAAATGACCATGTATGACTTGTTAAACCTTTTTTTAAAAAAATAGAAATCATAACTACTACTTATTCCGAGAAATCAATAGCAGAAAACTACAAGAAAGCATAATATCCAAGTACCATGTGGAGAATCACTGTCAATGCTTGAATCAGTTAAATAATCCATTATTCTCCATTGTAAATTTCTAGGTAAACATTAACCCATAAAAACAGCAAAAGTGAGGGGGAAAATGTTTAATTGGAAAAGCCATCATAAAATCATTAATTTTTATCATAAAGAAATGAAAATTATATTTTTTAAAAGTAAAATGAGAGATGAATTGAATGATGTAACTTGTGCATACATAACTGTAAATAATTTTCATGCAATTTTAAATTAAAACCTATAATTACTAATTTCAAAAAGAAAATATGCACTATGTGCTGAGTGCACTGTAATAGTTAACAAATACGGCAATCATATACACCTGGGTCTCTTTTTATGTGGACTTATTTAACACGATTTTGAAGTTACGCGATTCGTGTTTCACCAGAAGTCGAACTCCGATAATGCGCTATTACTTTAAATAATACATTTTGCACACTTACATTATATTGAAAGTAATAGCACATTATTGGAATTCGACTTTCATCTTAGTAATTTCAATATTTTCAGTGCTTTATAATAGTAAGATTTTATGCAATAATGAAATTAAAATCATGATTTCCACATTTTATGTATATACACATTAAATTTTACAAGAGTATAATGTAAATTTGTTCAAACATTGTGCGTATTAATTTTGCATTTTAAATCACATTCTGTTTTTGCTTTTTAAAAAAGAACGTAGTCAATTATTAATCATTTAATGTCGACAAGTTTATTTTTAAAAGGTCAGTAATAGCAGTGGGCACAATTAAATTTGACAATTAAAAATTAAAATCTGATTTTTAATTGTAATTAAGAATTTAAAAATTATTTACGAAGACTTGAAATTAATGTGATGTGAAATTTGATTTTTAAACAGAATTGAAAATTAAAGACAAAAATAAGAATTTAATTTTTAGTTGTTAGTTTCATGAACAATTAATAAAATCATCTTCTCAAAGATTAATTACTAATTACGTTGTCACCAGAAAATGAGTGTGAAGTTGGCGCTAGTTGTTTGCAAACGAACGTGTTTTTCGGCAAATAGCTATAATAATTAAAACATGTATAAAAAATGTAAATTACTGTACTGTAAATTATGCATAAAAATATATTATTTTGAATAAAATTAAATATTATAGTTAAAAAAAGTTCGTTTGCGCATGTTTTCTGATGAACCTATCTATTGCGTAAAACGAGACTCTGGTGTAGTTAGTTTCTTACAAAGTCACTTAACCCTTGAAAATATAATAGCATGTGGACAGTAAGTTCCATTCAATTGATACTTTTTTTTTTTACTTTACTTAGCCAAATAATGATCTAGGAACTTACAATTATTGAGTCTGCCATTTAATCAGTGAGTCAGAATGCTCATGACATTGTTTAATAATCAACTTGGTTAGAAATGTGGAAAAAATTATTCTCTAATATATACATTACACATATAAAGATTGAGCATACTTACAAGCCAATATTCAGAATCTGTCCAATACATTGAGGCAAAAAAAAAGCTACATGCCTTAGATGCTGAAGTATGGAATAGATAAATAAAATAGACATTATATTTTAAAAGATAATTTTTATTAAATTATTAGAAGTAAAAAAGTCTAAGTAAAATATATACACAAATATGTTTGGGAAAGTTTTTATGGAAAGAATGTCTTTTAGGCATTATATTTTAAAAGATAATTTTTACTAAATCATTAGAAGAGAAAAATGCCTATGTAAAAAATATATACAAAAGATTTAGGAAAGTTTTTAACATGAAGAGTGTATCCTTATCATTTTAGTTTCTAATAGAAAATTGTTCAATATTTAAAGCAAATATTTTATGCACTCTTAAATTTTCCAGACTAATATTTTAACAAGTACAGTACATGTTAACAGAAATGTAAACAAAAGAAGTAGTAAAATTATCTGTTGTTGGAAGAAATGCAGCAGCAGTTAACAACAAAATATAATGCTATTAATTGTCAATCTATTGTGCTAGTTTTAAAATAAAATAAAAAGTAAACAAAAAGATTCACTATTTCTATTTCAAAAATTTTATATCTAACAATCTACTGAAAATGTTTTCTTACTGTCTATGATTTTTTTTTTTTAAAAAAAAAAGTTTATTCTTATTGTTCTATATTTCTGAAATTTTATTTTTAAGCATACAGATAGAATAAAATTTAAAGGAAATTTATATCTTAATATAAACCAATACTGATTATATGTATATATGTGTAGGACATTATGATCTGGCCCAAGTGATGAGTGCCGGTTCTGCATGAAATACATATATATATATATGGGATCACATATCTTTTTTACATGTGTGTGGTCATATGTATCGGTTGCTTGATATGATGTGGAGAATGAAGACTAAAAAATCCTGAGTTCAAATCACTCTACTTAAGTATATGAAACAATCAGTATAAGCAAATTACATACTATCTTAGAATTAGATATTGCTTGGGACATAGATTACATCTTAGTATAAGTTCAGTCCATCACTCTTCTATTAATTTATATGGATATGATTACAATATTAAATCCAATAAAAGCTTTGAGCAATCTATCGTTGATTTTTTAATGAAATGGATGGTTGAATAATTGGAAGGGTGAGAAAAGGAAAGCCTGTCCATTAACCTTTGAGGAATTGCTATCTTAATATAAACCGAGACCTGATTGAATATATATGTATGAGATTATGATTTGGCCCAAATGACGAGTGCTGGTTCTGCACAAAATTCATATATTGGGGAGCAGATATATTTTTCGCATGTGTGTGGTCATGTGTATCGGTTGTTTGAAATGGTGTGGAGAATAAATAGACTGAAAAATCCTGAGTTCCAAATCCTTCTACTTACATATATGTAACATTCAATATAAGCAAATTACATACTAACTTAGAACTACAGGAAAAATATTTTTAATATATATATATTTAAAATGATTTATTTTTTAGGTTTCAAAGGTACTTTATTCATTCTTTGAAAAGAAAACATTGGTGATACTTATTTACTTTTTTTTTTTTTTTACAACATTAATTAAATCATAGACATTAGATACAACAAATCAATCAAAAAAAAAAATTATTATTGAGGCAAGTGTGTCATGCTATAAGTTTGAAGATTGAGAGAGTCTCAACCAGGTTTCTATATATACCTTGTATTCGGAAACTTTTCTATCCATTTCTCTTATTGTTTCTAGCTTATTTCTAAAAGCAATAGTGATCTTGAACTATTTTCATAGATATAGCATAGAGAACAAAAATATTAGCATGTACATTCAAAAAAAGACATTTACCAAATTCCTTAAACATATATCCAATATTTATATTTTTATTCCTAAATATGACTGGTATTTCCACCCTGATCTGGTCAAAGCTGGGACATGAAAAATATATGTGAGATTGAATTTCAGATTCCCTTTTACAAAGGCAATCATCTATTGATTGATTCTATCTTTTATATTTGTAAAAAAAATTGGTAGCATCTCAAGATATACTGAGATGTTTCCTTACCTGGAAATAACATTTAAAATTACACCTACAGATAGACCACCTCCATTTACACAATATTTAAAGGCCATTAGAGACTTGGTCCTAGAAATACAAAAACTTGTCTATATTTCCCCAAAGAGTAAATATCAATATTAGGAGGTATATTTATTATTTTCTCCAGCCACAAAAATTCACGAAAAGTCTATTCTTGAACTTACAAATAAACAACTATGTCACAAATTTAGCTATTGGTCACTTGAGCTTAAATTCTTTGATTTTCTGGTTAAGATCAACTTAGATGCATTACCTACTAAATGATTTACTTTTTAAGTAACTATTTTCAGGATATTTACAATAGAGTGATTCTTCAGAGTATAATATTAATAATAATCATCATTTTTAAAAATGATCAATCAACAGCAAGATGAAGATTTCTCTGAATTTAATCCAATTCCTCTGATTCAATAGTTTCTTTTTTCCACATACACCAACAAACTTTCTTATTTCATCTATCTATCTCACACATGGTGTCTTTGTATATGTATTTTACAATCAAATGCATTGTCATATTTGCTAACAATATCTCGAACTCAGCAAGAGCATCTGTTGATTCTTTCACCCACATATTTAACTTTCAATCTCTTCTTGTTATTTCTAACATATTTCTCTCCATACATTACTATGTAATCTGAAGTTGCTTTTTATTGCTCTTTTGTTAAATGTCCCAGGTATAAATTCATATGTAAAAAATGGCAAAACCAATTTAATAAAAAAAAAAAATTAAATTACTTCTATTATTAAAAGCATTTGATCCAAGTTTAATTCTAAAATTAACTTTAGCCATTATGTTTTCATCTATATTAAAAGTCTGGCCAAAGTATTTGTAATTACTAATTTCTGATACACAATTACGTTTATTTTTTTTTTTCTGAAAAAAATCCATTGAATATTACTTTTTTTTTTAGCATTTAGTCTTATATGAGAACTCTGGGAACATTTCCTGAAATATTTACATTTTTAACCACATTATAATCTACAAAATCTAGATGATTTAAATAAGATTCATGTATTTTCATCCCCTTAGCTTCCCATTTTAATCTACAAAATATTCTTTACAAAACTGCTATAAAACATTTTGCCGTTATGGAATCACCCGGCCACACATATATGTTAATCTTGTGTTTCTAACTAATCTAATCATTGCTGTTCCATTTTGATAAATATTCTTAGGAATATGATAATATTCTAGGTGTATATTTTAATAATTTAAAGCTTTAGTCACTATGAAACTGCCTTTTTATAATCTACAAACCTAATGCATAATGTCAACTTACACTCATTGATCCTTTTTATAATTAAATTCTAATTTGTATGTAATCCACAATACTAAAACACCACTTTTAAATCCAGCTTATGTGTTGGAAATTGCTAAAGATTCCCCCCCCCCATTATTTTACATCATACTATATGTCTTGATGGCTGCGAGTTAAAAAAGTTGTTCATATTTTTGAGAAATTGCTTGAAATGCATTTGGTGTGAGCTTGTGGGTTCCATAATCCATTTGCTTTTTTTTATTTTTATGTTTTTAGTCCAAATTATGGTGATGGTAGATAATAGTGATACTGGTAAAGATTTTGTATAGAACTGATAGAAGATTGATAAATCAAGAATATATATCTTTTATCACCTACTTTAAATATCATTTATCTTTCGATCATCTGGAATTTTTCTATCATTTAGAAATTTGGTATATAGTTTTACTAACATTTTTTTTTATTTCTTCACCTGCTTCTTTTAAGATATCAATAACAATTCCACCATTTCTTGGAAATTCTTCCTTCTTCATAGATTTAATTGCAAAACTCACTTCATTTAAAATGCTTCTAGAGATTACTTTTACATAGGTGATTTTTAATTCTATATAATTCTTTAATTTTACAATATCATTCATCTTTTTTAGTAATAATTTATCTTTGCTTCTTATTGGTGAAGCAACTTTCCTTCCAATATCAAGTATACTTCAGAAATTTTTAGTCTCTTCAGTAGTTTTATTTGCCAGTTCACAATTATATTTTCTTAATAACACTTTTTTTTTTTAAAGTATTTTACAGAATTACAGACATTTCATTTCTAATTAATGGACATTTTTAAATATTTTCATATCCTTTTTTTTTTTTTTTAATACAATGTTTTGAGTTGAAAATTGTTCTTATGGTCAAAGAATTCTATTGGTGGAATAGCAAAAATTTTTCTGAATTAAATTTTAAAAAAAAATTATTTAGAGAACATTGAGATTGAATAAGAGTTAAATCTAAAACAACAAATTATAATAAAGTTCTCAGATTATTTGTTACAATTAAAATTCAAAAACTTATTTAATATATTATCTTTTTATTTTGCTGCAAGTTATTATATTTTAATTTATTAAGTTTAACTTCTATATTTTTTCCGTTTTATAATTTTTGGCTGCCTTTTGTTTAAAATAGATATTTCTTTTAATATATTTTTTTACTATTATTATCCAGTGTTTTCATCACACCATTGTTACTAATTATTGGCTAATAAGAATTTAAGCATTTTTCCATTTCTGATTTTACCATTTAGTGAAATATAATTAGATACCCATTTACGTTGAATAATTAGCTAGTTGATTATGGGCCAACTACTTGAAAAAAAATTCCTATCTCTTAAAAAAAAAAAAACATTTGGCCTACATTTGAATCCAAGAATATAATTTTGTAGATGAATGCACTACAATTATTTTAAAAAGGACTTTTTAAAGCTTGCCCCAAGTGACAAAATTGATTAACTGGGTCCTGATATATTAATCCTTTATGTTGTCATTTTACAAAAATAAAAATAGGAGCACTGATTAACATCCAAAGATTTACCAACAATATGCATAATAAATGACATTTGCCTTTTCTTTCAAATGAATTGTTTACTTTTGTATGAGAAACAAGTAACTTGTTGCTTTTTAATTTTTAATTATCAAACTTCCTATTTCTGTAGAAAAAACCCCAAAATGAATATACTTTAAGAATAAGGTTTTCATAATGTAATAATAAAGATGAATGGAAAATATGGTACTTTATTAGTATAGCGTGTATTAGACTTACTACTGCCTGTTCGCATTCCTATCAATCCGCTGATAATTTTGATATTACCAAAATGGTCATGACACACTTTTTTTTTTTTTTAATATTGGGGCTTTCAAGAATGAAATGCATTCAAATATGTGTAAGATTTTGATAATGCATCCAATCAACAAAAAATTAATCAAAATGTACCAAACAAACCGTAAATAAATATGATTTGTAAATAATGTGTAAAAATTGATTAAGTAAACAAACAGTAAATAATTATGAATTTAAAATAATTGGTTAAGTATATTTGTATGATACTTATTAAAAAAAAAAAGTAAATGACACATTAAAAATAAAGACACTTTTATTTATTTATATTTTACTTATCCTGGCGGAAACATTTCTTTCATATCGTTCAATATTGCCATGAACAAGTCATTTTTGTGCATTCTTCTCTACATAAATTCCGATAAGTAAGAGTCCAGGTGCTGCCTTGCTGTCCCTCTTTGATGTTTGTTTCGCCATTTGGCTGAACCTCACAGTCTCTCAATATTTTGTTTGTGCACTCCTGTCTCTCGGTTAACGAAATTATATGAATAGTTTACCTGAAAATGTTTGTAACTGGCTTCATGTAATTCATCGGAAAAAAAGCTGTTGCCAAAAATAAATCTAGTTAATAACTGAAAATGTCAAATGATTGTAAAATTAGGAAATACATCGCACTGATAAGGATCGCAGATCGTGTGCCGGGATTATTTTGTGAAAATAACACATTTATTGTCGAAGTGAAAAGGCCATCGCAGCTATACTAATAAAGTACCAAAAATATGTATATAAACCACTAAATATTACATGATCACTATCTCTTATACTAGCACATAATTGTATGGAGAGAGTTTTGCCTTGTTTAATATGTATATAATTAAAGTAATTGTTTGTCTTAGTAGAGTAAAACAGATTTTGCATAGACGATTGCAGAGGAAAAGCCTTTCCAACAGCCTCTCACATATGAACAGTCAAAATAAAGATATTAACAAATAAATATTTGAACATTTTATCAACCCAGTTTTGATCTTTTTAAAACTAACTACCATTTATATTTACTGGTGAAATTATTGAATAAATAGCTTAATTGGATATGAACTGGCAAGCAAAATAAAAATTCTAAAGCAAATTGGATCCAGAAAAAAATGCTGAAGATTTACTTACTTTTGGATTCAAATGTTAGATCATGGTCAATAGAGATAAATGTGCTTAGTATTGCATTATATTATCAGTTGTGTGTTATGACTTTGCATAGATGATTGCAGAGGAAAAGCCTTTCCAACAGCCTCTCATATATGAGCAGTCAAAAAAAAGATATTAACAAATAAATATCTGAACATTTTATCAAACCAGTTTTGATCTTTTTCTAAAACCAACTAGATATCAACTTATATTTACTGGCAAATAATTGAATAAATAACTGAATTGGATATGAACTGGCTAGCAAAATAAAAATTCTAAGCCAGATTGGATCCAGGAAAAAATATCCAAGATTTGCTTAGTTTTGGATTCAAATGTTAGGTCATGGTCAATAGAGATAAATGTGCTAAGTATTGCATTAAACTATCAGTTGTGTGTTATGACTTTTTAATTCTCATTAAATATTAAAAAAAAAAAAAATTAGAATTTAATTACTATTGTTATTAATCATGAAAAGTTACTTTCATTAATTAATGCTTAAATAGAGAAAAAACATTGCTTATCACTATAGTTGCACTTTTGTCTATTATAAAAATTATAAGGTAAATGTTTAAATACAAAAACTTTTAATGAATTTTAAAAAAAAAACCTGCCAATTTCAATATTCAAAACTTCATTTATTTATTTATTTTACATCAGCAAACAAAATTATAGTGAAATACCCATAACTGGAATAAAATCTTTCATTAGAAAATTATGAAAGAATTTACTTTTCTTTATTTTCCCACATATATAAACAAAACTATTTTAAACATTCTATAAATATAAATTGGCAACAAATTCATTTTATTTTAGTATTTTACATTTTGCCTTCCAAAAAAAAAAAAAACAATTAATAAAATGAATAAACATTTTAAAATAGTAAGTCATTCACAAATTGTCAACATAATCATTTCAATTACTAGCAATTTGCTGCAGGAATAGTATCCCTCTTAATTTAATCCAATTCTCTGATTCAGTTTTACATATTTTCTCACATATCTTATATGGAAATCTTTCTAGATATTTTATAAACTCTTCAGTTGTCTGATTATCATTGCCCCTTCTAGCAACACATCCAGCCCAAATCTATTTTAACCTATCTTTTTCAATGATTATCTCAATAATAACTATACTTTCAACCATGCATTTTATTTTCAATCTCTTCTTCTTAAAATCTTTATATTATTTTCTATTAAGAATCCAAATTTAAAATCCATAATTAAGAAACTGATAGAATAAATTTAATAATAAAAAAACAACTTTTCTTTTCATGCATATAAACATATCCCCTTTATATTAACTTAATTAAATAAAAAGCACTCCATATAAATTTAATTTGATATACTTCATTATGATTCTATCCATAGAAATCAACTTAATCAAAGTATTTATAATTAACCTCTAATTCATTGTTAGCAACCCAAAGTTTCTTTTTTGAAGAGCTATTAAACAATGCTTCTTCCTTTTTTAATATTTATCGTTGGTCCTACTTTCTTATTTCCATCTTATACATCTTGTAATATTTCTTAAAGATCTGAAACAATCACATTATTTGCAAAATCTAGATGACTTAAGTAATCTACATTTATTTTTATTCCCATTTTAATCAATAAAATATTTCCTGTAAAACTGTTGTGATATGTTTTGGAAATGGGTCGAATCCTTATTAATAAAAATTTTCTTACTATAACAAGGTAGTTTAATCAACTGTTGCTGCATTTTAATAAATATTCTTCAGAACTTAACAATATCCTGGATCAAAAATTTAATATTCCAAAGTTCTACTTTCTGCAGAAATTGTTACAAATTCATTTATTTTTTCACAAGCTCACAAAATGACAGTACAAATACAATGGTTCTTTTAATAACTTCTTAATACTGTGATGATTTATTGTGCCATAATCAGTTAAATCCTGTTTACCCTTTAGTTGTTTTGAGTCCAGATACTTCTGTATATGATTAGTAAAGACCTTGAGAAAGTTCTTATATAGAAATATTAGAAGATTGATATATCCATAATTTATAATCTTTTTATAATTTTTAAATATCAATATCGCCATAGCATTTTTGAGAATATTAATAAATATATGAATACATAATTATTACTATAGATATTATATATGTATTTTTCTTGTATTTGCATTTACTCCAGCATCTGCATTCCAATTATCCATATATAAAATAATAATAAATAAAAAAATGAAATCAAAGTTAAATAAAAAAGAAATTTTAATTTTTTTTTAGTTCACAATGCAACTGCAGGATGCTAAGATTAAAACTTTAAGACACAAATAGAAACAACTTTTTCATTACCTTCTTGTTTTAAAAAATAAAATAATTGTCTAATTCCTTCTACCACAAATAATTTCAGTTGTAATCAATTATAGCAGTGTTTTCCAACCTGTGGTACGCATAGCACTGGTGGTACGCAAGTTGCTGGTTGGTGGTACACGAAAAATAATCAATAATAGCGGACATAAAAAAAAATTAAATCATAAAAATATAGAAACGTTTTTTTCCTATAATTCATAAAAATTATTTTAATTAATAATATTATACAGTAAAGTTGTTAATATGTACAGTCGATAATGATCGCTAATGTTAATGATAAAATTGAAAGAATGATTAAGAAATTAGATTTTTGGAAACAGTAATATATATAAGTATCGAAAACAAGGCTGCAGAAAGGAGTTTGCTATTAACTGAAAGGAGACCCTTTGATTCCTCTTGGAGGCCTTAAAGGAACCGAGCAGGGCAAATTCCTAATGTCCACTCCATACGTTCTTGTTGTTGCAGCTGTTATTACTATGTGATTATTCATATAGTATACGAACATGGATGGGCTGCTCACCAACACGCATTAGCCAGCGTGTTGAGTTTATTGGCTTTTTACCTCTGAGTTTAAGATCAAGAAACACCATGGTCTTTCTTCTCAGTGCCTGATAAGGCAGAATGAATGTTTGTGTAAATAATAAATATTTTTCCAATACATATATACAATTATGACAGACAAAAATAAAGCATGGCCCTTATTCCCAGGAGGCTGTAAAGTCACCAACCAAGGCAGTGGTTGGTGGCTGAAGGCGGAGAGTGCTAAGAATCCCCTGATTGTGGACCCAGGCTGCCATTTGATGATGACTTTTTATTTAGGTACTTACAACTGCAGATCACTTTCAAGTGAAGGAAGATTGCAAGAATTAGAAGAAGAACTGTCTTATATTAAATGGGACATTATTGGACTTTGTGAAGTTAGAAGAAAAGGAGAAGAAACAATTGATTTAAAAAGTGGACATATACTCTATTATAAAGGCACACATATTGGAAATACAAGTGGAGTAGGATTCATTATAAATAAAAAGTGGAAGAACAATATTGTGGAGATTGATGGTGTATTGGACAGAGTGGCAAGATTAGTTATACAACTTAATAGCAAATACCAAATGCAGATAATTCAGGTTTATGCCCAAACAAGTTCTCATAGTGATGAAGTAGTAGAAGATTTTTATATGGATGTACAAAAGGCTTTTGATCAGAGTAAATAACATTTTAAAATTGTTATGGGAGACTTTAATGCTAGAATTGGTAGACAAATGAAAGATGAAATTGCTGTAGGTAATTTTGGTTATGGTAATAGAAATGAGAGAGGACATAGACTTGTGGAGTTTGCAAAAAAAGAAAAACTTTATATTATGAATTCATTTTTTGAGAAAAATGTTAAAAGGAAATGAACATGGAAACATCCAAATGAAGGTACAGCGGAATTGGATTATATTTTGACTAACAGAAAATACATATTTCAAGATTGTAATGTTCTTAATAAATTTAACACAGGAAGTGATCATCGATTAGTAAGGTGTAAGTTACGTGTTAATGTAAAACTAGAGAGACAAAAATTATTAAGAAAAACAATATTTACAGTTGATATTCCTAATCTTCAGAAACATTCTAATGAATTTAAATTAGAACTTACAAATAGGTTTCAAGTGTTAGGAGATTTTGAACATGATTCAGATTTGAATGAAATTAATATGAAAATAACTGATACATTTTTAAAAACTGCAACAAACATAGCTGGTAGAAAAAAGCAGCAATTGACTAATAAAATTTCTACTGAGACTAGAGAATTTATGAAGAAAAGAAGGAATATGAAGATATACAAAAATGATGTATTAAAAAGAATTGAATATCTCGAACTTTGTAAAATGGTACGGAAAAGAGGTGAAAATGATATAAGAAAGTATAACTGTGAATAAGCAAGGAAAACTGTAGAAGAAAATAAAAGTCTCAAAAATGTTAAACAACATTTTGGTATTGGTAGGAAATTTATATCTGCAATAAGAAAAAAAGATGGAATTATTACTAAAAAGAGAGATGACATCATAAAATTGGTAGAAGATTTTTATCAAGAACTATATAGTAATAAAGAACAAATACCTCCTATATCTATTACATCTTCCGAATTGCCCAAAATTTTAAATGAAGAAGTGAGACATGCAATTAAGTGTATGAAGAAAGGAAAGGCTCCAGGAAATGATGGAATTATAATTGATATATTAAAAGAAGCAGGTGAAGAAATAGAAACAATTTTAGCAAAGTTATATACCAAATGTCTAAATGATAAAGATGTACTGGAAGATTGGAAGAAATGCAGTAATAATATTAATATTTAAAAAAGGTGATAAAGAAGATATTAGAAATTACAGACCTATCAGCCTTTTATCAGTTTTATATAAAAAATTTTACCAAGATAATTACAACTCGTCTACAGAGAACTTTGGATTTCCACCAACCAAGAGAACAAGCTGGATTTAAAAGTGGTTTTAGTACAATAGATCATATCCAGGTATTGAGAGAAGTCATAGAAAGGACAAACGAATATGAGTTGTCATTATGTTTGGATTTGTAGATTATGAAAAGGCATTCGATTCTATACACATTTCTTCAGTGATTAAAGCATTGGATCATCAAGGTATAGATCCAGGATATTGTCATATTTTAAAGAATATTTATAAAAATGCAACAGCAACAATTAGATTACATAATGATACTGGAAAAATCAACATTGAGAAAGGTGTAAGACAAGGTGACTCCATATCTCCAAAACTCTTTACAGCAGTGCTGCAAGAAGTATTTTGTGGATTAAAATGGGAAACTAAAGGAGTGAAAGTAAATGGAGAGTATTTAAGTCATTTAGATTTCGCAGATGATGTAGTTGTTTTTGCAAATAATGCTTCAGAGCTGCAGGAAATGTTGCAGGAGTTAGCAGATGGAAGTAGAAAAGTAGGACTACAGATAAATGTTAAAAAGACTAAAGTAATGTTTAATCAATTTGCTCAAAATATGAAAATAAAGATTGATTATGAAGAATTAGAAGAAGTTAACAGTTACAAATACCTTGGCCAGATTATTAATACAGATGGAAACATAATGGAGGAAATTAATCATAGAATTAAACTTGGTTGGAGTGCTTTTGGTAGAAATAACTTGATACTAAAAGGAAATATGCCTATGTGTTTGAAAAGGATGGTTTTTAACAAATGTGTTGTACCAGTTCTTACTTATGGATCTGAGACTTGGACACTTAAAAGAAGAGCAATACAGAGACTTCAGACCACTCAAAGGAGTATGGAGAGATGTATGTTGGGAGTAACAAGAAGAGATCGAAAACGCAATGTATGGGTAAGACAACAAACAGGTGTTACTGACCTTATTGAAAAAATTAAAAGATTGAAATGGAGTTGGGCTGGACATATTGCTAGAAGAGATGATAATAGATGGACAATTGAAATTTTAAACTGGATTCCAAGAGATTGTAAAAGACCCAGAAAGAGACCACATGTGAGATGGATGGATGAAATAAGAAAATGTGCAGGGGTATTGTGGAGAAGAGAAGCTAAAGATCGGAGAAGATGGATTAAACTTGGAGAGACCTTCATCCTGCAGTGGATTGATAATGGTTGATGATGATGATGATGATGATCGAAAACAATCAACTGGAAGTATTCGAAACTTTACATATTTTTTTGTTTAAAAATAAGGTTAGTCTGTCTCAAGATATACGAGAAAAAATAATAGCACATTTAACAGGATTAAAATTGTCTTTCATGGAATATTTCCCAAAACCCGAAAACACAAATGATAATTGGATTTCAAACCCCTTCTATGCAGAAAATTTAGAAAAAGCTACATCATTATCAATAAAGGATAAAGAAAATTTAATAGAATTATAATGTGACAGAACTTTACAAGTAGAATTCAAATGACACAATCTAATTAATTTTTGGGTAAACATTAAAGAATATGAACAACTTTCTGAGAAATCTCTTAAATTATTATTACCGTTTACTAGTACGGAATTAGTAGTAAGAGCTTTTTCTTCATATATTTTTTTAAAAAATAAGTATCGAAGCAGATTGAACGCAGCTGTAGACATAAGGGTATACCTCGCATCTTTTGAACCAAATTTCAAAAAATTATGTTCTTCAAAACAAACACAAAGATCTAATTAAATTTATTTTATAAAAATATTTGATTATGATAAGAAAATATACTAATTGGTTTTTTATAATTTTGTGTTTTTATTAAAACCATTTATTAGTAAACGAATTATGACAAAATAGTAGATAAATAATGAGTCGGATCATGGCAAATCAATCTAAATTATTTAATTTGAAAGAATGTATCAGAAAAGGATCATACCCAGAAATTAGAATCTCATTAATTCTTGATCATCTATTGTGGATTACTAGATGTAAGCTAGTATTTAATCATCAAAATTTTAATCCTATTAACTTCATGCTGAACAATATAAAGAAAACAATAACAAGAGATAGCCTGATAACCCCTGAGGTTATTTTTACCATGACTTGGAACATGCTGAATTTATCCTCTCCATGGCCCAACCAATAGCAAGATGCTCCGAAAAAGAGAAAACAGACTCAAATTCGTGAAAACCAAATGAAGGAATGAGAAAACACTTTGAAAAAAATATGTATACCTTTAATGTAATAATGTAATCTTTAATAAATTATTTTGGAAAAAATATGAAACTTTGAACAAACACATACATATAAATATGTTACAGTGAGTTTATAATTTCAGTGAGTTTATAACCTGGCATGACGTTCAGGCGTGTTTCAATATAATTTGTCTCATTATGAGATGTTAATAATACATGGTCACCCTATAATATTTATAATGCAAATAAAATAACACCCTCGCAATAACAAATTTCACGAAATACAATCATTTTTACGAAGTGGTACAATTTAGCATGATATACTACCAAGTGGTACGCGAGCCAAAAAAAGGTTGGGAAACACTGAATTATAGCATTGATTATAAATTAAATAAATATATTGATCAAATAGAAATAATAAAATAACTCCAATTACATATTTATTGAAGTTGACTTTTTTATTATTACAATTTTCTACTATTTTCAAATTTTGATATCTGCAACAAAGCTTGAACCAATTATTGAGAATTAGTGGATGAGAATATTAATTGCACAGACTATTTATGTAATACACAATTAAGATGCAACATCAAGTTACTACAAAAAAATTAATCTGAACAAAAAAAATGTAATCATCACCTTAAAAAAAAAAACAATATAAAAATTATAGGATTGTATGCTTCATCTATATCATTTAAATATTTGGTATAAATAGTTTTGGCAGCAATTTATTTTTTTCCACCTGTTTTTGTAAAACATCTATAATAATTTCATAATTATCTGGAGAATTAGCACTCTTAAAAGATTTAATTGCATGTCACATATCTTCATTTAAAATATTTCATCTTTCAAAAGAACTTACACCCGGGTCTCGTTTTATGCAGATTTATTTAATGCGATTTTGAAGTTATGCAATTCGTGTTTCTTCTTAATATCTTTGTATGCGGTTTTCTTTTATGTGATAAAAATTATTAGATCTGAAGTGGAGCGCTGATAATGTGCTATTACTTTAAATATTATAAATTTCGCGCACTCACATCATATTTAAAGTAATAGCGCATTATCGGAGTTCGACTTCATTCTAATAATTTCAATATTTTAAGCACTTTATAATAGTACTGTAATAGATTTATGCAATAAAGAAATTCATAATTCACTTAAAATCAGGATTTCCCCATTTTATATACACATATTAAATTTTACAAGATTATAATGTAAATCTGTTCAAACGTTATAGAAGCCTACACTATGTATGTTGTTATTTCTGCATTTTAAATCACGTTCTATTTTTGCTTTTTTAAAAAAGAGTACATAATCAATTAATCATTTAGTGTCCGCAAGTTTATTTTTAAAAGGAGAGTAACAGCCATGGACACAATTAAATTTGACAATTAAAATCTGATTTTTAATTGTAATTAACAATTTAAAAATTACGTAACATGATCTTAAATTAACCCTTTGACCCCCAGTACGACTTTTGTATGACAATCTAGAAATTTCTATTTTGAGCTGAGTTTGCGCATAAACAGTAAATGTCACACATATGGGACTTACTTCGTTCTTTGCACCATTTTGTTTTCTACGAGAATATCTAAGAATTTTTTCTGTACGACAATTTTTAGATTTTTTATGAATATTTTTAAGGAAGGGTATCTAAAAAAATTTTTATTTTTTTATTTTTATCATTTTATATATCGTAAAAAAGTTATTCCACAATTGTTGGATCAATTACTGAAGATTTTAGTTCTGATTTTCCATTGAAGTTGTCTGCGATTCTGGGCTCTCTTCTCAAGTTACATTTTTGGATAACGTTCAAGGGTATGTAATTACTTTTATTTTTTATTTTTTTTTATAAATTATAAAATTTTATATGTGATGAGACAAATAAATACGCTATAGAATAATAAATTATAAAATTTTCTATGTACTGAGACAAATAAATATGCTATAGAATAATAAATTATAATATTTTATATGTGATGAGATAAATAAATACGCTATAGAATAATAAATTATAAAATTTTATATATGCTGAGACAAATAAATATGTTGTAGAATGGAAAAAAGTTTGGCACTGAGGTAATCTGTCACCCCGCGAGCTGATGCATTTTTTGGCATGATTATAAATATGAATAGTGTATCACGCGTGATCAAGTTTGAATTTACGGACGAATTATTGCATCAGCCTGGACTTGCTAAAGTTATGACCCGCAATTGATATGTGTCAATTTTAGGCAAGTAATATAGGATATTGTATAGATTTTCTGGCTTCCTCAATCCATCCACTCTGTGTTATAGTGCCATGTATTTGAACTCAGCCTTTCTTCATACTTTTATGCAAAATAATAAATATATTTATATACAAGTTTATGCTACACAACTGGAATTTCGTGTAATATAGGATATTTTATACACAGTTTCTGGCTTCATCAATCCATCCATTCTATGTTATAGTGCCATGTATTTGAACTCAGCCTTTCTTCCACACGTAATCATTGTTAATAATAAAAAAAAAATTATCTTTATTGATTTATTTTTATTCATTTTATTTTTTATGAGTTTATTTATTTATTTTTTAATACACTGTTCTGTTACTTTTTTCTCCACTAAAAACCATTCATATTGTTATAGGTACTTTTGCACAAATGAACACATCTGGCTCTAGAAAAAAAATGGACCACAGCAAGGCCGCTGTTTTAGTAATTTTCTCAGTGAAAAATTACCTCAGGTAAGACTTCCAATACATCATTCTTTTTGTCATTTTGTGACAGATGTGATGAAGCTGTTTATGAAATTGTCATTTTATCATTTGAATTTCAAAATTTAGGATTTGTGAATCAATGTAAAAATAAACATTCTTAAAACTATTAAAAATATTTTTTTTCTTAACTTTTTCTTTATGAAATGACTATTTTAACAGCTTCATTACATTCTTTCATATATGACCTTTCTTTTAATGCATGTTTTTTTTATATTTATTACATTCAAACACAAAATATCTAAATTATTATAGTTAGGGTAAATTTTTCTAAAAATTAACAATGGCCAACTGGTTTTCAAAGGGTTTTAATGTGATTTGAAGCGATGAAATTTGATTTTTAAATGGAATTGAAATTAAAGACAAAAATAAGAATTTAATTTTTGTTAGTTTTAATTACATTTTGCTCAACAGTGGTGAGTCAATGTCTTTTTATTATCGTAAGTCTAAGTTCTTACTTTTGTTTTAAACTTTTAGTTTACTCTAATGGAGAGGAAAAAACACCCAAGAAAATGAATTTCTTTGGAAACAAAAATATCAATTTTAGATTGCTTAGCGAAATGGAAGGATCAACAGCAATTGGAAAATGTTTTAGTTGTATTTCCTCTTGACTTCGTTTAAGGAGAAGCTACAGTACCTCACATCACATCATAACGAATGTGATGTTTCAAATAGTGATAATAATTAAAATACCATACATGTATGAAAAAAATGTAAATTACGCATAAAAATATATTATTTTGAATAAAATTAAAAACTGTAGTCAATAAAAAAAGTAAAAAAAAAGTTTGTCTTGTAACAATTTTTTTCAAATATAAAATTTTTTATTAGTCATATTTTACTTTTTTTTTTTAATGCGAATTTTAAAGTAATTATACATTGTTGCTTTGCTTTTATGCGATTTTTGGAAAATTACAGTACATATCCCCCATTTTTCAAGGTAAGGTAAGTCTATTTTTGTGTGATTTCTTTTGTGTGCATTTTCTGAGGAACCTATCTACCGCATAAAACGAGACCCAGATGTAATGTATAATCTACTTTGTTTTCTTGTTCTTTATTACTACATGTTATTTGTGGAATTCTTTCATACATTTTACTGCCATCCTTATTTTTAGTAATAGTTCCAACTTATCTTCTTATTGATGACATAATTTTTTCTAATATCAAAATATAATTTTATATTTCCGACACTTTTATTGTCTCATAACCTCCTTTGCTGGTATCCTTTTTTTTCTTGGGTCATTTTATAAAATTTCAGATATTCAGTCCTTCTAAGTGGATCACTTTAAGTAAATTATGTACATACTTCTACTTTTCTTCATATTTTATTTAGTCTCAAGTGAAAATTTGTAGGTGAATTATTTTGTTTTTTGTGATCTCATTCAAGACTGAGCTAGATTCAAAGTTTGCAAGTTTTAGTCAAAATTCAATGAGATATTTTTGAAAATTAGAGATTTCACCAATGACACTGTCCTTCTTAATAGTTTTAACATCCTACATTTTACTAATCTATTAAGCATATTTCAATTTTGAAATACCTATTTTTTATTAATCAAAATATAATCAATTCTGTACTCTTCATGATATAATGATCTAATAAAAGTAGTATAGCAGTCTATTAATCATTTACCATGTCTAAAAAAAATCATTATTATTCCAATCTTAATCACAAGCCATCATATCTATCTAAAGCTGAATTTACATTTTTAGAGACCTGAATTCAGTGTAATTAGTAAAAATTATAAGGATGTTTTTATTGATTAAAGAATAATAGGCTGAGAAGCCTTGGGAAAATGAAGCCATGAGCTTGCATAATTCTTCAAAATATACATAATTATCATTTTCCAAAAAAATATAAAACAATTTTATTTTTCTTCCTGTTCTTTTTAATTCTGCTATTTATACTTTCATTTAACACACTTCTTATTACTCTTCAATATCTAAAGTTTCAATATTTGTCTTGTTTCAATAAAAGCTTTTATCATCTATTTTCAAGTTTTCCTCCCATTTTTTTCTCACATAAATCTCTAAAAGCTTCTAATTATTTTTATCTCTTTTTAATACTTTCATGCAAACAAAACCCATAAAAGTCTCAATTTTAATAACAAATTCCAAAAAAAAAGTTTTATTATTCTAGCAAAGCTTTTCTATTAAAAATGAAAATGCTTAAAATTTTAGACAAGTAAACCAAAATAATGCATTTTAAGTTTATTGTTTTAAAAATTCATTGTCATGTGATGAAATTTTTATAGAAATTAAAATAAATTTAAGTCAATAATCATTATTCTGATATTTTTCAGTTGTAGTTCCTTTTTTTTAAACACTGATATATATATTTTTCATAAAACTCATCAAACTTGTAACAGTTATGGAAAAACAATTGTGCATAAAATTATTAGTAATGAAATTCTGTATATAATAAGATGTCCAGTGGTCTAAACTGAGACTAAGATGATTCAGATAACCAAATAGTTTGGATGAATAATGTACGTATAATGAATTTACCAAATTTATATGAAACAAAATACAACTGCAAATTATTATTATTACATTTTAAAATATGAAGAATCATGAAAAGTGATTTAGGAAATGCTTTATAAATAATAATACTCTGAAGAAACAATGTACAGATTTGGCAAAACAACTAAAATAAATATTACCATTAATGGACAACCAATCATATATTTCTTCAAAAATTTTATTTCTTGCAATTCTATGTTTTGATTGATAAAAAATCTTTCTCAATGTTTCATTTTTATCAATGTGGATAATAGTTCCATATACACAAAAAGAAAATCATGAAGATGACTGCTAGAATTGAAATATCAGAATGGAAAAAAACGAAAGCACTGAAAAAAAAATTATGTAAAATTGGTCATTCTTAATATTACATAGTAATAATATAATGGAAATAGAAAAAGAAAACAATAGTAAACAATTGCAGTTGTTAAAATTAGAAAGAAAAAATACTGCAAAATAAGACAATCATAAATCATTATTAAAAGATTAATTATTAAATTAAGATTTTTATAATATAAAAACTTTACAATTTTTTTAATTAACACTTAAAAAAAAAATCATGCTAACAATCAAATTAAAAACGTTCTGTTTATATATATTCAAAAAAAAAAAAAATCAGACATGCACTTCAGTAAACATGATCTGGATCAAAACACAACCTGTCATTTCTGATGCCAAATATTATACACTGAACAAACAATTCACGCATTTATTATTATCAAAAAAATGTAAAATGTAAAGTACTTTTTTCTAGTGTAGTAAATAAGAAATAAGATGCTGAAATAATTTATTTTTTTTAATTTGCTTACATCCAAAAAGAAAATTATCAAAATTTTAACATTATTTTTCAAAACATTACTTTTAAAAATAAATTATGATACAGAGAATTCATAGAGAAATGTACATAGTATTACATTTTAAATTTAAAAATGATATTTGGGCATTTTTTAAAATATTATTCATCTTTGTGTTTTCTACTCAAGGCATGTTCATTACAAGCTATAGTATGATTATGTAATGCTTATCATTAGCATAAGTTGCCATTGCTTGCCACCCTCTTAATTTAAATTCTAATATCTTACCACTTAAAAATAAATTATAAACTATAAATAAATGAGGTTATTAAAAATGTATATATATATATATTGTATACATGTAATGCTTACATACCTTCAGTCATAAGTTTAAAAAACATTAGATATATAAATATAAAATGAACATATTACATCTGTGTATGTATAAATTCATATATTTAAATGCTTAATGTTATAATTAAAAAATAAAAGAACCATGACTATTTTTAAATTGCAATTTAATAGCGAATACAAAACCATGAAAATCAACTGAATTAAATAAATCTGATACATGTATAAATATTCTACATTAGAAAAATTACAAAAAACAGTTGGCTATTCTAATCTAGGAATTTATATGTAGGAGGATATTAATCAGCAACCAAAAGTAATTATAAAATTTTAAGGAACTAAATATATTAATTTAAATAAAATTATGTCTACAATCAGTATTATTATAATTATGTTACATTTGGGATTTTATAAAGTACCATAATGTATGTTGTGGTACATATACTAAATGTATATGTTTTATATATTTTAAACTTTATATAAAGGTATATCCACAGAATATTCGAGAGAAGAAACAAACTCAGTACAACCAATTAAATAAATTTATTGGGCTCAACTTGCTACTGTTATTTGAATACTATCTAACTTACTAAACAATATATAATTTGGATTAATATCTTATTATCCAGGTAATTCAACTACAATATATAACTACATTAAAATTGTAACAGTTTATTTTAGTACAGATAACAATGCAATATTTTTGAAATTTCATACACATTTCTTAACTATAGACATCAAAAATAATGTTTCATTTGCAATGAAATATCAATATCATATAATATTAAAATACAAGATAATATATGTACTTAAGCTAGATGTAATTAAAAGGGATGTGATCTAGACCAAGTGGTTCAGCATGTAATACATATATTGGAGAGCATTTATCTTTTTCATGTATGTAGTCATATGTATCACTTATATTAGATAGAATGGATGACTGTAGGGAGCTTGAAAGTCAGGGTTTAAACCCCTTTAATTACAATATTATATTGGTAAATTTATCAAGGGAGAAGTTGTGTGTAGACATGTACTTATCTCTCTGAAGATGGTTGAGATATGTGCCTATAATAAGATAAATCTAAAGCCATTAAAATATAAAGTTGTTAGCTTAATGTCATATCTGTATATAACTAAACAAGCAAATTAATTCGGGTTAAAAATCTCATAATATTAAAATCTCAAATATCATTTGTATGGCATTTTAAAAAAAGGAACTATTAGAGATAATAGAGATTAACAGGCAGAAATAAAACTGGGCATTGGGTGTGACACCACCATGTAATGTCCACTGATTACTCACATTTACAATGGATGATGCTTGAAAAAGGTGAATGTGATAAGTTAATTTTGATTATTAACACAAATGCAGAATGATAGTGAACATGAAAAGATTATCTATGTCACAGTGAAGTATTATGATAAAAAAAATTTATAATACAACAGAAATAAATAAAAGATAATCTAGAAAAATGTTAGGAAGCTTTAGTCAAGTAATACTTGAAACCACTACAACTATAAAAATAATCCAGAAATGTTTTTATGTACTTGTAATGCTAAAAAGAGAACAACTAATGTTTACTGGTAGTAAATTAGATATGTCAAGAGTAGCAAATTAGCTCTAAATTCTAATTTTAAAAATGCTGGAGATCTTAAAATTTATCCAGTGTTTATTAAAAAAAAAAGAATAATAGATCCCCTTCCCCAATATGCTATTTTTAGAACAATGGCTCCTCTCCAACATTTTTGTACAATGAATATAATTTTATAATTTAGATTAAATTATATATATATAAATAACATTATTTAAACTAAGATATGTAAATTTGATAATGAAATGAATAAGTCCATCAAAACATAAATAGTTATTACTTTCAAAATTGTTTAAAAGATTCTGCTAGTTAAGGTTCAAATAGGATGATGTCATACCCAAACATATGCTTAAACATATGCTTAAATATTAAAATTTTAAAAAAATAATTTTGTGAATCTTAAAGTTTTTCAAAGATAATTTATCTCAAGGAAAAGAAAGTAACTAATAAATAGAATATTATATCCAAGTAAAGACATGAAATTATCATTGGTAATAATGCGATATTGTTTGCCTTCATCCACCTAGAAATTATTCTAGCATTTCAATATTATAGTAGCATTATAAATATTAAGAAACTTTTTATACTATAAAGATGTTCTATTTTATATAAAAGTTATAATAATTAAATTTGTAAAGTGCATACTCATTACGTAAAGTAATATATATTAAGGCTAAAACCTTAAGACCATGCACCTGAAAAATGACAGTAAGGACCTCTACAAATCTTAACATAAGATTTATACAAAAGTTATAGTAAAAAGCTGCAATAAACAATTTATATATGTCAAAGTGAAAAAATTAAATGTTCTATTTTTTCTGTAGCAACAATTTAAAGGAGATAAGATTATAATTGAGATATATATAATATTATGAATTAGATGCACTTTCTTTACATATAAAATAACTAAAACAATTTTTTCTTTGTCAACATTGTAAAATTTTAACATCTTTGTCACAAACTGTAGCAATCACTAATTCAAAAATTAATTAATGAAAAATATATAATTTTTCTCTAATAGAAATTTGCCAAGCTAATTAATTACTTTTTCCTCTAACAATGAATATTTTTATAAAAACTGAATAACAAAAAAATTTAGTTGAGAAAAAAAAATTACAAAAAATACATTAATGATCTAAATATTTGATTTAAATACTATTATACATCAACATGTTTAGTTAATAATAGTTAAAATTTATCAGTTAAAGTAATAAAGTTTAACTTAAAAAAATGGTGAAATAAAAATATTTTGACCTATCATGATTAAAGTGACTGGATAAAATCTCATTACATGATTTATATTTAATATCTGCATTATCAACAGAAATCTAATAGATGTCCCTCTATTGTAGAGCCACCTATATAAGACTGATAAATTATTAGGCAAAAAATTAGTAATATGGTATTGTGATATAAAATAGCTTTTTTTAAATTAAAGATGAAATTAAAAAATTTCTGATCATCAGAAGACCTTATCCTTAGAAACACTGTTAACAAAATTAAATATTTTCTCATGAAATTCTGTGTGAACAACTGCTTCATTATTCTGTCAACACTGATATTCCCTCCCCATTCATTTTAACCATAAAGACATTTCTATCTCTTTTGCTTCTCTCATCTTTATATTAATTCCATTCCTAATGCAATTTATTCTGTTTCTTTTCAAATGTTATACACTCAAAAAATAAATGTCCTACATTTTCTTTCCTATCTCCACATAAATAATATTTGTAGTACAAATTCTCCCATTTTTTCTTACTTTCTTTGATGTCTAAAACTTCAGACATTGACCCAAATAATTTTAAACTTACTCTTATCTTTCATACTTTGTATACTGATTAAATTTATATAACTCTTATTTTTTATTTGTATATATTTTCCATAACTCTAATCCCCCACTTGCAAAATTATTAAATGCTAATATAGCCTGTAAATTTCTTTAGCATTATTATTTTCTATTCAGTGACTATTCAAGCTTGCTAAGACTGATCTTAAAATAGAATAACATAGAGTAGACAAAAATCTTTAAACAAAAGTCAATTATTTACATACCAATTAAAGTTGATAAATACTTATATATATAAAACATTCAAATATTTGCATATGTAATTAAATACATACAAATAAAATATTTACAACTGGGTCTGGCTAAAATGAATTAATTGGTTCCCGAAAGTGATTTGTTATATGAATAGTTCACGATAGTTTACACGGAAATACATGAATTCAGTGTTAATCCATTCTAGAATAAAACCTTAAGACTTATGTTAACACGGGTCTGGCTAAAATGAATTAATTGGTTCCCAAAAGTGATTTGTTATATGAATAGTTCATGGTAGTTTACACGGAAATACATGAATTCAGTGTTAATCCATTCTAGAATAAAACCTTAAGACTTATGTTAACACCCAAAACAAACATTTAAAAAAACAAAAATATAAATGTAAAAATACATATAGAAGTAAATGCTATACATACAGTACAATTATATTTTAAAAAGAACAAATTCATCTTTTAAAACTTTATATATCTTAATAAAAATTAGATTGTTGATTTCAGGATTAAGCATTTTGCAAGATAATATTCATTAGCTATCCTATCTATGATAAAAGCTTTATCATGTCTTATAATATCATGCAATCTAACTTTTTTTTAAATCTTTTGCTGGTAATAAAGTTCTTAACAGGAAAAAAACATATACTAGAAAGTCGGCAAAAAATCTTCAAACAATTACTTAATCTTTTCACAAATGAATATCTAATTGTTGCTATCATTTGCCATTTGCTTTTGATTAATAAGCAGAATTTCCATTAATTACAATATAAACTGTTAGAAGTAAAATCCTTTCAGCTATATGTTTAGTTTTTAAGTCATTTTTTAAAGATTAATATAATACAATGATTTAATCATACCAATTCAAAATTTAAATTGCCAACTATTTTATAGCTTTCTCATTTAGAAATTATCTTTATTTTTTTTCTTCTTTATTTCAGTTATGATCAGTTTTTTAAAATTAATATTTATACATATAAAAAAATGTTTAAAATTGAAGAAATTACAAAAAAAAAAATAAACTCATAAAATGTAATAATGTTATCTAAAACTTCATGTAAAATTGAAATGCTATAAAAAATATTATGCATGTGATAGTGATTTCAATAAGTAGGGCTTATAATATTTTTTAAATTTCAACAAATGCATACAATGATTTAATGATTCCACGCTTAAATTTCTGTAATTTTTACTATGCTTTAATTTTGAATTTATTTTATTTTAACATCAACATCACTTTCAAATTCTAGTTTTATAGAACATAGGTAAAAATATTACAATTTATACAAATGGAATACTAATGAAAAAAAAATATGCACAACATTTATACCACTAAAGACAAAATAAAAAATAAGAGATTTACATTTTACCCAAGATTTTGACATCCACTATCTTAATCAATCTTTTGTTTTGAACTTTTTTTTATTACGTAATCAAAATTTTGTCCTGAACTTTTTTTTATTACATAATCAAAATTTTATCCAGAACTTTTTTACTATCAAATATTATTCAACTTTTTAAATTCTAATTTATGATACATAACTAAACTTATTATAATATATACATGTAGAATATTTAAAAATATATAAATATTTTTACTTCTAAAGATAAAATAAAAGTTAAGAACTAAATTTTAATTACCATTTTTATGAGTTTTTCATTTTAAATCTTTTTTAAAAAAGAAAGATTTTGTTTTGATTTTTTTTAAATGTCAAACATAATCAGCTTGTATAAACATGGCTAAAATTATTACAGGATATACACAGAATATTTTTACTACTATAGAGATAATGAAAAAAATAAGCAAATTAAATCAAACATTTTACAAGGACTTTCCTAATGATTTGTTGTTTTTTTTTTGATAACAAAGTTAATCAGCTTTCAAATTCAATTTTATGCATCTAGAATATTTTTAATAAAAATACATTCAACATTTTGCCACTGATTTTAAAATTTTTTTCTCCTTGATCTCAAGATTAATCTTCTTTCAAATTCTGTTTTTAAGTCAGAGATTATTACAGTATATGCATCTAGCAGAATATTTTTAGACAAAAATATGTACAGTATAATTGTTACTAATGCTAGAAATAGATAAGTGAATTAAAGTGATATCTATGTTTTATATGCTAAAAATGTCTATCATTTTAGTGTTTGTTGTGTGATTTTCTATTTGTTGTGTGAATGATAATTTGAGGAAAAATAATTGTTCTATTAATTATTTATTCTAGAAGCTTTCAAAATAGCAGAGGTCTATATATATATCAATTTCCAAAATAAAAGCAAGTAGATGGAATAAAATTTTTAAAATTTTTTTGTCATTTTCTAAAAGGCAGATCTCATATATCATCATTACATATTACCTTTTTAAAACTCCTATTGTTAATCCATTAGTCATCAAAAAAATTCCTTTTTCCATTTGCAATATGTCTCTTATAATATGCTTACAGTATATACATTTCCAAATCTGATCTATTAATTTAAATAAATATATGTAGTACTTTTTCTCATGTATTTTTTTTAATTTTTCTATACACTATATGCTTTAGTATAATGGTCATTTATATGAAAAGTT
The DNA here is from genome assembly GCA_028023455.1 of Epiperipatus broadwayi. Lineage (NCBI taxonomy): Eukaryota > Metazoa > Onychophora > Udeonychophora > Euonychophora > Peripatidae > Epiperipatus > Epiperipatus broadwayi. The sequence goes on along the minus strand of JAQFVV010000032.1, from coordinate 2,947,981 downwards.
AAGCCAAATGTTTATCATTATTAATTTAAAATATATTTATTTATAATATAAATGAAAGAAAATATTATAAGTTTTAGTATAATGAATTCAAGCACTATATTTTATGAAGTTATATAAAATATTTTGTCTTTAAAGTATATAGCATTAAGAAAGTAAATGAAATGTCTCACATACTATAAAATACTAATTGTCTAATGATGAATAAGACAATTGCAGTATGTAAAAATTGAAGAGTTATTAAATGTAAAATCTATAAATAGAATGAGAAATAAATGACTGTTTTATAAAAGGTATTTGTTATATAATTTGATAATAATAATAATAATAATAACCTTAATTTAGTGAGAAAGAGCATATTGTAACGATATATAAATATGTCGTTACATTAATTTAAAACAAAAACTTAAAAGTTCGCAAATAAAAGAAAAAAAACTAAACGCTAAAATTAAAATGTTTGCTAAATGTATATACATTCGCACAGATGCCAAACTTTAAAAATATATATATATTTTTTAAAAAAAAAAAAACAAATAAATAAGTATTTGAACGTACTTTTTTATAAAAAAAAAAAGTATAAGATTTAAAAATAAAAACAGGTATTAATTAATTCTTGTAATCTGTAAATGGAAATGATTGTTTATAAATTGTTTGAAAAGCAAGCTAGCCGTGGGCTCTTGTATAATTAAAATGATCTGATGAAAGATAGATAAGAAGAAAAGAGAAATTAGCTTGACCAATGGAAGCACTAAGCCTTGGCTCGGACCCTAACGAAAGTGATAGATTAGTGACGTTTTGTTGATTGAATCCGTGTGGATTAATATAAAAAGGGAAATACAGTTTTTTCGGCAGTTCCAGCATTGTGTGTTTGAGAGGTGGTAGGACGCATATACCACACTCTCTATTTAAAAAAGAAAAATGAAAAGACTGTGATACCTTGAACCAGCTATTGCCATCTCCAGAACATTATCTTCCAATGGAGGCGTCGCGGGAATTAAAAGCAGAAACCTGGACTCTTCTACCGTGAGCTATGAACTTTACAAATTAATAACAACCACAAAAAAAGTAATTAAGAACTTTCATCAGTGATTTTTTTTTAAAGATTCAGCTAATTTAAATTTTAAAATGAACTCTTATTTGATTTTCAAATTAATAATTGATTGTTTAAATTTATATAGTTAAGTTTTGCTAAAATCATTTCCATTTTATTATTTTTATTTGTAGTAATATTTATTGTAGAAATTATTAAATGCATTACATTTATGTTGGGTATAGACGTTGCATAGATTCGTTAGCGGTTGATTATGTTGTGGTTTTCACATTCGATTAGAATATATGGGTCAACGATATCACTGCAAGCATCTTACGATGAATGCTAATGGAATTTGTACATTCCCTATGCAAGTGACGTTTATCGATGACTTTGTATTTTGATCGGTTGTGTTTAATTTGGGATGTTTTTGACAGTGGAATCTGTGCAGCTGATCTACACTCAACATTTTAAAACAAATTTTATAAAATTCATTTGTGCGAACGTATCTAAATGTTAAATTTAAGTCGGGCGTGAATGGCTATATAGTTTGTAAAGTTATATTAAGGGAGGGTAATCTTAGGTTATTCATTTCGTAGTTGAATTGGTTCAATGGATTGGATATATTTGTGTAATTAGTAGATGTAGTATGAGATCCGCTTCGGGAAGGATTGCATATATACGCCACACACCTTCTGTTTGCCTATGGATGGGTTTGTAAGTCGGCAGAAGACCGCAGTCCATTCCTATGGAGTTTTTTGTTTATTGTTCTACTTGCCAACAGATGTCACATTCCTGTTGGTGGAGAGTCAATGTCTTTTCTAATTCTACTTACTGTTCAGATGTACTTTCCTAACAGTATAGTATTTTGTGTTGTCGTATCATGCTACATTGAATACATGAATGTATCAGATGGATTGGCGCCAGTTTGGTTGCGAAATTTGTTGCCTAAGGTTAAATCAGGGAAGCAAATGCAGATCTATATAGTCTATTCATACTTGACTATCTAAATAAAATATTAAACTCATTGAAACTTAGTTAAATGTAAAATTAAAAGCTAATATAAAAATCTAGAATGTTGAATTTATTCCTCAAAATTTAAATGTTATTTTATATGTGCGTAAATAAATATTTTTATGTGTTAATTTCTGGCAGTGGCTTTTATTCTTTTATATTTAAGATATAAAATTTATAGATTTTTATCTCTGCGTCTCCACTGAGCTAGTGACTTGGGCTAACGATCGGAATATTTAAATAAAGTGGAATCTTAACAGCGCGTATCTGCCTACTTTATAAATTTTTCTAGGCTCAAATGCCTAGATGGCGCCCTGGTAGTTGCAGATATTGTTTTTGCGGTTAGATTCGATCTTCACTTTCCTTCTGATTGTTATAATTGGCGTCCCAAGTGTGGCCTTACCTCAGAGATTGACCCTGAGAAGGGGAATTGATGATGATGAAATTTTCTATCTTTAATAAACCACTAGTACTTTTGAAAATAAATCATGCCCGTAAATTTTTTTCTGAAATTGTATAAATATATTTGTTGTATTGACGTGGAGTTGCAGTTTGAAGTTTTGTTTAAAAAGTGCTGCCAGTAAGAAAAATTGCGCATATGTAGAGATAAATTCGAGGAATAAAAACTAATAAATAAAACGTAATAATAAATCTAAATCATATTTTTTTTAAAAAAAAAAAAGTCTTGTTAAATTAAAATCTAATCGTTCAACTTGCCTAAGTAATAGTTAAAGGTAGGAGAAATGAAACTTGGAAGGGAGGGGGCAGAAATTTAGCTGGTAAGTAGGCAGATATGCGCTGTTAAGATTCCACTTTATTTAAATATTCCGATCGTTAGCCCAAATCACTAGCTCAGCGGAGACGCAGAGATAAAAATCTATAAATTTTATATCTTAAATATAAAAGAATAAAAGCCACCGCCAGAAATTAACACATAAAAATATTTATTTACGCACATATAAAACAACATTTAAATTTTGAGGAATAAATTCAACATTTTAGATTTTTATAATAGCTTTTAATTTTACATTTAACTAAGTTTCAATGAGTTTAATATTTTATTTAGATAGTCAAGTATGAATAGACTATATAGATCTGCATTTGCTTCCCTGATTTAACCTTAGGCAACAAATTTCGCAACCAAACTGGCACCAATCCATCTGATACATTCATGTATTCAATGTAGCATGATACGACAACACAAAATACTATACTGTCAGGAAAGTACATCTGAACAGTAAGTAGAATTAGAGAAGACATTGACTCTCCACCAACAGGAATGTGACATCTGTTGGCAAGTAGAACAATAAACAAAAAACTCCATAGGAATGGACTGCGGTCTTCTGCCGACTTACAAACCCATCCATAGGCAAACAGAAGGTGTGTGGCGTATATATGCAACCCTGCCCGAAGCGGATCTCATACTACATCTACTAATTATACAAATATATCCAATCCATTGAACCAATTCAACTACGAAATGAATAACCTAAGATTACCCTCCCTTAATATAACTTTACAAACTATATAGCCATTCACGCCCGACTTAAATTTAACATTCAAATACGTTCGCACAAATGAATTTTATAAAATTTGTTTTAAAATGTTGAGTATAGATCAGCTGTACAGATTCCACGGTCAAAAACATCCCAAATTAAACACAACCGATCAAAATACAAAGTTATCGATAAACGTCACTTGCATAGGGAATATACAAATCCCATTAGCATTCATCGTAAGATGCTTGCAGTGATATCGTTGATCCATATATTCTAATCGAATGTGAAAACCACAACATAATTAACCACTAACGAATCTATGCAACATCTATACCCAACATAAATGTAATGCATTTAATAATTTCTACAATAAATATTACTACAAATAAAAATAATAAAATGGAAATGATTTTAGCAAAACTTAACTATATAAATTTAAACAATCAATTATTAATTTGAAAATCAAATAAGAGTTCATTTTAAAATTTAAATTAGCTGAATCTTTAAAAAAAAATCACTGACAAAAGTTCTTAATTACTTTTTTTGGTTGTTGTTAATTTGTAAAGTTCATAGCTCACGGTAGAAGAGTCCAGGTTTCTGCTTTTAATTCCCGCGACGCCTCCATTGGAAGATAATGTTCTGGAGATGGCAATAGCTGGTTCAAGGTATCACAGTCTTTTCATTTTTCCTTTTTAAATAGAGAGTGTGGTATATGCGTCCTACCACCTCTCAAACACACAACGCTGGAACTGCCGAAAAAACTGTATTTCCCTTTTTATATTAATCCACACGGATTCAATCAACAAAACGTCACTAATCCATCACTTTCGTTAGGGTCCGAGCCAAGGCTTAGTGCTTCCATTGGTCAAGCTAATTTCTCTTTTCTTCTTATCTATCTTTCATCAGATCATTTTAATTATACAAGAGCCCACGGCTAGCTTGCTTTTCAAACAATCATTTCCATTTACAGATTACAAGAATTAATTAATACCTGTTTTTATTTTTAAATCTTATACTTTTTTTTTTATAAAAAAGTACGTTCAAATACTTATTTATTTATTGTTTTTTTTTAAATATATATATATATATTTTTAAAGTTTGGCATCTGTGCGAATGTATATACATTTAACAAACATTTTAATTTTAGCGTTTAGTTTTTTTCTTTTATTTGCGAACTTTTAAGTTTTTATTTTAAATTAATGTAACGACATATTTATATATCGTTACAATATGATGTATAACTTACATATTTGTATGTGATCTTTTTTTAAAAAAAATAATGTTTTCAAGTATTATAGATGGGGATGATAAAAAATTCTCGCACACTAAAAAAAATCTAAATAATATAAAGCTATAATTGTATGAATTCAATTTCAAATTACGTACAAAAAATTTAAATTCAACCATAAATTTTATTTACTTATTAAAAATTATACCTTAAATTAAAAAAAAAAGAATTTTCCTTTAAGCTTTATTGTATCTTAGATCAACTAAGTCATACACTGAAATTTCTGTCTATATTTCTCTTACTAGTGTTTTTTTTTTTTTGCTATACAAGCAGGTTCATCTATTGATTGAGATTAAAATATAGTAGGTCTAACATGAGTAAATTTATGATTATCTACCAACTAGAGTGATAATAGAGCTTGGTGAGATATCTAGAGCAATAACCTGTAATACAGTAGTATCATCATGAGACATCTCATAAAGTTGCAAAAAAAAAGATAGTCTTTTTTTCTAGTATTCTTTGAGTTATCTGATAATGCACTGATTTATCTAGTCAAATGCTTCCCAAATTGCTAAGATAAGCAATAATTGTCAATAGCATTGAAATCACTAGTTAATAATAATAATAATAATAAACACATCTGCACAATAGCAAAGATAAATTTAGAGTGATTACATTAACTATATAGTTGCAGTAAACATTATTACCAAAAAAGTTACAAAGATTAGTAATTTTTTTATTGAAAATTAACAAATATGTTTATGTATACATGTTATATATAATTTGAAATAGATAGCACACAATTTTATAGCATTATCTTTATTGCATATATTTCATAAACATTTTTTTTTATTGGTAATACTACGAAACTATTTAATTTCTTTTTTTAACTACTTTCAAAAATTTATTATTTTAAAAATAATTATATTTTTGAAATTATATATATTTATAAAAATTTATAATAAGCAATTTATATTTGAGCATACACTAACAAATTACTTTTTTATTTTAGAATTTAAATATTTGCCAGAAAAAAGGGACCTTTTTTTAAAAAAAAAAATAGAAATGAATAATTTTGCTACTAAAGATTAAACATTTTCCCATTCTTTAATAATAATAATAATAATAATAATAATTATTATTATTATTATTATTTTTCAGATACATTAAATCAGAAATAATATGTGACAACAATGCACTCTACAAAAGACGAATCTATACTGATATGAAGTATTTAAAAAAAATTACTTCAGGTATAATAGATGTGAGAAGTTGCCAAACAACATTATCATTTAAGCTAAAGATAAAGGATACAAGATCAAAAAATATGTATAATATTCCAAAATTTAAAAGTGAAACATTAAAAAATTCAGCATTAGTAAGATTACCTAGATTGTACAATAAATTCTTAAATGCTGTTAATATATTTGAAACAGATGATAGAACATTTAGGACTACTGTGCAAAAAACTCTGCAAATGCTTTGTGAACTAGATTAGCTGTGCATTTTTTGTTTGGATGTAAAATCTGTTAAATGTACTAAATTAAATTAAATTAAATTATTATTATTATTATTGTTGTTGTTGCAAAATGAGATTAATTTTTTTTCACTTGTCTGATGTTTTTTTAAGTGATATAAAATTTAAAAAAAAATAGAGTTAATTTTTTAATTATTTTGATTTTAATTTTCTTAGTCAGAGACAATGTTTGAAATACTTTGATTTTTATTTTCTCAAGACACCTGTTAAATGTTAAATCTTTTGAATAATATTTGTTATTAATGTTAGCTTACATTATTAAATTTCTTAGTAAGAATATATTATGCATCACTATATTAACACTAAAGAAATATAAAAAAATAGGTAGGCTTCAAAAAAGATATAGATAACGTAGTATATAAAAGTAATTTGACAGGAATCAGGCAAATGAGATTCATTAGATAATAGAACTATAGAAGAATAAGTAATGCAGGTGTGATGTGTGACATGAAGGAAGATTGCATATGAAAAAGGACTAACATGCTAAATTCAAAACGTTAATCAAAAGTTAATCATTAAGTATAATTAGAAATATAGTAATATAAAAATGTTTTACTTTTGATAAATTTAACTCAATGATAACATGATCTAAATTTTAAAAAAAGAAACAATTCAATAAAACAAATGAAAGAAAAACTGAGAATATCAAAAAAGACATTAAAAACTGTATGCGATCAACAATATAATGACCCTATATACCAAGTTAAACAAAAGAATGACTTGAAAACACTCATAGAAAAAATGTTCAAAAGAACAACAATTGAAAATAAAGAGATAATGAAAAATATGAAATTGAACTCAAAGAAAATCAATAAAAGAACGAAGAAAAGTTTTTAAAAAATCTATAAGAGATAATGAAAAAATGAATATAAAGAAAATTGATGAAAGAATAATGAAAGGTGAGGTAATAATAAAAAATGCAAATTGAGTTCAGAGAAAACAGAAACTATATGCAAAAAATGATGAAAAATATGGTGCACAATATAAAGAAATAGTGATCCAAGTTCATGAATAAGTGCAACAGGAAAAGGAAGTCATAGAAAAAAACTAAATGCAGATTTAGAAGAAATTGTACACAAAGTTCTCAATTATAATAGTATACAAAGCATGACAGAGAGAATAGAAATTTTGGAAGCGAAAGAGACAATTACAAAACTTGATGATGAAGTTGGGGTAAGAGATCTGATAGTGGAAGAAAGTCAGTGTTGGAAAAATACACAAGAAAAGATAGCTCAAATCCAGAAAAAAGTTATGGAAACAAAAGAAAGTATAGCTATTTCCATAGATAAAATACAGGCAGATTATAGGAAGATAAAAGAAACTAAAAGCTAGATTATGGAATGGAAGAAGAGTGAAAAGAAAGTGAGACCTAATAAAATATATGAATGATATTGTAAAATAAGGCAAATGAGAAGTAAGACATAGTAATATGAACTAATTTTTAAAAAAATATTTCCAAGGAAATGCTGGTGAAACACCAATAGAGTATTTAGACAGTCTGTAGAATTACTTCTTACTACACCGATAGAGCATCTAGACAGCCTGTAGTTACTTCTTACTAAACCAGTTGACAGTAAGATGAAAAGATAGCAACTTCCTACAACCATCTACAAGGCTCAATCAAAGAATGGTGGAAGTTATTGATACACAAATCAATCTCATATATAGATTGCTAAAAAGTATTCATATAATTTTTGGACAGAAGAAAGACAAGAAAGGCATCAATTATCAGATCATGCAAGAAAAATTTTGAAAGAAAGCTACATGCTGTTCTTTCAAAGTCAGGTAGCAAAATTACAGACATTAAGTGCATGTGATATGATGGAAGAGCACATTATCAGAATAATCTGTAATAATTTGCCATTCAAAATAGAGCAAATGATGTCAAGCATTGACTACAAAACAATACAGCAGGTTGTGCAATTCTTAAATACTATTGATATAAGCTTTCAGAGTCAAGAAAATATATAAAAAAAAGAAAATAAATTTAGTCAAATAGAACCTCAATCAAAATAAAAAATGACACAACTATCAGTTGTACAGAGATAAATAATATCCCTAGATTCAAACTATAGTGGCAAAACAGGAAGAAGAGAAAGAATAACTTTGAAAAAAAAAACAGAATTGTACATAGATCTTATAAAAGCCACCTTTTCTTATCTCAAGGCATCAAAAAACTGAAAGATTACCCAAGGACTCATTATATCCAAGTACCCACACTAAAATAGGAAATGAGAGGAGGAGATCTAGAAAGCAGAAAGAAATTAATCCAGCATAAAGAAAGAAGCAGTGATCCTGAATCTGGCAAAACAAATTAACAGAAATAAGGACATTGTCATCATTGAAAATGTATTTATTTAGATAGAGCAAAGATTGATTCTTATATTAGATAAAGAAGGCCTAATCATTAATGGCCTTGGAGATGATAGATATTATGTAGTAAGTAATAAATTTTTAAAATTAAAAGATGATTTTGGAAGAAGATAATAAAGATAATAAAGAGCTATACAATATACAAATTTTAGATCAATAATTGACTCTTTTTATGGAAATATTAATAATATATTTGAGTTTAATTAGTATATTAGCATTTACACAGACAGTTAATAGTTTAGTTAAGGGAAAGGAATAAGACTTTGCAGACTGGATAAAGGTTTTGACTGTTGAAGTTTGTGAGTTATACTTTCAGTACGGTGATGAATAAAGGATTTTGTCTTGCATGAGGATGCAGCATTTCATGCAACTTTTCTGGAGTTTTTCTATCTCAGGCTCTGTACCAAAGCACTTTAGAAGTTGTATATCTGCCTCTTAAGTCTCAAGAAATAGAGCAATACAGAACTTTTGAGTTTATTCTATATATATAGTTGTACAAAACCACAAGCCTTCTGACATTCATTGATTACTATGTTTGGCACAGGGTGGCACTACTGTATGGAGAGTTTTGCCTTTGTATATATAGTTGTAGTTACTTTTCATAATCTCTTAACTTTATACCATAATCCCCAGCCTGTAAATCTAATAAATTCCATTGAGCAAAGCTTTGAATTGTAAAATTTTGTATAAAAATTCATATTTAGGATTTTTGGTGCTTAATAGTGTTTAATCTGAGATAGCTCTACTTGTATTCATGTTGCATTATGTATTTTCAGTAGTTGGGATTCTTTATTTATCCAGTGCTGCAGATTGATATTCATTCTCTTAACAATTGAATACCAGTTCAAGTCTCTGAAAAACAAATTAAAAATGTATTGTTTCATATGAACTTTATTTTTATAGATAATGAAATAAAGTTCCAAAACACAGTGATTTTAAAAACATATATACTTTTAAAAAAAATGAAGTGTGAGCCAGTGAATAATTCTTTAATTTAGATATTTTAATGAGAAATGGAAACAAAGGTGAACTGAGATCAATGACATCTTCATTCAATATTATAATGACTATACTAATAATTATTTTAAAAATGAACCAATTCGGAAATATAACTTATAATGATTATTTGAAAAAAAAAAAATTAGTTATACATTTTGTCATTACATAAGTTGAAAATTAAAAAAAAATACTTAGATAACAAGAAAAGTGAATATATCTATAAATTTGATTGGAATTTTTCTTTTAATTTCAATTGTATAAACAAGGAGAAAAGTTTATTAATGATTTAATAAAAAAGAATTAAAATTGATAAAAATTGTGACTGGAGAAGGCTGCACTGTATTGTTAGAAAAAGAATATTAATAGACAGACAATAAGTCACTTTTCCTGCTTCTTGCTGCTATATAGTACTTTTCATGTTGCAGAAGACAATCTGGAAACAATCATAGCTGAACTAACTGTTTCTGGAAAATTGACTGAAACTCATTGGGATTTATAGTTAATATTAAATTTTGATTATGCCTTACTCTTAATTACAGCTGACATAGATCATTAGTGGAATGATTATACCATAATGTGCTGGTGAAAATTTATGCATGCCAGTCTAACTCAAAGCATGTAATCCTCCTGTTGAAGATGATCACCTGTTGACTGCAAAAAGTGAGAAAATAAGATGATTAAATCGTAAATCTTACCTATTATCTTGTCACAATAAGAAGTATTTTCTACCTGTCATTCAGACTCAAAAAGGGCAAATAAGTAGTAATTAGTAATCCTGAATATAAACAATTGTAAAAATGAAAATGCGATAAACATGCATGATTTTAGAAAGACTGCCCAATTATTTTACTGGTAAAATAAAACTTTTTTTTTGTTAATACAAACTGTAAAAAGCCTACTAATATAATGTCATTTGTGAGTATAAATTATTAGTGCTTTATAATATAATAGAACAATTTTTACATATTTATTTCTAATTAATTAAATGTAGGACATTAAACTTCTTTTGAACTCAATTTATCTTTGTATAATGTGTGATAAATAATTAGGGGTTTGATTAAAATAAATTTATTTTTACTTATAGTTAAAATCTGTCTTTTGTGTGTGTGATTTGATCTCATTCCAAGGTAGCAAAACTTATTGTAGTGTAAAAAAGCAACCAACAAAGGATGGGTGTATATAAAATGCTCTTTAGTTAAAAATCATTTCTTAATTAAAATGGTGCTTAGGAGCAAGTTAATTCATTTTATCTTATAAAGATGTTGTTTGACTGAAGAAATATAAGTTTTAGATTCATTAAATGGGGTGGTTTACCATCAGTAATCAGTGTTATTAGAATAATCTGAATAGCCACATGATACTGTATATTTAAAAGTTTGAATTGATGCAGTAAGTGTAATGGTTCAGATTATATTATAATAATTGTATTAGGTTGTCACAATAAAATGTAAACAAAGAAATAAAGTGGTGAATAAATAAAATATACTAAAATCAAGTGGGCAACTAACACATAAATGGTTTAAGCATAAGTGAATCCTTCCCCATTCTGTTGTAGGTTGTTCCATTACAATATTAAGATTATAATTAGTATGTCTGAGTGCTATGTAGCATTATTTCAATTTAGTTCTCAAAGCAGCTTACATGTGTTTTCTTGTAAAAAAAAAAAAAAAATACTATTGTTTGTGAGCTCTTGAATAACTTTGTACTCTGACAATTTTTTATAAAAATTAAAAACTTTGTAAATAATATGAAATTACAAAATATAAGATCATTAAACTAAATAGTCAAGGATAATTAAGACTGACATTTGTTTTACTATGAATCCTTTTTTCTTTAACATTTAAAATATTCTCAGATATCTTTATGTTTGTTTATTAATGACATCTTCCCTTCTCTTTTATGTTTTTTTTTTTTTTGAAAAACAATCTATTGCAATTGATAATCTCCCATTATAGGGTAGACAAAATTAATATGAGGGATGCAAAAACTAAAATGAAAATGTTTAGTAGATTGTAGTTTATGGATAATAAAAGAATAGTCAAGATAGTATTTAATTGGGTTATGAATAAAAGGCAGGCAACAATATGGGTGAGAAAGGTATTGCAGTATGCAGATTTGGATAAAGAATTTATATCAGTATATTTGTACAAAAGGTGGGATGATTGTGTTAGAAGGATTGTTGAGTGTTATAGTGGTAAGGAATAGAATAGAAAAATAGATGCATTAATAAAGAATAAGGAGTTGGAGAGATGGAAAACTAGTATGGAGAGTAAAAGAAGTTTAAATATATATAAAAATAAACGGAACATTGCATGTGAGTTAATTTATGATAATAGTAAGGAAAGTAGTTTATTGTTTAAGACTCGAATGAGAATTTTAGCAACAAGGGAATATACACGACAAGGGAATATACACGACAATGGAAAAATATGGGTGATTTAGTCTGCAAGTTGTGGAATGAAGGCATAGAAATTATTAGGCATCTGTTAATTCAATGTAAATGCTTAGAAGCAGAAAGAGTGCAAATAATGAAGTTATAGAAGAATAAATATGAACAAAGTGATTATATAGAAAGTGGGTTATTGGTTTTTATGCTGGGTTTGGGAAAATATAGGTAGATTTTGATAGGAAGGCCATGGAGTTGACAAAGATTATGTTGTGGAAATGGGATGGAGCAGATTATGGGAAAACTTAGAGTGGGGAATGGAAAGGGAAGGTAAAGTGGCTAAGATGTTTCTCTGGGCATAGTTGCTGAGAGATTCCTAACTCCGTATTAGGAGAAGTCACAGTGCATCACATCATATCAATGCTTTCACAAGAGACATCATATTAAAGTTTTATTGGTGAGATATGAAACTATAATACTTACATAGCCACATACCATTACATGGACAAGAGATTCTTTAGAAACATCAAGGGGGAAAGCAGACAACAGTAAACAAATGTGAAAGATTAATAACAAACAAAATAACTTTCTTAACAGATCAATAGAATCCATTTAGCAAATGACTATCTTAGTTGATCTAATTCTTTTGACATTGTATAGCCTTTAAATATTACAAAAATCTTATATTCCGATAACTATTTATCACCCCAATAATGATAGTGACCATCTGATTCTTTTATCTAGATATATGCTAAGTTGAGATCTGCACATTTATTTCTCTATTAATTTAAAAAAATAAGCAATAATAAAACAGTCTAAATTAGATTTAAATATTTACAATGTGAAGGCAATCACAAAATCATTCTTAATACTGCCTTAAAAGTATATTTACAATCTGAAGGCAATCACAAAATCATTCTGAATACTGCCTTAAAAGTAAAACCACATAAGTCTCTTAATACAAATTAAATCAAATTTGCAACAGCTGTCTCTAAATCTGGAGTAAAATCAAAGTCATCAAATAATTCAAGTGAAAACAATATATATCTAGGAGATAAATAACAAATCAAAAACAGCATGTACAATATTTACAGAATCACTACATAAAATGTGCACACACATATATATATACTAATCTCTAATTTTGACATGTAGATGAAATAAATAAAATAACACAAATTCCAATCTTTTTAAAAGTTCTCAGTAAAATAAAATCAGCCTATGAAACTACACATATATGTATACATACACACCAGCTACTGCTCATATATAACTTGGTTCTATTCATTTATAAATACCTTAAATAAATTTAAATAGCTTCAGAAATAAAAATATTGTTAACTAAATCTCAATTCTTTTAAGAAAATTAAATAAAACCTGATTTTAAAATTTAAAAAAAAAAAAAAAAAATTGTGCCACAAGATTGACCCCCCCCTCCCTATTTTGAATATTCAAAGAGGTAGATAATTATACACAACCAAATTTTTAAAAAAACTTGTCAAAGATAATGAAATTTCTAAATAGTATCTACAGTTTTAAATATTCAAAATCATATCATATGTCAAATACTCTTAACTAAATTAAGTATTATTTCTGCATAAATATTAAAACTAAGTTAACATTGAAAGATAAATAAAATATTTACACAAATTGAATTATAAACTGATAGTCATATATACTATGATTAACAGAGTTTTATTTAAAAATTTGTTAAATAGTTATTGTTCATAGGATAAATAAAATGGTTTAATTAAGTCTGAGAAGAGATTATTTTTGCATAATGATAAAATTATATTTACATGAGTATTATTTGATTTCGGAAAAATGGACAAGAGCTCTTTTTATACTTTATTAGTGAAACATATTTTAGATACTTTTCCAAAATATTTCATCATGAACAAGTTTTCCCATTTCAAGCTTAAAGTTTCTATTAAAATTTTAACTGTTGAGAAGTCTGTTTTAGCTGCAATATAATATATATAAAGATGGTTGGTATGCCATTACATATAATTCAGCAATTGACGTTAGACATCCTGATAGTTATAGGCTCCATATCCCAGAATGAAGTTCTTTAGTGGCTTCTTAGCAACACATTCTGATTTCAACTACTTACTAGTGAAGCTGTGCATATATATATATGCTGGCTTCACCATTCACTGTGGATTAACTAAGACCCTCCTAAGTCCAACCACAGTGAATGTATGTTCTTTTTCTTAAAATAAATAATGACCTGCACAAATAGTTATAAGTTGAAGAAGGAAATTATTTTAAAAAGTTAATGAAATAAAATAAAGTTTAAATTTTTATTTGTAACTATTTTTAAAATATATGGTGGCAGAAATAGATAAGGTAAATTTCTTAATTAAATAGAATCCATTAAAAAAAGAAATTTTATTTATAAAACATTTTTTTTTAATTAGATAAAATAATAGATAGCAGAAAAAATTTCAAACAATGGGCATTATTCGCTACTAATGAGTAGATTAAAATATAATTGGAAAAAGGATATAAATAAATAATTTTTCTTTTGTTCTCGCTCTTATGGCTGCTGTAGCTCTTATTGAAGAATTAGTTTTATATTAAGAATTTTTGCTGGAAGAAATTTGCAGAAGAATTTTACAACACTGGGAAATCTTCCTTACAGTACTTCAAGCCATAGTCTATTTGTTCATCATATATATATGAAATCTAGTAATGTGTTGCTCTGCGAAAATGTGCGAGTAATCTCTTTGCCTTTGCTTTCCTGTCCGTTTCTGACACCGGAGTCGTAACCATGTAAGCCAGCCAGAGAACTAAAGTGCCTGCCCTGGGTTAATGATCGATGCCTGCCCTGTATCAATGAATATCTGCCATCAAAACATGAAACAAATTTGAAGAACCAAGAAGACCTGCTAGAAACATCAAATAAACCCATCTTGACCCCCTCTCTAATTATCAGTAATTATCACATAAATTAAAAACCTCTTTGTAATTGCAAATTAAATCTAGATTTATGCTGTTTTTTATATATAGATATTGGGAACTGTATACATATGTTAAGTCAATAATATATAATTTTTTTATTTAAATTGGTGTTGGTTTAATTTGTATAATGACGATGATGAATCTTCTTAATTTAAGTGAAAAATGCCTCACTAAACTTGATCGCCGTTATACACCTATAATTAAGTATTTCATTTTATGCATGTTTTATTTTTAAAGAAAGAAAAAAAGAGAAAGCAAATCACAGAAAGCGCAAATCCCCCTTTTTTAGAAATCATTTTTTAACTACTAAAGATTCTACTTTTAGCTATTAAAGATTCTATTTGGTTTTTTTTTTTTTTATAAAAAGAAAAAGGAAGATCCCTACCAATGTTTTCTGTTATTATACGTTTCTTTTTTTTTTTAATCAATGGAAGGGTTACGAATGTATATTTCTATATTTTGAAGAACGTAAAGTAAAATAAGCATTCATATTTATTCTATTTGTAAAAAAAAAGAGTGTACAGTTGTCTATATATATTAAAATTTTTGAATTATATATTGGCTCTGTGGGTAGACAGGTTAAACTATAACTAAAATATCGACCCTTTTTGTATAAGTGATCTCAAGTTTATAAAGGGAACGTAATAATTATTTTATAACAGATTTTCTGTTTTGTTAGACTTTCGTAATGTTATATATATATATATTTTTGTAAATTTTTTTTTTTTTAATTTAAAAGGTCGTTTGACCGCATTTATATTGTATTGTTGTCTGGGGTGATCTGTGGGCGTTTCGGCATGTGTTCAGCACACTCCTTTACCAAGACTACGTAGGCCGATATACCTGCCTTGGGATCACAATGAAGATTAGTAAAATTGGATCCCATCTCTTTCAGATATTTATACGTATATGAATACATAACTGGACATAAGCAATAAAACTATGTTCCTGAATTCGGATCACGCGGTTAGCGAATGAATTCCATTTTCTCTAACTCAGTTTAGAGGTGGAGAACTATCCAGACCTCATGTTAGCCTTTTGGTTTTTGCCTTCATGTCTCGAGACCCATCCTAGCTCACAATATTTGATCATCTTGGGACGCAATATTTTATCTTTATATTTATTTTAAAAATCTTCTTTAAAATATTATTGCAATGTTTCTAACAAAAATGAAAATATCCGTTGGGGGTCATTAATTAATTTTTAGAAGAGAGTTGTACTTTGAATGCATCCAAAATGTTTAGTTGGTTTAACCATTTATTTCTTATCATGTGCTCTCATCATAGAGTTAATGAAATTATTGTTTTCCTGAAGGTTTGCGATGATGGTGATCTAGCTGTATTTTTATATTGGACTATTTCCATCATCTAATATGCCTATTGAATGTCTTTAGAAAAGTTTAATTTTATTTAAATATTCCAAATACATTCAACTGTTAGTAATATCACAGCAAACAGGTTAGTATATGCACCAACTGTTAGTAATATTACAGCAAACATGTTAGTATATGTACCAACTGTTAGTAATATCACAGCAAACAAGTTAGTATATGCACTAACTATTAGTAATATCACAGCAAATGGGTTAGTATATGCACAAGGTTTAGAGAGGTATTTTTCTCCCCTCTTCTTCGGGTGTTGCTGGCCTGACTAGTGACAGTACAAGCAAGGACCCAGGTTTGAATCCCATGCTAGTACTATCACTGGTCAGGCCATCAAGACCCGAAGAAGAGGGAAGAAAAATACTTCTCGAAATGTTATGCATATACTAACCCGTTTGTTATGATATTACTAACAATTTATGCATATACTAACTTGCTTACTGTGATATTAATAACAGTTGTACATATACTAACCTGTTTGCTGTGATATTACTAATAGTTGGTGCATATACTAACCTGTTTGCTGTGATATTACTAACAGTTGAATGTATTTGGAATATTTAAATAAAATTAAACTTTTCTAAAGACATTCAACACACATATTAGATGATGGAAATAGTCCAATATAAAAATACAGTTAATGAAATTATGTCTCTCTCTCTAAATTGTGTAATCTGACCATTGGCTAGAAATATTCCCTAAAATTATAATATAAATTTGTCTCATGACATTAAGGGGATTTTCCTACATAACTGTATGCGGTTGCAGGGAAAATAGCCTGTAGCACCATTAATAAAGCTTTGTGTAATTCTGCAAATGTAAATAATAAAAGTTTCTTTTGTCTTTCATTCACTATAATTAAAACCTAGTAGTATTGTTTTTCTTTTGTGATATATGTATATAAACCTGGTCATTATATATGTTAAAAATTCCTTTTTGTGGTCTCTTCTCTCTCTGATCACCGAGCATACATTAAGAATAAATTCTAGTGAAGTCTGGGGAGTAAGTCACTTAGTAGCAATCTGGAGGAGTAGGTGAGGTTCGAACCCCCTCTACCTGCATCTCTAGGTTAGGTTAAAGCAGCTCTACTTTTCATACTATTACACTAGAGGTTCCTCATAATTCAACTTGATAGTAAAAAATGATCCTGGAAAATGATGAGCAGGCAAAGACCTAAGACAAAATTATTTTTTTAGCATGCCTATTTATACAGTTAACTTAAAAAACACTTTTATTTTTATAATTAACCAAAGCCAGTATTTTTAATCATTTCACATTTATAAAATTCCTTAGACAGGTAAACAACATGTTTAGAGATAACAACTAACTATCTTAATCCCAATATATATATATATATTTATTAAAATTTTAAATATTTGCAAAATATGAAACAAAGCTTAATAAAAGAAATCAGTTTTTAAAGTCTTAATACTGAAAAAATCTATTTTATCAAAATTTTTCTTAATTGAATCTGATCCTTTATAGTTATATTTAATTAAACTGTTTTCCAGTAACATAACTTTTTGAAACAAATTTATTCAGAAGAAACAAATTAGTTTATTTTTTTAAAACAAAATTTAAAATTAACTTTTTTATTTTAAGCCCAAATACCTTTATCAATACATGTGTGTGCCTATAATAGAAACCTAAATTTAATTAAAAAAATCTAAGTTTAATTTGTGAAATCTAAATCCAATTCATGATTTCCAACTTTTTTAATTATAAATTGAGATAAGCAATCTATCTCACTATATAGAGAAATGTGTAAATGCATGTCAAAATATATTTAACAAACAAATTAAGACAACAAACCAAATAAAACATTTCATAATTCTTTTATCTTATATTTGCCTTAAAGCAGTGATATACTCATCGCTCTACTTGAGAATCATCTACTTAAGTATGAATATTCCATGAACACTTGACGGATATGTGAAATGCAATCAAGTTCACTGCACTACAGCCAGACATTAATTTTCTGATTTTGACTGACTTCACTAATGATATCACTGACTATTCATATAAACATAAATAAAACTGTCTACTAGTTTTAGAATTGACTACTACAGTTAAAAACTAAATGAAATTTTAACTATAAATAAGACATCAGAAAAACAATCCATTTTATCTCTCTATGATTTTAAATCATTTTTTATTATTATTACTGTTTTTGAAATAAAGACAGTCTACTATTAATCTAATTCAAAAACATCTACTATCCAAATAAAATTGCAAAACATTATTCTGAATTGTTATTTTAATTATGGATACAAAAAAAAAAATGTTTGCTCATATAAATATATTCTGTATTTTAAAATGTTATATTATTAATAATAAAATAAATATAAGCAATTTACAAAAAGTATTTCAATATATATAAGCTATAGTTATTCCAATATCAGCCTTTCAAGCTAATTGAGCACGCACCTTTTGAGTGTTAAATAAATGAATACTCTCTTCTTCAATCCAAGATATAGTATTTATGCAGGAATAAAAAGAATTGCATGCGCCTTTTGAGTGTTAAATAAATGAATACTCTCTTCTTCAATTCAAGATATAGTATTTATGCAGGAATAAAAAGAATTCTTTTTATTCCTGCATAAATACTATATCTTGGATTGAAGAAGAGAGTATTCATTTATTTAACACTCAAAAGGCGCATGCTCAATTAGCTTGAAAGGCTGATATTGGAATGAAATATAATTGTAAGCATGGCGCTAGATAAAATATTTGCTTATAAGCTATAGTTAGTAAAATTAATGTTTAAATTTTTAGCAGAGTGTGGATTTATAATGAGGAGAAAGTTTTATTGTTGAAATATAAAAAATTCACAAACCCCAAAAGAGCCCTGGAATCAGGGATTTCAGATTAGTGATAGCCTATTTACAATCAAATTTGCATCAATCATCCTAACTTCAAAGAATAAAATAAAATTATGAAATATTAATGAAGTAACTAAAATTTGTCAAAAATAAAAAATAACAATAAAAGAGCAAAAATATTATCTACTTAAAAAACTGTTTAACAATTGAACAATTCAAATACCTTCTAATCATATTTTTATGAATATTCCCTCTATTTTCTGGCAATAATTTGCCTTAGGAGATTTGGATGCTGCATAATTTATAGTAAATTATGCTCAGTTCATTTGAGTACAATATTCAATTCATTCAATCAATCAAACATTTTTTTTTTTACTTTGAGAGAATTTCTCGTTCTTGAGTACAATGCTACCCACCATTAAACTAAATTACGAAAAATAAATTTACAGTGAAATCTTAATCCAATGTTGACACATATTTCACATACTTTTTACAGATAATATTAACTTTTCTTTGCATTATTATTCTTCAAAGTGTTGTTTTATTGCATGGATCACAGATAAATTATAATTTTGATGCAACTTTTTAAAAAAAAAAATTGAAAGAACATGAAGTACTATTTGCTCTCCATTTTCTTTGGACTAGGTGAAGATTTAAAAACACTGTTGTCAAAAAAAATATGAGAATGATTATGATGATGTGTTTTGATTTTAATTTAATGCAAGTGTTTCTATGTGTAATCATATCAAACACAGTTCTATCCATTATCCTAATTTAATATATTTTAATTCCTATTATTGTTTTGTTAAATTACGATGTATTTATTTTTATTAAATAAATAAATATGAAGTTGTTTTGCTCTGCCTAATAAAATACTAATGAAAATAAAACAAAAAATTACAATTACATCATATTGCAAGTTTTTATGCATAGACTATGTGCACAAATAACAATTATAGTGGAAATGTTTTAGTTATAAAAATATTGTATTTTGAATTGAAAAAAAAAATTGCCCAAACAAATCTCAATCAAAGATTTTTTTAGTAAATAATCTTACATTTTTCAAAAATTTATAAAATCTTGAACTATAATATTAATAAACGTTTCATTTATGTGTTATTTATAAAATTAAAATCAAGATTGTTGTATATGAAAATATAAAAGATCTGTAACTATCTAAATATTTTACTTTACACTAAGCCCAGTTTTTAAAATACATATATAGAATTACAGTGATATAATAATAATAATTGACTGCTTTGTTGTTCAAATGAAGTTCAAGAACCAGAAGTATCAGGGTTGAGTTGTGATTCATTTAGATCTGGAGTTTCCAACTTTTTGGTCCCTGCACTCCCATGGCTTTTAGTAAATTATCCAGTACCCTCTATTCATTATAATAAGAAATAAACAATAATTAAGTTTTCATCAAAAAGTTTAGTCTGTAAATAAATCTTAACAGGGCATTTTGAGTTATTGGACCCTGTAGCAAAAAAAAAAGTATGAACGTGTGTCTGTAGCTGAAAAGACACCTGAAATGTTGCTGGTGTGGCTAACAGACAGTATCAACATAGAACAGCCTGGAAATGTTGATAACATACTTATTTTTGGAATAAATTACTAGTTTAATATACTTATTTACCTGCTATTCACTGTATCCCCTGATATAGATTTTTGAGCTCCAGACTATCCATACTCCTGCTACACAAACAAAGCAGGACATTAAAGTCATACTAAATTTATATATATGTACATTCATAATTTTCAAATAAAAGAAATGGAATGTTTTGAATTATCAAATTTATTTGTACATCACATGCATTTCAATGAATAATTATTAAATAGTTTTTATTTATTATTTTTAATGGTTTGCCTGCACCATCAATTTTCTGACATACTTCATTTTTGTTTTCCGTTCATCTGAAAAATGATGAATCAAGGTTTCACTTTAATTATTGTTTTAGATAATAACATATTTTTATCATTAATATCATATTTATTTATTTCATTTGAAAATATCCAAATAATTCATAATGTACTTATAAAATAATTTTTGCTATTAAAAAAAAAAAACAGAAATGACAGCTTTTAATAAAGAAAGAAAAATCTAGTTTAGTCATAAATATACAGATATGTAGAAAAATTATTATATTAAATAGAACTCAGATATTTTTAAAACCTACTACATTCAGTGACAATTAAAAAATTATCATCCTATTAGCCATAACAATATAATCACAATTATAATGAAAAACCAATTTTTAATATTCAATTTATGAAATTATTCTGAATAATAGAAAGCATTCTATGCATATTAATAATGACATGACTGATATATATATAAATTTAACACACATTTATATATGAATTAGCAAATATAATGCAAGTTCAATTACAGAAATTTATAAATAGCCAGTCTCTTCTTGACATCTAATTGCACCAGTGATAAACTTAGCTATTATATTTCAGTGAATAAAACAGATGTGAAACATTTTTCATTATTTTTCAGAAACTCATTAAATCAAAAGCAGAAAAAAACTTTTTTTTTCCTTCTCCTTAAGTCATAAACTACTTTTAATATGGCAAACTTCTGGCTGCCTGGCAACACTTTAATAATTCTAGTTTTAAAGCAAAATAATGCACGTTTTTAGTTTAAAATTATAAAAACAAGTATCAATTAAAAATAATAATTTTTTATATATGCACACATATTCTTTAGTCAATAAATATGTAATACATTCTCAGCCCTTGATGATACTAGGCAACAAGATACTGTGATCAAGTAAAAAAAAAACATATTTGTATTTTAATACTGTTTGTCCTTCCTCCTAGCATACATAATTCATTTTTTAGCATCTTAAAATTTAGAGCTAAATCATAAATTTTAACAGGCCTTACTAGTTCCTTTGGTCAATACTTATCATTTACTCCCACATTTTATAGAATAAATTCACTTTTGCAGATAATTATTGTGATGTGCTGTATATAGTTTTTTTTAGATTACAATTAATTAATAATACATAAATGGTTAATATTTACATATGTTAGCCATTTTAGTATATAAATATCTTACATTGAACTTATTATAATCATAAATATTTTGAAGAACAATATTCTAAATAAATTATATTAAAGTAAAAGAATAAATACACTAAATTAAAAGCACATATAAATCAAGGAGCACATTATTAAGATACAATAAACAGACGTAAATAAAACTTCAAACATATAAAAATTGGGAAAATAAAAATTCAACTAACATATGTTTAATTTTTTGTAGTATTCAATTTTTAATACAAAAAAACCAAATGTATGTTACAATAATAGAACAAAACCCAAATTTGTTTTATCTCCATCCCATAGTTATATATTATCATCACAGAATTTGCAAATGAGTTCAAAAAAAAAAAGTTCAATGTAACGAAATATAACGTATTTTGAAATATTGATAGTAGAATAATATAAAAATGGTTAATGAAAATTCATATAGTTATAAAAGTTTGAATCAGATGGGTTTTGTTCCTTTTTTGATTCTTTTTATCCATATCATTAATGATGATCACAAAGAAATTGGTTTATGTAATAACATGCAACATAAAAAAACAATAATATGAGAAAACCTGTAATTAATATTGTAAAGCAGATATTATCTACATATATTTATAAATTAATAAACAAATGTATGATAAACAGATATGAACATAATGAAAAAAGAGCAAGACATCCAGATCATATGAACTGAATTTGTTTAAGAAGATTTTGAAGAGGATTTGTATCCAACATTTTAGTAATTACACAACAATAGTCTATAGAATTCTAGATTAATGATTTAAAGGAATAACTATACCATATTCAAATAATGAAGAAGTTACAAGTTAGAAATAACAGCCAATCTATTTTTGCATTACAGTCTTTAGACTGTAATGCAAAAATAGTTCTGAAATAATTGAAAGTGTTTTCCACAAAACATTAATTATTTAAAATATATAGAAATATGAATGATCACTATACACAAACTGATAAATAAATCAGATCCATATATTATATATTGTTTTAATATGTACTTCCATGTTAAAGTGCTTTTTTTATAATTCCCCCCCCCTTTTTTTTTTTTTGTAAAATAAATACTTTAGGATACTAAGTATATATAACATTACAATTAGTTAAATTCCAATTTTGCATTTCTCATCAATTAACACAAGACAATGAGAAAACAATAAATATTTAAATTATAAACTTATTTTGTTATTTTTAATCAGTTTACATATAAAATATTTATGTTACTAAATTTCTAAATTAAAAATAAAACGATTCATTTATCTTATATCTGTTTCTAAAATCCATTCAGATAATTTTTGTTTATTTATTTAAAAGTTTGTTATAAGATTTCGTAGGCATTTTATTTTGGAACACTTTGGCAAAGATTCAAATTAAAACCAAAGCGAGAAAAAAAAAAACTTACAACTTAATAAACAAGCAATGAAAAAAAACATACATTAACATTACTGTTTAATTCAAATAATAATTAGTATGCCATTACATATTTATATCTAGCCAATAAAGACATCAGTTTTTTCATATTATACTTTTTTTTTGAATCCACAATACTATTAAATAAAAATTTATTGCATTAAAAAAGTTGTCAATATAGTAGTAAACTTTAGTATTAAATATAACTACAAAAAAAGTTCACTAACAGAAAGTAGGCTTGTTACTTGAATAATTTTTCTCTGATTGCATAACTATTTATTGTAAGAAAGCATTCAATATTATATTCCTCAAAATTAAAATTATAAAAACTCTTTTACAATTAAAAAACTATTATGCATAAATATAATAAATTTATAAAATAAAAGCTGATGTAGAATCTTATCAGCTATAAAACACATGATCAATATGTGTCTGGGTTAATTATCTTCTGCAACAAAATGTAAAACATCCTTCAAATAAGCAATGTCCTCTTATAAAGAAATAATGAAGAATAAGAAAGTACTAAGTCAATCAATTTGTAACTAGTGAGAATAGCTAAAAATAATTACATAGTCATGGCCACAAGTCTTTATATGACTGCTAAATATACAGTAACTTATAATTAGACAGAAGGACTTAAATGGATGTCTTATTTTATTATACATCTGGGTCTCATTTTATGCGGTAGATGGGTTCCTCAGAAAATGCGCACAAAAGAAACCGCAAAAAAATAGACTTAACTTACCTTGAAAAATGGGGATAGGGGTTGTAATTTTCGGAAATTGCATAAAAGCAAAGCAAGAAGGAAAAATTACTTTAAAATTTGCATTAAAAAAATAAGGAAATAAAGTATGACTAATAAAAAAGTTCAAATATTTGAAAAAAAAATAATGCAAGACAAACTTTTTTTTATTAACTACAGTATTTAATTTTACATTTTTTCATACATATTTTAATTATTAACAGTTATTTGGCTATTTGACATATGCGTTCATTTGTGAAATGTTAAGAAATCAGATTCGTCATGTGACACAACTAGCACCACTTTCAGTCTTCAGCTGTGCTAATGGTTTTTTGTTTCTATATTAAAAAAATGAGATCATAATCAAAACAAAAAGATTATAGATTATCATTAAAAAGATTATTTTCAGTTTATAAAATCAATAAAATTATTTATTTCTGTTATAATTAACAAAATACACCTGGGTCTCATTTTACGCGATAGATAGGTTCCTCGGAAAACGCGCAAATGAAATCGCACAAAAATAGACATAACGTACATTGAAAAGGGGGGGGATGCAGTCTGTGCTTTTTCAAAATTCGCGTAAAAGCAAAGCACCAACGTAAAATTACTTTAAAATTTTTCGCGCAAAAAAAAAAATAAGGAAATAAAATATGACTAATAAAAATTTTCAAATTTGAAAAAAATTGATACAAGACAAAACTTTTTTTAACTATAATATTTAATTTTATTCAAAATAATATATTTTTATGCATAATTTACAGTACAGTAATTTACATTTTTTTATACACGTTTTAATTATTAATGCTATTTGCCGATAAACAGGTTCGTTTGCAAACTGGTAAAGATTCTTCATAAGAGGAACTACAACTAGCGTCAACTTCACTCTCATGTTGTGTTAATGGTTTTCTGTTGACAACGTAATTAGTAATTAATCTTTGAGACGATGATTTTATTAATTGTTTATGAACTTAGACTTATGATAATAAAAAGACATTTATTCACCACTGCTGTGAAAAATTTAATTAAAACAACTAAAAATTAAATTCTTATTTTTGTCTTTAATTTTTTAATTTTCAATTCCGTTTAAAAATCAAATTTCATTTCACTGCTATTACTGACCTTTTAAAAAGAAACTTATGGACACTAAATGATTAATAATTGATTACGTTTTTTTTTTAAAAAGCAAAAACAGAATGTGATTTAAAATGCAAAATTAACATGCACAATGTTTGAACAAATTTACATTATAATCTTGTAAAATTTAATGTGTGTATACATAAAATGTGTAAATCATGATTTTAATTTCATTATTGCATAAAATCTTACTATTATAAAGCACTGAAAATATTGAAATTACTAAGATGAAAGTCGAATTCCAATAATGTGCTATTACTTTCAATATAACGTAAGTACGCAAAATTTATTATTTAAAGTAATAGCGCATTATCGGATTTCGACTTCCGGTGAAATATTAATCGCATAACTTCAAAATCGTGTTAAATAAGTCCGCGTAAAAAGAGACCCAGGTGTACGTTTTGAAAGTTTAAAATTTTTGAATATTTATTGTGATATTTATATATATAAATCTATTATTATCATTTACTCATTAGTATAAGTAGGTTATTTACATATAAGCTCATAATCTAAATACCGCTTCAGGCCATATTCACGTTATCTGCTAATATAACGTTATATTTTTGAAAAAAAAAAAAAGAAGTATT
This sequence comes from Epiperipatus broadwayi, assembly GCA_028023455.1. Taxonomy (NCBI): domain Eukaryota; kingdom Metazoa; phylum Onychophora; class Udeonychophora; order Euonychophora; family Peripatidae; genus Epiperipatus; species Epiperipatus broadwayi. The sequence continues at coordinate 2,921,818 of JAQFVV010000032.1, read as the reverse complement.
TCAAGTCAAAATAAGTTATTAATAATTTAAATTTCTTGATATCTAATAAATATAGTGAAATATGAAAGATATTAAGAAGAAACATGAATCACATAACTTCAAAATCGCATTAAAATAATCCGCATAAAACGAGACCCGGGTGTATTTATGAAACTAAAAAAATAACAATTTCTTTATATATAAAAAAATTAAATTAAAAATTTTAAATTCATAAATCTAAATTTTATTTTAAAATATAATTGAATATCTACTATTTATAAATTAATGTAAATGGTAAAATTGCAATTAAATATATATATAAGAAAATTATTTTTTGCTTTCAATTATTTAAATAATATTAATGGGAAAAAGAATATTATAAACAAAATTTAATCTATATCAGTAACTGTTTATATTTAAATAATTACATTTTATGAAATATCAATTTCTTTATTACTGTTTGTGCTTGTTAATTTTTCTTTTTATAGATTTCTATTAATTGGATTTATTAAATTATAATATCTGAGATATCTATGTTCTATTCAAGTTAGTTCCAGATATATACAAAGAAAGGACAAATAGTTAATTGGGATATGAAAGTACCTCCTTTATTTTAATCACATAATAAAGGGCAAACAAATAATAATTGAATGTTTTCTCAGTTTAAAGAAATTATCTGACTAATAATGTCATAATTATTCAGCACTAAACAAGCATCTATTATATATACAATCATTCATTTGTAGTAGTCTATCTCATTCATCCACTTTGTTTTTCTTCTGATTATTGATATCAATATTGCTATTTGGATTTTGAATAATCATCATCATTATCACAATGGACATTGCCATCTGAGCATAACTTCACTAATATTCTGCTAAGTTTCAGTCATGTGTAATTGTTTACCCAAATATGAGAGGTAAAGGGATTACTATTGCTCTCATTGTTATCATCATAAAATCATTATGGCAATTTCGTCCATTAAAATCTATTAAATGCAATGTAGCTTCGGAGTATTGAATGGCGGGATCTTAAAACTATAGGTAGAAATATTGTTTTAAAAAATAAAGTTATTATAAATTACTTTTGATTTTTCAATTAAAAAAAGGGGAAACATTCTTACAAGTTAAAAAAAAAAAGATTTTCACATCAAAGGAATTTTAATATAATAATAAAAGATATTATAATGAAATCCTAAATTGTACTTCATGAATAATGCTAAAAATAATATCAAATACACTACCATAGATTTCAAAAACTTATCAAATTTCTAAGATCAAATTCATAAAGAAATATCCGCAAATGATATAACATTACAAAATTTAAAAAAACCTTAGTGACAATGCTTTATTTATATAGGACTTAGAACTCGAAAGCATTTCCAAAGTATATATTAAATGTATTGCTTTCTGAAGAAAAGAAACTTAATGCTTCAATGAAACTGTATATAAATTAGTAATTTTATTAAAAACTGAATGAAGATAATGGTTAATATCACAAACATAAAAAATATTTTTAAATAGAAATTCAGAACTAATAAATGGTAGAATTTCTGAAACCAGGGATAGTCAAATTATCATTTGATAAAAAAATACATCCCTTAATTAACTGTACAATATTATATATTGGGTCGTGTTTGGCAGACTGTACTGTCGCCGCTAGAGGCGCTGTTTCTGTGTTTTTACACAGAACATACAGGGTAGGGGCCTCAAAAGCAGACGACGCTTTTTCTGCCGATAGGTGGCGCTGTTCACCATGCATACGCACAGCGACCTTCCACAAGCTGGCTGGCAGCTTGCGTCGTCTGCTACCAAGAACCTAGGTGGCGCTGATTGCCGTAAACACATCTAGCTTATGTGTCGTCTGCTATCAGAAACTACCAAGATTCTAGCCCACTACGCGGCGCTGTTTCTCCACGTTACACACGGTAAAAACAGCAACCTCTAAACGCCTCATTGCTAACGTTTATGAACATAGTACTTAAAACATTCAGGGCCTATAATGTACAGGGGTGAATAATTTATAAAGTCATAACTATTTAAATATATGGTCAAACGTAATAATTTTACATTCTATTTCACCATTTCATGAATCGATGTATTTTTAAAGTATGACTTTGTAAAAAGCGATCTGTTTTTTTAATTATTTACTCTAAAAGTGGTTTTTTTTTTTGTAAATAAAACAAAACGTGAGTTTCGGTCTGTTTTTTTTTTTTAAAAAAAAAAAGCTAATTTTTTTCCCTACGGCAGTATATCGTTCAAAAATGTATTATTTTAAAAGATTATTGTTTGTAAAACTTTTTTTTTTACACTTTCAATTAATATTTTCAATAAATTTTAAAGTAATATAAATTATATTTCGGTTTATAGATTACTATTTCGAAAAATAAAGTGTTAGTTGCGTGCTGGGTATACCTTGTGTGCTTGTTACTCGCGAGCAATAATTCGAAGATATCTTTATCAAAACTTCCTCTCACAATAATATTAAAGGCATAAATATTTATTGAAATTGTATTTAAAATTTTAGAATCATTTTAATAACTAAAAATATCATATACTCACAAGGAAATTTCAAAATAATAGGTTTAATAAGTACCGTATGAGAAAAGTAAGAGTCAGAAAAAAAAAAAAAAGATTTAGAGCAAAATATATATACATTTAATATCTTTATTGATGGTTGGAATTTAAAAAGTTTCTTTCAAAACTGATGCTCGTGTTAGGCTTGTATACTGTTAAAATTAAAACTATTCGTCCTCATAAATAATTTGGAAGACATTGCTTGTCAAAATTGGATAATCATTGAAAATTATATATGATCTTAATAGCCTAAAATTCAGAAGCCTGATAGTACTGTCTTTGCCAGTGCACTGTTTCTTTCTTTCATTATTGATACATAAGTAAGAACAGGTAAAACACATTTATTAAAAATCTTGCTTTACAGACACGTAGATATATTTACTTTTAGTATCAAGTTATTTCTACCAAAAGCACTCCAACCAAGTTTAATCCTATGATTAATTTCATCCATTATGTTTCCATATGTATTAATAATCTGACCAACTTGTTTGTAACTGTTAACTTCTTCTAACTCATCATAATCAATCTTTATTTTCATATTTTGAGAAAATCCATTAAACTTTACTTTAGTTTTTTAACATTTATCTTTAGTCCTACTTTCATCTGATAACTCCTGCAACATTTCCTGCAGCTCTGAAGCATAAGTTGCAAAAACAACTACATCATCTGCAAAATCTAAATGACTTAAATAATCTCCATTTACTTTCACTCCTTTAGCTTCCCATTTTAATCCACAAAATATTTCTTGCAGCACTGCTGTAAAAAGTTTTGGAGATATGGAGTTACCTTGTCTTACACCCTTCTCAATGTTGACTTTAATAATCTTTGTTAAAAAATAAATTTACTGATAAAGATTTCATAAGTTTTCCAATCAGCTTCTAAAAGCTTATAACTAAATCCTCTCATTCATTCCCACACAGAATTATTTAGACTGCAAGTGAGACTTTGTTAAGAGAAAGCAAAATTACGCTGGAAAATGAGACACCAACAATACAAATCTAATATCACTTATGTTGAGAGAAAAATCTATTAAATCTTAAACTAGACAAATCTATAAGCATTCTTCCTGCTAGCAAGAGCAATGTAACATTTGTAAATGGATAATAGTAATTATGATACAATAAGAGCTTCTCCCAACAGACTAAAAGTCCCATACTAGCTATGAATCACAACTGTAAATATTATTTAGAAAGCATCCCCGATCACAACTATTTCAATGATTCAGAAAAAATTAGATTGACATATTTTGGCAAAAATTCCACATCTTTGTGGTCATCTAAAATCAATAAAGGCCAGGTTCCATTAAGATCTATTGTTAATTCTGAAAACTCACTATATCAAAAATTCTAATGTTCTTCGTCCTTTGGCATAGAAGAGACAGTTCTATGTTAGAGATTCTAAGAAAATTGTAGAATTAATCAACATGAAAAGTGAAGGAACTAACATATTGGGAAATTTTGATGTGAAAAACTTAATCACAAAAGTACTCTGTGATAAAGCATTATCTAATGTAAAAAAAAGATTAAATACCAATAATAGTGTACAAACCAGAATAATTTTTCCACTTGATAGTTTATTACACTTAACATTCTGCACAGCATACTATTATTATATACTATAGAATTCTTCCAACAAAATCAAAAGATGCTTTTTGATTCCTTATTGCTATCTCTGATCAGCAATATTTACATGGAAGAACTTGAAACTACAACCATAAATAAAATTCTATCTACAATTAAAGTCTGGCTTTTCTATGGCCATACGATAAAGCATTTCTACAAACATTCTGGATACTATCAATAATTATGTTCTTTTAATTAAATTCACAATAGAATTAAAACAAGAACAGACATTACAGTTCTTAATTTTCTTTTGACAAGATTCCCTCATAGCAAAATCAAAATTACAATCAACAGAAAACTCACACACTCTAATCAGAATAAAAATTCTTATTCAGAAACCAATAACTTGGAAAAAGAAAAATCATAAAGCATAAACTCTCATGAAAAATACTTATCCATCAGCTATCATTATGAAATAGCCAATTAAAAGAAACACCATAAAAACAATTATAGGTATTAAAGCGTATCCATAGATATTAGTAATTGCAGCTAAACTAAAGTAAATCTGTGATCAGTATATTAAGATTCCTTTCCAAAGTCATAAGTGCCCTATGAAAAAGTCTAACTTCTATAAAACACAAACTGCAAATATTGAAAAACAAAAACTGCATCTATGAAATACCATGTGAATATGGAAGAACATATATGGCTGAAATCATCTGACTCATTTCAAAATACGTAATTAAAAGAACAAAAAGTAATGATTAAAAAGAAAAACCAAATGGACCTAAAATACATTGGACAAGAAAAATAACAGGCAGAAAGTAAAAAGTAAAATTTGTATAAACCATTCACATTTATAGTAGATAACTTTATAAATCAGTCTAATGTAAATAATTCATAATATTTCAAAACTACTCATTAACCTTGCCCTTAAAAAAACTGGAGAAACCAAGAGAATCTTCATAGATAAATATATAAAATTTCTAGTGACTTGGTTTTTCAGAATAGCCTAATTAGTAAGAGCAAGCATTATCTTAAATTCACAAAACTAAAATCGAAGGTTCAATTTCCATGCTAGTACTTTCACTGGTAAGGCCAGCAACATTTGAAGAAGAGATGAGTAAAAAAGAGCACTCAAAATGTTGTAATAAATTAATCTGTATGCTTTGCTAACAATTGAATGTATTTAAAAGTTTAAATAAAGTTAGATATCTTTTAAAAATATTTCATAATTATTAACAGATGATGGAAATAGTTCAATATATAATTACAGGTAAAATCCCTATCATCACAAATTTTCAGATAAACATTTCCTGTTTTCAAATCAATATGTATAATGCTTGGGACTGTTTTTGTTTCTCCAAAATAGTCTAAAGACTTATTTGAATTGAAACACCTAATGTAGTAAGGAATTTGACTGCAATGGTATGTTGACTAGATATTTTGAGGTTTTATTAATCAACTATCTGGCTGGGGGATTTAACTATTAATGGGATGTTGTTTATACATGTATATCATATTTTGAAATTCTGAAAAAGCTAAAATCAGTAACTTTTCCTAAATTCATTTATTTTTGTTTTTATAGAATATTTGCTTATCAATAGTTGTTCTTTATTAAAATTAAAACTGCAAAATTTTTATATGTTCATTCATCACCTGTGTTATTCACCTCCAAATCATAAGTCTTTGACTTAGTAAATGAGACTTATGCAAAGCATTACAATCAGAATGGCATTGCTTTGGGTGAGATGAAAATCTATCAGAAGATAAGTCTGTTTTATAGCAGTCAAGATAATTTCAGGTCCAATGATGTATATTAAAATCACTGTTATTAAAAAGCTAGTAATTGTATTTGAGTTGACCGAATGCCAGACCATTGATTCTCCCTCCCCCAACACAAATATTAATTTCTTGAATATTTAGCACTGCACATCGTGCTCTTGATTGAATGCCTCCAGTAGTTAAGTGACCAAATTTATACTTAAATAAAATTGGAGTGAATAAGGCATGGGCATTCACTATTTCATCCTAGCTCAGATTAATAAAAAATGATCAATGGTCAAAGATTTTCTTTGTCTGTTTTCTTTTTTCTCCTGAAAATTTTTTAAAATTATTTGTTCCCTGATTGTTTTTAATTAAGATATGAGCATTGAAAGTCAGAAATCCAATGCACACAGTAATTGTTTTTACTATAAAGTGCTATTAAAATGGTTTAGTATCTTTGGACTTCTCCATAGAATTTCATTTATAACTTGTACTGCAGCTACACCTGAATTTTGTGACTGGGCAATTATGTAGCCTACAACTATTGTAACTGTCCAATTTTTGTATTCTTGAACCTAAATATTTAAATTATTTGACTAATCTCATAAAAATAAAAATTACAAACATTCTCAAATTGCATTAGGGAAGGGGGAAGCATAATTTGTGATTCATTTTAAAGATAATAATATACAAAATAAAACTCTAATTTTATTCATATCTAATTATGTACCAATAAAGGCTAAATACCTAAACATTTAATAACCTCTTAATTCTTATGATATTTAAGATAATTTAGAGTTGAACCTAACAATATGAAAAATTAGGTAAAAATATTATTCATTAGTAACTCTTTTGTCTTACTTTCAAATAATTCAAATTAATGATACGAAAACAGATATAGAAAGTATCTTTCATATTAGGAACAAAGAAATTATAATTCTTTAACATACCACTCAAAAGAAAATTACTTCTTATATTTATTTATATTCATTAATTATAAAATTGTTAATTATAAAGCACCCATTACATTAAATATTAGAAATATACTTCAAATAATATATATAAACATGCTTTATAAAAATGTTTTCAATTTAATAATTCAAGAAAATTACTTTAATATGTTGACTTTCCCAGTATCATTATCTAATCTAATTGTTGCTGTTGCATTTTTATAAATATTCTTTAAAATATGACAATATCTTGGATCTATACCTCAATGATATCTCTAGAATTGTCATTATGATGTATTATAGCATTTGTGATCAAACAGAAAACAGTGGCAAACTTAAAGGAGATAATAAATATACTTGAATTTATTTACTGCTTAGAATCTCTACAAATTTTCTAATATAATGTTTGTGAGTAGTTAGGTGGTTTAATGAATCTATAAATGAATTTCTAAATAGACAAATTTTAATATATATCACCCAACAGAGACACTTAAATATTTACCAATTTCACAATATCAACTAATAAACTATAATTTACTTTGATTAATCGTTAAGATTTGATTTAATGCAAGAAATTGTCTACACTCAGGAGGTTACAAATTTCTTGTCATCCTATTAATTGAAAGGAAACCCTTTGATTCCTCTTGGAGGCCTTAAAGAAACTGAGCAAGGCAAATTCTTAATGTCCACTCCATATGTTCTTGTCATTTGCAGCTGTTATTACTATGTGATTATTCATACAGTATATAAACATGGATGGGCTGCTCACCAACACGCATTAGCCAGCGCAACGAAGTTATTGGATTTTTACCTCTGAGTTTAAGATCAAAAAACACCATGGACTTTCTTCTCAGTTGCCTGATAAGACAGAATGAATGCTTGTGTAAATGATAATATTTTTCCAATATATATATACAATTATGACAGACAAAAATAAATCATGGCCCTTATTCCCAGGAGACTAAAGTCACCAACCAAGGCAGCAGTTGGTGGCCGAAGGCAGAGGCTGCACAGAATCCCCATGCCTTTTTTATTTAGGCACTTACAACAGCAGATCACTTTCAAGTGAAGAAAGATTGCAAGAGTTAGAAGAAAAACTGTCTTATATTAAATGGGATATTATTGGACTTTGTGAAGTTAGAAGAAAAGGCGAAGAGACAATTGTTTTAAAAAGTGAACATGTACTCTATTACAAAGGCACAAATATTGGAAATACAAGTGGAGTAGTATTCATTATAAATAAAAAGTGGAAGAACAACATTGTGGAGATTGATGGTGTATTGGACAGAGTGGCAAGATTAGTTATATAACTTAATAGCAGATACCAAATGCAGATAATTCAGGTTTATGCCCCAACAAGTTCCCAAAGTGATGAAGTAGTAGAAGATTTTTATATGGATGCACAAAAGGCTTTTGGTCAGAGTTAACAACATTTTAAAATTGTTATGGGAGACTTTAATGCTAGAATTGGTAAACAAATGAAAGATGAAAGTGCTGGCGGTAATTTTGGTTATGTTAATAGAAATGAGAGAGGACAGAGACTTGTGGAGTTTGCAGGAAAAGGAAAACTTTATATTATGAATTATTTTGAGAAAAATTTTAAAAGGAAATGGACATGGAAGCATCCAAATGAAAATACAGCAGAATTGGATTATATTTTGACTAACAGAAAATACATATTTCAAGATTGTAATGTTCTTAATAAATTTAACAGAGGAAGTGATCATCGATTAGTAAGATGTGAAATACATGTTAATGCAAAACTAGAGAGACAAAAATTATTAAGAAAAACAATATTTACAGTTGATAATCCTAATTTTCAGAAACATTCTAATGAATTTAAATTAGAACTTACAAATAATTTTCAAGTATTAGTAGATTTTGAACATGATTCAGATTTGAATGAAATTAATATGAAAACAACTGATACACTTTTAAAAACTGCAACAAAAATAGCTGGTTGAAAAAAGCTGCACTTGACCAATAACATTTCTACTGAGACTAAAGAATTTATGAAAAAAAGAAGGAATATGAATATATACAAAAATGATGCATTAAAAAGGATTGAATATCTCAAATTTTGTAAAATGATGCAGAAAAGATTTGAAAATGATATAAGAAAGTATAACTGTGAACTAGCAAGGAAAGCAGCAGAAGGGAATGAAAGTCTCAAAAGTGTAAAACAACATTTTGGTATTGGTAGGAAATTCATATCTGCAATAAAAAAAAAAGCTGCAATTATTACTAAAAAGAGAGATGACATCATGAAATGGATAGAAGACTTTTATAAAGAATTATATAGTAAATAGTAAACAGAGCAAAACTCTCCATACAGTATTGCCACCTGTGCTAAACAGAGTAATCAATGGATGCCAGAAGGCTTGTGCATAAAATCCCTATCTAATGCCTACTCATCCAATATCCCCAGACTAGTTTCTGGCTTGTGGCCTTCGTCAGTGAGGAGCTTTGGATCTGAGAGCACTGCATCTAGATCTTAGGATCTAATGCAACCCTCTAGCAACCATCTTTTATCTCTACTTAACTACAAAACTATGAGATTGAAATTGAAAACACAAAAAATATTTTCAATCTAAGCTCAATAGCTTATATAGTCATATGGGTCTGAACTCAGTTCAGCACCCATACATTTTGGTGTCTTTGGCTCTTTTACAACCATAGCCACCACTATCCTATTAGGCAGGATTGGTGTTAAACCATTAAGCATCACATGATCATATATAGGAAATGTGATCATGTGATGAATTATATAGTAATAAAGAAGAAATACCTCCTATATCTATGACATCTTCTGAATTACCCAGAATTTTAAATGAAGAAGTGAGACATGCAATTAAATATATGAAGAACGAAAAGATTCCAGATTCCAGGTAATAGTAGAATTATAATTGATATATTAAAAGAAGCAGGGGAAAAAATAGAATTTTTTTTTTGCAATGTTATATACCAAATGTCTAAATGATAAAGATGTACTAGATGATTGGAAGAATGCAGTATTAATATTAATATTTAAAAAAGGTGATAAAGAGGATATTAGAAATTACAGACCTATCAGCCTTTTATCAGTTACATACAGATTTTTTACCAAGATAGTTACAACTCGTCTACAGAGAACATTGGATTTCCCCCAACCAAGATAAGCTGGATTTAAAAGTGGTTTTAGTACAGGAGATCATATCCAGGTATTGAGAGAAGTTATAGAAAGGACAAATGAATATGAGTTGCCATTATGTTTTGGATTTGTAGACTATGAAAAGGCATTTGAATCTATAAACTTTTCTTCAGTGATTAAAGCATTGGATCATCAAGGTATAGACCCAAGATATTGTCAAATTTTAAAGAATATTTATAAAAATGCAACAGCAACAATCAGATTAGATAATGATACTGGGAAAGTCAACATTGAGAAGAGTGTAAGACAGGGTGACTCCATATCTCCAAAACTTTTTACAGCAGTGCTGCAAGAAATATTTTGTGGATTAAAATGGGAAGCTAAAGGAGTGAAAGTAAATGGAGATTATTTAAGTCATTTAGATTTTGCAGATGATGTAGTTGTTTTTGCAACTTATGCTTCAGAGCTGCAGGAAATGTTGCAGGAGTTATCAGATGAAAGTAGGACTAAAGATAAATGTTAAAAGACTAAAGTAAAGTTTAATGGATTTTCTCAAAATATGAAAATAAAGATTGATTATGATGAGTTAGAAGAAGTTAACAGTTACAAACAAGTTGGTCAGATTATTAATACATATGGAAACATAATGGATGAAATTAATCATAGGATTAAACTTGGTTGGAGTGCTTTTGGTAGAAATAACTTGATACTAAAAGGAAATATATCTACGTGTCTGTAAAGTAAGATTTTTAATAAATGTGTTTTACCTGTTCTTACTTATGTATCAATAATGAAAGAAAGAAACAGTGCACTGGCAAAGACAGTACTATCAGGCTTCTGAATTTTAGGCTATTAAGATCATATATAATTTTCAATGATTATCCAATTTTGACAGGCAATGTCTTCCAAATTATTTATGAGGACGAATAGTTTTAATTTTAACAGTATACAAGCCTAACACGAGCATCAGTTTTGAAAGAAACTTTTTAAATTCCAACCATCAATAAAGATATTAAATGTATATATATTTTGCTCTAAATCTTTTTTTTTTTTTTTCTGACTCTTACTTTTCTCATACGGTACTTATTAAACCTATTATTTTGAAATTTCCTTGTGAGTATATGATATTTTTAGTTATTAAAATGATTCTAAAATTTTAAATACAATTTCAATAAATATTTATGCCTTTAATATTATTGTGAGAGGAAGTTTTGATAAAGATATCTTCGAATTATTGCTCGTGAGTAACAAGCACACAAGGTATACCCAGCACGCAACTAACACTTTATTTTTCGAAATAGTAATCTATAAACCGAAATATAATTTATATTACTTTAAAATTTATTGAAAATATTAATTGAAAGTGTAAAAAAAAAAGTTTTACAAACAATAATCTTTTAAAATAATACATTTTTGAACGATATACTGCCGTAGGGAAAAAAATTAGCTTTTTTTTTTTAAAAAAAAAAAACAGACCGAAACTCACGTTTTGTTTTATTTACAAAAAAAAAAACCACTTTTAGAGTAAATAATTAAAAAAACAGATCGCTTTTTACAAAGTCATACTTTAAAAATACATCGATTCATGAAATGGTGAAATAGAATGTAAAATTATTACGTTTGACCGTATATTTAAATAGTTATGCCTTTATAAATTATTCACCCCTGTACATTATAGGCCCTGAATGTTTTAAGTACTATGTTCATAAACGTTAGCAATGAGGCGTTTAGAGGTTGCTGTTTTTACCGTGTGTAACGTGGAGAAACAGCGCCGCGTAGTGGGCTAGAATCTTGGTAGTTTCTGATAGCAGACGACACATAAGCTAGATGTGTTTACGGCAATCAGCGCCACCTAGGTTCTTGGTAGCAGACGACGCAAGCTGCCAGCCAGCTTGTGGAAGGTCGCTGTGCGTATGCATGGTGAACAGCGCCACCTATCGGCAGAAAAAGCGTCGTCTGCTTTTGAGGCCCCTACCCTGTATGTTCTGTGTGAAAACACAGAAACAGCGCCTCTAGCGGCGACAGTACAGTCTGCCAACCACGACCATATATTGTAATGGAATGGATTTATTACATGTGTGACCAGATTCCTAACGACACAACTAGATAGTGTCTAGTCCCAATAGTTGATTGTAAATGGTAATGGAACAGAACAATATGGCTATTTGAGCCATTCATTTTATTGTACATTGAAGTGATGGTATGAGTTTGAGCCCCTAGATGTTGCCAATTATAAATATCACCTTTTATGGTATGCTTATTTTATCACAGACATGTATTGTTGCCATATGCTTGCCCTCGAGGTCCTCAAGGTTGTGGGCTTTCCTCATATTCCCGTTATTCCTCGGTATTTAAACTGTATGATCATACACATGATCATAATAAGCTAGGGTAATGATTATCATAAGTTTGATATAAAACTAAAAATATTTACATCTGAATAGTGTGTGTGATATGGCACGGGTAATGGAAAATTAGATAAATGATAAGGCATGGGTAATGGAAAGTCAGATAAATAATATGACATGGGTAATGAAAAGTTAGATAAATGAAAAAACATACACAAATTCTAATCAAATAAAATAAATCATTACAATCGTTTTGAACAAATCAATTTGATGTTTAGGTAGGTCAGATCATCCTTCACTTGATTCATATGATAATATGATCATCCCCCTAACTTTTTGACTCCATGAAGGATTGTCATCCACTACCCACTCTAACCAGTTGCTTAGTCTAACAACATAATTCATGATTATTTTGATATAATCACCTGGTTGATCAATCCTTCTATTCCTTGGCTTTAATCCCTGGTAATGTGTAGTGATTTAATGACTCGTCTTTGGGTATGAAATCCTCCCTTGACATTACCAGTGTTTATGGTAGCAATAGTCATTCATGCAAGAGGTTTAACAAATAATAATATTCAAGTTAATTTAACAACGACAATAAACATATAAAAGTGTCCTGTACTAGTGAGAAAATTTAATATTTTATAGATAAAAATCTCATCTCAGCAGTTGGTAGGTCTAGAGATCAGCGTCTAGATTTTATTACAATCCAAATTTATCATGATTGACGTATAGACCCCCTTATATAATTATGATTGATTATTATAGGATTGGATCATCAATTCTTTCAAAAAAAAATAATAACAAAGTTATACAACAAAGAAAATGGATTCTACATGATACATATATAATATGGATAATTGAAATTGTTAGTTCATGTAGTTAGCTATTCAATAAACATCACATGACTACCACTTCTTACGCTTGCTTATAACTGTTATTAAAACAGGAAAAACTCACTATATGTATTGCCATACTGCAAGCTAGAGTAAACTTGTGCATAAATCCCAATCTAGTGCCCACTCGCCCAATATCGCCAGAGATGCCTTTGTCAGTAAAGAGCCTTGGATCTGAGAGCACTGCACCTAGATATTAGAATCTAGTTTTGTAGTTAAGTGGCGATATAAGGTGGCTGCTGGAGGGTTGCATTAGATCCTAATATCTAGGTGCAGGGCTCTCAGATCCAAGGCTCCCCCCCCCCAATGACAAAAGCCACAAGCCAAAAATGGGGGATATTGGAAGAGTAGGCACTAGAGGGGGATTTTATGCCCAAGCCTTCTGGCATCCATTGATTACTCTAGCTTGCAGTTTGGCGATAAGTATAGTGAGTTTTGCCTGTTTTAATTAATAGTTAGTTATTCTTCAGCACATGCATACACAGATGACAAGATGGCTGGTACCTTCTAGATTAAGAAAATTCTTGGATCTTGGGAGTAGGTAATCCATATAATATTAAAACAGGCAAAAACTCACTATATGTATTGCCACACAGCAAGCTAGAGTTCAATGGATGCCAGAAGACTTGTGCAAAAATCCCCATTTAGTGCCTACTCATCCAATATCTCCAAAGTAGTTTCTGGCTTGTGGCCTTCATCAGTGAGGAGCCTTGAATCCGAGAGCACTGCACCTAGATCTTAGGATCTAATGCAAACCTCCAGCAGCCACCTTTTATCTCTAGTTAACTACAAAACTGTGAATCTTAAATTGAAACACCTTAATATTTTCAATCCAAGTCCATCAGCTTATATAGTCATATAGGTCTGAACTCAGTTTAGTACGCATACATTTTGGTGTCTTTGGTTCTTTAATAACCATAGCCACCATTTGATGTTGTGTGGTCGTCATCTAGGTATTCGGTTGACAACTTGACAGTAGAAAGATGATGTTCCTTTGTTTACTGCTTCTTTCTCCATGATCTAGTGAACATGTTCTCCTCCTGGTGATGGCAAAGACATTACTGACGTTATTAGCTTATAAAGTCGAATTATTCATATACATGTGACTGGCAGTCTTCCATCTATGACATTTAATGAACTTCCAGTGCTTTTCTCAAGAACTGGACGAGCCACCAGGCAGTGCTGGAGAGCCACCAAGAAGCCTGCAATTGATAATTTTTTTTTAATATTCGCTAAAAATCGCTTAATTTTAGAAATGGTACCCCCCCCACCGCATGAGACAAATCGGTCAAAATTGCTGAAATTGAAATGTAAAAAAAAAAAATAGCTAAAAATCATTTAATTTTAGAAATGGTAGACCCTCCCGCCACACAACAAATCAGCCAAATGCGCTGAAATTGAAATGTATAATTGGAAAAAAAAAACTATAATAAAAGCCTACGAAATTAAACAAAAACATACTAAATGTCAAAGCGATTTAAAAAAGAATCATCTTCAGTTATCTAACTAACAGATAATAATTCAAACCTCGTAGTAACCTGTAATAGCGCATTAGTTTATATTAAAAATTATTGCAAATAAAAAATCGTACATATATAAAATCAACAAAACAGAAATAAAATAATCAGAATAGAAAATTGAAATTTAAAACAAAAGTTGATTATAACATCTGAGGCAAATAATGTTTATAAATCCCCCTCCCCTCCCGCACAAAAGGTTCAATGAAAAATAAGTAAAGTGCAAATTATGAATGCTATTTTTAAAATCCTATGAAATAAATGAGAAAAAAATATATAATAAAAGCCTACGATTTTAAACAAAAACATACTAAATCTCAAAGCGATTTAAAAAATAAAAGTATTTATAAAATGTAAAAATAACAGCACGAAAAATTGCGGGAAATGTCTTAAAAAAGAATCAGTCTCAGTTATCTAACTAACAGATATAATAATCTTTTATTAATAAAGGTTCTTTTTGAAAGTACATATTAAGTAATCAATGTTCCTATTAATCTATAATAGCGTCATTAGAGTTTAAATTCAGTTAATATGTTACTCTATTACTAGTTTATATCAAAATTATTGCAAGTACTAGGATTAAGTCGCACATATATAAAATTAACAAAATATACATAAAATAATCAGAATAGAAAATACAATTTGAAAGTAATTTACCAATTTCCCTGGGGAGTGAGTTCATCTTTCAGCAGGTCATTGAATTTTTGCATCCTTACAAAATGAAACTTGGGCATTGTAGATCGCTCCATTAGTGACAAAATATGGATATATATATTATATTTTCCCCATCTATTGATCGCATTTTCTTTCACTTAAAGTTTTTTATTTTTAAAATAACTTACGCACAATTTAGAAACTGAAAAAATAGCTAAACATTTTTGGTACTATATGTAGTATAAAGAAATTTCCAGAACTCGGGTCACGTGACTGATTGATGTTGCAAGTTTTATCGTGGGGAAATTGATCTCTACATTTTTAAAATCAACAAGTGTATTTTTTTTTACAAAAGCACCCTATTTTTTTAAAAAATAGAAAATAATACTTTTTCTCGTTTTAAATTATAAATCAATAATACCAACAAATTAAAAATCCTTCTTTTTCTTTTCAAAAACTTTATTTTCTTGTATCAATACTAAACATATATTTATAAGTTGTGAATGGAGGGAGTTTGAAGATGGTAAATGTAACAATTTATATAATATAAAACTCCAACGTTTCAACTGTTTTTATCTTCTTACAGTTATTTTTGGAGTTTTATATTATATAAATATGTTCAGTATTGATATAAGAAAATAAAGTTTTTGAAAAGGAGAAGGATTTTTAATTTGTTGATATTATTGGAGAACATATATATTTTAAAAGAAAAAGTGATTGTACATTTGCAGTGTTATAATATATGATTATAAATCAAATAATTTATATATATGCATTTTCTCAAAATATTGATCCATCAAGCTTTCTGGGGTTTCTTGGGAGGGGCTTCCTCCGTTATTATTTTTTATTTGGCTTTGGGATGAAAGGAAGTAAAACGAAAACATTACTGTTCTATTTAGTTTGTGCTTTAATGAAGACAAAACTTAACCCTAACATGTAATACTTTTTATTTATTGTTTGAAAAAAATTCGAATGAAAACTGCTATACACATTCCATAAGTTTTAAAGTTTATACAGCTTTTTATGGACACACATGCGCACAACAAATTAGAATTAAAACAACTAATAAACAGACATTTAATCAAAAACTGATACACAAACAAATGAAGGCAAAAGACTTCTTTAGGTTATGTGTTTATTGATAATAAATAAATAAAACAAACACAAATTCAAGTTAAACTAAGACCTTGATATAAACACAAAAAAAACTAAGACCTTGTTGCAAAACCAATCAGTCACGTGACCTGAGTTCTGGAAATTTCTTTATACTACATATAGTACCAAAAATGTTTAGCTATTTTTTCAGTTTCTAAATTGTGCGTAAGTTATTTTAAAAATAAAAAACTTTAAGTGAAAGAAAACGCGATCAATAGACGGGAAAAATAACATATATATATCCATATTTTGTCACTAATGGATCGATCTACAATGCCCAAGTTTCATTTTGTAAGGATGCAAAAATTCAACGACCTGCTGAAAGATGAACTCACTCCCCAGGGAAATTGGTAAATTACTTTCAAATTGTATTTTCTATTCTGATTATTTTATGTATATTTTGTTAATTTTATATATGTGCGACTTAATCCGAGTACTTGCAATAATTTTGATATAAACTAGTAATAGAGTAACATATTAACTGAATTTAAACTCTAATGACGCTATTATAGATTAATAGGAACATTGATTACTTAATATGTACTTTCAAAAAGAACCTTTATTAATAAAAGATTATTATATCTGTTAGTTAGATAACTGAGACTGATTCTTTTTTTTTTTTCCCGCAATTTTTCGTGCTGTTATTTTTACATTTTATAAATACTTTTATTTTTTAAATCACTTTGAGATTTAGTATGTTTTTGTTTAAAATCGTAGGCTTTTATTATATATATTTTTCTCATTTATTTCATAGGATTTTAAAAATAGCATTCATAATTTGCACTTTACTTATTTTTCATTGAATCCTTTGTGTGGGAGGGGAGGAAAATTTATAAACATTATTTGCCTCAGATGTTATAATCAACTTTTGTTTTAAATTTCAATTTTCTATTCTGATTATTTTATTTCTGTTTTGTTGATTTTATATATGTGCGATTTTTTATTTGCAATAATTTTTGATATAAACTAATACGCTATTACAGGTTACTACGAGGTTTGAATTATTATCTGTTAGTTAGATAACTGAAGATGATTCTTTTTTAAATCGCTTTGACATTTAGTATGTTTTTGTTTAATTTCGTAGGCTTTTATTATAGTTTTTTTTTTCAATTATACATTTCAATTTCGGCGCTTTTGACCGATTTGTCGTGAGGCGGGAGGGGGGGTCTACCATTTCTAAAATTAAGTGATTTTTAGCTTTTTTTTTTTTTTACATTTTAATTTCAGCAATTTTGACCAATTTGTCTCATGCAGTAAGGGGGGGGTTACCATTTCTAAAATTAAGCGATTTTTAGCGAATATTAAAAAAAAAATTATCAATTGCAGGCTTCTTGGTAGTTCTGCAGCGCTGCCTGGTGGCTCGTCCAGTTCTTGAGAAAAGCACCAAACTTCCTAACCCCACATCCTTTGGTATTACTTATTATTCATTAGCATTAATATCTGCAATAGATTAAAAGATGTGTGGTCTTTTTTGGGGTGTTATGTCGCCAGATAATAAAAATTTTACACAAATTGTTCACTTGGAACTATTAACATAAGTCATTTCTATGGAAATGTATTATTCCTTTGACCTCTATAAACTTCTCTTCCTCTAATCATTTCCAATAGCATTTGGAGATAATTTGTTCTTTTATAAAATTATCAAATCATAAACTGAAGATTAGTTCCATTTTAAGCATTATTTTAATGCACATTGACAGCTTAAAAAAAATTATTACACCTAAATTTCTTGATTAAACCAATTTGGTTTTTCTTACATATCCAATCTGTGTTGTGAGCACATTATATTTCATGCTGTATTCTCATTGTTTACATGATTTAATATTGTTTAGTCTCTTTAATTTAATTCATTTAAAAAATTAATGATGTAATAACTTAAGTTTAGATTCCATTCTTCTTTGTTACTTTTTTATACTAAATTTGGGGATTTGGTAAATTGAACATCAATTACTTTTATTTTGCAGTCAGTAGACTTAATGCAATAAAAAAAAAAAAAGACAATGTCATGATCTACTGAGCATATAATTAACGTTATAATTTGTTTTTACATAACATTAACAGTGTTAATATATTCATTATTACTCTTAGTTTGTAGTCAGTAGACTTAACACAACAAAAAGAAAATAAAAACAAAAGACAATGTCATGATTTACTGAACATATAATTAACATTATAATTTGTTTTTATATAACAAACAGTGCTAACAGATTCATTATATCTTTGTTTTGTTTCAGCCCTCTTTGTTTTTAATAGATTGAGACTGTACTCTTACATTTCACCTTCCCTTAAAGGATTAATTAAAGCCGAGTATTTTAAGGTTTCTCCATTTGCTACAATATCTCCTAGAATATTTGTGAACTCGAAATTACATAAGGAAAGGGAACCACTTAGGTTTATGCTAGATTTTGGCGGAGTACATTATTTGCAAACTACCAGAATAATTAACAAATGGCAGATTCAAATGGCTGACTGAAATTATCTCATTTGGCAAATATACGATAAAATTTTCATTTGAAAATGAGGATAAAATAAAAAATGAGCATATCGAAAACAATTCCACTTTGGCTGTTAGTATATAAATGCATTATATGGTTCAATTAATCACAAAGACTATTAAAATAACAAAGGATTGTCTGATAAAGGAAAATGATGAAGCACGGCGCATTGATTTCAGTGACTTTTTAAATTGGTGTCAGACCACAACATTATGGCGAGTTTTGAAAACAATTGGTACAAAATGGAAAACAGATGGTCTATGGGCCTACCATTAAGTAGTATTTTGTCTATATAACATACACAAAGAATTTATGAGATATGTCAACAATGTCTTAATGATTGTCAAAAATAAAACCATTGACAAGATTATAGGAGAATTTCAATTTACAACTTGTCTAACTTTGAGTACTATTAAAAAAGATCAACTTCATAGTGTTAAATATTTGGATTTAAATATTTCCAAAGAAAAGAATAAATTAATATATAGAATGTTGCTGAAGTCATTCAACATAAGAGGATATACACCTCCTAAAGCTAATATACCAATTACACATAAATGGGCATGCTTTAAGGCTTTTTTGTACCGAAACTATCGACTTTGTTGCTTTGAAGCTGATAGAAAGAACAACATAGAACTATGCACTAAAGATTTATTGAGTATTGGTTTCAAATTAAATGCTATTAAAACCCACATATACAACTTTTATAATAATATTATTAAGCAATTGCAAAGAATGATAGAAAGTATTTAACTATCCTCTTTTATAAAAAATATTCCACCAAAAATAATAAAGAGCCTCTCCAAGGATTTTCAAATAAGTATACGGATGCCTCTTAATACTATTAGGGCAATTATTAATTCTAAGGACTATATTAATCGTGAATCCACTCCCCAGATTGTTTATGGAATAATGTGCCCTTAAATAGGGTGTAAAGCTATATACATAGGTGAAACGCATGCCAATATTGACACTAGGATATATCAACACAGATATTTGTATAATGAAGCCAAAAATAAAGATAAACTAGGTCAATATTCTGGCAACACCAAGTTGCAACCACTCATGTTTTTGAACCTTCTGAAGCCAGCATTATTTGTTCAGAGAGAGATGATGTTAAAAGTGAAGAAAGCCTATTTAATATTCAACAATAACACCTATTTAATATCTAACAATAACAACACTATTAACAAAAGAGAGGCTTGCTTTACTCTTTCCAAAGCATGAAATATTTAGTGATTTGCATATATGAATATTTTATGTGAACATTTACATACAATTAAAAAGCGTTATTTACCATGTAACATCAATTAAATAACTATGATTATGAGGTTTAAATATTTCCCTGAAAGTACTTAACTATAAAGGATTTTAACTTGAAGGAAGCTTCACTAGTTGATAAATAATTAACATATTTATATTTATTATTTAAAGGATTAAAATGGACTGCAAGGGTTTTAATCCTCAATTAATATAAATTATCATGTTTGATAACAAAGAGCTTTCTTTTATACAATTTGAAAAAAACTTGATATCTTCTTTTCCCATTGAATTTGCGATTATCACCAAAGTTAAACTAAATATTTCATTTTCATGGTGTCATGTGTTCATGTGATTGAACCCTTGGTATGATACTTTGGACATATATATATAAATATAATAGGGTATACCTTATTGGATTTGAAAAACTCCTAATTGTAAATAAGCTTTTTCCTGTCATGCTTCAAAAACATGTTCATATTAAAACCATTAGAATTGACTATTCTCTGTTCATACAATTCTTACGTAACTGTGTAAACAATTTTAATGGCTTTGGGATATTTCTTTCCCCAATGAATGCTTACATCCATCTTTTATGGTTTATAAATTTGGTAGTTGAATAAATATTTACCCAAGCTATAAAAAAATTCTATGAGGCTATTTTGATGTTGCTTTTCTCTCAAAATCTCTTGTCTGAGAGCTTTGATTAAATAATGGGTTCGAATGTGGGTGTTGGTAGCCATCTGTCCATTCATGGTCTCATCAATTTATTTTTTTTTTATTTGAGGTTAATTTTCGAGAATATTCCCATGGGAGGTTTTTAATATTCTTGAGTTATAAGTATCCCTTATTTCACCTCAACAGTCCAACCAGTATGTATTGGGACCTGAGTGTTTTACGATCTTATATGGTCTCTCATATGCATTGTTGAATTTATGAAAAATGAATTCCTTGTGGCTTGCTGACCTGAGATGTTTTGACAAAAATCAAGTCTCCTATCTGGAATTTATGATTTGACTTTATTCAGTTTTTATTGCTTATTTGCCATGTTCTTGATTTGGTTGTGGATTTTTCTCTGATCCTCTTCATGATCTATTGGGGTTTATGTGGATATGAATCTGTAGGTTTTAAACAAACTTGGGACAGTTTGTTTTAAATGTAACCTGATGGGTATGAACCCTGTGATTTCATTCACACTCCAATAAATGTATTCGGTTACACACTTCTCATGGTTCACCCACACCTTATATCTTTCCTCTAAATAAATCCTAAACAAATGTCCAAGTTCCCACATGATGCATTCACATGGGTTTATTTGTGGATTTCTAATGGAGGTTCGCACTGTTTTATTTGTAGTCTGCCTACCCATTTTTCCCCACTCTTTGAAAAGAAAAGCATACTGTGATCTGATAGGATCATTTCCAGTTTCCCTATTTCCTTGAAGTGGAAGGTGTCTAATACTTTGACTATTTATCTAAAATTAGCTTGAGACACTGGGTAAGCTGGCATGAGTTTTAAAACGAGATCATAAGGTACTAACAGATAACTTTATTATTTGGGGGCAAAGACTCAGAGAAATCTATAGCTAAGATCTCATTTGGCTTGTTGGGTATTATAGATTTAGTCGAACTGATATAACTTTGGTTTACTGGCTTTGCCCTCATGTACACTTACCATTACTGGATTATCTTTAGGAAGTCTTTGTACATTCCAGTCCAGTAAAACCCATTTTTTAGGCACTGTTTAGTTTTATGGACTCATAGTGCCCATATAAATGATGCACATATTGTATGAGTGGGTTTTTTAGCCATAAGATATCACTACCCTCCACTCATCCATCTCATTGTTCATTTTGAATAATAAGGCCTTGTTTTCTAACTTGTACTGCTTAAGATCATCGGCCATATACAGAACTTTTTCTCCATTTACTGTCTTAATAATTGTGATCAGTTTTTCATATTGGGGTTGTAGGTCATGAGTATTGACTAAATTATTCTCTACACCCTTACTGAATATTGCATCAATGTTGGTAAAGTAAATATTGTCTGTGGGCAGGAGTCATTGTTCTGGTCTGCATGGATTTCGACTTAGTACATTGGCTATGTTTTCGGATCCTTTACAATATTAGTGAGGTAGCAGTGGTTCATGAATTCAAGAATGGTGTGTTCACTATTACTTTTGATCCGAGCAGCATCTACCAAAATTTTTGGAAATCCCACACTATTGCTAGTGTCTCTTTATCTGTAACTGTATAACTTAATTCTGGACCCTTTACCAGATAACTAATGAAACAGAGGACCCCTGGTTGACCATTCTCCTGGATTTAAGATGTCACCCCTAATCCGTAACCACTACTATCAGTTTGTATAATGAATGGTTTATTAAAATCAGAAAAGGCTAGCTCTAGAAATCCTTGTTTATTTTCTTCAAATGCCTTGTCTTGGAATTCCATTTTTTATCTTTTCTGGTGAGTTTCAACAACAGTTCCATGCCAACAAAAGAATTTTTTGTAAAAACAATTGTAAAAATTACAAAGCCACAAAAATGATCAGATTTATTTCTTATTCGTAGGCTTTGGGAAGTTCTTCTATAACACTGATCTTATCGGGATGAGGTCTCATCCCACTGCAACCAATGATATGTCCTAAGGTAACTTCATTACTCATTAGTGTACTTTTCTTAAAATTTACATTGAACCCTTTATCATGGCATTCTCTAAAGAATTTTCCCAAATACTGAAAGTCTTCAACAGTAGATGAGGTGGCAATTATGACATGAACTAAGTAAATAGTGGTCATCTGCTTGATCTCAGGAGATAGGGTTTGATTCAGGCATCTGATTAAACTGAAACCACTATTTACCAATCCAAACAGCATTCAATTAAACTGGTATATGATGCCTTCATACCAGAAAGCAATGTATTGGCAGTACTCTGGATAGAGAATATTTTTTTATTCCCAAATCTCAAGAATAGCTCATGGATCGATGATGGTATATTCTTGTCAGGAATGGTAATTATGTTTAGTTGCCTAGCATCTAAACATCTTTCTTCTTCAGTTCTACAGGGTAGTATTTGTTTAGTTGCCTAGCATCTAAACCTCTTTCTTCTTCACTGTCCTACAGGATTGTAGTATGGTGAAGAGCATTTGGAAATACCCCTCCCCCACTCAAGCATCTTATTGATTTGGTTGGTTATTTCCTCATATTAGTGTGGTATGGGGTATGACTTGGACTGGAATGGATGGTCATCGAAAAATTTGATGTGTTGTTGAAACTCCTCTAACACTTTGAAAAATATTCCATTCTACTTATCAAGGATGGATCTTAACTTGCTTTTGTCATTGCCATCGACCAAATTGCTTGAAATTTGATAATTAAGTTATGCAAGCCTATCCACTTGGAACACTTATCTTTTCAATAGGTCAACTAGTTTCTTGGATCAGGAAAATAATTAAAATATCCAATAATTTTACATATTGCAGTTAACTATTATTCTTAGAACTTTTGCTTTAAATAATACTTACAAGAGAGCAGAATAAAGATTTTTTTGACTTTAACATTTTTTAACCCTTAAGCCGCTAATTATATTATTGGTTGTAGGAGGTAAAAATCAAATCTTTTAATTGGCCAACTCACAAACTGAAGACAAAACCTATTGTTAAAACATATTCGCCTATAATATTAAATTCAACTCAGATATGTTTATAAAAAGTATATTACTAATTTTTCAGGTTATGAAGAGAACGAAAGTTCTTTCAAAAATAAATTGCTATTTATTTATTCTAAAATATTCAATTTCGGCAACATAAAAGCTATAATATAAACAAAAAGGTCGACTTTTACGTTATAGAAAAGTTGATATTTCTTTTTACTAAATCTTAAATATTTTTACTAAAATCTTCAATATTTTTCGAAAATAATTTTGTTTTTTTAGTATTCTCTCTGAAAATAATTTGTAATTTCTCAAAATATTCTTTTATAATAATTTAAATCATATTCGAAATGAAAATCTCAGCGTTTTTCTTTATTTTCTTTGATCAGGCGGTTTCTTTGTTCTTTCCAGCCAATCAGAATGTCTTTTTCGACTGAGAGCATGCTAAAAACCAATCACAAGTAATGTTCTTTCTTTGTTTAGGTTTAAATGCGTTTTTTTTAATTTTTTACTTGTAAAATAATTCGGAAGAGGGCACCATCTTACAGAACTTTTAAAAACCTATTCAATACCTGTCTAACGAATATTTTAGCATAAGAACTGGCAGAGTTAGAGTGACATCAGATGTCGACGAGGAGCTTCGTAAGAGGCGGGAAAAGAGTTAAACCATTTAAAACTCTTAATAAATATATAATATTTAGTATATGTACATAATTATATATGTATGTGTACACAATTATATATGTATAATAAATTATTAACTAAGTTTTCTATTTAAAATTATTTGATAGTTTTTAATTTTAAATAAAAAAGTTATTGATTTATTAAGTATTTTTTATTTTAAATAAAAAAGTTACTGATTTATTATACATAAATTATGTACACATACTAAATATGATATATACATTAAGAGTATATCTATTAACTTACTGTAGAAATATCTAATGACCTATACATATATATTGATTTAAAGTAAAATTAAATGTATTAAGTGAAGTTTATTTACAATATATAGACATAAATTATGTACAAGTACTAAATATGATATATACCAACTATAAGTACAATATAGTTTTACATTTTCATTTACTGTGTCAATACTAAAAGCCTAAAAATAATAAGAGTTAACAAAATTTTTCTGTATTAAATGCTTACTTTAATTGATTATGCACTAAAAAGAAATAAATTAATTGTTTCTTCAACTGCAATTGGAGTTTTTAGATTTAACTTGAAATAAAAGCATGGGGGGAGGTTCCAAAAATTAAGACAATCCCTATTTTTTATAACAAGGAATTGACTCAATTTCTTTTTAAGTGCACAGTAAATAAAAGCACTTAATATAAAAAAATTGACTTAATTAATTTCTGGACCCCACCCCTATGCTTTTATTTCAAGTTAAATCTAAAAACTCCAATTATGGTTAAAGTAACAATTATTTTATTTCTTTTTAGTGTACAGTCAATAAAAACATTTAATATTAAAAAAAATTAATTCCTTTTTTTTTCTTCTATTTCTTAAAGATTAAGATAATTTTTAGTTAATTAAAATGTTAATGTTTTTTATGCAGAAAAAATGTTAAATAAAATATTTTTACAGTACTATTATTAAAAGATAATAAACTAAAAATAAATTGCTTCCATCAAAATTTTGTAAAGCTATTTTGATATTAAAGAAAAAATGTTTTAATTACATTTTAATTATTTAAGATTAACAAGAAATAAGTATTTTATGATTTTGATTTGATTAATTAAAGAGAATAATTTTTTATACTTTTTTGTAGTAATTGGTAAAAATACAAGATAACTCCCATAAATAATAAATTTTTTTTAAAAAAGTCTAGATAAAGAAAAAGCTCCATAAAGGAGTATAAACTTTCAAATAACAAATAAGTCAGTGAAATTCTAGCTTGTGAAAAAAGTGTACCATTTTATTGTCTTTCCCCATTATTAATATAAAAGTTAAGTTTATTCCAACAGCAGTATGTTCAACATGGTAAAAAAGAGGAAAAGTTTGATTTCCCAAAATTTCCAAGAACCATAAAGCAAATTCTAAATGTCAGCAATCTATAAAATGCATAAATAGCCAAATTTCCACCCAATCGATAAATATGACTTCCAGAAAATATGAAAGTGAACCTGATTTAAACCTAGGTATTTTAAATCATCATTACTCAAAACAAAAAAAAACCTTGTGAAGAAAATTTTGTTAGAAAATCAATTATATAATTATATGGATGTGGTCCTGAAGTTATAAAGATATTTGTACTTATTTTGAATTATAAAAACTCTAAAAAGAAAAATCATAAATTGTTCTTTTTTTCTCTCTCTCTCTCTATATATATATTTCTAAAAGTCAATCATGCAAATATTGTTAGTTTTTAAATTATATTTCTTTTATGTATACAGATGTAGATATTTAAAAATATAATTTCATATTTTATATAATGATTTATTTTTTATTATTTATGCATATATAGTTTTAGAAAAAAAAAAAAGTTCAAAAAACTTAAGTTCAAAAAAAAAGGTATTTTCCATTTCTCCCTCTCTCTCTTGATTTTTAAAATAATTTTAAAGGAAAATTAACTTGCTTATTACCCAGTTTTAATATTAAAAGAGAGGAGAGAAGCTAACAAATAGATATCTTTTAATTAACAATTAAAATTCTCTATGCTTGATGTCATAAAGAAATGATTTAAGGTTTTAAAAGTAAAAAAAATGTAAGTAATTGGAGTTATACAAATAATTATATAGATCTATGTGTATATTTGATCCTAGGCAATGCATATTAAAGAATGAAAGTTTATTTTATATTTATGTGTAAAACAAGAATTATTTTTATACATGTGTATTTGAATAAAATGATATTATGTTGAGAAATATTGAGATTTGATATTAAATAATTAAGAAAATATTTATTTGTGTTGACACTTATACTACTTGGTTTGGAATTAAATAATAAAGATGATTTTATGTTGAATCAATGATTTTCAGCATAAAGCTTTGTTAATATATATGTCAAATAGTATGAAGAAAATTTTGTTAAATAAAGTGTTCAAAAATAAATAAGATATAGAAATAGTTTTTAAGTTATGTGCTTCTGAATCAATCTTCTGTCTAGGATAAAATATTCATTCCCATGTGAGTATTTTGATATAAAAGTAGAAAATATTCCTGTATTTAATAATAATGAACCAATGAGATTTACCTATATCATTGTTGTCTATTTAGTGGTACATTCAGATAAATTCTCTAAGATATTGTTTGCTATTTAAGTATAATGAATTGGTCATAACTATAAAGATTATGAAAGTTTCATGACTAAGATAGAATGCCCTAATATTTTAAAATGCTTAATGAGATAGCTTTAATATAATTTGACACAGGATCCTTAAAAAAGATAAATCATAATGCACATCGTGTTTTGACAGTACTTACATACTTTGTAAATCAGAATTATAAGATCTGAATTAGAATAAAAGCTAATAAGCTAATATAGTAAAGATAATGAAGAGACGGTTAAAATTACTGATATCAAAACTGAAGTTATATTTAAAATAGTAAATCTTACTCAATTAAGAATAGATTGTAAACTTTGTGAATTAGACAATTAAACATAATAAAAGGAAAAAGACAATATGATTCCATTTAAGTAAAAACATTCTATAAATATTTAAACTTAAGTATTAAGATATAAATGTTTAATCATTAAAAACATTATTAAATCAAATCAAAAAAAAAAAAAATTAAACTCAAGAAGAAAAAGACTGGAAAGAAGTTGTTTTTTTTTTTAATTTTTTTTTTTTAAAGATTTGAATTATTAAAAAATAAAAATAGCAGTTTTAAAATAAAGAAAACATAAAGAAAATTCAATAGCAATGTAGCTGTGACAATAATGGAGTCTATAGATCACATCCAGCAAATTGAATATATTGATTGGTTTTATGCTCTTGCCTATATTTTAAAATTTTTTAAGCATCCTTAGTATTGATGTCTAAGACTCACTTCCATACAACAAATTAGATAAAATAATAGCTCTATATACAACTTAGTTACAGTAATTATTTTTCTGTGATGAAATACTCTCAACATCTAAGTCCACCTTTCTCCTTATAAAGCTATCAAGATGTTTAAATTGGTTTATATTTTCAATTTAATAGCCATAAGTTGCTGAGAATTTTTCTTCCATTATCGGCTGATAAAGTAATCTAGTTTTTTGAACATCAATTATTAATTCAAAGTTTTTATATATTGTATTAAAACATTATTAAACCAGTTATTTTGAGAAATTCCAAACTAAAGGTATCATTAGAAAATTAAAGGTCTCATAAATGTCATCCCCACAAACCAGAGTTGAAGTTCAGACAGAAGAATATTCTTTTTTTTTTTTCATATCATATTGCAGGTAATTAACTTATCTAATCATAACAAGAGTAGTTAGTAAATGGATATCTAGCTATTCTTAGCCACAGATAAAGGTGCTACTTAATCTAGTTATTCAGATGAATGTCAATGCAAAATACAATTGTAATATATGGTAATCATCATTCTTGGAATAGGTGTAATATTTTTATAGATACTGAACCCATGAATACATTCCTAAATAAATAATAAAAATTGATTAATATGCTTGTTGTTATATTTATGATCAACAAAATAAAACAAAACATTTTAAATGATAAATCAAATCTTTAATTTGTAAAAAAAATTAATAATAATAAATTAAGTTAAATTAATTATTATAATTATTTATATTAATTGATTTTGATGAAATGCTAACAATAAAAATTGCAATTAATAATAATAACAAGTCAAAATCCCTGCAGTCCAATAAAAAGAATGTTTTCTATGGTTATTATTCAATGAAAATGTTTAAAAAATTTTGAAACTTTTATTTATTTTCAAATGTTGTCTAAAAATATCTTAAAATTTTACAGATGTTAAATGGAAATGTAACATATGCTAACTGCAAGTTACAAACAAAAATAAAATGTCTATTTGCACACAGACAAAATATACAGTCACAAACACATTCAAATTTTTAACAATCCACTCTCAACAAAATTGGAGATAAATATTCTTTCACACTATCCAAGTGTGAATTGACAAACAATGAACAACATTACATAATTTTATCTTTTCTCACTTACTGTTTATAAAAGTCAGAAACATGATATGCTCATCTTACTAAGTTAACGCAAACAAGAAAAAGTTCAAGTGCTATCCCAAATACAGTTATTTATAGTAATTTTAAAATTCTCAATATTTTATAAAAAAATTTAAAAACTTAAAAAAAAAAGTATGGATTTAATTTTGATTAGTGATTTATAAATCAATATGTATACATAAAAAAAACATATTCAATATCAATTTACAGAATTAGCAAACAAATAAACTTTATTCATTTCTCTATCTCTTCAGCAATATAACAATTATATTATAGTAGGTTATTTGTCTTGCTATGTACTGAATATATTTTGGTTCCTTTTGAAAGGCTCAAGTCTTTGTTTTATACATACAAATCAATGGCAAATCTCTTGCCAATACTAGAGATATGTGAATTTACTAAAGTTCATAGTTTAAAAAATGTATTTTATTTATTTAATTTTATTGTATAATAATATTCTATATTATCTTTTACATAAAGTTTTAAGAATTTTAAATAATTTAAAATTATTAAATAGTCTAATTGAAAAGATTATACATTTAATAAGTATTATGCACCAAAATGTTAATAATAGACATACATTTGTTTTAAAGAAGGCATTTTCTAAAAAAATTTCTAAAAAAAAATAAAAAATGAAGATATGAATAAAAACAACAGGAATGATGATGACTTTTTGGCAGTTCTGAATAAAGTAATTCCTTTTTAGAAATTCACTTATTTGATTCAATTAGTTTAAATGATTCAATAATTTATAATGATTAAAAGCACTTAAAAGATTCAACAGCATTTAAAAGAATTGTAAATGTTAAAAAAAAAAAAAGAGAATATTTATTTTTAACTTTATACATATTTCTTATATATATATGTGCAGATATTTACTTAGATATATTATTTATAAGTACAACTTTATTTATAAATTAAAAAAATAATTATCAGAAAAGATAAACAACTAATAAAACAATACAATGAGTATTTCAAAATAATAAAACAAATAATATTAACAAGTTTATGATTTCTTAATTTTTTCAAATACAATATATATACAAAATATTTGCTTCTTTAAAATGGATTTCTTAATCCATAAATATGAATTAATTGGAAAAAACTATTATAAATAACCATGAAGCTATAACTACATACATTTCTCATTAAATTAAATAAAATAGCAAAGCTAATCAATTAATTTAATCAAAATTATTTTTCTATCAAATTATTAAAGAAAACTAATTTAATTTCTTTCACTTATTTTGTTTTCACAGAAAAATACAGTATAATAATCTTCATGATATTAATGAATACAAGCAAAATTTAATACAATTTTATTCACGAATTTCAAATTTTCCACAACCACAATGGATGATTAATAATAATCACTAATGTATTTATCTAAAATAGTTGGTGACAAAGTTGTGAGTGCAGAAAATTTAATATTTGTAAATCAATCTGTAATAATTTGGTATTGATAAATAGTGGACAAATAATCAAGACATATCTAAGAAATTGAGACATGGCCGAACTGATGAATCCTGTTTCAACATGAAATGCACATTTTGGAGTTTGTCTTTTTCTGATGCCATTAATTCATTCTTCAGGAATGTGTAATGAAATTATGATTGTTATGCATTACCTTGATAGCAAGATTTATATGATCATCAAGCAATATTTACATTAAGTATTAAGGCTTAGCAATATTTTTCAAAAACATTCATCAGAATAAATATTTGTAGCTACTATTAATTGATACAATTTTATTCTCACTTTAATACTATCCAATAAGGACTTTTTTTTAAATAATTGTATGAAATTTAAATAAATAAAATAAAAATTATTTTATTAAATAAAACAAATTTCTCTAAACTTTTTAACATATTGAAACAGACAGATCGAAGAACCGATCTTAGTTTCATGTGTTTAAGTACGGTAATTCGAACTACTATTCGCCCTCAATGGGATTTTTCCATTTCAAGTCACAAAAATTGAGCTATATATTGTAGATATATATAGTATTCAATTATTTAAAAAAAAAAAAAATTTTTTTTATTCTTTTATACATACAGAGATTTATATGTATAGATTTATTATTATGAATAAGCAGTTCTTTTTGTGATTTATTATATAATATTTTTTTTTATTAAATAATATGTGTTAAATTTATTTAATTTTCATTTTGTTAAAAGAGAGTAAATCAGAAAGGTGTAAAATAAAATTGTTAGATTAGGAGATAAAAATTGTACACGTGTGAAACAATGAATAGATCTGTACAAACACAAAGATGCTTTTACACTTATTTCTGATGGCTATGGATGGCCAGCTTTGTTGTTATCTGTATCTTAAGATTATTTTTACAAAAGAGGTGCTTTGATGTAGATAACGATAGCATCAATTTTAAGTCAAACTTGTGAAGCTTTGATTTTTTTTTTAAGATAAAGATTTCCAGATGTTTTTTTTTTCTTTGGTTGAAATTCACGATATAAATGATTAAAACAATTTTTTTAATCAGTCAGTCTTAAATTTTTTTAGAGAGATGATCAGTCAGTCTTAAATTTTTTTAGAGAGATGATGAGTTAGTCATTAATTTTTTTAGAGTGAGAGTCACTCAAATTATTATTATTATTTTGAGACTCAACTCAGTCGGTCCTTCCTTGTTATTATTCTTAAGCAGAAATGTAAGCTTGGATTTTTTTTTTTTTTGTAAAAGAGAGTGAACGCTTTAATTTTTTTTTTCTCTCACTCTTTGAAAGTTGAAAAAAAAGAGCAAATGGAATGTGCGTTTACATAAAGCAATTACCAACAATATTAAAGAAGAGGAGAGAAATGGAACAAGATTGAATTTATTATAAGCTAGTAATAATTATAAAAATGATATTAACATATTTGGTTATGCAAAATACAATGCCTCTGCATTGCTAAACCATTTTTTTCTGCTTCCTGGTTAATACAGAATGAGTCAAAATCGCTGATCTGTCTATGAAGTCATGTATCCAGTAATAACCAACAAAATGATGGATTTTGAAGCCAACCACACAAGCTATATGGAATGCTTTATTTCTAGTTCCTGGCTTATTAAAAGCTCATTACCTTCCAATGAATGGAGAAGAGGAAATAGAAGAAAAAGAAAATTTATAACATCCATGTAGAACCAAGTTTGAAGCCATAAATCAAATTTTTGTTGATTTACCTCAATCATCTAAAGTGTCGACAGCAATTATTTTTTTAAAGAAGAGAGACAAGCAAATCCACCGGTACCTACTTATTCAAAGTACTTATAATAATTTTTTTTTAAATGGTAGAAGGAAGCCAATCAACAGTGAATAATAATGGAATTGAAGAAACAAGCAAAGTCAATTGATTCAGCATTATCTTAAAAGTATCTGCAATAACTTTCTTTTTTTTGTTGTTGTTGTTGTTGGTGAGCAAAGAAAAGCAGTCTGAGAATTCAAATTCAGGACATTAATAAGAAGTAAAAAGTAGACGGGTAAATATGAACTTTCTTTAACCGATTTTATTCTTTTGCTTATTAAAAGTAAACCTTAAGTTACTGGTCAAAGCAATTTTCTTTTTTGATACAGAAACATTAAAGACTTGTTTATCTATAGTTATTTGCAATATCTCACAACATAGCACAAACATAATTTAAATCTTTAAACTTAAATTTTTCATTATTTTTTTTATTTTTTTATTATATATTGTAATGTTGAAATGTTTTTTTTTAATTGTTCTTCAGATGTTAATGATAATGAGCAACCTATAGATATATGCATTTATAATGTTTTTTATTTTTATTTTATCTTGTTGCATATTAAAAATTAATATATGTATTTTATTTTCTTTCGCTATAAGGTTGCAAAAGAAAAAGATATTTTTATATATGTGATTTTTGGGTATACATTTTAAACATATATGTTAACATTACCGAATGCGTGAATGTGTAACTGCTTACCCAAACACATCAAAGAATAGGTTATATATGATTAGTTTAAAATGGTAAATTAAAAAGTAGGGCATTACATTTGAATGGAAATGAAATAACACATACAAGTTTCACCTGAAATTTATTTTATGATATGATGAGTAAGAAAAGTCTTAAATAAGCATTTATAGAATATGTATTTTTTTAATATTGATTTAAGTCAGCTTATTTTGAGATATCAAGAAGTGACAAACCTATATATTAAGTTTATTTGCTTATACTTATATAAATTTTGTATATTAATAAGCCATTTATTTAATTGTCGATTTAACTTTAAAGAAGAAAAGAAAGAGTAGTAGTGTTAATAAAATATAATTATATATCTTAATTGGTTTCCGAGTAATTATTAAGAATATTGTGTTTTGTTTTGTTTTTTTTTTGTCTTAATTCTATCATTTTAATTCATCATCATTGCTCGCAGTTATTAAGTATTACCATTTATATATATTGAGCAATCACTTGCAAATATTAAGCGTCCGCAAAATAATAGGTAAACTAGAATGTTGATATTTAAGTATTTAAGGATTATGCTTTAGAATAACCAAATTTTGATAATTATAGTTCAACATAGAAAGCTAAAATTGTGTTGTGTCCATGAAAAAAGATCATCCTCATCAAAGATGGATATCATGTTATTATTTAAAAATGTTTCAAATAATACTATATAAAAGTTATGATCGCCATCAATCATCATTAATAAATTATAATCATTAAATTTAATGTTTAGCGTAATGAATATGTTTTAGTAAATAGGGGTTTATAGAAAATTGAATATTATGCAAAGAGATTCATGATGATCAATCATCACCATTAGTATTATTAAATCCCAGTATGAAATAGGATAATTTTAATAGATGCCTATAAGTTTATAAAGATGAATTTATTGTTGTGAGTTTATTGATAAGCCATGGCTGGTATCATCATCACCCTTATAATCATTATTATGATATCACTATTATAATCATTATTGTGATATTATTATCATCATCATCATTATTACCTTTATTGTGATAAATAATTTAGTTAAATGGCCATCAATATCAATAATGGACTTCACATGCTTGTTTGGAAGCCATTAATAGGATTATACATGTCTGTTCATCAATATACGTTAATGAGCTAGCAATGTCTATAAGAATCTTTGATCTATAGTATAAACTTTGGTAATAGTGGGATCTTGTAATTTTATCAATATAGATAAAATGTAAGAATGTCATTTTTGTTCAATAGTCATCCAAGTCATGTGTAATAAATATGTACTGAATGAGTTTGAACTCAAGTACACCATAAATAGATACTTATCTAGATTGAAAACAATCTAGTGGCGCTCAAGGGAAAACACATGTACTTAGCTAAACTGAATAAAGAGTGAAATCATCCCTTTCCAACTTCATAATATTAGTTTTATAAAATATATTTTTTTATAAGTTGTCATGAATAGCACCCGTGTGTGCATATGACCATGAATGGTCTTATATATTTGGAAAGAAGGATAGGAAGGATTCTTTGTTAGAAGAACCTAGTATTGGAGATAAGCATAAGGCACTCCAGGAATCTCACAGTGGGTACTTTTATTCAGTTGCTATATTTAATATTATTTTTATTAGATGACAATGGCCAGTATGTTTTATTGTTCAGATGACTGCCCCAATATATATAAATAAATACCAAGAATCTTTAATGCTGATATTTTCTATGTCTATGCTATGATGAATTGATATAGTTACAAATTATAGTTACAAATACATATCTTTTATAATAATTTAATAATTACAAATACATATTTATATTAATTGATAAATATTGTTACAATATATATTTTATGTTTTGTAAATAAATATGTAAAGATTCCGTGCATAAATGTCACAAATCATGAAATAATATTCGTGTGTGCGTGGTTTGTGAATTTATATCAGCTTAATTTAAAAGTTTCATTGCGGGTGTATTTGCTTAAATTTTAGCCTTTTAGAATTATACAAAGTCGTTTAAAAATACTGATCAAAAGTCACATTCCTTTGATCAGTGGTTTTAATTAAAATCTGTATTGTACAAATGTATAGAGTAATTGATTTGTATTCGAAATTAGATAAGGAATTTATATTTGTAATTACTTTGTCAATTTAAAATTGCGTATTAAAGTTAAAGATAGCTGAAAATGGAACAATGGAAATGGATAATTGATATTGAATGGTCAAGCTGGATTGCTGAAGGCTAGAGAAAAGTAGGCGGAGCCTAAAACAAAAACCAGACAGAAAGGTCAACCGTGGCCATCGTAGAGAAAACTAACATTCTAACTTTTGACGTGGCTGGGAGTAGATCGTCTCAAAAACAGCAAAGCAGTTGCTAGAGAAATCTCTCCAACTTTTGTTAAGAAGTCCACCAGTAAACCGTAATGTCGATGGGCTAAGTGCCAGGAGCTGATCTCTGTCCCGCCAATTTGAATCTTTGTGCCGCTGACTGATCATGTTTTATGTGCTTCAAAATTTCCAGCTTCCAATCTCCAAATTGACTATGCCTTCCAAGTAGATTTCAAATGCGCGCCTACGTTCATCAGAAATACCATCGTGAGAAGCCAAGCCGGATGAAGAAGGAAGGGTAACTGTGTTACATGAACTTTTAACTTTCTCCCGAGCTTAATGTTATAAGTTAATCTGTCGATCAAATGAATCACATGTAAGTTTTTGTTTCGTTTATAACGCTACTGTTTCAAACCTGTCAGTAAATTTTCTTTTCTCCTTTTCCTCTGCTCTAGTCTTTAGAAAATAGTTTATAAATATTGTATCTACTAATAATAATTCAAATGAAGACATTTCTTTTTTTTCCTTTTATTACTTATACTATAAACAAACGATGCCAATAGAAATATTTCCCAACTCGGTTTAAAGCTAGTTTATAATATTGATTATAGTTATTTTAAAAGGAAGTTCGTTGTTAAATTAAAGATTATTTCATATACTGAGTTGGCAGATATTAAATCACTTTATTATGTTTTTTGTTTTGTCATACTATTGTAACCGATACTTCAATCTTAAGTATGTAAAGGGTTTTAAGTTTATTATCTTAGTTTCCTACATGAAATGAGAAATAGTTCTCAGTGTATAATTTGTTATAATCGCTACCGCCTGAACGATCTGGGGGAGTTAGGGGTTTCAGAGTAAACTTCATTAATTATTGCTTTCGCGGTCAGTTTGATTCCGCCATGTTTTATTGGAATAGTTATCTCAGCCTGTTGCGTAGAAATAGACGAATTGATTACTCAGGTTTGGTATAATTCCTTTTCAACTCCACTTCAAGCACTCGTCCTCGATGACTGTGGCAATGCCTTCCCTTCGCCGAAGTTAGCGTCTCGCCATACTACCATATGGGGAAGAAAGCAATTCTTTCCCAGGTTATCTCTTGGATCACCGGGTTTCGAAATGATCCCGGCTGGTTGTAGTGTCCCAAAAATATTTATTAACTGTACCGGTATAAATCCACCACGCTTACTCATACACGGTACCCGAGTTCAAACCCCGCCCACGTTTAAGAATAAATTCCAAAACGCCAACGAAATTCAAACCCAAACCCCGGTATGACCAACCGATGATGACTTTATAACAGCACGAGGTTATCCCTTTACTAGCTCAACTCAGAACACAGACTAAATTACTTACAGTTTTATATATAGATCTATTATACTCTGGGTATCGGTACGGTCATTAATGTAATGTATATATTTAAGTTGCCAATACAGACAGTAGGTGACTAAATAGACTTCGAGAGTAATGAGGTGGAAGACACAAAATTAGAGTAAATAAATTGTTTAATAACAAATAGAAATCATAAAAATATAGTATTCAAAAGTACGGTAAGATTTCCATAAATATTCTATTATAATTAGCTACTAGTCTTTAGTAATCATTTTACCTGGTAAACAAACTCATACCAATAGTTGTGTAGTGAAATGATTGACGGGTGGCTAAGGGAATCAGAGCATTTGAGCATTGAAAATATTTATCTACAATTTTTATTAAGTCATTTTATTCGAATAGATTCGAACCGTTGCGTGTACGAATAGTTGGAGGGTGGTTTCGTATAACTATGATATCTAAGATTGATGTACTAGTGGTTGCCTAGATTGAAGAGCCCTACAGTAATCACTTGCGGTGCATCAAAGGAATACCGGACGGCTTGTACTTTGACAAGGCTTAATGCCCCCAAGTAGCTCCGGGACACTACAACCAGCCGGGATCATTTCGAAACCCGGTGATCCAAGAGATAACCTGGGAAAGAATTGCTTTCTTCCCCATATGGTAGTATGGCGAGACGCTAACTTCGGCGAAGGGAAGGCATTGCCACAGTCATCGAGGACGAGTGCTTGAAGTGGAGTTGAAAAGGAATTATACCAAACCTGAGTAATCAATTCGTCTATTTCTACGCAACAGGCTGAGATAACTATTCCAATAAAACATGGCGGAATCAAACTGACCGCGAAAGCAATAATTAATGAAGTTTACTCTGAAACCCCTAACTCCCCCAGATCGTTCAGGCGGTAGCGATTATAACAAATTATACACTGAGAACTATTTCTCATTTCATGTAGGAAACTAAGATAATAAACTTAAAACCCTTTACATATTTAAGATTGAAGTATCGGTTACAATAGTATGACAAAACAAAAAACATAATAAAGTGATTTAATATCTGCCAACTCAGTATATGAAATAATCTTTAATTTAACAACGAACTTCCTTTTAAAATAACTATAATCAATATTATAAACTAGCTTTAAACCGAGTTGGGAAATATTTCTATTGGCATCGTTTGTTTATAGCATAAGTAATAAAAGGAAAAAAAAGAAATGTCTTCATTTGAATTATTATTAGTAGATACAATATTTATAAACTATTTTCTAAAGACTAGAGCAGAGGAAAAGGAGAAAAGAAAATTTACTGACAGGTTTGAAACAGTAGCGTTATAAACGAAACAAAAACTTACATGTGATTCATTTGATCGACAGATTAACTTATAACATTAAGCTCGGGAGAAAGTTAAAAGTTCATGTAACACAGTTACCCTTCCTTCTTCATCCGGCTTGGCTTCTCACGATGGTATTTCTGACGAACGTAGGCGCGCATTTGAAATCTACTTGGAAGGCATAGTCAATTTGGAGATTGGAAGCTGGAAATTTTGAAGCACATAAAACATGATCAGTCAGCGGCACAAAGATTCAAATTGGCGGGACAGAGATCAGCTCCTGGCACTTAGCCCATCGACATTACGGTTTACTGGTGGACTTCTTAACAAAAGTTGGAGAGATTTCTCTAGCAACTGCTTTGCTGTTTTTGAGACGATCTACTCCCAGCCACGTCAAAAGTTAGAATGTTAGTTTTCTCTACGATGGCCACGGTTGACCTTTCTGTCTGGTTTTTGTTTTAGGCTCCGCCTACTTTTCTCTAGCCTTCAGCAATCCAGCTTGACCATTCAATATCAATTATCCATTTCCATTGTTCCGTTTTCAGCTATCTTTAACTTTAATACGCAATTTTAAATTGACAAAGTAATTACAAATATAAATTCCTTATCTAATTTCGAATACAAATCAATTACTCTATACATTTGTACAATACAGATTTTAATTAAAACCACTGATCAAAGGAATGTGACTTTTGATCAGTATTTTTAAACGACTTTGTATAATTCTAAAAGGCTAAAATTTAAGCAAATACACCCGCAATGAAACTTTTAAATTAAGCTGATATAAATTCACAAACCACGCACACACGAATATTATTTCATGATTTGTGACATTTATGCACGGAATCTTTACATATTTATTTACAAAACATAAAATATATATATAGCTCAATTTTTGTGACTTGAAATGGAAAAATCCCATTGCGGGCGAATAGTAGTTCGAATTACCGTACTTAAACACATGAAACTAAGATCGGTTCTTCGAAAAAGAACCCGCGAAATCATGCAGTTGCCAACTCGACCTATTCAATTCACATTGGCAAATGGAAAAAAAATGCTAAGTGAAAACCGGCAAGTATGTCTGGAAGTTAAGATAAATCAGAGGCCGGTAGGACATACTTTTCTGGTGATGACAGGACTTATTTACGACGTGGTGCTCGGCTCCGATTTTTTGGCCCACAATGATGGTGTTATCGATTATGAAAAGGGAAGATGCTCTTTCGGAAGTGAGGCAGTCGATTTCAAAATACCAATTACCCAGAGACCTGACTACAAAAGTTGTTTGGTCCAGGCAGTCGACCCAGCAGCGATCAGTAAAAAGGTTCAAGAGTCCATCCTCACAGAACCCAGGGACACAGATCAGATCGGAAAAATATTAAAGAAATATGAAGCTGTTTTTTCTCCTACACCGGGGGAGATTAGAGGATATACACACCGGATCCGTGTAAAGGAGGAGACGTATGTGCCGTCGAAAACTTACCCCATACCTTTTCAGTACAGAGGGGAAGTGGAAGCCCAGATTCAGCAAATGATTGAATGGGGTATTATTGAACGTGGCCCGTCACCTTATAACAACCCGTTGGTCGTGGTAAAGAAGAAAAATGGGAGTTTGCGTTTGTGTTTGGATGCACGCAAGTTGAACAGTATTACTATCTCAGAAAGAGATGCTCCCCCACCTATTCAAGAGGTACTGGTGCGGCTGGCCGGTAAAACCATCTTTTCAACCTTGGATTTGACCGCGAGCTACTGGCAGTTGAATCTGGACCCTAGGGATCGGAAATATACGGCCTTCCGATATAATGGGTATACTCATATATTTAAAAGGGTCCCTTTTGGACTCATAAACAGCGGAGCAGGCTTAATGCGCTGTTTGCGGCAGGTCCTATCCGATGAGATACAGGAGCATATGGTATGTTATATGGATGACTTGGTCATCGTTTCAGAAAACCTGCAGGAACATTTGCAACATTTGGAAAGGTTCCTCAGAGAATGCAGAGAAAAAAACATCACCGTAAATTTGGAGAAGAGCCGTTTTGCTATTGGCGAGATAACTTTCCTTGGCCATATCATCAACCAACATGGTATTAAGGCTCACCCCGATAAAATTGCTGCGATAGAAAATTTCCCAACACCAACTAAACCGAAGCAGGTCCGATCATTTTTGGGCCTTTGCAACTTCTATCACAAATTCTATCCGAACTTTTCCCAAGAAACTAGAAATCTCGTAGACCTCATCAAGAAAAACCGCAAGTGGGAATGGACACCTTTTCATGACAAAGAACTCCTACATGTAAAAAAAAAATTTTTACAGGCTGTAATGCTGCACCATCCGAATTTTCATCGCCCCTTTTATGTACAAACGGACAGCAGCAAACAAGGACTAGGGGCTATTTTATTTCAAATAAGTGATACCGGAGCCCACCAAGTTATTTATTTCAGCAGCCGTGCATTGAAGGGGGCGGAAGTCCATTACACTACAACAGAACAAGAAACTCTGGCCATTGTGTGGGCATGCCAGAAATTCCGGCAATTTCTTTTGGGGTCTCAAGTAATCATTATCACCGATCATCGTTGCCTGGAGTTTCTCAACAAGAGTTTCCTGACTAATGACCGTTTAATCAGATGGAGTTTGACCCTCCAACAATTCCAGTACCAAGTCCAGTACTGTCCAGGGCGGGAAAATATTGTGGCTGACGTATTGAGTCGTCACCCTGTACCGATGAAGATACAAAACCCTGAAATCAAGAACCAACCCTTGGAAGTTATGGCCACTACGACATCGAGTTCGGTAGAAACTGAACTGCGGAATTTGAGTTATTGGCAGAATATACAGTATTCCCATATCATTCATGATTTGTCCAAACCCTCGGATAAGAATCAGAAGCCACAAAGCAGATACCCCCATTTCCGGATTGAGGGAGGCACATTACAAACCCGGACCAAGGATTACAGTGCTCCTTGGAAGATCGTGGTACCCAATAGGTTGAGGGCCCTTATAATTAAACATATACACCAATCCCTGGGACATTATGGACCCAGGAAGATTGAAGAAGTGGCCCGTCGCCAATTTTACTGGCCGGGAATGTATCACCATATCACTTCTATAATCAGACAGTGTGATATCTGCGTGACTACTAAAGCTCCCAACAAGTCCTACGCGGGGAAAATAAAACCTGTGATGGCTACGAGACCGAACGAGATCCTTGCAATAGACCACTATGGTCCCTTGCCCAAATTTAAAACATTTCAGTATTTGTTGGTATCATATGATATTTTTTCCAAGTATGTTAAGGTTTACCCAGTGCGGTCTACAAACACCAGAAACGTAACCCGGGTTCTTCAGGAAAAACAATTTCAAGAGGTAGGTAAACCCGAAACCATACTTTCCGACCATGGTTCGGCATTCACCTCGAAAGAATGGAAAAACTGGGTAAAGAAGCAGAATGTAAACCATCGCCTAATGTCAATCAGAAACCCACAATCAAACCCGTGCGAGAGAGTCATGAGAGAAATCAGTCGACTTTTTCGAGCGTGTTTATCAATGGATCACCGGAAGTGGGTAGAGAAACTTCAATATGTCATGGATTGCATCAATCATACCATGAACGAATCCACGGGATTCCCACCCACGCGTCTTCACTATGATAGACCATGCCCGGATATTTTCCCTATGCTATCACCAAAGCGGGAAGTACATATAAATCCCAGCACGGATCAAGACATGGCCCGGCAACAATTGGAGCGCATGGCACAAAATAGTTAAAAGAGGAAGGCAGCATCACAATTTTAAAAGGGGGGATCAAGTCTGGCTAAGATCTCCACGAGTCAGTAATGTACCTAGGAAGGAATTCAAAAAATTCTTCCCTCTGTATAGCGGGCCATATGAGATAGTGGAAGAATGCCATGAAAACGCTTTCCTACTGGAAGGGAAGGGTCTACGAGGTATTTACAATGCGAGACAATTAAAACCTTATATACCTCCCGACCCAGGGAGAAAGTGGAAACTACAATAAATGATAACCCGGTAAACGACCACTGTGAAATGTCTATGATGATGAGTAAAAGAACAACGGATTAATACACCCAAATTTGATAAATGTTAGGTTCCAACCCTCACCCAGACTGTTCTCCAAAGTCGATCAATTCTGTAAGAAAATGTTAACCAGTGAATTATGTATAAACATTTTTTTTTGTTAATTTTTTTTAAAAGTGAGAAGAAATGAAACTTTTAAATTAAGCTGATATAAATTCACAAACCACGCACACACGAATATTATTTCATGATTTGTGACATTTATG
Organism: Epiperipatus broadwayi; assembly: GCA_028023455.1. NCBI lineage: Eukaryota > Metazoa > Onychophora > Udeonychophora > Euonychophora > Peripatidae > Epiperipatus > Epiperipatus broadwayi. The sequence continues at coordinate 2,879,486 of JAQFVV010000032.1, read as the reverse complement.
CACGGAATCTTTACATATTTATTTACAAAACATAAAATATATATATAGCTCAATTTTTGTGACTTGAAATGGAAAAATCCCATTGCGGGCGAATAGTAGTTCGAATTACCGTACTTAAACACATGAAACTAAGATCGGTTCTTCGATCTGTCTGTTTCAATATGGGGGGGAAAAAATCCTCCATTTTGTTTTGATGAAAGTGATTCCAAAAACAAGATTTTAAAACAAATAGCATTAAAATAAAATGTAAACAAGCAGTTCAATACTATCTCAAATAATTAAAATGGAAATTCATATCATGCTATTGCTTTATCAAAAGAATCGTGAGTTATTTGATCCATAAAATGACTTAAACATTCTGAATAAATCATTCATAAAAAATATACTATTACATTATTCATTAATAAATTTATTTAGCAAAAACTATAAAAAATGATATAAATAATATCTAGATTTTTTTTTATTCTACAGCTTAAAAGATTTTTAGAGACAGTTCAATAAATTTCAAATGAATGTTATTAATTCCACACAGAAATATCTGATAACAGCATTAGCTAAGGTTATCATCTTTCCCTTTAATTATTTTTAAAAATTTGAATACGAGAATTCTGAAAAACCTTTAATATTAACAGTAATTATTCTGAATCATTGTTTGCCATGCAAGACACTGAGCTTTTATTTGCTTGTAATCTACCTTTATTTTGAGTACCACAATTAGTTTTACCTGTGTATTCTAACTTACATCAAAATGTAAATTTTTATGCAAAAAAAAAAAAAACAATTCTTGTTTGAGTTATTGAATCCATTTGCTCACATGAATAGAACTATGTCAATATTATTAATTCAAAATATCATTGTGATACTCTTACATAAAATTATGAATGATTCTTGATGCTTATTATAATCATTACACTTAGTAGCTCATACTGATAAAAACAGAAAATATTATTTACAACATACATATATAAAACCTAATTTCTACATAATTTAAATTTTCTTCTCTCATATTTTATTCTAAGACATTATCACTTTTTTGCAATTATAGTTAATTAAAAATCCCTATAAATTACAAATTGTCAAGAATCACAATTCAAATTGTAGCTCTATTTATAAATAAAACTATTTTGATTAGTCTGATCAACATCCTGAATTAAATAAAATGTTGAAGCATCTTACAAATTATCTTTGTAGATAATAGGGTTATTTTTAATTAGATTAAACAAGTTTACATATGAAGATGATTCAAATAAGATGTACTATTATTATTACAACAGGAAATTATACTTTTGTTATAAAAAAAAAAATAACACACAGGATAAAATAATAAGTAATAAGAATGTATTTTCTATTTTCAATTTTAGAATAATATATTAAATGATAACCCACTTCAAATATACAATTGTTTAAATTAGTAGTTTACAGTTCTTTATCAATGTATTTACATAATTTTGGAAGCAAACAGTCTTCCCATTATTGAAAGTTTATTAAAGTTCCAGGAAATCTAATAATAGAAAGCTGTCATAAAATATTTAACCTACTCAAAGTCAGGAATGAGTCAACAAAAAAATAATAATTATTTCATAAAACTCCAATATCATTGTTATTCTATACATGTGAAATTCTCCTATTAAATATAAGTTGAGATTATTAGGCCTCAATGCTATGACTAATCAAAAATAATTACCAATCTTTGTAGCTAATTTGTTACTATTTATATCCTCTCCTATTAGTCTAGACTATATCATAAATTTCAAAAGAAAACTTTAAAACACTATGATGCATATATTCTGTTTTAATTAGGGCATATTAATATAGTAGTACTCTTATACCCAAATCCCCTGGTTCTAAGCTTTTGCTTGGACATCAAAATTCATAGGCAACAGCAAACCCTACATATCATAATTTTTTAACATATATACAATAAGAGTATATTAATTATAATATTCTCATGGATAAATGATGAATTCATAATATTATTTCCAAGAGTTTCCATGTAATAGCTAAATAGCCGACATTTCAGTACTATAACAAGTACTTTCCTCGAAGCTTCTTCTTTTTCAAATCATAAGAATGTGTGTGACGAGATTTAAAATCATTATTTTTTTCATTTTGTTATTTTCTTCTCATTTTCAAATTCTATTGATTGAGCAGTTGTAAAAAAATATTTTATCCTCCAATAGCTTTTTTCAAATATTGTTAATTTTCTTTAATTCACAATTTTCATTTACACTCTTGGGCCTTTTAAAAATCTCTAGTTTCCCTTAGCAATTTCTGATCATATTATTCAATTTTTTCCAGAATATGTTTAATTAAAATTGATGTTATGGATAGTTAATTTAATGTGCGAAAAAATGGCTAATGAATTAGATTTTTCTCTAACTGCCAAAATGTGTCATTTTTTTCTTATGTTTATTTTATGATTATTCTGTCCAATATATGAATGTAAACAAATTTTCTTTTTAGAGTGTGAAAATATTTTCCTTAAAACATTCCCAATTTTATCAGTTACTCCATTTATATATGGCAAAACAGTTTTAATTTTTGAATTATCAAAATCTTTTTTCTTATTATATATAAAAAAAGCCCTATTAATAATCCTGTGATCAAAACCATTATAAAGAAGCATTTTCTTAGTAGTATAGATATCTTTGCAAAAATAGCTGTCATCAGAAAGTCTCTTAGTTCTATCTAACAATGTCTTTGCCATTGAAAATAATTGTACTGGATGGTGATGAGAAAAAAAATGTAGATATCCTCCTGTGTGTGTTTGCTTTCCATATATATCATGGAATAAAGAACCATCCTTCTTTCTTTCAAAGTTGGTTATTATTTTTTACTTCCATAGTAAATTTGATGTTGTTATGAAAAGAATTTTAAAAAAAATAAAAACTCATCAAGAGCATGCTTACCACGAGGCCAAATAACAAAGGTATCATCAACAGATGGTTTTTAAACTGCGATATCAAATTTTTTTTTTTTCCAAGTTCTCCATAAAAATAGAAGTCAATGCTGGAGAAATTGGTGAAGCCATAGCTAAACCTGATGATTGTTATACATCTGAACATCAAAAACAAAAAATATATTTAATAAGCAGTGATCAATCAAACACACAACAAAATCAGGTAATTGAATATTTTTCAAAACTTCAATAGCTTCCTTTACCAGTACACTAGTAAAAAGAGAAACAATATCAAAACTTACCAAAATATCATTTTTAGTTAATTTAATATCTTGGAGAAGCTCAAGAAAATGATTTGAATCCTTAACATAAGATGACATTTCTGTTAAACATGGCTGAAGAAAAAAAGATAGAAAATGAGTTAGTGTACGTGTTGATGAACCACATGCACATACAATCAGTCTCAATGGAATATCTGGTTTGTGGATTTTTGGCAAATGGTATAACTTTGGATAAAAAGATTTTTCTCTAGGTGTAAGAAAGATCTTAGTTTTTAAATCTAAATCAGTAGCATAAATTAATGCTTTTGTTTTCTTTTCAAGATATGTCATAGGATCTCTATAATTTTTTTTATAAATGTTATCATTTAATAAATTATGTATTTTTTGTAATGATCACTAGTATTCAAAATTACTGTATTATCCTTATCTGCTGGAAGAATATGTAATCGATTTATGATTTTTTAATTTAAACAAAGCTTTTCTTTCATCACCAGGTAAATTACTGTTAGGTGGTTTTGCTTTATTTAGAATATCATATATTTTTCCTCTCATTATGTCTGCCTCCCACAAGGTATTTTTGATAAAATACTTTCCACTTTACAAATATTTGTAAAGTAGAAATATTTGTAAAGTGGAAAGTACTTCATCAAAAATACTTTGCACAGAGGCAGACATAATGAGAGGAAAAATATAGACATTCTAAATAAAGGAAAACCACCTAAAAGTAATTTACCGGTTGATGAAAGAAAAGCTTTGTTTAAATTTAAAAATGATAAATCGATTGCTATTCTTTCAGCAGATAAGGGTAATACTTCAATAATTTTGATTACTAGTAATTATTACAAAAAAAATACATAATTAAATGATAATATTTATAAAAAAATGTATAGATTCTATGATATATGAAAGCATTAATTTAAGCTACTGATTTAGATTTAAAAACTAAGATCTTTCTTACACTTACAGAAAAATCTTTCTTTTTATCTTATACCATTTGCCAAAAATCCACAGAACCGGGTATTCCATTGAGACCAATTGTAGGTGCAATTGGTTCATTAACACAGACACTAGCTTGTTTTCTATCTTCTTTTCTACAGCCACATTTAACAGAAATGTCATCTTATGTTAAGGATGCAAATCATTTTCTTGAGCTTATCCAAGATATTAAATTAACTAAAAATGATATTTTGATGAGTTTTGATATTGTTTCACTTTTTACTAGCATACCTGTAAAGGAAGCTATTGAAGTTTTGAAAAATATCCAATTGCCTGATTTTGTTGTGTGTTTGAATGAACACTGTGTATTAAATACATTTTTTGCTTTTGACGGTCAAATGTATAAACAAAAATCAGATTTAGCTATGGCTTCATCAATTTTTCCAGCACTGACTTCTATTTTTATGGAGAACTTGTATAGAAAATTTTTATATCAGCAGTTAAAAAACCATCTGTATTATTCTTAGACGTTTTGATTGAAAGAAAGAAGAATGGTTCTTTATCCCATGGTATATATAAAATGCAAACACACACTGGGACTACTTTTTTTTTCCATCTCCATCCAGCACAATTATTTTCAGTGACAAAGACATTGCTAGATAGAACTAAGAGACTTTCTGATGACAACCATTTTTGCAAAGATATCTATGTTACTAAAAAAATGTTTCTTCATAATGGTTTTGATCACATGATTATTAATAAGACTTTTTTATATAATAAGAAAAAAGATTTTGATACTTCAAAAATTAAGACTGTTCTGCCATATATAAAGGAAGTAACTGATAAAATTGGTAATGTTTTAAAAAAAAATAATATCCACACCCTAAAGAGAAAATTCCTTTGGAATGTCATAGTGTATATGAAATTCCATGTGGAATTTGTTTACATTCATATATTGGACAAATCAATTGTAGAATAAATATAAGAAAGGAAGAACACATTTTAGCAGTTAAGAGACAAATCTAATTCACCAGCCATTTATTCATACATTAAATTAACTAGCCATGACATCAATTTTAATAAAATACATATTCTGGCAAAAATTGAACAATATGACCAGATTGCTAAGAGAAGCTATAGAGATTTTTAAAGGCTCAAAAGCATAAATGAAAAGTGTGAATTAGAGAAAATTAATAATATTTGGAAAAAGCTATTGGAGGATAAAATAATTTTTAAAACTTCTCAACCAATAGAATTTGAGAATGAGGAAAAAATAACAAAACAAAAAATAATGATTTTAAATCACACCACACACATTCCTATGATTTTAGTTATTGTAGTGAAACACCAGCTATTTAGTTATTATATTTTTATTACACGGAATCTCCCGAAAATAATAATACGAATTCAATAACAGTATATCTATGTACAATTTAATTTAAAAATTATATACATCAAGATTATATAACAAAAAATAGACTACTATAAAAAAAATTAATCACATATAAGGTAGCTATTTTTAACATATATAAATATACGCAGGATGTAAATATCAATTACTTGAAAAAATACAGACAATAAGACATTATTCTTTTTCTCACTCTCTCCTTTATTCTGCTTAGGAAGAAAAATTAGAAATAATTCTTTGTGATGTTAAATTCAAAACACTATACAAGATATCACATGTAAATAACTAATGAAACTGGTTGATGTTCACTTTTCATGACTCAATATCATTATAAGACTTTTTCCCAGAGATAAATTAATTTTATTTTGCTTTCTACATTACACTAAAATAGCTATTAATGACCAGTCATCCACTTTCATTTTTATTACTGATTCTAAGATAAGCCAATAACAGTAAGTTGAGAGGCATTGGTCTATTAAGGCACTTTTGAACACTACTATAGTTTAGAATTTTTCTTGTAAAGAGGCATTGGTAGGCTGATTTTGAAAAATGTATCAATGTAATTCTCATGCCCATTGAACATTATTTCAAACTCACTAAATTTGTTTTTGGTTTTTTTTATTATTTCACTTTAATGTTATTTATGTATAAATAACTCACTAAATACACTTTAATTCAATGTATGTGTATAATCTGAATAAGTATTTGGTATAAAACCTTATATATTAATATATATATATATTTTTATTGCTAAAGCTTCTAAGAATATAAACAACAAAAATGCACTTACTTCTCTCTGTAGTAATAAACACTAAATATAACTTGAATATTACACTAACTAGTATTAAACTGCAGGAAAAAAAAAGATACTGGTCTTCGTATTTGACAAAGCAAATTATCAATGTTATCAACCATACTAGAGTGCAAATCATTTATTCAATACAATACAATAATAGAGTAGTTAATAATAAAAAAACTGATGTTGATTAGCTTGAATATGAAGAATGTCAATGAACACATTCAAAAATGCTAGAGTTGTTTCTTTCAAAGATAACAAGATTGATAGCCTTAACAACATATTACCTAAGGTTTAATATTACTGAGAGAATAGTAAGTGTATTTCCATTGCTCATTAGAAGTATCTATATCACGAGTGATAGCCTTAACAACATATTACCTAAGGTTTAATATTACTGAGAGAATAGTAGGTGTATTTCCATTGCTCATTAGAAGTATCTATATAAATACACATGCACACATGCTCAAAATAAATCCACATTGATGTATAATTAAAATGATTAACACTGAAAATTTAAATTAAATTCAGTTACTTAGAACTGGCTAAGAAAAAAAAAATCCAGAAAAAAATAAATTTTAAATTAATATAATTTGTCATTAATATGTCATAATAGAATTTTATAAACATCTAACATATACAGTAATATATTCACATATACATGCTAATACTTACTTTTTACTTAAATGTCTTGCTACATCTGACTTTTTAAATCCTTCTAAATAAAATAATCGCTTAGCTAAGCGTGACGCTGAAGGCATATCCACATTTGCTTTAGGACTATAGTGAAAATTATGTAAGCTATCAACATCAGTATCATCATCAAGCAATAATGAATTTTGCCTAATAATAAGTGTATCTTTGGTATAATTTGTTCCCTTATGTCGGAAAATTTCATCATACCTCCCATCATTTATGGCACTTGAATCATGCATATGAATATTGAGTGGCAATGAAGATATATGCTCTTTGGAATCAAGATATAAATCTTCATCCTCCATATCTTGATCACCATTTTCACTAATATGTAAAACTTCAATGTTTTCCTCTTTAGATAAATTATCCTCCTCATCATCATCATCCTCGCCTTTTATGATTAAACTTTCCACATATTCCTCATCTGTTAGATCTGTTTCACGACTATCTATATTAGCGACCCATTCTTCATTTTGCAATTCCTCATATTCAATGCTAGGACTTTCCATATCAGGTGATAAGGCAGCATCTTCAGGAGAAGTATCTATATATTCTTCTCCATCTTCCTGAGTTTCAGCATCTAATTCCTCAATTGGAGATTTTACAGTTGGACTATCTGGGGCAGTTAATGAACGTTTGCGCATACCTCGAAACGGTGAGCGAGCAGGTGATGGCGGGGGAGTCCACTGAGGAGATCTAAGAGGGGAAGAAGGTTTATCTGGTGAATATTGAGGTGCATTATAAGTCCAAACTATCCTTTCATTTGCTGGATTTTCATGCCTTGTATCTAATAATGTATTAAGAGAGGATGCCATAGAATCTTCAAAATCAATATTTACAGTAGTAATTGAATCTTTTTGTAAATGATCTTCACTTTTAGAGTTTCGAACAAATGATCCTGCATATGTAAAGGTAGGTTTTTTTTCAGAAACTGGACTCATGAAGGACTGCGTTAAAGAAGCTTCTCTTTTAATAGGCTTGCTCATACTTTTTTCTTCCAAACTAGAACTACGAACTGGGCCAAGCAATGCTGGAGTTTGGTCATACTGAATACTATGACTTGGAATTTCGTTTCCTTTGACACGACGAAAACTTGTAGAAGTCTTAGTGTTGAGATTGAGAATCAAATCACCTGTCATCATGAACGTTTCAAAGCGAGGCTGTGCTTTAGAACGTTCAATACCACCATTGTGACCACTATCATGATTTACCTCAAATTCATTTTCTTTATTACCATTTTCAGACATTCCATTGGCATGAGTTGTAGTTACTGGTGCAGATTTTTTTACAATAAGTTCATTTACTTGTTGCATTTCACTATCAGATCTAGTTCTTGATATTGCAGCCATATCTTCAACCACAGAAAGATATTTCTTTGCCTTTTCTTTTATTTGTGTATCTAGATAAAAAAAATAAATATTTGACACAAAGTTTTATAAAAATATTTCATTCAAATAAAACATAATATGTATTAAGCAGTTATTTAAATGAAATCAACTCAACAATTTCTAAAAGTTCTAAGCAAAAAAATCCAACACTGAACATAAATTTTATTGGTAAAGATCAAAATAGTTATCTATTATATCAAAAACCAAGCATCTCAATAATTTTCCTAGCATACATTTAAAATCCTTACCAACAACAGGAATTTATTGTATGTCAATATTGAAGCAATGGATCCAGAAGTCCGATCCATGCTTCACAGCCTTCTATAAACTTAACTAATATTGTAAATCTGAATTAAGTTTATAGTCCAGTATCAGCTGGGTTTTGCACTAAAGCTAAAATTAATACGTTCATTTTTGCTAACTTAACGGTATTTAAATTTGTATGTGCGTTAAAATATTTCTTTTAAAATAAATTCTGTTAAGATTAAATTGCTATTAAAATTTACTTTTAAAACTTATTAATCAAACATATATAAACGTCAAGCATATGTATATAAGATTTAATGTAAAATTCTGTTGAAATAAAATGTTATTTTGTTAAAAGAAATAATAAGATATTCTTCTTTTAAATTTTGTTAAAATATGGCATATGATTTTATTTTGAGATAAGCCTGCTAGCATTTCTAAAGGAATGGTATGTTTCAATTAGTTAGCCCATTCAAGGCAAATTAAAGATGGCATTTTTTAATTAATACAAATTCAAAAGTTAAATACAGAAATCTATAATAAGAAATTAAAAGTTTATTTTTAGAAAAAGTTACTTTGAAACAAAGGAGCGTAGGGGGCTTATCAAGATCTAAAATCATATGCAAAACAATAGAAGGGTAGCTCATGAAAAGGTATAAAAAGGAGAGGAGAACAAAAGACTGGGTTCTGCTGCTGGTTCTTGCGCTGTTTGTTTTGCTGTTTGTTCTTCGTCAGATTTTATTGTTAAAAATCGGTCAAATGTGTTCCTGAAATTATTATTCAGATTTCGCTTTTAAATTTTGTTCTTGAAGAAACTCTGCTGAAATTCGCCGAGATTCATTCTAAATTATTATTCAGAGATTGACTCTGAAAGTATTGCAAAATCTATTTTGAAGAGTTCCAGTGATTTATTCTTACTGATCTGATTCCAACATGCGACCAGTTAAAAGTTATACTAATTTGGTGGACGCGACCATGTTTGGTGGCTAACCACAACAGCCTTGCCTGCCGCCGGGGTCCTAAAACCATCAAAATGCCGTAACATGTCCAACAAATAGAAACCTGAACTGTGAGCCCATCTGTGCACTTCGCGATAAAATGCTGCATAATTTCCATTTCCTTGTCTGGACAAATCCCCATGTATTTAATCAAACCACCATGTCAAGGGAACTGGATCCAAAGAACAAGGACCGGTAACTGTATGAAATCTCCTCATGAACTATTACTTACCCCTTTTCTAAATACCTTTCGCTCCTTATGTCTTTAATTCCTATTTATAATGTAACTGTTATTCTTATTATACTAATATTAGATTTATCTTATTTTTATCATTTGATCATTTTCTTATACAGAAATTTTTCCCCTTCGCAATTCCTCATTTTAAAATGCCTATAAATGTTTTCTTGTTTTTTTATTTGCGGTTTAAATTTTTTTTTTTTCACTTAAAACTTTCCAATTTAAAGTAATACCTATCATCTAAATAATAGTTAAGTTTCCTTTTGTCTGCCAACTGGGTCTCCTCAATAACGCTTACTTTGTTTGCATTCATTCCACCTTTAAATAAGAATTAATTTTAAGAAATCTTTAAATATTTTCAAACTGTTTAAAAACCACAAAGCAACTAGAAAATGCTTTGTGAAAGAGTTATTTTAATTTGGCTTTATCGAGGGGATTCGAGTTAATAATTTTATTAAAGTTGGGAAGATATAGATTTAGACCGCAAAATGTTATGTAACTGCCCTCCGCATTATTGTCAAATTATTTATCATATAATCAATCGGGGAATAGCGGAGATAATTAAAACCTTTCAAATATTTAGCATTATGTTTATTAAAATATGTTATTTAATCTAAAAAGCTTAAGTCTTCTAATTTTATTTCAATTTCTGATTAGCTTAACCTTTATTTTACTTATCCAATGATCCAGGCATGCACAAATACATATTTCATATTATATTTTTTTATGCATATTTAACTTACTTAGTCCCGTAAGTGTTCTCATCCATGTCTCTCCCTGATGCTAAGCTTGAGCCGGGTGAGAAAATTTATGCGTATCTCAGATATGTTGTTCGGGTGGCCTTGAGGTACTTTCGCCTAGTATTCGAACTGGGTTAAACCAACATACATCATCTGACCGGTACAATATGCTCTAGTACTAACAGATATCATAATAGCAGTATTAAACAATTCCACAAATTATTTTATACTCACTAATTACTCCTATTTATCTAGACTCTTGTGGAGTAGAGTGACAGAATGGATTGCTCACGATGGTGCACATACTGCATTTATTATTAAAACGGGCATTATTATTACTAGTATAATTTATTATAAAGAAAAATATTTAAAAAAAAAAAAACTGGATTGGATCTATAGCTTTAGGTAAAGAGTTTAATTTAAAATAAACTACATGTAATAGAAGCATAGAAGAAGGTGGGTCCCATATTTTGCTGATAGTTCTGGCTTCTGTTTTAGAATTAAGAGTTCCACGTGCAGTCATTGTTACATCTGATTGGTTGTCACATAAGCATTTTTAAAAGCACATCTGCATTGTTTATTTATATATAATATTTAGTGAATTAAATGTGAAGGTATTGTAAGCTTCATGCTCTTAGTTCGAGATGCTTGAGTCTGGCTTATTTATATATAAATTTAAGCATAGAAGAAGGTGGGTCCCATATTTTTCTGATAGTTCTGGCTTGTATTTTAGAATTAAGAGTTCCATGTGCAGTTATTGTTACATCTGATTGGCTGGAACATAAGCATTTTTAAAAGCGCATCTGCCGAAGGTTTCAGCCTTTCACGTTAAACTACATGTAGAATAAAAAAAAAAAAGACAAAAGAGCAAAAAAGAAATGTTAAAAAGCTACTATAATACTTTAAGGGCAGCAAAAAAAAAAAACAACTCCCTGACAAAGATATCTTTAAGTAGATACTTGATAATACTAAGTCAAACATTTTTTAAAACTTATCTACATTTTAAAAACTAAAATTAAAAATATAATTAAATGCTAAAAAATATTATACAGATCAATAATAATAATTAAAAAAAAACATATATATTAAAGTAATAATTAAAAAGTGAAATTTGCATTTTAAATAATTTTATATTCCATTTTACCACATTTTATAACCTCATTTAAATACAATATATTTTATATAATTTCTATATTTTCATTATCAATTTTATTACACAATTTTAATACAATAATATAAACAACTTTATTTTGCTTTCATTTTCTGTTTCAGCTGAATTTGCAGCCTTCATCAGGAATCTGTTTCATTTTTTATATAGATATATATATAAATAAAGAAGAATTGAGTATGATTGGAAAAGACAAAAGTACACCTTTACCTCATTTTTTGAAGGCAATTGGTTCCCCAAATCTCATCGTTAAGCAAGAATATTGTATAAAGAACAAGTAGTTATAGTGATTTCCTATGGAAAAAAATTTGGCTGGTTATTCCAGCTAAAAATTACACTATAAGCTGTGAACAAAGAACTTGATCTAATATATATATATATATAACCTTAATGTATATTATATGCTTATATAAATTGTGTGATGTGTATTATGCAAATATGCACTTAAAATATTATGCATATATTATAACACAACTTAAATCTATGTAAAAAAAACTTAGCTTAAGGTTATTCTTTCCAGTGATCCATTTATCAATCGCAATTAACCAGCTTTCTGAGTCATCAATTGCTCATTCTAAGGTCCATTGTCATGTTCTAAATTATTTTATTGATCTTGGCTTTTTGGAGGAGTGTACCAGATATTGATGGCTAAGGACTTTGGGGACAAAAAGTTTAGAATGAATACTTCTTGGATTTTCTTTTCATATGGGATGCCGGGATTTCATGATTTTGGAAAATTTTGATGCGCCTAAATGGTTTGATCATGACTTTGTTTTTAAAAATAATGTAACAGTAAATGTAGGTAAACTCATAAAGCAGATGTCATGATAGCATTCTCCTCTTTCCACTTGATGTAAGATATTCATTTCAGTTTCCAAACTCAAGAGATTTTTTTTATTTCATAGTTATACTAGTTGCTGCCATGATTTTAATTGAAAATGTAACATTTAAATAGAATAGCTAGAAAAAAAATGTTTCTTTTAACTGTCCAAGAATTCAGCAAAATGAACAAGAAAGTGAAGATAAACTAACAGTTAACAATTTTTTGTGTGCTTCCATGCAACTGTTTCTCACTGAGTTGTCATACTGAAGTTTTATTTTTTTTAATATTTACTACTATATTATGCAACATACATGAAATTATTTAGACTTTAAAAAAAGATTTAATAACTTATTTAACTGATTATAAAGATGTGTTATTTATCATTAGTTTAAGAATAGCAAAAGTAGCATACAGTACATTCTCAAAACTTAATCATAGATAACATGAGAAAAAAATACTCTGATGTATTGAAAGAAAAAAAAATTATCTAATGCATTGTGTTTGAATATTAGAATCAATATTTAAGGCTTTTTTTTTTTTTTACAATATGTACTATGCATATCTAAACATAATAATCTAAACAAACAGCACTTTAGATACAAATATGCTAGCTGTCACATTTTTTTGCCATGAGAGGTTGCCTTTTATTAAGTGTGGTAGCTATTTTCTTGGAAATAATTTAAATTTTTTTAGATTAGTACAAGTGAAATGGAGAGATATGAACTATTTAAGTAAATATTAAAGGTATAAATCTTTTTCAGTTTATTTGTATTGAAAGTTTTAATATACAAAATTTATTATTAAAAGAATAATGTATGCAATTTTGCTCCCATTTTTTTAAAACTGAAAATGTTAGCAGTACAATTATGATACCACTTGCAATTCTGAAACAAATAAAGAGATATTTTAAAATCAAGCAAATAGATTAAGTGCTACCTTTAATTTAGATTTAGTAATTTTTGATCATACAAATTTCATTATTGTGAACTTTTTTTTTCCAAAATAACAATTACAACAACTAAATTGCAAGATGGTGATCGTCATTTTTTACCGCAAGCAAAGTACTGTTAGTAAAAATTTTAATCTAAAAAAATAAATATGGTATACAGTTTTTAAACTAATGTACACATTTTCAAATTTAATATTGTATTAATATATTTGGTTGTTGTATACTATTAAAATATGATTTCGATTATTTATTATACTGAATAAAACACTTTTTTTTTGTTTAGTAATCATTAATGATGAAAATCTTTACTTTGAATATATCATTTATGAAGTACTGATTAGTCTGCAAGAAAGCTAGATGAAAACAAATACTGCACTAATATTATGTACCATATTGTGTATTATGAATAAAATCTATACTGTATAATTTCAGTATGAAAGTCACTATTTTGCTTTTGGATGACATGGTGTTAATAATTATCCTATGACATCATCAGTCTCACAAAATAGCCACCCAAAAAATTTTTTGAAATTTTTTTTAAGATCATTATAATGAATAATTGATTGTAAATCAAAACAATAGATATAAATCGATGATAATCGCTATTGTGAAACTTAGTGTAATGACTGTGTGCTAAGCAGAGTATAAGTGTATTTTAAAGGTAATTGCTTAAAGAAGAAACAGTATGGTTGGTCACTTGACGAGATCTTTAGGATGGTATATATTGCCCTGGAAGAAATAATGGAGAAAAGACCAGAAAGGAAAAAAACATAGGATTAAATAGGCGATGCAATTAGGGGGAAATGGTCTTACAGAAAAGGCTAAAGAATTATGTTGTCTATCAATTTATGGCTGGAGAAGAGAAAGAAAAAGATAGATTAATATAAAGGAGAAAAACAAAACTTTAATGTGGGCTGAAAATTTAGCTGAACAAATGATAAAAGTATAGAAAAAGAGTTATATGTATTACTATATAATAATACAGTAAACTTTATTATATTTTATTTACTTCAACAATTCTCAAATTATCATTTTCAATTTTCAAGTTTAATGCTGTTTAAATATTACAGTTTATAAACATCCCGCTATATAAAATAATTGACTTATTTACATTTTCAATTTTATAATTTTGTATAAAATAGTTTAAATAAAAAAAAATTTAAAAAAATAATTAAGATAAGTGGAAAATTAATGACAATTAAATACTCAATAAAATGTCAATAACAAAGAAGCCTTTTAAAAGTGGACATTATCTAATACAATTTAATAGATTGAATTTATAAAAAGTATTTATATATACTTTATCTATGTATATATATTATAATCAATGAAATATATTAATTAATGCTATGTTTCACTGTTAATGCAAATATATATATAAAAATAATCTAAACATTAAAAGCTTAAAGCTAAACTAGTCAATAAAACAATAAAAATTATCTCAACTTAAATTAAACCAGACTATCTAAAGAAAATAAGCTCTATAACACAACCATTGGTTTCATTGCTAAAAGCCAACTTCTCAAGTGCAAAGGACTGAAAACTTACCAACAAATATATACAATTACCGACAATTTCCAATTACATTCTGAACATCCTTTAATATAAAAGAACTCTCAACAAGTTATTTGCTTCAGAATTATATCTTATTAATAATAAAGATTCTTTAATTCTTCTCTTTAGTTCATTTCTTTCAAAGAAGACAATGTTAGCTTCATCAAAAAGAAAACAGAACTAAGATATTTTGAAGTTGGGGTAATTTTAATTATAGAAATAATCTATATCTTAAAAAAGATATTTTTAAAATTCATTTAACACAAGCTTTTAAGTGGAGTACAATATTATTTATTCAAGTACTAAAAATGTGCCAACTTTAAAATCTAGGCAAAATTATGAGTAAAATAAGACTTTATTTTTGTATTAACCTTTTCAAATTCTGACATTTTCTAATAGTACACCTGAAAGTTTCTAAAAATGGTCAATCTTTCACTTCTGTATAAAATCTTTATTTTATACTAAAACTCAATAAATTTAAATTTGATTTCTTTTTAATTTAATTTTATAAATGAATAATATTCTAAAAAATCATATTTGATTTTTATAAATATTAAAAACTGAGTTTTAAATAAGGATAGAAGATGTAGATGTCACCAACAATATTAGTGTAAACACTCTTTAAAAAATGAATAAATTCTTTTGTAAGTTTTTTTTTAATGCGAATGAATAAATCTACCAAATTCTGTTTCAATATCTAATGATTTGCTTTATAATTATTAAAATATTTGAAAAATTCTAACACCACATTGATTTTTACAGGTGATGTTATGAGATGCAGTATATTCAAAAAGGGAGAAATGTCCTTAAAAAATCTTTTCTTCAAGAACAGCAGAGTAAAAACAATTGAGATTTGTCAACTGTTCATAAGATACTGAATTCTTCTGATTTTTTTCAATTAAAAAATTAATAAAAGCAATATGGGAGAATCTATATTATTTTAAAAAAAATCCTATGCTAATATAAGTTAAGATAATGGTAAAACAACAACTCTGAAGGAAACATCCAATGATTCTGAATGAATATGAGTTATCAAGTTAATCTTTTCATAATCAATTCCAAGATAACTCAAAATGGCAGTGCTATTAAATTTAACTAGAAGACTATATTATTTGATCAATATTTGAACACACTGTATTTTAGACTGAACTATATACAATAGATCAATAATGAATCCATATTTTATTTTTCATTTTTGTTCCTAGACTTCAAGATTATCAATATAAGTGAAAGCTTTATAATGCAAAGATCAAATAGAATTCAAATTGCACTAAATGAAACATTTCTTCAAATTATATAATTTGCATTCGCATATTTTATTAGTTTATAACATCACAGCAATGTTTATAACTTATTTTGGCCATGAATATGAGGGAAAACCTTGAAAGTACTAGGCCTAAATTGATTTGATTTTTTTTTTTGGTTGATACTTATAGCTTCTTCTGCAGCGGGTAAATCGCTTTTATATGCTATTTGTAAAGCAGAAAAATTATAAAGATTATTTTTTTATTTTTTTTCAATCATTTAAAAGTTTTTATTTAATAAATAAAAAATATATCATGTTTCATGTTGTAGGAAACAAAAAGTTACATTATTCTAACTAAGATAAAATTAAGCTTTATTGTTTTTTTATTTCTTTAATAAATTTATAGCCTTTACTATAGTTTTGTTCATTTAGTTATATTTAAACTTAATTTTAATAATATCTGTCTTAAAAAATAAAATTTATTTTGCTACATAAAATTTTTATTTGAGCTGAAGATCATATATATGAAAAAACAAATTTTGCAATTAGCCTCAATTTAATTACATAAGTTGATCATAAATGGGTTAATTTAATTTTTTATTATTATTTAATCTTGAATATGCACATATTATGCAATACAATTAAAGAAATATTTTAAATCCAATTGACCAAGCACCATGATTTGTAATATTTGACAAGTGTTCTATTTCAGGATTTCTCAAACTTTTTTTAGAGGTCAAGACCCACTTTCAAAAACGATCATTTTTGGGAATCCACTTGCTTGTAATATGTATTTAAAAGGAAGAAAAGAGGTGAATAAAAAAATTGTTTCATTACTTTTAATTTTTTATTGAACATATTTAAAATTAACACATATATATACATTTCTTAATTACTAGATATATAATGTGATAAATACACATATAAATGAATTATGGGTTTGTTTTCTACATTACACTTAAAATTAAATTTGCATTTATAAATTAAATACATAATGAGGTTTAGAGAAGAATGGGCTTGTTTCCTATATTTACCAATGACATCTTTGACATTCACATCAATATTTGTTACTTTCAGATGCAAGGTGTTTAATAATTGCAGTTTATTTCAAAATATTTTTAATTCCTATTATCTCCAATAATGCAACTTCACATAAGAAATAATAAAAGAAAGCAATGTTTTTAAAACAGCTGTAGAAAGAGTGAGATATGTACTATCAACTGACCCAAAATTATACTAATATTTTATGATTAAAAATAAATTTTTGAATTAAAAGTCTTTGGACAAATCACTAATATATAGGTAGCATAATCAACACTCTGAAATGGATTTATAATCCAGATGTTTATTTCACATTTTTTCATTTCTCCGATGAAGTAATAATTGAAATTTCTTTTAAAAAATCTAGATATTATGTTCTCATAAAAAGTAAGAAGTTATTTAATGTCACATCTTTTTCTATAATAAAAGTTGTCAATGTTTGAAAACAATCATACTTCTGATCTTCAATATTTTTTCCCCATAAATAAAGGTTTTTGATAAAACATTGAATTTTATCATGTATTACAAAAATATTGTCTTCTTCTGTTCTTTGAACATACAAATTATGCAGAGATTTTACATAATCATTTTACTCACTCAAAAACATTGCAACTTTTTGGTGAAGTTCAGCAAGTCTTGTTAATACTTTACCTTTCAAAAGCCAATGTATTTCGGTATGCAAAGAAGAGATTTGTGGAAACTTCCATTTCTTTGCACTATTTTCAAATAAGCATGATTGACTCTTTATGAAATTTACAGTTTTCAATGACAGTATTTAAAATGTTCTTCAATTTTTCTAATATGGTTTTAGATACTGTACGATTTATTTATATATAGTACAAACATATTGGCATTTGATAAGATATTTCAAAGCTAAAAAAAAGTAAATTTAAAGATATTTTAAAAGATGCATTTTTAATTTTTTTTTACTTAGTATAATTTATTTGTTTGCAATGTAGAATGAAAGATAATTTTGTTATTTCGAATTATTACTTTAATTAAAAATAAAAGTTAAAATTGGAAAAAGTAAAAGACACACAGATTACTAATCCAGATAAACTAAAAGAAAGAGAATTCCACACACAGATTACAATCAAAGTTTTAAAACTAATTAAAGATGGCAAAAAGAATTTATATATAAAAAAGAACTTTGAAGTTGGAAAATACAAAAAAAAAATGTACAAGATTATCGATTTATATTTTATGATAAAACAAAGATAAAGTATGCGCAGACATCTGAAAACTGGACATCGAATATAAAAAAAAGACCAATGCGATCAGGATCTTGTCTTATCTATTTTTTCTTTTGGCTGGTCCTGGATCACGAAAAATCCAAGATCACTCTATGCTGAAATAATTCGTCATGCTGGAGTGAACTGAAGCTTTTGACATCGTTCATCATGAAGACGTCAACCCCAAAAAGCTTTTGTGACTAGCCCTTAGGACAGACCAAGAAAAGTTTAAAACCAATTGCCATGAGCTCATTCTACCTCTCATGAAAAATCATGCATGGTAATCAACAATCTTCGTAAACTTACCGGTAAGCTAAGATTAATTATTCCCGATTGTGACTACATTAAGTGTTTGAAAACCACTCTCAAATATAAGCTTATAATATAATCCTGATAGAGACAATTTTCCTTATTCAAGAGACTTTCATTTATGGCCTAAGAAATCAAAGTGTAATATGAATTGTAGTAATTAATTGATTTTTAAATTGGGTTGTCATTTGATCCTTCGTGTCAGCCGCTAGAGGCGCGATTTCCAACCAAAAAACACATTAATATATAGTTCCCGGGCTAGCGATTCTCTATTAATATTGATTTTTTTTTTTTTTGGTTTGTTTACAAAGTTTACTTTCTTTCGTTTCTGAATTATTTTTCCCAAATAATATTTTGACGATGGGATAATAATAGTTGTTTTTTTTTTTAATTTTTTTTTTTTACCAAAGGGTCTTTTTTGGTGTGTGTTCAAATAGTAATTTGTGTTTTTTTTAAAAAAATAATATTACTGTTTTTGTAAAATTGGATTGACAAAATTCAAGAGAGAACGGGTTTTTTTGATGGATCTTTAAATAATAATTTACATTACTTTGATAGGTTTACATTTGATTGCCGACAACAATTATTGGGAGAAGTGTTGTTTGTTTTTTTTTCGCGTGTGTGTATGTTTAAATAAAAATTAAAACCTTTACTTTTATCGGTTTACATTTGATTGACGAAGGATTGGACTTCCTTTCGTTTATAAATTATGGTTTTGGTTCTACAAATAAATATTTTTGACAATGGGATGATAATAGTTGTTGTTTGTTTAATTTTTATTGACAAGAGCGGGTGTTTTTTTTTTTGTGTATATTCAAATAGTAATTTGGGTTACGTTTAAATAATAAGTTGCAGTCTTACTTTGATCGGTTTACATTGCCGACACTAATTATTGTGAGGGGTGTTTTTTTTGTGTGTACGATTGTAGACAACAATTATTGGGAGAAGGGGTGTAACCGTTTAAAGAATAGTAGTTTACGTTACTTTTAGTAGTGGTGTACATTTGATTGCTGACAATAATTAGTGAGAGGGGTGGGTGTTTTTGGGTGATGATTAAATACTAATTTACCTTCCTTTTATTTTACATTTGATTGCCGACAACAACTATTGGGAGCTAAAGAGGTTGTTTTTTTTTTGTGTGTATGTTTAAATCAAAATTGAAGTTACTTTTATCGGTTATATTTGATTGACAATGGTTTTGACTTTCTTTTTTTTTTTTTTTTGTTTATAAATTATGGTTTTGGTTTGCCCAAAACCTAATATTTTTGACAATGGGATAACAATAGTTGTTGTGGTTTTCTTTCATTTTTATTGACAAGAGCGAGTCTTTTTTGTATGTTCAAATAGTAATTTGGGTTACGTTTAAAAAATAATCGGTTTACCTTATTTTTAGTGCTTTACATTTGATTGCCGACGACAATTAGTGGGAGGGGTGTTTTTGTTTATGATTAAAGAATAATTATACGTTCCTTTTATTTTTTACATTTGATTGCCGACAACAATTATTGGGAGAAAGGGTTTTGCGTTTTTTTTTTTTGTTTGTTTGTGTGTATGTTTAAATCAAAATTTAAGTTACTTTTATCGGTTACCATTTGATTGAAAACCGATTTGACTTTCTTTTTTTTTTCGTTTATAAATTATTTGGGTTTTCCCAAATAATATTCGATTTGACAATGGGACAATAATAGTCTAGGTTTCTTTAATTTTGATTGACAAGAGCGGGTCTTTTTCGGTGTACGTTCAAATACTAATAATTTACTGTCTTACTTTAATTGGTTTACATTTGATTGCCAAGGACAATTAGTGGGAGGGTTTTTTTGTTTTTTTCTATACAATTAAAGAATAACTGACGTTCCTTTTATTTTACCGTTTGATTGCCGACGACAACAATTATTGGGAGAAGAGGGGTTTTTGGGGCTACGTTTAAATAAAAATTTTAGTTACTCCTTTTATTTTACATTTGATTGCCGACGACAACAATTATCGGGAGAAGAAGGGATGTACGTTTAAATAAAAATTGAAGTTATTTCTTTTATTTTTGACATTTGACGAAGGCCATTTAGAATCCCTCAAACAAGCTTGCCTTTATGAAGTGAACCTTTCCGTCGGCAGATGTTTTTGGACCTCAAATCTGCATATATTTGCCGCACAATCCAATCTTTTCTTTCAGCAGCAGGATGTTTTTTTCTTTTTTTTTCTGCTGAGAAATATTCCAGCGCTGGCTTCCGTGTCTGGCAATTCCCATCTTTTCAAGTTTTCTGTTGTGGGAATTAGCCATACTTTTTGTCTTGGAAAATTTCTCGCTAAAACGTGACTCAAAGCGTGATTTTTAAATTTTTACACTATTTCACCCTAATCAAAAATTTAAGAGGAATACAAATTTATGAGGAACAATCACGATACTGTTAAAATTGATAAAATGTAACAGTACATCAATTGGTCTTAAAAAAAAAAGGCACCGATGAAAATTTAAATAATTTTGACACGATCAAATTAAACACCCTCGTACGATATTGTTACATAAAATACATAACGCAGCATTATGATATAGTGCGTGACACAAACAACTATGGCATTTTCCTCTGCTTTTAGCATCGGAAAAAGCCACACCGTTAGCCGCTAAGCCGAGTTACCACTCTTTCTAGATTTTATCGTAGAAAGGAGACTTAACTTCCGAGTTAACACTCTACCTTTTAGTGTAGAAAGTAGACTTAACTCCGAGTTAACAATCTTTCTAGGATTTATTTTAGAAAGAATGCTTAAAGACTTGGGTGCAGCCGTGGAAACGGCATATTTCTAGAAATTTAGCTAGAAATAGCGCCTCTAGCGGCTGACACGAAGGATCAGATGACAACCTTAAATTGTTTTAATTATTTTATTTAACTATCTGATTAGCATGTGTGGGTTTTCCAATTTTATTTAATAGATTATCTTTAAAATATTTTAATTTGTTAGAATAAAATATTTCTAATAGCAACTTTTCATTGTGCGTTATTAATGTTAGTTATTAAATTTATTAATATTAGTTAATTGGGTGATAAATGTATAATTTACATTTGTCAATATTTATTAGTTAAGCCCTGGGAGAAATATCTTAAAAAAAAAATAGTAACATGTTATGAAAATCATAATCTCAATCTTTTTGGTTATTTGCTTGGAAATTATGGGATGCGAGGAAGTTAGAAGTCTTTTAACTATGGCGCCCTCTTATAAATTAAAACTAATTTCATCAGCAACTCCAATAGTAATACGAATTATTATTAGGTTGAGTTAATCAAAAAACATAGCTATGTTTTTGGAAATAGGAACAAGATATTTTCCTTCTCCATAGCTTGATTAATTTTCACTTTATAGTGTGTAGTGTTACAATACTAATACATCTCCATGATGACTGCAGTGTGCCCATAATACATTTGCATTTCATTTGAGAACATGTGTTACAATACCACTATTTTTTCCATATATGGCGCATGTTCTATTCATAAATACACTAACACAATCCTTCCAGATTAGCACATGTGTTTTTACATAAGTATTGAGAGTTCCAAAAACTTCTTTGCTAGTACCTCAGATAATTGTTTACAAAATAATGAATCTTCATGTGGTTTATTATTCTATATAAAACAAATAAAAACAATCTCTGGAGGCAAACCTTGTATACCTGTTGATTCAACTCATTTTAACCCTGCGAATAAACTGATATTTTATCCATTTGAATATTTCATCAATTCTTTGTGCAACTGTATTATTGAAAAACAGAATTGATTCAATTTCTTTCAGGCATTTTCCTCTAAACATAACTCCAACAACACTTTTTTATCACTAAAAGTGCTAATGACTCACCAATTGTATGATGCTTATCACTTTGTATAATTCTCAAACTGATGAGAGGCATGCATAGCTTTTTCATTAATACTAGTAAAATAAGAAATCATATTTTTTTTAAATATTTTGTTCTTTCTGTTTATTTAAAAAAAAAAAATAGAGCTGCTTGTTTTTTAAATCTGCATGTTTTATTTTGAGATGTTAGAATAATTTATTTGGGCACATGCTTTCATTTGCAAAAATTTTACAGCAAATAAATTGTGAATGTAGCCTTCTTTTGTCGCCAATCCCTTCATTATCTTTTTTTCATTTTTTTGTTCCTTCTTTTTGAATTCACTTTTCAATGATTTGTGTTTTTGTCAAAAAGTTTTTAGCCACTTGTCCTTTACTACGGTAAATATAAAAAAATAACAATGAGAAGATCATTATTATTTACATAGCAAGCTAATTATTTAATTAATAAAGTACTTATTTTTTTATTTCCAATTACAAACAATTAACATGCAACAATAAATCTAAAACTGATATTTTTTTAATAGAGTCATTGTTTATTTAAATTATTGTAGCAAAGGAAAATTAAAGTAATGTATTTATGTGTAAGATTTAAGAAGTTTGCTATTAATAAATAATTTGTGACTGACTGGCTTACAGATATTCCTATGCAAAGAATAATAAACATTATCATCTTTGCCTTAAATTCTGATTTTTATTGCATTAGAGTCTCATTGCCATGATTTCAAAAGTAACAGTGACCAACGATAAATATCTAGAATAGGCTCTATGCGTAGCAGATCATCTGCTACCACTAAGTATGTATTGACATAATATTTTCCTTTTTTAAAAATAAACATATAAAATACTTTCATATTTTAATATTTAGCATGACCCACCTAAATTATCTTGCAACCCAGCAACTGGTCATGAACCACACTTTTGAGTATTTCTGTTCTATTTAATTCATCATTTTCATTTTTTCCTACTAAATAGCAACTAAAAACTTTAATCACTAACTTTTTTAAAAATGCAGATGATCTTTAAAAAAATAAACTTTATTTAATAAATTTTGTAATTCATTACTGAAAATAAATTATGCAAAAAAAAAAGAACAAACTATCACTGAGCTGGTATGCATTTAAAGTATATCTTGGATAAAGAAGTTGAAAAGCCTTTATGGTAGAATAAAATTGTAAAACGTGAAAGGTTAGATTATTAATGTGATATATACTTAAAAAATAACTATAAACTAATCATCCATTTAAGCATATGGAAATTATAAATATAGACATTACAAAAATAACAAAATCACAATCGTAGAATAAACCCAAGAATTTTTTGTAGTTCTAAATTATTTTTTACATTTTGTACAAAAATAAAAAATTATTTTAGATTTCTCTCATTCATACACTCTACACATGAATGATGAAGTTAAAAAATAAATTGATATTTATGGAATATAGTGATAGAATTGGAATAGGAAAAATATATTTACTAATTTATCCTAGTAAAATTAAAACTTCAAGAAACTACATTTTTCCAATTTGGAACCTGGATATACAAGTTTTGATTTGTATTTAACACTTCTTCCAAATTGCAAATAATTCTTTATTATATAGATGATAGCATACAGGAATACCATAAATTATATTTTAAAATTCTTTAACTAATATACGTAAATATATGATTTAACTCAAAAGTAGATATTTTATATATAAAACATGCAATTATATTTATACACAAATAATACATTATTCAATTACAATTTATAAGAGACAATTTCTAATAAATTTATCTTTGAACTAATCTTATATTCATCATGGTCTTAGAAAATCATTTTAATATAAAAATCTACATTACATTTAATATAAAAATTTAAAATATTTTCAACATGTTACTTTGGCATTCAAATATCATACGACTTTTATGAAAACACCAACATTATTTTCTTTGAATTATTAGAGAGTGATGCATAACGAGTCATAACAATAGGCTTACAGCCTAATATATGCAAGCTTACTAAAACTCCTTTCAATACTGTACCGGTTGAAAATGTATGTCCATTCAACAAAATTTGGAATCTAAGCAAAAGTACCCCGAATACAATCATGCCAGAGATACACAGGTCAGGAGCAATCACGAATTCTAACCTATTTGCCCATTCCCCAAATCTATAACACTATGAACAACACCTGCGGCAATACTACATAAATTTATTATTTCCGAACCCGGTACTACATCGTTTTGCATGAGAACTCAGCTGAGGATAATGATGAGAGATTGAGTGAACCCAAGATATAAGTTAAAAACATACATAAATATAAATGTTATTAAGAAGATTCGAACTACTGGATTAAGTTTTAAAATTATAAATATTTATTTTGACAAAAATTCACGCAGTTTAAATGATTATTTTGGTTACAAAGCTTTGACAATCTTTATATAATTTTTTTCTTTTAATAGATATGAATTTAGTGTGGCATTTAAAGACATAACATATATTTAAAATAGGATCTTATTCAATGTTACAAAAATAGATTTGGGTGGTTGGTAGACTTTATATAACTTTATTTTCATTTATATAATTTATTTACAACACTAAAATGAGGCTACATTGTGATCAAAATATACTTAAAACATTTATTTATTAAACATTTTCAACATTTAACTAGAAAATATTGTGAAACTATCAATACGGGAATTGATTATTTCAATAAAGGGGAAGGCAGCTTCATGAGAGGTTGGATCTAAACTCCAACTAAGAATATTACCAAAGAGATAAATGTTTCATTATCACATATCATTACAATTTATTTTGTCAAACAGGCTAACAGAAAAACGAACTATAAGAAATTGTGGTGCTAGCATAATAGCCGAATATTTGAGGATCCAATATTTTTTTGAGGTACTTTATCACATTACGGAAGAAAACAGACTAGCCGACTTGCCACCCCCACATTTTGTGGAATCGGCTGACAAAGGGTCCTCGGACGGAGATGCAATGGCCCGAACTTTGACAGAATTATCCCATGTATTGCTCTCGTTACGTGAGTATATATAGTCTACCTGTATCTCGTGCATCTTCACTTCCAGATAATATATGGTATAAAATAAAACAGGTTCTAGCTCAGTTAATAATTAATAAATAAAATATTCAACATTAAAATTAAAATATTTCACTAGCTCAAATTTAAAATATGAATAAGGTTCAGTTTATAAAAATAAATTAAATAAATATTTAATATTTTCATGAGACTTGAAGTGAAAATACAGGTGATAAGATAGATTACATTGAGCCAATATCCCACAGGATACTACCTCAATGGCATAAGAACACTATTCCCTCTTTATTACTATTTCAAATAACAAACTCATAGTATTCTTACGACTTTAATAACTTCTACTCACTAAGATTAAACTAATAATTAAATCTTAATCTTCTATTTAATAATCTAGCTCAATAAAATAATCTCAGGTTCATAAAGTTTATTCTAAGTTAATAAAAATACGGTAGTAAAATATGAGAAGGGATTTTATGTCATAATCTACTACACTGAAACTAATAATAATAAATAACAGTAATAATATTCTTCATTGTTTAACTAATTCTGTATATCTTTTCTTTTACTATAATTTTATTATCATAATAAAATAAACAATATAATATGATCTTATATCTTCATGTAATGATATAATAAATAAATACGTGGTAGCATTTGATAATCTGATAAACAAAATATGTGTGGCAACTGATAGCATATAATTTAATATAATATTGTGATAACTGATTTATAACCAATAAAATAATGTAAGATTATGATTATTTAATTATAATGAATACCAATAAAATATTTAAAATTCTTAAATAATTCTCTATTTATCTTTTTGTGCAAAATTATATATTTGTTTCAATTATTATGCATATATCGTGATTTCATGCAGCGATGTGGAGAAATAAATAACTTGGACACAAAATTTTTGAAATAACAAAATTAAACAAAGTTTGTTACTAACAACAAATAAATAAACAATTTATTTACACTATTTACAGTGGATATCCTTAATTTTTTTATTTTACAGTTTGATCTACCGGGTTATAAAAAAAATAATTTATATTTCAATTATATCCTTATTTAGATTTAGGACAAAATTTAAAAAAAATGTTACTATAGGTTTCTCATTATGGTTAACTTATTACAAAATATATTTATCTACTTTATTAGCAACAGCATTTTATCCTTAATATTATTAAACTATCTTATTTTAAAAAAAATTCATACTTAGAAAAACGTTCTATAGAAAAACAAAATTTTATAATGAGTATGGATTTCTCAAAATATTAAAATTTTTCATCTTGCAAAGTCAAAGATGTTATACAAAATATTATCTAAAAATTAAATACTAGATTTTAGTATTTATCACACAATGTTTACTAATCATAATATATTCTTCTTTAAGCCTTACTTTAGTATGATGTAAGTGTAATCATCAATACATTTCTGTTAATCAATAAACAAAAAATATATACTATGCATATTGTTAACATAATTTACTTTGTACTATTGTATTTTAAAAATATGCAATACTTATTTTTCTCTTAAAAAAAAAATAATACTAAAGCTTTTAAAATTATTATCACTTTAAAGAAAATATCTTTGTTTAGATACCTTATTTTAAAAATTTATATTTCATTTTCCGAAGTAAAATTCAAAAATATATTCTATGACTCTTTCTTTTCCTTAGGATACTTTGGATCTTCAATTTTAAGTTATAATATTCTGCTCCTTATAAGCAAATAAACTAATCTTATCCAAAAAACGATAGCATAACCTTAGTTCTAAATTATTTATCATTTCTTTTAAAATACCTTACTAAACGATGCAGTTACATGAAATAAAGATAGCGAAAACAGATGCATAGGATTAAGGAAGAAAGCTAGAGTATTACTCTTAACATATCTCAAAATCATGGCACAGTGCGAAGAGGTAGGACATTTACCTGCCTAATATCCTCTAGTACAGGGACGATGTTAAAGCTATTTCTTCAGCTTTATTAGAACATCAAATATTTTAAAGAAATATAAACACTGTCCAAATAAAATGTGTATCAGTCATAGGGCTATGTTAACTATGCTGATAAACACATAAAAACTAAATATTATTTCCATTCCCTATAACATCCTATTTCTTAAAACATCATCTTGGTTTCCTATTCACTAAGTACTTCCAAGCCACTATCTCAACATTATTTCTCAAGATTTTTCTACATCTTACATCGATAAATAACTATCTGCATTTACAAAACAATAAATAAAATTCATTAATAAATTTAAAACAATCTAGCTGTTCCATAAAAAAAGTCTGTTCACTTCATCATTCTGTATGCTTAATCATATATGATTTAATCAGACAATATTTGAATATCCTAACATGAAAATTTTAAAAGAATCACATAATTATCTGTTATGTTGGATTATATCACTAATAAAAAAATCGTCGTATGCATATTTTCAAATCAATCCTATCTCATAATGTTTTTTTAAAATGTTGTATGAAATGCGATACATATAAGTATAAACTTTTACACTTCATTCTTCCAATTTATGGATGATCTAAAGAAAACAAAAAATATACATTATAAATTATCAATAGTTATTATTATTACCAATAATCTTTATCTAGTCATCGTGTTCAGTAGGCTTTTCTTTATCCACTTGAGCATTGCAGATATAAAAAAAATTCACACCCATACACTTTATATTAAAATATTTTTAGCTAAATTATTAGATTGTTATATTATAAAATTTTAATATTAATAAATTAATATTTTTATGTTTTCCTAATCTTATAAAAAATTTAGATTTAAACTAGGTTAACAAAATAAAAAGAATCAAAACTATAATTACATATTTTCTTGACGATAGTTCCTGATAAGTCCAAAATGTTTATCATTTTCTCTAGAGTTTTAAAAATGTTCTCCTCTAAGCGCGTTAAAGTTTAAAATAAAAATGACTATTAATCCATTTAGTAAAATTTATAGAAAATAATCCTTGGTTTTAGTATTTAGGACGATAATTATTAAATCATAATATTAATTAATCCCGTGAAGCTTCTTAATCTTCTCTACCAATATTCTCTGCATATCCAATGCATCAATCCATCTAATTTAACTTTAAAAATATTCGATAAACTTTTAAGTACTATTTGTATTTCCATGGATCCATCTTTTATTCATCTATGTGTTCACTTTTTTTTCTATGTTTCCTTCTTGATACATTTAAACTTTCGTTTGGTATTTTTTATATATCACTTTAAAATAAAAACTTCAAGTACTTTTAAACAAATCTTTTCTAAATACATTTTTTAAAACAATTCTAAGAACGGATATTTTAATATCAAAACGCTTCTATAACATATTCTCCTGGGTTCTTTCTTAAATTCATGAAAATATTTTTTTAAAAAATGTTACCTTCAGAAAGGATATAACATTTTACTCCTTTGAATATCATACTATATAAAATAATTCATGCAATATATAACTATCTTATTACCATTTAAAAATAAATCTTGGATAAACTTATAAATAATACGTTTCAATACAATTTTTTTAGACTCTGTATAATGTCCGAGCTGTGGTTTTTTTTTTATGTACCAAAAAAGTTCTCCGGTTATGCATAAATAAAGCTGTATCAATAAATATTTCAAATATTTTTTCAGTATTACAATTTATATCCATTTTATTTCGTAGTATATCCATTTTTTATTGCGTAGTTTAGGTTAAACTTTTAGATAAAATACGACTGGTAAGTACTTTAAAAAATTAGAAAATCATCTCCACGAAGTTTCTAAATATATAATTTTTTTCTAAAACTTTCTTTTGCAAAACACTTTAAAATTATCAATTAGTTTTTGCAAAATAAACGATAAGAAAGTACCAAAAAAAAAATTGACTTTCTCCGGTTTCAATACATTATTAATCTCCCCCTATACCCCCGTGCAATTCATATTTATAGTCTGTAAGAATACCTATTCCTACTGGTTAATTCTTACTTTAGCTTGAGAACAAATTTACATATTTTTAGTTTATAGTAGAATTGAATTTCAAAATTAGAAATTGTGATGTAATGAACTTAAAATATTATTTACAATATTACTTTTAAATAAATTACTATTTTATTAAAACCATTTAAACATTTAAAATAACTTTTAAAACAATTTTAATAACTTATTCCATTTCTTAATATTCAATTTATCTATTTTTATTTAAATAAAATATTTAATTTTTATATTATGAATGTATTCATCTTTATTACATTATTTAAACATGTTATACGATAGTTAACTTAATGTTTAATACTATTTACTTTTATGATAGGCAATAATTCTATCCAATTCTCTAATATAACTTTTAAAATATTTTAAACTTTGTTATTATTTCAAACAAGCATGTGTGTGAGAGTATACATTAAAAGTCACATGATTAATAACTTTGACAGACGATTTTTAATCTATTTCTCTGCCTAGATTTATAAAATTGTTACACTTATTATATTATATAAAATAATTATAAAAATTTGGAAGAACAATTTAGAAAATATAGAACTAGATATAATTTTCACCATCATAAAGTTTATTTTAAAATATACTATATTAATTTTGACTATTTAAATATGATTACAAATCTAAATATAGCATTTATTAAATTATACGTTTTAAACTATTAAAATCGGATTTTTAAATATACTTTTAATTTTTATAGCTGTGTTATTTAATATGGCCAGCTTTTACAACCATATGCAACAATATTTTAAGCTTTACATAACTATTTTTAAATGATTTTATACTACGTATTCTCTTTAGCTTCAAATTGTGCTTTAAAGATATAATTGACTTAATATAATTAATGTATTAAAAGAACATATTCTAAAATTTAAAATTTTTAGTAATTGACTGTTATAAACTATTACTGACCTATAGAAAAGGGCACAATAGATATGGTCCAGGGACATTCATCACCCTGTTTATGACCTGAAATGAAGAGGAGACGACTCAGGCATTCTGATGCACATCTCTAGATAAAGCTTAATAATATGAAGAGTGGCCTATGCTATCAATGCTTTTATAAGAATATGAAATCATTCAGTTTAAATATTAACATAAAGCCTTAAATGGTTTAACAAATATGTAATGATATGTTAAAATAATGACCCATGTAAGATAAAGTCATTTATTAAAAGTTACAATTATAACAATTATAATTAATGAAGCGTGCATTGCCCCCCCCTTTCTTGAATCACTATTTTGTTTACCATATATAAAAAACTAAAATTCGCGCACTTAAAAGTGCAAATAACAAAATAGATTTAAGTCGCCAGTCTTTTGGCGATGATGATTAATAAAGAAATTAACAAAATTAATGGACACCAATATCCACCCCAGATTGAAAGCATTTATACATTTTGTATAAATTTATGATCAAATATTTTTTTTAAAAAGTATGTATTCATTTAAAATACAAACTCAATCTTATGAACTATTTAGAAATAAATAAATAAAAACTCATTAATTCCCCCCCCCCTTCTAAGTTCGTAAGACTGGGTTTGATTGGCATTTACAAATAAAAGTTTAGTGAAAAATACAAAAATATCATTAAAAATAAATTATAACCGCATTAAATTATAAGAAAAATAAGAAGCGTGAGTTGGATGAAATAGTTTACAGCAAGATTAGTTAGGGTTATAGAGAATCGATACCAAAGAAATAATTATTAGTTTTAACATACTCGCCGATGAGCGAGTTAAAAGAGATTAAATATACAGAAAAACAAAGAGATAGGATTCATGTAAGACAATTGTCATGGCTTTAGACTTGTTACCTCAGAATTGTATGGAATAAAGTAGGCACGAGTCTTCTGTGGCAGGCAGCATTCTTTAACATGTATTGGCCTCGGCGGTTCTTTGATGGCACGGGCACCCTTGAGCAGTAGGAGCTACATTTCTGCACGATGAAGAGTGGAGCTGAAGACGGAGGGGAAGGTAGCTGAAGCCCCTCAAAAATTAAACAGACGTGAAGTCAGTTAATGACTATTGACTGAACTCTGACACAATAGATTTTTGGCCCTATTTATACAAACTTTGAGGCATTCAAAGAATGTTTTTAATTAAACTTCTTAACTCTTAATCAATCTTTAATTTACAGAAATATTTTATCTATTGTTAGTGGAGATGCAATCACTAGATAACTGTCCAAAAATAAATTAAAATCAATTTCCAGATTGGAAATAGATTTGATAAAAATGTTAACAGCTAACTAAAATCAATTAGCTTTGTTTTAAATTTTACTTTAATTTAAAAATTCCTTTTGAAATCATAAATCCCACCCCTTTAATTACTCTTGGACAGTTAAAGACTGCATCTTCCATCTTGAATATTTGTGTAATTATATGAAGAAAAATATTTATAAAATAAATAGCATATAGTTAAGAAAAAAAATACAAAATTATTTACAAGATTTGTTTATGCTTTTATCTATATAAAGCTCCATTAATATATGTATATATCTGAGTCGCATCCATAAAAGTTAATATTTAAAATTAAAGAAAATTTTTATTTAAGATTGATAACTATAAATTTTTATAAATGCTTCTCAGAAATATACGTATAGTTTATATACATGTGACAAAAAAAAACAGGATGAAACATGGGTTAAGTGGTGGAACAGTGAAAAGCTCGATCTTGGGCTAAGATCGATCGCTACAATACTAAGTATCAAACTACTTATTTTATATAGTTCTATCAGTTCATCTACGAAACAGCTTGTAAATTGGTCTGAAAGCTGCCAAAACGAGCATAATGAACTTTGGATAAAACTTCTTCAGCCAAACAACTCATCCTTACTAGGTATTACCAGAAAACATATATAACATATTTACATTATTAATTGGTATACAAATAATAGATATGCATATATTAAGAACTAGATAAAAAAAAAACAAGTTAAATGGATAGATAAAATCTTACCTTTTTTAAGCTTTAATTTCACTGTATCACTAGATAACCTCAGGCATTTTAAAACTAAAAAAATCAATACATAAATATATATTTATTTTAAATATAGCTGTGAAATAAACAGTTAAACCTATATTCACATTTTGTAGATAAATAGTTATACTAGCAATATTTTAAAATAATTATAAAAGTAATTTGTGTACAGTTGTAGAAGATATTCTATGTATACATATATAAACATATAAATTACATAATGAATAAATCATTCCTAAATAATTATCATTGACTTGAAATATATTTGTAATTATCAGAAAATACAATCTCTGCATTACAATAAATTTTATTCCAGACAGGTAAATACATATGAATTTTCTTAATTAAATTAATAACAAACAAAACAATCTTCTATTTTAAAAATAATCCATTAGTTTCAATATATAAGTCATAGACATCTTCTTTATAAACCTTGATTTATTATGTGAACTATTATAATAATAAACAGTTGGACTTTATTCTTGTGTAATCTTTCTCAAGGATCAATTAAAAAAGATATGAATAAAATAATAAATATAAGTACAAATATTCCACAATAATCCAATACATATCACAAATATAAATTACTATTACATTAAATCTCTTCTCACAAACAATTTTAAATTTCAATTTTATTAGTTTCTTAATACCATTAATTAAAAATTCCACATCAATTAAATCAACCTATTATTTCCTTTTTTCAATTAATAAATAGATTATTACTTGAAAAAGAAAATAATAGGTTCATTTAATTAATGTGGAATTTGTAATTAAATAATTATAATGGGGATTATTTTAAGAAAGATATTTAAGAAATGAATGCAACAGAAATTTAAGATTGTTTGTGAGAAGAGATTTAAGATAATTAATTTATATTTGTTATAGGTATCAGATTATTGTGGAATATTTGTACTTATATTTATTATGTATTTTTTAGATGTTCTTGAGAAAGATTATAAAAGAATATAGTCGAAACATTTATTATTATAATTTATAATAATCCATATAATAAATCAAGATTTATAAAAGAAGTGCATGTGACTTGTTTTATATAATGAATTTTCTTATATGTATACATAAAAAAAAATTATATAAAGTATATAATAAATAATAACTTGTACAAAATTATCATTCATTTGAAAAATACTTATCAGAAAATACAATTCCTACATTATAAACACATTTTATTTCAGACTCATAAGTACACTTCCCAAATGTGTTTCTAAAATCAGGAAGGTTTAAAAAAATATCTCTAAATGGTGTCATTTACATAAGTACAATGTTATACAATAATTTTGTTAATTAAATTATGATTTATAAATGTTAAAAAATTACAGTTAATAAACTTATACAATTTTTTATCTATGATTTCATAGTTAAGCAAATGGATTTATATCAGTTTCCCTACCTCCAAAAGCTTTTTAACATGCTCAACTCTTGCTTAACTTGTAATGTATGATATAGAAAAAAAACAGATTGCCATTTTATGAAGTGTTAATAATAATTAAATTTATTGCAAAAGGAAATAAGTTTCAAAAGAAAAATATGATTCTATTGCAAATAGACTTCACTTTAACCAATACAAAATTAAAAAAAAGACTTTTACAAAATAATAAAATTAATTGATTTTTATATAAAAAGTTGTTTTTTTTTGTTAAAAAAAAAACTTTTTAACAGTCCTTATTAATAATTGAAATCTTTTACTATATTTAAAAAAAAACAAAAAACTTTTCTAAGTTTCTGTTTAGTTTTAAATAACCATATCTAATCATTTATCTTAAAATAAATCTAGTATCAAATCAATCTGGAGCATGAATGTTGAAAGATCTCTACTAAATAGCATTGAGCAAGAATACATTACATATAGTTAAATCCTCTTCAGCTATTAAGTCAACCATGCAACAATTTATATGTAAACTTTTGTTTATATAAAAAAAATATTCTCACTCTCTCTACAGATGTCTTTTCTGTTTTTTTGCTACAGTAATTAAAATCAACTAAATTCTCATCATTTGAAAATTAACATAATCTTTTTTAAATTTTTTTAATTTGTAAAATCACTTCAAATTAAAAACATCTATATGTAACCAATAGGTTAAAACACTTTTTCTAAAACCATCCAATTAAAATATCATTAGAAAGCAAATGAAAAAAAAAATCACACTTAAATAATCAAACTAATTAATGCCTCAATTCATTTTTTAAAACCTACTTCCACATTCTTCTGCAGAAGACCTCAGCATTAATTCAAATACAGATTGATATGTAAATTAATATGGATCCTGAACTTTCAGGTCCATTTAGTAGAAATAATATTAAAAGACAAAGAGCCTATGTGTTTTTTAAAAAAAAAAAATTTTTATAAATGTTTTACTAGTTCTTATTTACAGTTCTGAAACTTGGATTCTTAATAAAAGAAGGACATAGAGATTTCAGACAACTCAATCAAAGTATAGAGAGATATAAGTTGAGAGTTAAATAATAAATAACAAACAGCTATCATTGACATCAATTAAAGTGGAGCTATGCTAGATGTATTCTAGGACAGACAATAAATAGACAGTTAAAAGTTTTAATCCTACTGAGATTATGATAAAATAAGATTATGCAATGTATATAAAAGCTATATTTGTTTCTTATATATGCTAAATGCAAAAAAAAAATATCAAAAACTCTAAATTTGCATTTATTAAATACATGATCTTTTCATTTACTTTCAATTATAATCTAAAAATTATTAAATAAAGAAATATTAAAATCATAGTAAAAAAAAATTATGGCAGAAATTGCATGTATCTGAGAGATACATTCATTAATAGTATGTGCAAATATGTGGGGGAAAAATTAAAAGCATTGTAAATTTACAAACTAATAATTACTTTCATAATTATACTAACACTGACTTCCGAAGTTACAATACTTCCAAATATGATTTACTATCTAAACATGGATAGCTTAAATGTTATCATTCAATATTAGTCATGTGTAAATGTAAAGCAAGTCTTGATCTTGAATATATGTATGAGATATATGTAACAATATTTAAAAAAAAAAATTGACTGTACTTTTCTGATCAACTCTGATATCCAGATGACTAATTTGGATTCCAAGACATACAGAACACATGTAAGACAGATGAAATAAGAAAGTTTGTTAATGTTAAGTGAAGAAGGAAGACAATAGATTGGAGAAAAACTATTAAACTAGAAACATTCATCCTGAAGTAGACTGATAATGGGTGAAAATAATGATAACATTATTCAATATAGGATTAATATAAATCTTTATATTTTTACAGACTGTAATGAAAGTAAATATGAATGGAAGAATCCAAATAATTATACTCATAAAAACTTGAAGTCAAGGAGAACTCACTACAGAATTAAAAAAAAGCATAGCATAACCAATAGTCAAAAATTCAGAAATGAGTAGCAGACTTAGTTGCAAGCTTTAAAAAAACAAGATCAAAAAGAAATAAATTAAATATCAACAAAAATAAAAAATCATATCGTCAATCATAAAAGATTTAAGCATACAAGTTGTAGATTGAGCAAACCGTATTTTGTATTTTTCTCAACTAGAAAATTGATCAAAAACCATTAGCTTTTGATTTTGTCATTCAGCCATAGAAGAT
The DNA here is from genome assembly GCA_028023455.1 of Epiperipatus broadwayi. NCBI lineage: Eukaryota > Metazoa > Onychophora > Udeonychophora > Euonychophora > Peripatidae > Epiperipatus > Epiperipatus broadwayi. The sequence continues at coordinate 2,843,046 of JAQFVV010000032.1, read as the reverse complement.
GGGAAAATTTCAAATGATAATGATAAGATGACTATTAACCTTGTTAATTGCAGTTGGCATACCAAGTTCTGTAAATTACTTTCTCTATTATGCTAAGCATTTATTATTGTATAAATGGGATATGCAGAATTACTTATATTGTTCTTGTTAATGAAAATATTTAACCTCATCATTTAAAATGTAAAGTAATAAAAAAATGAAAGCTTAGAATGCTTTTTTTTTTTTTGTACAAGTAGTTTCATAATTAGACAAAAAACTTTATCAGAAAATTCATTCATGGTCTTGATTCTCATAAATTTTGTAATCATATTAGAAACTTATTTTTTTCTACAAAATGTGAAAAAAAATATCATCATAGTAACAGATTTCACTTTCAACATATCATTGCAGAGTTCATTTTCACATTATGAATATTTAAATACTATAATGAGTTTTATTTCAATTTGATAAATTAGGTAAAATAACTATAAATGGCTAACTTATTGGCAGTAGTTATTTCCCTGTGATAAAATATTCTATCTTTTAATTTGTTAAAAACAACAGCAACATATTGGAATTTAAATTGGATTTCAACACCTAAATCCACCTTTCTATTTATAAAATTACCAAGGTATTTAAACTAAATTTCATTTTCAAGTGGATAACCATCCAAGCTAAAAGTTGCTGAGGGTTTTTCTTCCATCACTGGCTGAGTATTTCCAACATTCATTAATAAAGCAAGGTTGCATTCAAATTATTAAAATCATTCTGTAAAACAACTTTTGAACTGACAAAAATAACACAATCATCAGCATATTGTACATCCAGAATCCAGGAAGATGAAGTTCTTGTTTGTGCATTTAAGTGATTCCAATTACAAAATTTATCATTAAACCTGTATCGTATCTTGATTCCTGTTTGATTAATATTTTCTATCTGTAGTGTAATATAGTGTAATAACTATTTTCTCTCATTCATTCATGTTGATATTGTATAATGTGAATAACCTTTGGTGGACAAGCAATTAATTTCAAACAATGCCACAGACCAGTCCTATTAATTGAATCAAATACTTAGACCAAATCAATAAAAGCATTGTAGAAATTACTTCTTTGTTCCTGTCATGTTTCTTGCATTTACTTGGCAAAAAAAAAACATGTCTATAGTCCTTCTGGATTATCTAAAGCTACATGAAATCTTTAGTAAACATTCACTTGTAACTGTAAGCGACCTATTCAAAAAAACTCTTAAAAATACCTTTGCTATAATGGATAATAATAATAATATTCCATGATAACTATTGCAAGTTTTCAAAAACTGGACCATTAAAAGAATCCTTAAGAACACAACTTCATGGTCCAGATATTCCTAAAAAATTCTAATATTTTTAAAGCTAACATATCATCATATTTTAAAACTTCTCCAGGTATTTCATTAGGACCTGCAGCCTTTCTATTTTTAAAAATATAAAGACCTGTTTGACTTCATTAAGCAGAATATTTTTATCTAAGTGGTAAACAAAATGGATATATCATTGAAAATTGACATATCATTTCTTATATCATTATTTAATATCATTATGATACTGTTTCTCATGTTCATATGTTGCTTTAAATGTGTCAAAAAAAAAAAAAGAAGAAGAACCAGAATGACCACAATCAGTAAATGTTTTTCGGAAGGTTTGTGATGATGGTTGTTCTAGTTGTACTTATATATTAAAATATTTCCATCATCTAATATAAGTATTGAATGTCTTGAGAAAAATTTAACTTTATTTAAATATTCCAAATACCCTCAACTGTTACTAATAGCACATCAAACAGGTTAATATATGCATGTTTCGAGAGGTATTAGTCTCCCCTCTCCTTCAGGTGTTGCTGGTATGACCAGTGACAGTTCTAGCACGGGATTCAAACTTCGATCCTTAGATTTTTAAAATTTTGAATTTTAAGGTAACACTCTAACCAACTGAGCCATCCTGCCAAAGGCAGGTCTGTAGTAATTTCATATATTTATCTGTGAGGTTCCTCCTGATTTCTCCACTTTTTCCTAAGAGCAAATCTGATTAGTGGTTTCCATACATTATGCATAGTCATATTGGGTTGGCTTATGGGATTTTTTGCCATTGTCATGTGAGCAGTTTCTTTAAATTTTCTTCTTTGTACCTTTTCTTCTCTATTCAATATTTTTGTATTTTCCCAATTGAACATATGTTCATTGGCACATACTTGTTCTGCTAATGTAGACATATGTTTTCTCTCTTCTAATCATCAGTTTGTGTTCTTGCAAGCATTTTTCAATGGAATGACTGGTTTTACCAATATATGTTCTTCCACATTACATGGTATTTCATAGATGCATTTTTCCTTTTCATCATTTCAAGTTTAGGTTTTGTAGATGTTAGAATTCCTCGTAGGGTGGTATGGCTCTGGAAAGCTGTTCTGATGTTAGGCTGATTGCAGACTTTCCTTAATTTGTCTGCTATTTTTAGAATATATGGGTACACTATAGTACAATAATTGTCGTTTCCCTTGATGGTTCTTTTTGTTGCCTATTTAAAGTTTTCTTAATAACAAGTGATGGACAACCATTTTTCATAAGAGTTTGTTCTATATAGATCTTTTCTTTTTCCACATCACTAGTTTCTGAACAAACTTCTTTTGCTCTGTTCCATAGTGATAGTATAACTCCATGTTTTGGGTTTTTGGTGTGCTTGGATGTATAGGATAGGTATTTTCCTGCATGTGTAGGTTTTTGGTAAACTGTAGTTTTGATTTTGCCATGAGGGAATCTTGTCATAAGAACATCTAAGAATGCCAATTTTTATTCTTGTTCTGATTCTATTGTGAATTTAATTGAAGGGGATATATTGTTGATGTGTTTCCAGAAAGTTTGTAGGAGTGCTTCACCATGTGGCCATACAACAAATGTATCATCCACATAGCAAAGCCAAACTTTAGGTGGATATGGAGTAGTTTTTATAGCTAAGGTTTCAAGTTCTTCCATGTAAATATTGCTAATCAGGGGAGACAATGGTGAGCCCATAGCCATTCCCTGATTTTGTTGGAAGAATTGTGTTATATTGAAAGTAAGTTGTTTTTATGCAGAATGTTAACAGTTACATTATACCGTTAACAAGAAGAGCTGTTCTGGTTTATAAACTATTATCACCATTTAATCTTTTCCTTACAATAGACAATGCTTCTTCACATGGTACATTCATAAATAAACTTTCCACATCAAAGTTTATCAAATAAGTTAGTTCTTTCAATTTTCATGTTCTTGATCAATTCTACAAAGTATTTAGAATCCCTGACAAAGGACTGGGTCTTGTATGCCAAAGGATTTAGAACTTTGAGAAGAAATCTTGCCAAATTTTGGTAAGGTGAATCTCTAGAACTAACAATAGATCTTAATGAAACATGATCCTTATGGATTTTAGGTAGACCATAAAGATAAGGAATTTTGCTGAAATACGATGTTATTTTACTTTTTTCTGAATCAGTGAAGTACTTGTGATGCTTTCTGAGCAATGCTTGTAGCTGTTATTAAAAAAACTTTAAATAGACAACAAAACGGACTATCAAGAGAAAAGACAATTATTGGTACTATAGTGTATCCATACATTCCAAAAATAGTAGACAAATTAAGGAAAATCTGCAATCAGTATAATATCAGAACAGCTTTCCAGAGCCATACCACCCTATGAGGAATTCTAACATCTACAAAGCCTAAACTTGAAATGATGAAAAGGAAAAACTGCGTCTATAAAATACCATGTGAATGTGGAAGAACATATATTGGTCAGACCAGTCACCCCATTGAAAAGCCCTTGTAAGAACACAAACTGATGATTAGAAGAGAGAAAACAGATATGTCTAAGGTAGCAAAACATGTATGTGCCAATGAATATAGGTTCAATTGGGAAAGTACAAAAATATTGGATATAGAAACGGCTCACATGATGGTAAAAAATCCCATAAGCCAGCCCAGTGTGACTATACATAATGTATGGAAATCACTAATCAGCTTTGCTCTTAGAATAAAGTGGAGAAATCAGGAGGAATCTCATAGATAAATATATGAAATTACTACAAACTGTTGCCTCTGGCAGGATGGCTCAGTTGGTTAGAGTGTTATCTTAAAATTCAAAACTCAAGAATCTAAGGACCCAGGTTTGAATCTCATGCTAGTACTGTCACTGGTCAGGCCAGCAACACCTGAAGAAGAGGAGAGACTAATACCTCTCAAAACATTGTGCATATTTTAACCTGTTTGATGTGCTATTACTAACAGTTGAATGTATTTGGAATATTTAAATAAAGTTAAATTTTTCTAAAGATATTCAATACATATATTAGCTGATGGAAATAGTCCAATATAAAATTATTATCAGTAAATGTTAATATTTTCTTTGCAGTTTTAAGCTTTCTTGTCAGTTCCTGAACTTCTGCCTTCAAATGTTTATATTTATTATGAAGTTCCACATTTAATCTATTATATTCTTCCAAGCACAAACTACAACATTTATTTCTAATTAAATCATTAATAATAAGATCATTGTCAGCAAATCAGTCATGATTAATCTTTTTATTAAAGCAAAGACTATATTTACTGTATTAATAACACTTAAGAAAATTCTATGCTTCAGTAATATAACACTCCTGAAGATCCAATTAGCAATGTTAGTGTTTAATAGCTGATAAAATTTAATATGTATAATAGATTCTTTTAAACAAGAAACATCAATTTTCTAGAGAATATGATTGGAATAATATCTATTTTTTGAGACAACTATCATATTAATCTTAGACCATACTAATCTATGATAGTCCAACAATTTGAGCATATAAATGATTGTGTAAGGTGAACTTCTCTTGTAATATTATAATTCCTAACTATAATGTAATCTATTAAATGCTATTTTTTTTAAGTGTAGATGCATCCATTTATGTTCCTTTATAGCAGTTTCTCTATCTAAACAAAGTGTTGTGCATAAATTCAATAATAACGAACCTATCAATACCATTATTTCCAATAACTTTTAGTCAAAATATGCTATTTATACCAATATTAAAGTATCCAAAAAAAATTACCTTTTAATAGTTTTGGTGTAATAATGCTATGCCACAAGGAATAAAAGCTTTCCTTCTCTAAATTTTCTGAATCTCAGGCAGGAGCACAGGTACTAGTAAAATGAGCACTAGTATTATTTTGCAAAGATAAGAAATTTTAACAATAGAATATACTAATCTAGACTTTTATAGCAAATCCAATACCATGCATTTTTACTTTCACTGACTGACTTGCCTTTTCAAAAAACTTATATCCAACCCTAGTAAACATCCTTCAGGTAGGAAATTAATTTCACTAAAAACACTTATATCGATCTTATATTTGCTAGTTTCTTAGCCACAAATGCAGTCCTCCATTCTGGTCTTAAAGAGTTTGTAACAAGTAAATTAGAAAAAAATTTGATTTATCATTTGTAACCTTTAGTATTATCACTGCCTCTTGCTTTATCACTACTCTGATATACTATTATTATGTAATTAATGAAGAAGCGACTGAAATACCCCAGTGAGCTACATGTAAAGTAACCATCAATAAATGAAAGATATAGAATGGACTCATTTGTATTTTAACTTGAATTCTATACAAGTACTCAATTTATTGATATATTAATACAAAGAAAATGAGTGTAATTTTAGGACAATTATAAGCTATTCTGAAATCATCATAATCAGAAAGAAAGACTAAGCCTCCTATTTAACAGCCTCCAAATATTCAATTAATTTTTACATAATAGATGCAAATATAAATTTTGATAGCTCATATATAGATATAATTAATTTGGAAACTACTGAAAATCCCCCATGAACTATATGTAAAGTAACCATCAATAAACAAAAAGTAGAGAATGGACCCACCTGTACTTTAGCATGAATTGTATATAAGCATTTGCTTTATTGACATATCAACACACAAAGTGTGATTTATATATATTAACGTAATTTAATGACAACTATACGCTATTCTGAAATCAATATAACTAATCAGTCTGAAAGGCCAACCCTCATATTTAACAATCTCTAAATATTAAAAAAATATTAATAAATATAAATTTTGATAGCTGAAATATAGATGTAATTAATGTAGAAGCTACTGAAAGCACCCAACAAACTATATATAAACTAAACATTAATAAATGAAAAGTACAGAATGAACTCATCTGTACTTTAGCTTGGATCATATATAAGCATTCAATTCATTGATATATTAACATGCAGAGCATATATTAAAGTAATTTCAGGATAACTATAAGCTACTTTGAAATAAAAAAGCAGAGCCTCATATTTAACAACATATTAAATTTATTTTCAGTTAATAGATTTAAATGTAAATTTTGTTAACTCTATTGTAAACTCCCTAGGGAGCTATATATATATATAAACTGTCAATAAACGAAAAGTACAGAATTATAATTTATGATTATTAGCAGATGAAAAAACATAATAGGTAAGATATTTTTTCAGACAAACATTTTTGCAGGTATATACCAATATATATTTTTCTGAGGAATTCAAAAAGTATTGACAATCTAATGCAGTGGTCTTCAACCTTTTCACACCTGCGGACCGGTAAAAATAAGGATAAGGTTTCGCGACCGGCAAAAATAAAGATAAGGTTTCATGGACCAGCAGAAGTCTATAGATAAATTTTCTTAAAGATGTAAACAGCTTAGCCTTAGATGAAGTTATATATATGGAGTTTGTATAATAAAAAACTTTTTTTTTTTTAATTTTGAATTTTTTTAGAAAAGTAATAAAAAATTTAATTCTATCCCCCCCCCCCACATAAATATCTGTGATAACTAGAAAAACAAATTAATTTATGTATGACTGATTAGATTTTGTTCTGTTTCTTTTTTTTTATCAGGTAAAAGTGCAATGAAAAAAATAAATAAAAATTGTTTATATTAATTAAAAGTTTAAAATCTTCTTATTTTGTTATTAAAACTTTCTTGCCAGTCTATCGCGGACCAGCAAAGAACTTCTACGGCCCGGCACCGGTGGTTGAAGACCACTGATCTAATGTAATTAATATATTCAATTATTTTGTTCTGAAACAATCAGATCATTTTCTTTTAATATTCACTAAGCAATATAGATAGATGTTCAACATAATAATGAGATCACCCAGACAGATATATAAATATTTACCAAGTAAATAAATATATCAATAATTCTGCCTATAATGTAAATTATACAAACACATATATTTATAGGTCATACAGAATGGAACAATTCAATGATAAGAGTGCACTTTTACATTGTACCACACTCATGGTGACTTAATTAAACAGGACATAAATATATGCATGCATAATATAGTTATCACTATAAAATTCATTCTTTTATACATATAAAACCATAAAGAAGCAGGTAAGAAATGACTGCTAGTAAATTGATGTATATTTCAAAGGTCTTTAAAAAAAAAAAAATCAAAAATATGTGAATTTAAAAGAGTGCAAACTACTGAGGAATAAATTAGAACATTAATATATAAAACTTTTGAATTGCTTAATGTTTCAAAACTGACTTACTCAAAAATGATGACTGAACTGATTAAAAATGAAAGAATAAAAATACTAAAAACAATTTAAGTCAAAACTGAATGCTTACAGAAAAAATATAAAAGTAAAAAAAAAAAAAAAATTACAACAGGACACATCATTATAAAGATCAATGACTATCAAAATAATTTATGAAAAATTTGCATTGATGTAAACACGACTCAGATGTGTGAGTGCCATGATCATTAGAAGTAAATAATGGATAACTGAAAATATGTTAAGTAAAAATAATGATATTTTGAAGAAAAGATTTAGTAATCATTAAAACAAGTGTATAAATTAACTATTTTATTCCATGATTTAGATAACTATACTATGAAATTTTTCTCATTAAATCATTATTTTTTATGGATAGATCACAGGTGCAAATGATTTTAATATTGCTTTTTAAACAACATTGTTATCTTGCAGGATAATAATTCTCCGATCCATATAATAACCAGCACAGTCAAAAATTCTTTTGAGTAATATATTGCTGATGATGAAATATTAAGCTTTAACTATTGCCTAAATTACTTGACATAAATATTAATGAGACTGTTGATTAATATGAAAAAAAAAGTTGATATTTTCTACTGAATGTTAATGAAAAAATTGTGGCATTTTTTCCCATGAAAAATAATTTAGACATTATTCAAATGTTATATAATTCCATTTAAGTGTAAAATATTAATGTTTTATATATATAAAACAGTACTTCTATATTGTATTAATAATGTTAACACAAGCATTCCTATGATTGTCCAACACTTGCTTAATGTAATTTATCTTAACATTTCAATATTTAGATCTGTATTATAAACTTTAAAAAACTCTTATATCACTAAAAAGTAATAAATTTTAAAAATGAAAAGGAAAATAATATATATATTGCTGTATTAGCCTTACTTAAAGAATATTATTATTACTTTAACTTAAGGATTCTTAAAACTATAATTATGTTTATTAAACTTTTATTATTATATATATATATAGCAAAAATCTTTACCTATTATCCCCCATAAATTATTTTTCAGCATTTATTGTCTGAAAAAACAGTAACAACTGTTTCCATTCAACAATGCCATTTAATGCAAGTCATGGACAGTGACTACTATTTTAACAGATTGTATAAGCATAAGAAATGATGGTCATGTTTTATTTATTGTCCACTTTGCTCCAAACAGATTTCAAAAAAAATTTCTGTTTTTATGATTTTTCCTCATCTATCTTTTTTTTTTTTTTTCTTGAAAATTGATCAATAATAGTTTTTATTGTATATATGTTGCTGTCTTATTCTTACACTTACATCAATTTTCAATTTCATTAAACATTCTACTAAATGTCCTAAATGCAATTTGTTTATTAATATAGATGGACTTATAAATTTTTTGAATCCATTTTTTTTTTTTTTTTGGCAGTATCGCTTATGCAATAAAAATATCAAATAAAAATTCAAAAATAAAAACTGATTTCAAAAATAGCTTAATGATCTTAAAATCAACTGATCAAGATACCATAATAATGTAAATAAATAAATAAAATAAAACTATAAAAAGATTCATTCATAAATGATGGAAATAGTCCAACATATCACATCTTAAAATAGATTAAAGATTTAAAAGAATTGTCATATGTTAAATAGTATCAGCAATTTCTAAATATTTTTCATTCCGATAGTTCTATTATTTACTTTGCTTAAAAAAAAGAAAGAGGGGTATATTTTTTTTAGAATAACATTTTACATAATCCACTAAAGAAAATAATATTCTAAAGTGCATAACTGTCTATATATTTAAAATCTCATTATTATGTTTAATAAATTCAACAAAATTAATGAACTGCATTAAGTAACAAAATATATCATTGTGAACTTTGAACTCTAGCCAAATCAAGTGTAATCACTCCACACTAAGCTTTATAAATCAGAGCAACATGTATAGATAAGTCAAATTCTTTAAGACCATATTTTTTAATATTACTGTTTAGACTATATACCTAATACAATAATGCTTCAAAATAAACTTAGCAAAATAACATGAATGGGTCAGTTAAGATTTGGATTATTACTTTTACTTGTAATGGATTATTAAGACTACAAGTTTGATATAAAAATATATTCTATTTCTTGATTCCCAAAATTGAGCCATCGTAATTCTAAGTTCTAAAAGAGATTAATTTCCTTGTAGATGTAAAAAATTATCATAATAGTGAATCAAAATAAGAATCATATATGGCTGCATTAGTTATAAAAAAATGTAAACTTACATAATATAATCATGCATTTTTTGCATATAAGCAATTAATCTATATATAAAACATATATTATCCCAATCCTGAATAAGTGTTAATTAAATTTAATTTAAAATATGCATACTCATACTAATGTGATATGGAGAACATTATAATGAACCAACATAAGTAATCTGACATTCATAATTGTTAATTAATTAAAATTGTTTAATTAGATTAATAACAAGTGATAAATTACAGTATTCGACTAATAAAATAAATAACTTTCATATGATTTTCCAAGATCTGAATGAATGAACCCAGGAAATCTTATTCAAAATATACTTTAGAATAAAATTTTAAATTTATTTTACTAAGGATATTATTGAAATAATTAAGATTTTACTTCATTAACGCTTAAATAAATTAATATATTTACAATAAAACCAAAACAAAGTATGAAGGTAATTCGATTTTTGTCGAACACGAGAGAAACACTGGACATGCTTTTCTACCTACCACAGCCAGTGTCGTTTGCTCTGAAACAAATGACACCAAACGTAAAGTTAGGGAAGCTTACTTCATTGCGGCTGGCCTATCGGCAATCAACAGAAGAGAGGCCTGCTTTTCCCTATCTCGCAAATGGTCCACGTAACATCTGCACATAAGTTTGCATAAAATTTGCATATTTTTACAGTTATTAACAGAATAACTCGCCATGAATATGGGACTGTAGACTGTCCCGAAAGCACTTGGTGGTAAAATTTTGATAATTTCATGACAATTTATTAATAGCTTCATTACCTGTGCGCAGAGCACATATATATATTAAGGATATTATTGTGAAATTAAATTGGTTAGTCCCGAAAGCTTTTCTGGTATTTGTCTTCAGGAATGATGTCAGCCAAAGCCTCGGTCCACTCCAACATGCAGAATTATTTCAGCATAGAGTGGTCCTGGATATATTTTTGTTATCGAGGATCAACCAAAGAAAAAACAGACAAGACAAGACGCTAATCAAACTGGTCTCTTCCTTTTTATACTCAAGGTCCAGTTTTCAGACTTCTGCGCATACCTTTTGTATTTTTGTCAAAAATACACGTTAATAATCCTGTGCATTCTTTTATATTTTTTAGTTACAAAGTCTTTATGTTTTTAGCATAATTCTGCCATCTTTAATTAGCTAAAAAGATTTTTCTTTTAGCTTATCTGGATTAGCAATTTGTGTGTCTTTTGTTCTTTCCAATTTTTACTTTCATTTTTAATTAGATAAAAAAAATATGGACGAAAAATTTAACTTTCGTTGTATGTTTTAAAAAAATAATTTATACAAACTATAAAAAAAATTTAATTGTGACTTTTTAATAAGATCACTAAATTTGCTTTTTCTTAGCTTTTACCAAATGCCAATATATTTGTACCATTTATAAATAAATGGTACACTGTATATAGTCATATAACATAGTAAAGTGTCATATTTTACTACAAGTATTACTACTGATAAATCAGAAATCTATGATTAGTTTGGATGGAAATGAATATTTCTAAATTTAAAACAATGCATATAGATAGAAGTATTAAAAAATTACGAGCAACAGTTAAGCATAAAGTTAGAAAGCAGATTGGAATGGTGAAAACAAAAATACTAAGAGTAAAACTTCCAATGATTATGAGCAAAATTTTAAGAAGGACAAGAGATTCTTTGTGACCCAAGGAAGATCAATTTACAAACAAAATTAATTAAATGTTTTGTTTAGAGTGCAACTTTATATACAGCAATTACTTATTAGGAAAGAAGGAAATAGCAATCGATCTAAAAAAGTGAAATCAGAGAAGAATGAAAAAGCTAAAGATAAAATAAAGATAAAATACTACTTATTAAAAAATTTAAAAAATGAAGAGAAATTGAATTAGGTATATTTAATTAAGAAGTAATAAAAGATATACTGAAAAAGTTTGAGAAAAATGTTTGATGTTTTCAAAGGAGTAGATTGAAAAGTATTTAAAAAGTACAGAAAAACCTTGTAGCAAAACATTGGGTCAGTGTGTGAATTCATTTTGACACATAAGATGTAATATATAGAAAAATAAACAGTGAAAATAAAATATAATTTTAGTATGTAAAAAGTATCATGAAAGAAATCTATTATTGTATTTAAAAAAATTACTCTAATTTAAAATTATGTTCATAATTTCATTATAAAGAAAATCACTTAATATATATATTCAGAATGTTTGGAGTTAAATTTAAACCAAAGCTTATTTTTAATGCAATAAAATGATTGTCAATATAAAAAAAAAAAAAAAATGACAGAAAAGCAAAGCCATAAACTTCTAACAGTTACAATTAATAACTAAATTCACATACTCAAAATAAGGAAAAAGATATATAACAGCCTATAAAAAAAATGCTATAACAAATTTTGAATTAAAGAAGTTAATAAATTAAAATTGTATGTAAAGAAACAATAACTTAAAAAAATAATAACTGTTATAAATAAAGAGTTTATCCATTAATATTATTTTTAGAATATTACTATGAATATAGAAGAATAATGTTAAATTCCATAGCAATAGTACTTACTCTTTAAATAAATATATTGAAACAATAAGATTTCCTTTGCAGATCTTCATTTCACCTTTTCTCACCTCTTTCCTACCCTCATATTTTAGTTTAAACTCCAGTGTATCGTAGTGTCTGCAATGCACTTATATGCCAAAACTCCCCCCCAATTTTAAACCACGAGTATAACGCTCGTGTTATATATACATTTCTGTTTATAAATCACTAGTGTAAATTATGTGTATGTACACGTAAACGATATTTGTTTTAAAAGTAAGTTATAGAGGTCGCAATTGTGCACACACTGTGATATATTTATTTTCAAAACTTAAGTTCAAAATAATATTTTGTTGTTTAAAATTATTTCTGTTTAAATCTATTTATAAAAGATATTACATTAGTAATATTTGTTTTAGTTTAAAATAAAATTATATTCATCCCATAAGTAGATTTAAACATTGAAAATTAAAAGAAGTAAATAAGTTGTTATTTTAGATTTTAAAATCACACCACATATTTTCTGTTAAAAATAAATGAGGGTTGGTAAGGAAACAATAGTTTAAAATATGTTCTAGTAACTTATCTAGAAATACAGCAGATGTCTACTTAGGAAAATTTTAATTAGCAAAAGCTTTTTTTAATGAGATCAAAGTTTTAATCTGAATGTCTACAGGGTAATTAACAATAGAAAATTCATTTAAATTTTGTTGAATTCCTTTGGACGTTCGGATGGGCTTAATTAGAGCATTGATAAGATAGCAAATTTTGAGATATTTGAAACGCTCCATGGCAGTTTTTATTGTACTGCTCTGCTATATATAGAGAAGTTTTCCTTTGTTTGATCATTCTGATTATTTATTCTAATTATTGTTCTTACAGTTTGCTAATAGGCAAGTAGCCTGCAAGTTTTAATATTTGAAGCCAAGTTTTCGTCTTCAAATAGACTTTACAGTTTTCAAATATATTGCATCTAAAGTGTTTTCTGAAAGTGTAAATTTTACTGAGAATTTAAGAATCTCGTAGAATTGCACACCCCAGCCTTTAATAGAAATCCTAAAATGACAGAGTAGAGCCAGCAAGAGGGCTATTTGCCTTTCGGAAATGGCTGGCTGCTGCATACCATCTGATGCCTTCACTTAAGAAGCCCTAAAGACTGCTACCGCTGCTAAAATGTGAACCGAAATTTGCTGCCCAAGTCTTATGAGTGCTGCTACCATCAAGCTGGAAAGTCTCCACCTGAAATTTGCCTTCAAATGCCTACTTGTGATGAGGTAACCCAAAATTAATCCAAGAGCTCTTGTGATCGTATATTCCTCTTACTAAGCTATAGATAATTCCATTTGTTTTTGTCTTATAATTACGTTCGTGTCTTTAAATTCTGTAACGTAATTAGTGTATTCTATCTCTATACTTGGGTTAATATTTTGTATTTTAATCTGTTTTTCTTTTATTATGATGGTGTCCAGCATAGCCATCGACCTAGCGAATTATTCCTTTTATTTAAATCAAGATGCTGCCATTAACATGTTTTAAATTATAAATTTTGTCCCATTTTATTATCTTGTTGAATTGCTCGTTCGAGGGCTATTTTACTAGTATTTAACTATTTCATAATTTTGCAGTTAAAATCCACATTTATTGGTTTTCACATAATGAGAATATGTGTGAGGTCAATGAGTAAATATTTAATAAATGCATGATTGCGTAATAAACTTATATTTTCCTTTAAAACCCCACAATCATGCATTTTCCCACTTTAAATGTTTCATTGTTTTGCTTAATTTCCAAGCTTATAATTTTGAGGTCGAGAATGTGCAGACTTTCTTAAAATAAATATTTGGGGAATTGATTAGGTGCTTTTTCAAACTAAATGAATCCTTTTAAAATATTTTATGTACTTTATTAGAGTGTTGCTAGTAGGTGTATTGGGTGTTGAGACCGCTTTGCTCCTCCAAAGGGCTTTAAACGGCTAAGACCGTTTCCCCTTCACCTTCTGCGGTTCCCAGTTAGAGTGTGTACTCGAATTGTCACACCTGGGAAATCTATGCAGTTGTCACACAGTCGCTAAGTACTTGGATGAGTCCAGACTTGGGCTGCCACGTGACACCACTTCCTACGGATTTAGGGCAAGACACCTTCCCGTGTTTCATTTATTTATTTATTATTTAGTTATGCAAAGTTCCAGTGGTTTCAACGTACCACACCCTCCATCCTTTACAGAAATTCCTCACTAGCACCACCGACCTCCCAATATAATTTAATTATTTCTGTGAATATGCATGCCTTAATCACATCACCACCTTATAGCTTAACGAGCATTAGTCCATTCTATTCTCGAATTCAAGAAATGTTATATTGAAACTATACTGTTGCCAAATCTTTTATTCAACTATTTCTGATTTACTCAAAGCGCCTCACATATCTTCACAAACTCTCTTAGGCACATTATCGTAATGTTATTGTATTAGCCCGAGGTATGGAGTTTCATTAACAACCCATAATGTAAATTTTGACTGATATTTGTTTTAAAACAATCTTAGTAAACGTTGCTGTCTTACATATACAGACAGCGCATGTATATATTTGATAGTTTAATAAATCTTTTAAATTTACTAAATTTTGATTCTTTATTTACTTTCTTGATCTACATCACTGTCTCTGTCTATATCTTTATACATCTCTTTTTTGCCATCCATAGACGTTTAGTTAGTTAGCAAATCCAAGCTTATATCGTGGTGTAGTCTCTTTGTTTCTCCTTGACAACAAGGCACCGGCAAAAAGATTATATTATTAGTAGCATCAGATGTGTTATTATGCAGGTGGCGCTGTGGAGCATAGACTTTGGATTCGAACTTAGGTTTTCCGGGAAGTAGCCCTTCCTAGTGTTGAGATCGGTGTCCAAGTTTAAATTCTGCAGTGTGTTAGCGAGGTAGACGAATCTGGCATATTGTAAAGATTTACTTTAGCGTCCACAACATGTTTGCCCTCTACTTTTAAAATTAGAACTGAAAAAAAAAAGAGACATATTCATAATAAAAATTATTCAAAAATCTTACATATCTGCTATAAAAAACTTATATTACTAGACCTATTATTTTCAATTTGTAACTATATTAGAATTAGATTAAAATTTATTAAAATGTAAAAAAAAAAAAAAATATCTTTTTAAGCATAATTGTGTCCTATACAGACTAGGAAGTTGGAGAAAAAAAAGGTAATGCTGTGTCTACTCTGGAAGGCAAATTCTTGCAGGTATGATGAAAACAAAGTTCTGCTGGTACCAGATTGGATTTTCAGCTTATGCTCTGCTCTCATCCACCTATTTTCAATATTTTGGGTATGTATAGCAGCAACATCCAAAATTGGATCATCTGGAACTAAAGATGTAACAGGTCTACCTGCCATTTTTGCAACTATAAAACTACATGTGTGTGTGTAATACAAACTTTTGAACCCAGAGGGTGTCTTTTTTTGTAACAAGTATTATAAATGTAAATAGTTTAAATTCTTAAGTTTCAAATAAAGTAATGTAGTGTAATTAATCCAACACTCAATTTATTGATACAAATGTTTTAAGTAATATTCATCTAAGAAATGGTCAAAACTAAATAATATACAAAATGAAAGTAAAAATGTTTACTTTGCCTTCCTGAGAATACACTGCTTTTTTCTCCAACTTCTAACTCAGTCTGCATAAAACAATTATGCTTAAAAAGGTAAAAAAAAATTTTTTGTCTTTTACATTTTAATAAATTTTAATCTAATTCTAATATAATTACAAAGCGAAAATAATAGGTCTAGTAATGTAAGTTTTTTATAGCAGATACATAAGATTTTCGAATAATTTTTATTATGAATGTTTCTTTTTTTTTTTTTTCAGTTCTAATTTTAAAAAATAGAGGGTGAACATGTTGTGGCTGCTAAAGTAAACCTTTACCGGCATATTTCCTTTTAGTATCAAGTTATTTCTACCAAAAGCACTCCAAACAAATTTAATTCTATGATTAATTTCATCCATTATGTTTCCATTTGAATTAATAATCTGACCAAGGTATTTGTAGCTGTTAACTTCTAACTCATCATAATCAATCTTTATTTTCATATTTTGAAAAAATTCACTAAATATTATTCTAGTTTTTTTTAAATTTATCTTTAGTCCTACTTTCATCTGATAACTTCTGCAACATTTCTTGCAGCTCTAAAGCATTATGTGCAAAAACAACTACATCATCTGCAAAATCTAAATAACTTAAATAATCTCCATTTACTTTCACTCCTTTAGTTTCTCATTTTAATCCACAAAATATTTTCTTGCAGCACTGCTATAAAACGTTTTGGAGATATGGAGTCACCCTGTCTTACACCCTTCTCAATGTTGACTTTCCTAGTATCATTATGTAATCTAATTGTTGCTGTTGCATTTTTATAAATATTCTTTAAAATATGACAATATCCTGGATCTATACCGTGAAGATCCATGCTTTAATCACTGAAGAAATGTTTATAGAATCAAATGCCTTTTCATAATCTACAAATTGAAAGCATAATGGCAACTCATATTCATTTGTCCTTTCTATAACTTCTCTCAATACCTGGATATGATCTACTGTACTAAAACCATTTTTAAATCCAGCTTGTTCTCTTAGTTGGTGGAAATCCAATTGTCTCTGTAGATGAGTTGTAATTATCTTGGTAAAAATTTTATATAAAACTGATAAAAGGCTGATACATCTGTAATTTCTAATATCTTCTTTATCACCTTTTTAAAATATTAATACTGCATTCTTCCAATCATCTGGTACATCTTTATCATTTAGACATTTGGTATATAACTTTGCTAAAAAAAAATTCTATTTCTTCACCTGTTTCTTTTAATATATCAATTATAATTCCTTCATTACCTGGAGCCTTTCCTTTCTTCATAAATTTAATTTCATGTCTCATCTTTTCATTTAAAATTCTGGTCAATTGGGAAAATATAATAGGTAGGAGGTACTTGGTATTTATTACTATATAATTCTTGATAGAAGTCTTCTACCCATTTCATGATGTCATCTCTCTTTTTAGTAATAATTCCATCTTTTTAGCTTAATGCAGATATAAATTTCCTACCAATACCAAAATGTTGTTTCACACTCTTGAGATTTTTATTCTCTTCTACAGCTTTCCTTGCTAGTTCACAGTTATACTTCCTTATATCATTTTCAACTCTTTTCCACACCATTTTACAAAATTCAAGATATCCAATCATTTTTAATGCATCATTTTTGTATATCTTCATATTCATTCTTTTCTTCATAAATTCTCGTCTCAGTAGAAATTTTATTGGTTAATTGCTACTTTTTTCTACCAGCTACCTTTGTTGCAGTTTTTAAAAGTGTATCAGTTATTTTCATATTAATTTCATTCAAATCTGAATCATGCTCAAAATTTACTAATACTTGAAACTGATTTGTAAGTTCTAATTTAAATTCATTAGAATGTTTCTGAAGAATAGGAATATCAATGGTAAATATTGTTTTTCTTAATAATTTTTGTCTCTCTAATTTTATTATCATTTCCTGTGTTAAATTTATTAAGGACATTACAATCTTGAAATATGTACTTTCTGTTAGTCAAAATATAATCCAATTCTGCTGAACCTACATTTAGATGCCTCCATGTCCATTTCCTTTTAACATTTTTCTCAAAAATAAATTCATAATATAAAATTCTGCTGTACCTTCATTTGGATGCTTCCATGTCCATTTCCTTTTAACATTTTTCTCAAAAAAAAATTCATAATATAAAGTTTTTCTTTTTCTGAAAACTCAACAAGTCTATGTTCTCTCTCATTTCTATTACCATAACCAAAATTACCTACAGCAATTTCGTCTTTCATTTGTTTATAAATTCTAGCATTAAAGTCTCCCGTAACAATTTTAAAATGTTTATTCTGATCAAAAGCCTTTTGTACATCCATATAAAAATCTTCTACTACTTCATCACTATGAGAACTTATTGAGACATAAACCTGAATTATCTGCATTTAGTATCGCTATTAAGTTGTATAACTAACTTTGCCACTCTGTCCAATACACCATCAATCTCCACAATGTTGTTCTTTCATTTTTTATTTATAATGAATCCTACTCCATTTCTATTTCCAATATTTGTGCATTTATAATAGAGTATATGTCCACTTTTTAAATCAATTGTCTCTTCACCTTTTCTTCTAACTTCGCAAAGTCCAATAATGTCCCATTTAATATAAGACAGTTCTTCTTCTAATTCTTGCAATCTTCCTTGAAAGTGATCTGCAGTTATAAGTACCTAAATAAAAAGTCATCATCAGATGGCAGTCTGGGTCCACAATCAGGTGATTCTTAGCATCCTTTGCTTTTGGCCACCAAACACTGCCTTGGTTGGTGACTTTATAGCCTCCGGAATAAGAGCCATGATTTATTTTTTGTCTGTCATGATTGTATATATCTATTGGAAAAATATTTATCATTTACACATATATTCATTCTGCCTTATCAGGTAACTGAGAAGAAAGACCCTGGTGTTTCTTGATCTTAAACTCAGAGGTAAAAAGCCAATAAACTCACCACGCTAGCTAATGCATGTTGGTGAGTAGCCCATCCATGTTTGTATACTATATGAATAATCGTATAGTAATAACAGCTGCAATGACAAGAACATATGGAGTGAACATTAGGAATTTGCCCTGCTCAGTTCCTTTAAGGCCTCCACGAGGAATCAAAGGATCTCCTTTCAATTAATAGCAAATTCCTTTCTGCAGCCATAACTTTAAATATACGTGAATAAATAAATAGATGCATTCATAAATTTTTAATAAAATTAGAGATTGTGAAAGAACAAGAATTAGATATATTCCCCTATTTTTGTGATCATTATTGTAAATAAACAAGGAAATATATTTGTATCATAATGATAATAACTATTTGATTTATCTTTGTTTACTAACTTAACAGGTAATGATAAAGGACACTACACAGCATCAAAAAATGGCTGAGGAGGCGAATACTGTATTTGATAATGTAATTTTAATCTTAATAATTTTATTTAGGAAAAGTGATTTGAAGTTTAGAAGAAGTGAGATTAATAGCAAAATGGTATCTTAGAAACTCCAAAGTGACTAATATTTTGAAAGAGTAATACTTCTTCGTTAACAATAGATGCATTTAAGAATGAAGCAAAGTTGGACTGGATATTTTGGTAAAAGAGATGATAATAGATGGATTCCAAGAGATTGTAAAAGACCTAGAAAGAGACCACATATGAGATGGATGAATGTAATAAAAAATTGTGCTGGGGTGATTTGGAGAAGAGCAGCTAGAAATTGGAGATGAACTTAACTTAGAGATACCTTCATCCTGCAGTAGATTGACATAGTTGAAAATGATGATGATGATGTTAGATGTCAAATAGTGGCTATCATGTTTCGATAGCTTTGGAAAAATAATATATTGAAATATAACATTATTAACCTCTTCATCTCAGGCATATAAAAAATTGTGGCATCAATATTAAATAATCTCATTCTAATTCATGGAAAAATATTAGAAGAGCATTGAGATTAATATTAATTAAAAAGTCCAAATATTTTACTCGAACAAATCAATGTTTGACATACACATTTATAACCACATTTTGACTAAGTTTTTTTTATTATTACTGATAAAAAATATACTTATCTTTAGCAACTACTCTTAATAAAAATATGATCAACCCAACTCCAGAAGAAAATAAAAAGGAAAGAAAAGTTAAAAATGAATTTTGAAATGCTGTTTACTTCATGAATTAGATGATGAAATTAAAAAAATTGATGAAACTGTATGCATGCAGGATAAATAAATCTAAAAAAAAAAAAATAGCTAGATATTTTTTAAAAAATACACTGATCTGTATATATATATATATATAAGTGCTTTAATTAAAATGAGGTAGATTTAAAATTTACTTATCAAAAACTTTGAAAATGTTAAGTTAAAGACAAGGGATATTATAAATTCTGAATAATTGCATGACACTAACAAGATTAACGTTGATAGGGGTGCATGATGGAAAAATTCCATTCTCCAAACTTTTTATAGTACTTTTACAAAAAGTATTTTTTGTAGATTAAAATGAAAAGCTAAGAAAATAAAAATAAATGGAAATTATTCAAGTCATCTAAATTTTGCAGATAATATGATTATTTTTACAAATAATGGATCATGGCTTCAGGAAATGAAAATAAGGAATAAAGTTAAATTATAAAAAGATTAAAGTAATATTAAGTGACTTTTTACAAAAATAACAAACAAAGACTGGTAATAAATTAGAAAAGTTAACAGTTACAAATATCTAAGTGAGATTATTATTATAGATGCAAACAGTGGATAAAATTAATCATACAATTAAATTTGGATGGAATGTTTCTGGTAGAAATAACTTATATTCAAAGAAAATATACCTATGTGTTTGAAATCAAAAACTTCTAATGGATGTTTTATAATTCTTTCATATAAACTTGAGAGTTGGATGTTTAACAAAAAGGATATATCTGAAGTTAGCTCTCGATTGTGCTATATTTTAGATATTCTTTTGAGATATTTCACCTGTAAAATCTGGGATGCATGAATTACATGTCTATATATTATAGATTTGCCTCCTTGGTGACAAAATCCTTTTTTGAAATTTAAATTTTTTTATAATGTTTCAGCTTGATCTCATTGTTGCTTCATATAGTTTTCAAGTTCCAGGAATGCCTATATAAGCTAATGAGATTGAATTGAAACCCTTACTATGTTTTCATTTTGGACTCAAAGCTTTATACTTAGCTAATAATATAAAAGGTGGCTGCTGGAGGGTTGCATTAGATCCTAAGATCTAGGTGCAGTGCTCTCAGATCCAAAGCTCCTCACTGATGAAAGCCAGAAGCTATAAAGTAATCTGGGGATATTGGATGAGTAGGCACTAAGTAGAGATTTTATGCACAAACTTTCTTGCATCCATTGGTTGCTCTGGCTTGCACTGAGTGACTCTACTGTATGGAGAGTTTAGCCTCTGAATAAATGTGAGACTAAATTTTACAAGATTTATTAAATGTTTGTGCAAATCTGTTAGATATTCAGAGACAAATGGTCAAGACAATATTGGCTGGCTACCTCATCTACTATAATCTATTTTGTTAATTATTGATGTTAGTGGATTTCTACTGTTTGCAAAAATATGACATTAATAATCATTTAATTTTCCTAATGATTGAGATCTTAAATTGTTAGTTTTTTTATTCAAACTGGGTTCTTAACATTTAGAAAAAATATGAATCAGATTGTGAGCTTATTATATATTCCTGATCTCTAATAAAATAATCATAAAAAAAGATTAATAATTGATAAAATGCATGCATTCTAGTGTGAAAATAACAAGATAAGCATACTTTTTAATACTTCATTTAAAATCAAGTAGAAAATTTTATTTCTTGTCCAGACTATTACTACTCAAACTGTGATAACAAAAAATATTTATCAAATGGTAAGATAGTGAAAGTCAAACTTTATTATTTAAAATCTGTATTAAACTACAGTACTACATATAAACCAGAACCAGAATAAAGTATAAATTACTTTAATGAAAGTTACTTAATTTAATATTCAAGCATATTTTTAAAATTTTAAAACATTGCCATAAAAATATTATTTTTCTTAATTCATAAAGTTATATGAACACTTTCATTATAAATATCATCCAATATGATGCATGCATACAGTATACTTTTTTGCTTTTATAAACAAAAATGAATATATACATATATTGTAACACTTCTGTGACATGGCACCCAATAACATAGTGTGTGTGTACAAATATATATAAAGTTGAAAGGAAATGTAGAAATAAACACAGACAAAAATTTTTTTAGATATTTTCTACATGTCACTGGGAATAATGAGAACTATAAAAGATTAAATAATTCTAAACGCAAAATAAAATTTCATTATAAAATAAACAATTAAAAAGATCTAAATAAATATTAATATTATATTCTGATTTTGAAATTAAAAATAAGCATGTTTTATGTTAAAATAGAACTGATAATTGTAGACATTTCTATTATTCCAAAAAGTAGCTTTTAATTAAAAGTGATTTGAAAAGATTAAAAAAAAAAAACAGTTTTTAATTAAAAATAGTTTTAATTAATGTTTTTGTAACCTCAGCTGACTATATAAAAAGAGGTGGCTAATGATTTTTGAGAAGCAGTTGGCAGTAATAGCTGACCAGAAGTAGTCAGCTACTGGAATAATCCAGATCGGACAAAAAAACTACAATGAAGATATGACTGCATGGAGGACAAGTCAAAAAGCTGCTCTATAGTTTATGATGGAGCTTGAATTCACATGGAAAAAAGAGTCAACTTCAAGTGTTTTATAGCTACAAATGTGTTCTTCAAAACAGTTTGCATGCCTATACAATCCTAAACAGAAGAGAGATCACTGCAGTTACTTGAATTATACATTTCCTGATGTGACTATAAACCAACCTCACAAAGAGAACCTCAGCTTGTTGAAGGAGTAATTATACATATGTTGAAGAATCTATAAGCAGAGAAGCACAGATAAATGTATGTGGTGAGTAGCATTATATATAATGAGAAAGAAATTTTAAATAAGTTCTTTTGAGTAATTCCATAAAATGATATTTTAAAGAACAAGTAAATAATTTTACTTAAGTTAATCATCTAAAAATAGAAATTTAATTCATAGACAATTTATATTTGTTTTTTTAAGAGAATAAATGAAAATATTTAAAATCTATATTTTTAAATTTAAAGACATTTCTAATTATTCAATCAACAGTAATTCTGTCAAGATGACTATTTTTTTTAAAGGGAAAAAAGAAAAAGAAAGAAGTAGACTTATATTTAATAATTGACTCAAAATATTTTTTTAATATACACATATATGTGAATAATATATACTATAACAAAGAATTTAATTGTGAAAATGTAAATTTTAATAACTTTATTATTTTGAAAAGTTAAAATATATGATATATAAATGCCAGTGTGTACATGCATTTCTATGTGTACAAATATATATATTAATTACATGTTATAAAAATTAATGTCATTTATTATTTTGATAAAATCAAATATGATAGATTAATTTCATTTCTATGTTTAATCATTTATTGTACTGCCCATAAGTGTGCAGATTAGATATATGTTTTTTAAATAAACCAAATATAAGTTTTTCACATTATTAAAGTGTGATAACTGAAAATTTTAATCATTATTGTATTTTGTATGATGAAATATACCCATCAATTGTACTGCACATCTATGTACAAATATCAATGCTTGTCAGATAGACACTTACATGTAAATTTTAATCATTTATTTTATTATTTTATGACAATTCAAATATGATCAGAAATTATTAGCCACATGTCTGTGTGACAAATATGTTTTAAGTAAACCTATTAAAACATATATGTAAACCACAATATAGTAACTTGAATTTTGTATATTAATCAAGTAAACACATATGTAAAATTTAATCTTTTTAAAATTTTTATTAAATGCCAATTGAAATGCATTCATTGTATATTATAAATGCATGTCTATTCATATATATGTGTGTGTATGTTTTAAGTAAACCCATTATGAGATATTGTAAATCAATATAACTTGAATTTTGTATTAATCATGTAAATCACAATATGATCATTTTTTTAAATTGTAAATTACTCAAAATCAGAAGGCTTAATTGATGTGTGTATAGCATTATTCTGTAGGACTTAACTTCATTTTTTTTATTGTTGTTAATAAATATTATTCAATTGTTAAAAATATTCCAATGACTTAATTCTAAATGGTTTTTAGATCTTATGTATTGCACCACCTTTTGATCACAGCTGCAGTTATAGATCTTATGTTCTCTGAGCTAGATTCAAGAATAACAGTTTGATATATTAAAGAGGATATATTTTAGTGCAGAGACATTCCAGTATGACATTGTCCTGATTTGATGCAAAGATTATATTCTTCAAAACCCATGCACTACATTTTATTTAATTTAGTCTATTAGAAATTAAGTTTATAGTTGGCCAGAGCATTGATGATGATCAGCATGTTTTAATATTGCAGCATTATTGTTTTTATGTATTCTGATGGATGAGCACTTAAGTTTGTACATCCAACTAATGGTTTCAATGATCTGTCCTAAGCTGGCAAAGGTTAAATAATTAGCCTGGTCTATAGTAGACCCATTTTAAATCCAGTCACTTGATTGACGGTTGATGTAATTTTATTGTTAATCATTCATGATGATGAATGACTTATACTTATTTTCAGAAAATGCCAATGAATTTACTTAATTATGCTGCTGATCTCTGAGTGATCTCCCATGCTCATCCCTTTGATATTTTTTTTTCTTGAGGATAACAAACAATTCCTCAGATCCCTGATGATTTAAACTCCAATTTTCCATAGAGTTAGAAATGGCTACCCAACTTTGGGTTGTTGATGATCATGTACTGGGTGGGGATAACAATTACCTCAGGCATGACCCCCTTATTTCCTTATAGTATTGCAAAATACTGACCCAACTTGGGCTGTTGATGATCATGTACTGGGGACAAGCATCACCTCAGGTATGACCTTCTTATTCCCTGTAGTGTTATAATATATATTAATATTTGTAAATTAATGTTCATTTATTGGCAGGCATTAATTTAAAATTAAGTAAAATGATCGATAATTTGTCATATCATTTTTCTGAATAGTTCAGATAAAAAATATTAATTCCCCAGTTTTCCAAAAATCAAATTATTACGCAAATTCATAAAAATTTTGACATATAAAATGACCAACAAAATATAAAAGCTCTGAAATATTTAAATTAGAAAAAAAAAATGTCTCCATAGCAATTGGACTTATATGAATTTTAATCCCATGAGTTCATAAAAGAGATATCAATTTAGAAGATTCACAAAATGTAAATAATGATGGGTTAATTTTCTGAAACAAAAACAAAAAAAAAAATTACTTTTAGCAGAAATCAGTGGAAGAATTTCTTTAAACATAAAATGATAGTCACATTATGATAATGATTGCAAAAAAATAATTACTTAAATATATCATAACAATAAAAATAAAAATACTATACACCATAGAAAATGTAACATTATTACAACAAAAAAAACATCAGTTAACAGGCATATAAGATTCAGCACATATTGCCAGTTTATATAATGTTAATTTTTCCTCATTCAAAATTAATTGAAAAGAATGACAATCCTGGAATTAAATAGACCAATACATATATTACAGACAAAAATTTAAAAAAAAAGATTTGGAAGCTGAAATGTTAGTGAATATGGAAAGGTATATAGAAATTAATTTAAAAGAAAACTTTAATAAATTATAGATAAAATTGCAATGAATAGAAGGATGTGAGAAATAGTTTAGAAATATAAAACAGATTTTGAGTTGTTAACTAATGATAGACTAGTAACAACAATTTCCATAATATATATATATATAATGGAAAAGGCTAAAACTAGGATGGAAGAGCATAAAATGTTGTGAGAGAATTAAAATGGACTTCATTCAGAGAGATGGATAGCTAATACTCAGTTGATTGAAATGTATTATAAAGAAAATATTCATAAATGTTATTAATTATTTAGGAATTTATAGCAATTTTAGAATAGCTTATGATGTGGTGGCTCAAAAGAGATGGTGGAAAAATCTTTAAAATATGAGGATAAACTTTAGGATTTTTGAAAATGATTGAGTGTTACAAAAAGTTTAGGGTAATGAGGGCAATCGTAATGGAATCCAAAAAAATAAATAAAACTGTAAATCACTTTCTTGTTAGATTATAAGACATTTTTTTTGGAAATAATGTAAAACACAAGGAACTATTATTAGAGTAAATTAGAGTAGTATATAAAGATAGAAATATGAAAAATAAAATCAAAAGTTTGAAATTAAAATTTTCATAAATAAATACTAAGTTCATTAAATAAAATTATTATCATTTATTTGTCTAATATTAACTAACTATTAAGAAATTTAAATTTTCTTCTCACTGATTCTTACAGATCTCTTTCTACAAATGTATACATACACCCACATACAAACTGAAAATTTTTAATTATAATGTTCATATGATTTTAAAATTATACAGATTCAAATGTGATGGAATTATAGTAGAAAAAAGCAAGTATTTTTTATGAATTTAATAATACAGATAACTGTTGAAATATTAGCCAGCTGCAGCCACGTGCATGGAAAGCCTAATTTCACTTTCAGGTCACATCTACACTAAAAACATTTATAGCAGCAACATTTAATATCTGATTTTCATTTTAAAAAATAACAGATTAAATGCATACTTTGTACTTAAATAATAATATAAAAAAACATTGATCATATATATAAAATTTTGATATTAATGTTTGGAGTGAAGTGTTTGTATATTATTATTATAATTAAACAGAAGTCTGAACATTAATATAATTAAATAAAACAAAATTTCACATATACAAAATAGATATATATACAATATATTTCATGTCACATTTCTTATCTTTTAACGAAATTTTTATTCAAATATTGCAGCCAACCTATTTTTGCATTTCTTACAATAGTTTATTTATAATTTTATTATATTTTTATTACTTAAATCAGAATTTAATATCTCTTCATATCATTTTTGAGTTGATTAATGACATCCATAAAAATGAAAATAAATATTTAAATAATATTAAAATACTGGATATCGAATTATAGGTCTTTGGTCTGGTTATTGCTTTTCCATTTTTTTATAATAATTATTAGTTTACATGCAAATATATTCTTTATTATATGCTTCATAAAAATACTCATACAATCAATCATATCTGCAAATTTTTATTCTAAATTATTAAAAACTATTTTTAAAACATTCAGAGGTTTCTCTTTTTCATAATTTCAGGGCCATAAAAGTTATTTCTAAATTAAATTTGGAAAATTAATAGATATTATGTAGGAATACAACATAAAATATTTGATAATAAAAAATACAATTCATCACTGTAAAATTAGTTATGATATTTATAACATAAGGTTAAAAAAACTAAAAAAGCTAAAAAAAATTAATGCTGATTCTTTTATCTTGAATATAATATCAATGATATTTAAACGTTCAACTATGTGTTAGAAAAGTATTTGTAAACTCTATGTTTGTGTTAATATAAATATACACATATAAATTAAATAAACTATAATATATATAATCACCGTCTCAAACAAATGACAAATTTCTATCAATTTATTCAAGCGCTTTCAAAGGTCTAAGCCTTCATTTTCAAGAAGTAGCTGGATGAAACTATGCAAATTAGGGTGGACTAAATATGCAAATAAGAGTGGACTAGATCTTCATTGACCTAGATCTGCCACTTCCTAGAGATGGCATAAAATGTTTCCTTTTTGTTCATGGCATGGAAGTGTGTATTTACATTAACACAAATATAGAGTTTACAAATATCAATGATATTGATCTAACTTTCTGAAACTTTGGATTCAAAATAGTATAATTCGACTCCTATATGAAAATCATAACTGAATTTAATAATACTGACTTAACTCAATACCAAAAACTTTTTTCCTTTTTTCCGGGTAATAGTAATATTCACATAAATATTCTAGACATTTATACAGAGAAGGTAGTCTATATATTTTAAATTTAGCTTTTATTCATGCTTAGCAAGCTTTTGATATATATTATCATAATCATAGCACATTCACTTCTTTAGTGTTCTGAGTCTATATGTAATATTTAAAATCATTTAAATTTGTTTATTTAATATTAAAAAATACGTAAATCTCTTCAAAGAGCTCATTTCTTTGACAGGAAGATTCTTGTATCTTCTTTGTTTATAGCAAATCGATCTTTAACTATTGCCCAAGTCTCTTTATTTTGTCATTTTCTATCTTTCCTCTCAGTGCATACAATTCCAGTTCTAGTCAAATCAAATCTATGACCAGAATTTTGTTCATGATCTGTATGTAAATATTGATGAATATTTTCTTTGTTTTATTGTACAAATATCTATGCTGAGCTAGTCTTTTTGAAAGATTAGCCCCCGATCACCCATAATATGCAAAATTACATGTAGCTTGGTTGCATTTAATTTTGCAGACAATTTGCTAAGCTGATTCCATGGACAGTTTGTCTTTCGAATTAAGTAGTTTGTTTAGTGAAGGGGGAGTATGAAAACTTATATTTTTCAGAGCATATTCTTTTTAATTTCTGAGAGACTTTCGGAATGTATGGGAGGCTTATCAATTTTTTAGTCACCATGAGTTGAGGCTGTGAATGTTTTTTTTTAGTTTATTATAAAATCTATCAATTGTGTTGAAAATTTGATCAATATTATATCCTATCTTTAATATGTACATCTATATTATTTTTCTTATCCGTTTCAAATTTACACAGTTTTAAATTCCTATATAAAAAATCTTTAAGACCAGTGTATTTATTTGTGAGACATAGCTGTTAGTGCTTGGGGTAGATTACTCCTGTAATATTTATCAGTTTAAGATATTAAGCTGCCCCTGAACATACACATCCAAAAAGATGCATATTCTAGTTCTTAATGAATTTTTGTAATTTGTGTTGCAGTTGCACATATTAAAGTGTCATGCGCATATCTAACATACAGTATATTAGATTTCAGGACAAAAACTTTGGAATAATTGTGTTTTCAATTTTTGTAAGGTATAAACTGCATATAATGCCATTAAACATAATCCCCAGTGGCCATCTGTGTTCCATTCTATAGGTCTTTTTCATTTGCTATAGCAATGATGTCTTCATTAATTTGTTTTAGGTCATCCATGATAAATTCTTTTTTTGTATACGTTATAATTAATACTTTGCAATAGTTCATCAATTATTTATTTCAATTGATTTCAAACATGATACAAAACCATATAGTTGTTTGACAGCTAATTAGATAATTTTGTTGTTAATGTTATTTTCATATCTTTGATTTTGTCTATAAATTCATATGAAAATTTTATTATGTACTTTCCAAATCCCAAATCTTATGTTAACCATATAGCAATAATTTTGGAAGCTTTATAAAAGTAAAATCCTCCGAAAACTATTATTAATCTTAAAGGAATATTGCCTTTGTGTAATTTTATATTGGCAAAAATTCTTGATATTATTATAGCTGCATGTACATTTTAAAAGTCAGTTTTTGTAAAGGCTTTTCCACAATATTCTCTCAGTATTGATGTAATAAATTTATCCTTTTTATATTTTAAGTTATATGATACAATTTCTGTAAATTTAAGATTAATTTGAGATTCAATTTTGCTCTATAATCTTCTTTATTCACCAAGATTTCTTTAGCTTGTCCAGACATATCTTCAGCTAAATCTTTCTTGAATTTTTCCTGCTATTTTTGTAACCTTAGCAACTTAACAAATCGTTTAGTTTTTTGACAAGATCAGTATCACCACTTCCTGTATCTTCTAACAACTTCTTAATCTTTTTTAAACCTCATCAAATTTTTCTTCAAAATTGACATCTCAGAATTATGCAA
This sequence comes from Epiperipatus broadwayi, assembly GCA_028023455.1. Taxonomy (NCBI): domain Eukaryota; kingdom Metazoa; phylum Onychophora; class Udeonychophora; order Euonychophora; family Peripatidae; genus Epiperipatus; species Epiperipatus broadwayi. The sequence continues at coordinate 2,813,065 of JAQFVV010000032.1, read as the reverse complement.
TACCAGATGAAATTACTTTAAAATGTAAAGACATTGTTTTAAAATTGAAAAATAAATATAACAAAAAATTGCATTTCTTAGCCAACAAACAATGCTGAAAATTAAAAGTAGTTGATAGTAAAGATAATTGGATCAACCTATCCAACCATCAAGTTTCTGAAATGATAGGAAAAACCCTCAATAATGGCTCCAAATTTGTGGAGGAACAATCCTAAAATGGAAGTAATCGCGGACATAGAAACCAAATTTTAGACTGACCCATTGAAAGATAAATTAATATAAAAAACTGTGAAAGCATTAAGTTTGCTATCTGATTCATGTAAAAACCTTTGGTCTAAAAATATAAATAATATTAGAACATATTTAAATAATCAAGAACTAATATGCATCAAAGAAGACAAAGGTAATCAACCCATCCTGATCAACAAAGATTATAAAGTGAAATTGAATCGGCAAAATAACAATCTTAAATTTACAGAAATTGTCTAATATAACTTAACATGTAAAAAAGATAAATTTATTACATCAATACTGAAAAAGTATTTACAAAGATTGACTATTTTAAAATGTACCCACCCAGAATTTTTGCCAATATAAAATTACACAGACAATTTTCCTTCAAGATTAATAATAGACTTTGGAGGATTTTACTTTTATAAAATGGCCAATATTATTGCTACATGGCTAACAGAAGATTTGGGATTTGGAAAATACACAATAAAATCATATGAATTCATAAACATCAAAGATGTGAAAGTAAACATTAATAACAAAATTATCTCATTAGATGTCAAAGAACTGTACGATTTTGTACTATGTTCTAAATCAATTGAAATATTTTACAAACTGTGGCAAAGTATTAATTATAACGCATATAAAAAAAAATTTATCATGAATATCCTAAAATAGATTAACAAAGACATCATTGCTGTAGAAAATAATAAACACTATAGAATGGAACACAAACAGCCAATGGTGCTAACACTTAGCAGAATTATATGCAGTTTATACTTACAAAAATTGGAAACACAATTATTTTAAAGTTTTTTGTCCTAAATACTAATATATTGTATGTTAGATATGTAGATAGCACGTTATTCTGTGCAACTGAAATACAAATTACAAAAATTCATCAAGAATTAGAATATGTGACATCTCTAATTTGGACTATTGAAAAGAAAGACAAGAACCAAGAAATTAGATTTCTGAATCTGCGCATTCAGAGGCAGCTTAATATCTTAAACTACAGAATGTTATTAAAACCAATAAATATTAAAGAAGCGATCTATCACAAGTCACTAACACCTATGTCTCACAAATTCATTGGTCTTAAAGATTTTTTATATAGGAATTCAAAATTGTGTAAATTTGAAACAGATAATATAGGATGAATATATTAAAGATTTACAAAACATAGGATATAATATTGATCAAATTTTCAACACAATTTATACAATTTATAATAAACTAAAAAGTTTCACAGCCTCAACTCAAGAAGACAAAAATGAATAAGCCTCCCATACATTCCAAAAGTCTCTCAGAAATTAAAAAAGAATATGCTCTGAAAAATTTGAGTTTTCATACTGCCCCATCACTAAACAAACTGCTTAACAATTTGAAAGACAAACTGTCCATGGAATCAGCTCAGCAAATTATCTACAAAATTAAATGCAGCTAAGCTACATGTATTTTTGCATATTATGGGGAATCAAGAGCTAAATTATCTCTCAAAAAGACTAGTCCAACATAGATATTTATACAATGGCGTAAAAAAAAAAGCAATGAATATTCCTCAATATTTATAGACCATGAACAAAATTCTTCCCATAAATTCAATTTTGACTAGAGCTGGAATTGTATGTACTGAGAGAGAAGATAGAAAATAAAAATTTAAAGAGATTTGGGCAATAGCTAAAGACCAATTTACTATAAACAAAAAAGACACAAGCAACCCTCTCTGGAAGAAGTGGGCTTTTTGAAAGGATTTAAATACCTTTAAATACATAAATTTAAATGATTTTTAAATAATAAAATATTTATCAAATATACATATAAAATCTGAATACTAAAAAAGTGAAAGTGCTATGATTATGATATTGTTATATATCGAAAGTATGCTAAGCATGAATAAAAGCTAAATTTAAAATATGAAGACTACCTTTTCTGTATAAATATCCACAACATTTATGTGAATATTAATACTGTATTTGAAAACCTGCTTAATTTTATTCAATTATCAGTTTAAGTAATTTAGTAATTCTTTTTTAAAATCCTAACTTCTATCTAAGAAATCAAAAAAACTCATTTTTAAATATGAATAAAATATCATAATTTAATTATCTGAATTAATTAATCATGTTGTCAAAACTACAATAAAATTCTCACATATCTTATAATGGCATATTTAATAGCAAAAAAATCAAAACTATTTACTGATGATGGGTTTATTAAGCCACATATGAAAAAGTGTACAGATATAATTTGCTATGAAAAAAAGGAAAACAGTTCTAAAATCAGTTTATTTCACCAGACTACAGCCAGATATATTGAAAAAAACCAGAAAATTTATCAAAAGAAGTTTGGAGAGTTAAGCTTCTATTCAATTTTATGCTCAGGCAATGGATAATAGCATTTACACTACAAATATGGCTCAACATACAATTTTTATTAGAAATATTGATGACAAATATAATGATAATAAAGAGATGGCTTCTTGAATGCCATTAAAAGATACAATTCAATCAAGAGACTTATATGAAGCAGTAAAAAGTATGTTAAAGCAATTTTCTTTGTCTATTGTCAAAATATCTTGTATTGTGCTACAGCAATGATAGGTAATCACATGATCACCATTCTTTATGCTTACCTTTTATACTTACACAAACTGTTTTTCCAAGACTCCTCACTGATAAAAACCACAAGCTAGGAACTAGTCTGCAGATATTGGATGAGTAGGCACTAGATAGTAATTTTATGCACAAACCTTCCTGCATCCATTGATTATCCTGGCATGCACCGAGTGGTGATACTATATGGAGAGTTTGTCTCTGTGAAAAATAGCTTGGGTAAGCATAAAGAATAGTGATCATGTGATGTTTGACAGTTTAATACCAATCATGCCAATAGGATTATGGTGACTTTGGTTATTAAATAACCAAAGACACCGAAAAGTATGGATGCTGAACTAAGTTCAGATCTATACAACTATATAAGCTAATGAGCTTAATTTGAAAACATTATTGTATTTTCATTTTGGCACTAGATAGGGATTTTATGCACAAACCTTCCTGCATCCATTTATTACTCTGACTTGCACTGAATAGTACTATTGTATGGAGAGTTTGCCTCTGAAAAGATGATGTAATTACTACCCAAAACTCACATTTGATGAAGTATCTTTGCATAGTACATCAAGAAAGCTTATGAACAAAAGCTTTGAAAATGATTAATATCATGCAAATCATCAATAAGATTGTGAATTTCATAAGGGCCAAGGAATTGGAATTGAATTATCATCAATTCCAGGAATTCCTTAAAAGTATTGATGCTGATTATAGCAACATTATTTATTTTCCAGAAATAAGATCACTAAATCAAGGCCAAATATTAAGAGATTTTAAGAGTTGAGATGTTATCAAATTGTTTACGGTATCAAAAAAAAAAAATTTGTAATGGACTTGATAATAAAGCTAGCTTACAGATTTAACATTTTTAGTGGATTTAAATGAGTTAAACATGTGTCTTCAGGATTAAAATAAACTTATCAATATAATGTTCCAAACCATAACAGCATTCCAAATTAAAATGAAATTATGCCAAGCTCAAATTAAAGCAAGCAATTTCATGCATTTTGACACATTAGCTAATTAGTCCTGTGAATAGTGAAAAATATAGATTTCCGAGAAATAATTACTATTTTGCTATATTAGCAATTCTATATTCAGTCAACATATATGTTACTTTCCAATTTTCAAATGGAATGCATAATCTGCATTCAATTTAAAGAAAAATTGGCCATGTCTTTTTGTTGGATTTTTAGAGATACTATCTTCCCAAAGACAAATATCCCTTGCTTCACAATTATGCCTTATTCATGTCATCTTTTTTTTGGAAGGACCTACTTTTATGTGTGACTATTTTTCAAGAATGAAACACTTTAAAAATAAAATTAGAATCAAAATATCAGATAAGTATTCTGAGTACTCACTGAGAATTGCAATCACTTCCATTAAGCCACATATTGGTGCATTCATTTCTCAAATAAATATCCCATAAGTTTTGTGTTGCTCTCCTTTACTTTTATTTTAACAAAAAATAAAACATCAATAATGTTTTAATTCTCAGATCTGTAGTCTACATTGGTGATCAAAATTTGGAATCTGCTCAATGGTTTTAAAACTTCTGAATGGACAGCTGCATATTTATAAATTTTTTGCTTACTTGTGATGACAGATATTATGAAAATTATGCACAAATCTTTTTTTACTTATTAGCTTTTAGCAGTGTTTGTGTATTTAATGAGTGGACCAAGACAATTCTTCTTCCAATGTAATCCAGAAGATTGAGATTTGTCTGTATTTATACTAGTTTATTTTGAAGAGTAACTCAATATTTTGATAACATTTAAAAAAAATTGATTTCTTAGCATAGACTTTTTTTAAATGCAGACCTGACTATACATATTTATATTAATGAAAATAAGTTTATGCTTCTTTATATTTTATGCATACATATTTAATAGAATTAATAATCTAAATAAAAAGAGAAAACATGACAAGGCAAAAAAAAAAAAGAGACAAAATAATCAGTAAAAAAATTTAGTAGTTAAGGCTTTGTTTGGTTAAAAAAAAAATATACAAGATTTAAGAAAATATTTTTGCAATAAATAACAATAATGTTTAAGAACTAGAGACATTATTACTTACGTAGACTGGATAACTGAAAAAGCTACAAAAAATTTTATCAGTAATTTACTAATATCAACATGACTTTTAATTCAATTGATTAAGCTAAATTGTGGAAAGTTCTTAAGACAATGAATGCATTAGAACACTTCCCCATCCTTATGAAAATTCACTGTACAAGACTAAAAACTTCAGTAAATAGATTATTCAATTTGTCTATTGAATATACAAGAAAAGAAACAACATTGGAGAAAATAATTCTGAATTCAAGATTGATGGTAAAAATATCAAGTTGAGATATGCAGATGACATAATATCAAAAATGGAGAATACTTCAAAATTATTAGAAAGATTTAAAAAGCAGAATATAGAGATTAGATTGTGGTTAAATATGATGAAAGCAAGAATGAAACCAGTGTTAACAACTAATATTTAAAGTGATGGATCGTACATCAATAGAAATGAATCCAATAGACATGATTTATTGCAGATTAACACACATATGCTATTAGATTATTAATGATGAGATGGATAACAACTTCAAATGCCATCTATTCTATGTAAATAAAAATAAAACTACATATTAAATTCAAATGTGCGACAAAATTGTAAATAAAGATATGAATAGAAAATAAATCACAATCAGAAATCAAATCAAAAAAAAAAAAAAAACCACAACTAAACAAAGTTAACAAATAGAAAAATGCTCAAAATATTCTAAATGACATATCATATATTTAAAAAAAGGAATTCACCTTCTTTGGTTGTAAAAGAAAATACTTCTTTGTCATTAACCTCCAGAATGATATCCCCAGCTTCTAGCTAAAAATAAAAATTTCATTAACTGTAATCAGATATTTGTAAAAAAAAAAAAAAGTCTTTATGCATAAATTAGTATATAATTTTTTATATTAAAAATGTAAATATATAAATAAGAGCAATAAATATAAAGAGAACACACATATAATTAAGTTTTAAAATGTAGCTTAAGCATACTGTGATATATTTCAATATGTCTTCAAATGAAAAACATATATATACAAAATACATATATACACTAAATATATTGTTTGAGAACAAGATATTAACGCTGAACAATAATCAACAATCAACAAAAATAGTTTTGGATCTCAGTTTCTTCAATTGAATGCAAATGTTATGCTTAGACTCCTTTTTGAATGCTTGAATATTTTATGATCTATAAATAATTTCTAATTTCACATTTAAACTACAAAATTTAATGCTTTTGCGTATATTTAAAAAGAAATGAGCCATATACAAAAATATGTAAAGCAATACAGAAAAGAGCCATTATATTTTGAAAGCACACATATTTTGCAAGATTCTTGTTCTTGAAATTGCCATTTCATAAACTATAATAAAAATTATGTTGAACTCAGGTAGAGTCATCAAACCTGTATGAAAAATGCTAATCAATTAAAAAATAAAAAAATCAATTTTCACTAATAATTAAAATTTTCAAAACAAACAAATTTAATTATTATTGATATAAAATAAATTAATAGATGACATATTTCCACAAACTTCAGATCATAAATCTGCATTGTAAAAATGATAAGAATGACATTCAAAATTGCTTGTCACTAAAATGACACTTGTTTTCTTGCATTCAAGAGCTTTTAGAAGTATTTGTACTATTCTCTCATATTTGGATTTCAGTTTCTATCACCAAGTAATTACCTATGGCAATACAGCACTACCAGCCTTATCTGTGGTTCAGCTATGTAAGGAAAATAAAAAAAAAATACCAAAAGTGAATCTGATTTATATTGCTGTGCCCGCATTGAAATTATCGACTTGATGTCTTCATTCTAAAGCAATAATGGAATTTTTCACTATTCTGATTTATAGTAAATTGCAGACTTAGTTTGTGTGAAATTTTGGAGGTTATGCTTTTCTTTATCAAGGAATTATCTGCAGTAACAATCAAAAAGTTTATCAGCAAAACTTCTATCATGGTTGTTGATTGATTCCATTTTTATCAGGAAGCTTTCTCACATGCAATGTCATTTGAAGTAAAAGGATAAATGGTGAATTAAAATGAAGTACCCATCCAAATAGACAAAATATGATTTGCCAGTTACCTCCAACAAATACCACATTCACAAATTTAAGCATGAGAAAATTTCCAATATTTATCAGTAAACTAACACAATTACATTGACCCATTGACAGAAGCTCATACATTTTACTGAGCACCCTTGGACAGAGGTCAAGTGCAAAAAAATTTTTTTAAAAAAGAGGCATATCTCTAGAAATTTTTACAATCTTAGATCATGAGAAAATCTCAAGTTAGAACAGGAATAAAAACCTATTCATAACATTCCTCAATGACACATAAATTTATGCCAATAGTATTATCTTGTCTATATATAATTATTTATGTTGTGACTTCATTAGCTTGTAGTTTTTTATATAAAAAAATTGCATAGAATTTTAAAATTATATTCACATTTGTTACTATTTTTTATATATCCTTAAATTATGTTTGAATTATTTTTTAATAAAACCATATACTAAATTTTTAAACTACATTCATGTCTTCCCTAGTTTGCATTGTTAACTTAAAAATTTCATATTAAATTTTAAAATTGTACTCATATTTTTATATTGTTTTTTTTAAAAAAAAAAAAGATCAGTACACCTGGGTCTCATTTTACGCGCTAGATAGGTTCCTCAGAAAACACGCGCAAAAGAAATCGCACAAAAATAGACATAACTCACCTTGAAAAAGGGGTGATATGGGCTGTGATTTTTCAAAAATTGCATAAAAGCAAAGCACCAACGTAAAATTACTTTAAAATTCACGCAAAAAAAAAATAAGGAAATAAAGTATGACAAATAAAAAATTTCAAATTTAAAAAAAATTGATACAAGACAAACTTTTTTTAACTATAATATTTAATTATATATTTTTATGCATAATTTACAGTACAGTAATTTACATTTTTTTATACGCCTTTTAATTATTATCGCTATTTGCCGATAAACAGGTTCGTTTGCAAACTGGTAAAAAATCAGATTCTTCACAAGAGGAAATACAACTAGCGCCAACTTCACTCTCATGTTGTGTTAATAGTTTTCTGATGACAACGTAATTAGTAATTAATCTTTGAGACGATGATTTTATTAATTGTTTATGAAGCTCGCAATATCCAGACATACAACCATTTAGCTCTCATTGGAATTTAAGAGCACGTTCGTGATTAGTGTCATTAATAAAATAATTTGCCAACTGATTAGAAAGTTGAAGACCTTCTCAAATCATTTTTGCAGTGAAAGGAACAGGTTCCACTTCTGTTTCATTATCTTTTTCTATACTGCTGGGAAAAATTTAATTAAAACTAACAACTAAAAATTAAATTATTTTTTGTCTTTAATTTTTTAATTTTCAATTCCGTTAAATTTCGTTTCACATCACATTAATTTCAGGTCGCCTTAAGTAATTTTTAAATTGTTAATTACAATTAAAAATCAGATTTTAATTTTTAATTGTCAAACTTAATTGTGCCCATTGCTATTACTCACCTTTTAAAAATAAACTTGCGGACACTAAATGATTAATAATTGATTACGTTCTTTTTTAAAAAGCAAAAACAGAATGTGATTTAAAATGCAAAATTAACACGCACAATGTTTGAACAAATTTACATTATAATCTTGTAAAATTTAATGTGTTTACATAAAATGTGAAAATCATGATTTTAATTTCATTATTGCATAAAATCTTACTATTATAAAGCACTGAAAATATTGAAATTAAGATGAAAGTCGAATTCCAATAATGTGCTATTACTTTAAATATGACATAAGTGCGCAAAAATTATTATTTAAAGTAATAGCGTATTATCGGAGTTCAACTTCCGATCTAATACAGTATTAACGTATAAAAGAAAACCGCATACAAAAATATTAAGAAACATGAATCGCGTAACTTCAAAATCACATTAAATAAATCCGCGTAAAACGAGATCCAGGTGTACTTAGTTTTGAAAATTTAATCAAGTAAAATCTTCAATTCAAGCAATATATGTATTTGGTGGTCCTGCGTGATATGTACTATACATATTCAATCATTATTAAAACTTAAACATGAATGTTTTATTTTAAAAGTGCTTATTTTATGTTAATAACTTTTTTTTTTTTTTAAATTAACAATATCTAAGAATATATACTTAAAAAATTATAACTGAATACAGTATTTCCTTTGAATCAGTTTATTTTTATCAAGTAATGAATAAATGGAAGTTTCTGATGATTGAAATTTCTCACCTGATATTAATAATAACAAAAATATCTATAGTAATAATGTAATAAATACTGTATGTAAAAAATAAATAATTTTTTAAAAAGTAATACATTTTATATTTTTAAAGCACATAAGTATTGCAAAATTTAAATTACCTTTTTCATTGATATTATTGATTGGTTTTAAAAAAATATATAAATATATTTGTGAATAATGGTCATCAAATTCTTATAGGAGAATCTTAATAACATTAAATGGTGTCGATTTAGTATGCGCTCACGGCCGCCATTTTGAATTACAAGAACCTCCCAAACCATGCAGAAACATCCAACTGATAAATGACATCGCTCAAAATGGCCATTTTCGTAGGAAAAAAAAAAAAAAAATCGGAATTTTCATATTAGTCAATCACGTGACTAAAATGGTAAAACATAAAAATCTTAATTTTCATATAAAAAAATCACGTGATTAAAATATTAAAACACAAAAATCACAATTTTAATAAAAAAAATCACGTGATTAAAATATTAAAACACAAAAATTGCAATTTTAATAAAAAAAACTAAATCACGTGATTAAAATATTAAAACACAAAATCGTATATGCCAAAAGATTATAACTTATAAAATCTGAATGCTAAAAATGGTAAAAAATAATGATGAAAAGATTTTAAGCAATAATTATATTTTCATTCACTTATAGAAATGGAATCACGAGACCAAAAAGGCGGTAAAGATCTTGAATACACGTTATCTACATCAATCTTTTTTAAAAAAATCATAAATGCTATAAATCCAAGCATTCATAGCAAATCTCAAATGCTATAAATCTAAGCATTGTAATAGCAAATCTCAAAAAATTAAAAACGCTATAAACCTAAGCATTGTAATAGCAAATCTCAAAAAATTAAAAATACTATAAATCTAAGCATTGTAATAGCAAATCTCAAAAAATTAAAAAATCAAAAACACTATAAATCCAAGCATTGTATTAGCAAATCTCAAAAAATTAAAAACGCTATAAATCTAAGCATTGTAATAGCAAATCTCAAAAAATCAAAAATGCTATAAATCTAAGCATTGATAGCAAATCTCAAAAAATTAAAAATACTATAAATCTAAGCATTCCAAGCATTGATAGCAAATCTCAAAAAATTAAAAATGCTATAAATCTAAGCATTGTAATAGTAAATCTCAAAAAATTAAAAACACTATAAATCCAAGCATTGTAATAGTAAATCTCAAAAAATTAACGTATCTTACGGCATTTAAAAATAAATCGTAAATGCTATTTGCAAAAAGAAAGCTTATTCCTGTCTTCAACAGTATATACTAAATCAGTATTTTAAAAAACAATATTTAAAAACTATAATGCTATAAATCAGACATTGTAACGTAACATTAAACAGCCTAAAATGCTACAATGGAAAAAACTGCGGTAAAAGAAAAAAAAGCAAAAGAAGAAGCTAATATTGAAAATTAAAAAAAATTACACAATCCTTTAAAATAAATCAAAAACGGTAATTTATAGAGTGATAATCAAACATTGTAATTGTAAATCTCAAAAAAATTAACTTATGTTAAGGCATTTTTTTTTAAAAAAATCGTAAATGATATTTACAAAAACCCTTTAAAATATAGCGATCACTAGAAAAATAATAAATGCTATTTTAAAAAGCTCAGTCCGGTCTAGCAACGCTATATACTAAATCAGTATTATAATTTTAAAAAAAACAATATTTAAAAACTATAATGCTATAAATCAAACATTGGGTTGTAATGTCACATTAAATAGCCAAAGGTTATACTATGGAAAAAAAGTGCGGGAAAAGAAGAGGAGGTGAACATTGAAAATTAAAAAATACTTTAAGATAAACCAAAAATGCTAATGTATATAGTGATGAAAATCAAATATTGCAATCGTAAATCTCAAAAAATTAACGTGTGTTAAGGCATTTTTAAAAAAAGTCGTAAAACCTAAATATATATACATAGGGATAATTAGAAAAAATGATAAATGCTTCTATCAAGATTACTCCGGTCTTTCAACAGTATATACTAAATCTCAAAAATCAGTATTATAATTTTAAAAAATTAAATTGGTAAATGTGAAATGGCGGGAACACCCATCACTTTCAACACTATCAACAAATAAAAAACCTAATTAACTTATTTTTAAAAATATAATATTTTACATTTGGTTTTGGGATTATCCCTCTAACTAAGAGTTATAATAATGAATCACAAATCTGAATAATAGACAGTTAGCATTTATTTAAGTAATTTTTTACCAATATTTTAAGAATTTTAAAAAAATTACCAACATTCTCAATCGGATGGATGGTCGTCGTTCAGGCTAAATTTGGTTCTTCCTAGATCTCTTCATTACTGCAACAGCACAAGCCATCAACAAATTATACTTTTAAGATTTAGGTTTATTACTGTAAAGAAGATGCCAGTAAAATTAATTTATTCAGGAAATATCGCAGCTTGATATGGTCTCTTTCAAATTTATTTTTAAAACTGTGTATTTAAGTCTCACACAAATAACAGCAGGTATGTATGACATAAGATAATTTCCAAGAATTAGAGTTTAGGATGGGCCTTTGTCTTACTAAGATAAAAGTGTTAAGTTAAACTTTCAAATTTAAAAAAACAACAACTGTAAACCAGCTAATGGACTTTTATGCTTCAAGCCTAACATCATTACGTATGTAATCTTATAATAATGTATTTTGATGTATAATAACGTATGTGTATGTGCACACATCTAATATATAAATATATTTATTTATATATTAGATGTGCGCACATACACGTAAACATACGTTATTATACATCAAAGTTCATTATTATAGAATTATACACGTGGCCTGGGATGGGTTTGAATTTGACAAACAGGCCTACTATGATACTTAAAAGGTGAAACGGAATGATAGACAGAATTAGCAACAATAAGTGAATATAAAGAATATATTTTATTAGTCATTCATATACCCATTTTCAAATCATATGATCACATGAACACACACCCTTTATATTTCTTTTTTTTTTTTTTAATATTAATGAAAAGGTCTCTTTTTTGTTTTTGCAATATTTTCGGAATAAATATATATGAGTACAAGTTGTGACTTGTAATATGTTACAGTGCGATTATATTTTTAAATCATTAATTTATTTTTATATTTTTTATAATAAATTACCAAATAAGTTTACTTGTGTCTTTAAAGTGTTAAAACTAAAATCTTAAAAGTAATACATGTATCGGCATACACATATATATATATGAGTACAAGTTGTGACGTATAATATGTTACAGTGCGATTATATTTTTAAATCATTAATTTATTATAAATTTTTACCCCTCTTTTGCATTTGATGACTAGTTAGGCTTGAGGCATAAACGTCCATTAGCTGGTTTACAGTTGCTTTTTTTTTAAATTTGAAAGTTTAACTTAACACTTTTATCTTAGTAAGAGAAAGGCCCATCCCAAACTCTAATTCTTGGAAATTATCTTACGTCATACATACCTGCTCTTATTTATGTGAGACCCAAATACACAGTTTTAAAAATAAATTTGAAAGAGACCATATCAAGCTGCGATATTTCCTGAATAAATTAATTTTACTGGCATCTTCTTTACAGTAATAAACCTAAATCTTAAAAGTATAATTTGTTGATGGCTTGTGCTGTTGCAGTAATGAAGAGATCTAGGAAGAACCAAATTTAGCCTGAGCGACGACCATCCATCCGATTGAGAATGTTGGTAATTTTTTTAAAATTCTTAAAATATTGGTAAAAAATTACTTAAATAAATGCTAACTGTCTATTATTCAGATTTGTGATTCATTATTATAACTCTTAGTTAGAGGGATAATCCCAAAGCCAAATGTAAAATATTATATTTTTAAAAATAAGTTAATTAGGTTTTTTATTTGTTGATAGTGTTGAAAGTGATGGGTTTTCCCGCCATTTCACATTTACCAATTTAATTTTTTAAAATTATAATACTGATTTTTGAGATTTAGTATATACTGTTGAAAGACCGGAGTAATCTTGATAGAAGCATTTATCATTTTTTCTAATTATCACTATGTATATATATTTAGGTTTTACGACTTTTTTAAAAAAATGCCTTAACACACGTTAATTTTTTGAGATTTAAGATTGCAATATTTGATTTTCATCACTATATATATTAGCATTTTTGGTTTATCTTAAAGTATTTTTTAATTTTCAATGTTCACCTCCTCTTCTTTTCCCGCACTTTTTTTCCATAGTATAACCTTTGGCTATTTAATGTGACATTACAACCCAATGTTTGATTTATAGCATTATAGTTTTTAAATATTGTTTTTTTTTTAAATTATAATACTGATTTAGTATATAGCGTTGCTAGACCGGACTGAGCTTTTTAAAATAGCATTTATTATTTTTCTAGTGATCGCTATATTTTAAAGGGTTTTTGTAAATATCATTTACGATTTTTTTTAAAAAAATGCCTTAACATAAGTTAATTTTTTTGAGATTTACAATTGCAATGTTTGATTATCACTCTATAAATTACCGTTTTTGATTTATTTTAAAGGATTGTGTAATTTTTTTTAATTTTCAATATTAGCTTCTTTTGCTTTTTTTTTCTTTTACCGCAGTTTTTTCTATTGTAGCATTTTAGGCTGTTTAATGTTACGTTACAATGTCTGATTTATAGCATTATAGTTCTTAAATATTGTTTTTTAAAATACTGATTTAGTATATACTGTTGAAGACAGGAATAAGCTTTCTTTTTGCAAATAGCATTTATGATTTATTTTTAAAAGCCGTAAGATACGTTAATTTTTTGAGATTTACTATTACAAAGCTTGGATTTATAGTGTTTTTAATTTTTTGAGATTTACTATTACAATGCTTAGATTTATAGCGTTTTTAATTTTTTGAGATTTGCTATCAATGCTTGGAATGCTTAGATTTATAGTGTTTTTGATTTTTTGAGATTTGCTATCAATGCTTGGAATGCTTAGATTTATAGCGTTTTTAATTTTTTGAGATTTGCTATCAATGCTTGGAATGCTTAGATTTATAGCGTTTTTAATTTTTTGAGATTTGCTATTACAATGCTTGGATTTATAGTGTTTTTGATTTTTTAATTTTTTGAGATTTACTATTATAATGCTTGGATTTATAGCGTTATTTATTTATTTTTTTTGATTGTGTTTTTGGTTTATTTTAAAGTATTTTTTAATTTTCATCTCTTTTTCTCCCCCCCCCCTGCACTTTTTTTGCAATGTTTGATTATGACTATATATATAAATTAGTGTTTTTGGTTTATTTTAAAGTATTTTTTAATTTTCACTTCTTTTTCTTTTCCCGCCCTTTTTTTTTTGATAGTAGCACCTTATGCTATTTAATGTGACGTTTTCCCGCCTTTTTTTTAGGTGTAGTCCCTTCCCAACACCTTTTTTAATTATAGAGCCTCAGACGTTTTACTTTTTTATTTTTTATCAATTTTTCCTTCACTTTTTCTGTTTAAAAATTCATATGCTTTAGTTCATATATGTTTGATAAACTCACCAACTAAAATTCAAACTAGCAACCACCGATCTATCTTACATCATTATTTTTTACCATTTTTAGCATTCAGATTTTATAAGTTATATGTTTGATAAGCTCGCAAACTAAAATTGAAACTAGCAACCACTGATCTTTCTTACATCATTATTTTTTAACATTTTTAGCATTCAGATTTTGATTAGAAGTAAATGGTTTAACAAACTGAAATATGATTTTTTTAAAATGATTGATGTAGTTAACGTGTATTCAAGATCTTTACCGCCTTTTTGGTCTCGTGATTCCATTTCTATAAGTGAATGAAAATATAATTATTGCTTATAATCTTTTGGCATATACGATTTTGTGTTTTAATATTTTAATCACGTGATTTTATTTTTTATTAAAATTGCTATTTTTGTGTTTTAATATTTTAATCACGTGATTTTTTTTATGAAAATTGTGATTTTTGTGTTTTAATATTTTAATCACGTGATTTTTTTATATGAAAATTAAGATTTTTATGTTTTACCATTTTAGTCACGTGATTGACTAATATGAAAATTTCGATTTTTGTTTTTTTTTTCCTACGAAAATGGCCATTTTGAGCGATGTCATTTATCGGTTGGATGTTTCAGCATGGTTTGGGTGGTTCTTGTAATTCAAAATGGTGGCCATGAGCGCATACTAAATCAGCACCCATTAAATTAATTTAATAAGTATAAGCATAAATGTGTGTTGTACTCTGGACTGAATAAATATGTATTTTAAAATATAAATAAAAGATAAGAATTAAAAAATCAACAAAACTAAACAAAATTACATGACTTCATAAAATTTGATAATTCACAATAAAAAAAAAAAAAAACCTGATTGGAGTTTAATATCTTCATTCACAAATAATTTTTTTTTTTTTGCTTCAAAAAAACAGTAAATTGTGTTCATGTAAAGTTTTTTTTAGCATAATATACTGCTTTTATTTCATCTTCAAATTTTGATATATTTTCAGAAAGTTGATCATATTCTTTAACATAATTAATAATGACTTTAAAGTTATGTTTAAGTTTTTCCATGAGGTTTATGTTGGTAATCTCTATCTGATTTGAATCACAACTGCAGTGTACTTCTGGGTTTTTTTTTCTTTGCCAGTTAAATTATGAGTTTTTACTTGCTTCTAATTTGTTAATGGCAAAAAATACAATTTTAGTAATTCTTAGACAGCTCTTTTATATATTTAATTTTTCAAGAAAGTAACAATTTCCATATTCATAGCATAAGAATTAACATCTTTAAATAAACAGACAACTTCTGGATGTTAATTTTTCAGCATCTACTCATTAAACAGTATCCAAAACTTCCAAGATTGAACTAAAACAGGGATTGGCAACCTTGGTTTGCAAGTCATATGCAATTTTTCTTATAATGTAAATATATGTTATTTTAATTTTTACTTATAATTTGTAAATTAATATTTTCATGACTCTAGGTAAAAAAAAAAAAGTTTCTTATTATAGAATAATAATTACTGTGTATGATGAATGTTTAAATAATAGAAATTTGTGAATAAATTAACTTGTCAAAATATTTATTTCCTTTTTAAGAAAATTTCAATTTTAATTATATGTATATTGATTCTATTATGTTCTGTTCTAAAATAAATGTTCAAATACAACTTTATCAATCCCTACTGACCTAGAAGTTTGATGTAGTCTATAATATTAAATTATTCCAAATGTTTTCACAGTGTTTCATTAATTACACTTGTTTCATTTATAACTTTATGAAAGAAAAATGCAAATAATGATTTTTCAAAACACCAATCACTCTTTGCTCCACAGATTGTGTAACAGAAATAGTGTATTATAGAAAAAATAGATATTTAACTTTATACATAAGGTATTAAAATTTGCAGACAAATCTATGGCTCCAAATTAAGATCTATTTAAAATCTGTATTTATTTTTAATAATATTTCTTTACTTCCAGAAAAAAGAAATCTACAAATTATTCATCATAATTCAGATTTTCTTTACCAAGATAGATTAAATTGTAAAAAAAAATTTTTACATTCTATAAATATTTGGTTGTGCTGCTGTAAATTTTTAAAGTAATGAAAACAAGGACAAGGATGATCTCCATATCAAGTAAAAAACAAAATGATTATCAATAAAAATTAAGCTAGATATTGAATATTGACAAAATTATTTAATTACTTTAATGTTTTTTTCAGTAATTATCCCAGTTCTTTAAACACATTTAAAATTAGTAAACTCCTTTCTCAAAAGGATAAACTAAAAACAATATAAATCTAAATTTAAATTAACACTTGTTATACAAAAATCATTTTAAATAAGATAGAATACTATATTTTTGCAGATGTTCTAAACTAATCATTTTTTAAAATAAATAAAAAATGAATGAAATAATTTTTAAAAATTTATTTTAAATCAATTTAGATAAACATGACTAAACTATCTTAAAAAAAAATGAAGATCAAAAAATGTTGAAATTATTTATTACAATAAAAATGAAAATACTAACTGTTAAATTCTCAGCCTAAGGGAAAGTTGAATAACTAAAAAATAGTGCTTAGAAGCTTCTCAGCATTTTGCATTCAATTAAAGAAGGAAGTCATCAATAGGAATTTTAAATATAGATAATGGAAAGATTTCATCTATTTTTTTTTTTTTAAGTGTCATAGCATGCTGGAACGCGCGAACCCGCCGGGCAACTGCCTGCAAGTGCAAAGCAGTCGCGCTGACCTCTCAACCACCAATGCAAGACAAGATTTCATCTATTAATATTGAAGGGAAAGCGAATTATTTGAAATTAATTATTAAAAAACAATCAAGATATACAAAATAAAGTAAATTATTTTATTAACATAATAAATACATTATATAAAAAAATTAACTGCTTCATAATGCTTTCTATAAAAAGTCTACCATTTAGCAATCATTATATTCACTTATAAATTCTTCACTTTTTTTCCAATTTAATGTGATAATCAGATAGACTTTGACATTCCTAGATCTAGAATTATTCAAACAAATTCCATCATAGATTAAGAGTAAAAAATAAAATAAAAAAGTGATATACAAGTAATCATAGTCCACAATTATTATGTGTAATGCTGGGTGAATATTTTATTGAAATAATATAATGCTTATTTTTCATTTCCTCAAAAATATTTTAACATTCAATACCATAGCTAATGGTAAACATGCATCTAATAAAAAAGACATAAAATTTGATTTAGACAAAAAGTTGCAGAACAAATTACTGGTGTAAATTGAAAATCATTGTAATTATTTTAATAATTTTTATTTTGAAATACTACTGATTATATTAATAACAGGCTTTTGCTATTAACTGAAAGGAAACCCTTTGATTCCTCTTGGAGGCCTTAAAGGAACTGAGCAGGGCAGATTCCTAATGTTAACTCCATATGTTCTTGTCATTGAAGCTGTTATTACTATATGATTATTCAGATAGTATACGAACATGAATGGGCTGCTCACCAACACACATTAGCCAGCATGGTGAGTTTATTGGCTTTTTACCTCTGAGTTTAAGATAAACACCATGGTCTTTCTTGTCAGTTGCCTGATAAGGCAGAATGAATGTTTGTGTAAATGATAAATATTTTTCCAATACATATATACAATTATGACAGACAAAAACAAATCATAGCCTTATTCCCAGGAGACTGTAAAGTCATCAACCAAGGCAGCAGTTGGTGGCTGAAGGTGGAGGGTGCTAAGAATCCCCTGATTGCAGACCCAGGTTGCCATTTGATGATGACTTTTTATTTAGGTACTTACCACTGCAGATCACTTTCACGTGAAGGAAGATTGTAAGAATTAGAAGAACTGTCTTATATTAAATGGGATATTATTGGACTTTGTTAAGTTAGAAGAAAAGGTGAAGAGACAATTGATTTAAAAAGTGGACATATACACTATTATAAAGGCACAAATATTGGAAATAAAATTGGAGTAGGATTCATTATAAATAAAAACTGGAAGAATAGCATTGTGGAGATTGATGGTGTATCAGAGTGGAAAAAAGATTAGTTATACAACTTAATAGCAGATACCAAATGCAGATAATTCAGATTTATGCCCCAGCAAGTTCTCATAGTGATGAAGTAATAGAAGATTTTTATATGGATGTACAAAAGGCTTTTGATCAGAGAAAGCAACATTTTAAAATTGTTATGGAAAACTTTAATGCTAGAATTGGTAAACAAATGAAAGATGAAAGTACTGTAGGTAATTTTGGTTATGGTAATAGAAATGAGAGAGGTCATAGACTTGTGGAGTTTGCAGAAAAAGAAAAACTTTATATTATGAATTCTTTTTTTTTTTTTTTAAAAAAATGTTGAAAGGAAATGGACATGGAAGCATCCAAATGAAGGTACAGCAGAATTGGATTATATTTTGACTAACAGAAAATACATATTTCAAGATTGTAATGTTCTTAATAAATTTAACACAGGAAGTGATCATCGATTAGTAAGATGTAAGATAAGTGTTAATGCAAAACTAGAGAGACAAAAATTATTAAGAAAAACAATATTTACAATTGATATTCCTAATCTTCAGAAACATTCTAATGAATTTAAATTAGAACTTATAAATCGATTTAAAGTATTAGTAGATTTTGAACATAATTCAGATTTGAATGAAATTAATATGAAAATAACTGATATACTTTTAAAAACTGCAACAAAGATAGCTGCTAGAAAAAAGAAGCGATTGACCAATATAATTTCTACTGAAACTAGAGAATTTATGAAGAAAAGAAGGAATATGAAGATATACAAAAATGATGCAATAAAAAGGATTGAATATCTCGAATTTTGTAAAATGGTGTGGAAAAGAATTGAAAATGATATGAGAAAGTATAATTGTGAACTAGCAAGAAAAGCTGTAGAAGAAAATAAAAGACTCAAGAATGTAAAACAACATTTTGGTATTGGTAGGAAATTTTTATCTACAATAAGAAAAAAAGATGGAATTATTACTAAAAAGGGAGATTACATCATGAAATGGGTAGATTTTTATCAAGAATTATACAGTAATAAAGAACAAGTGCCTCCTATATCTATTATATCTTTCGAATTGCCCAGAATTATAAATGAAGAAGTGAGACATGCAATTAAATATATGAAGAAAGGAAAGCAGGTAATGATGGAACTACAATTGATATATTAAATGAAGTAGGTGAAGAAATAGAAATTTTTTTAGCAAAGTTATATACCAAATGTCTAAATGATAAAGATGTACCAGATGATTGGAAGAATGCAGTATTAATATTAATATTTTAAAAAGGTGATAAAGAAGATATTAGAAATTACAGATGTATCAGCCTTTTATCAGTTTTATACAAAATTTTTACAAAGATAATTTCAACTGGTCTACAGAGAACACTGGATTTCCACCAACCAAGAGAACAAGCTGGATTTAAAAGTGGTTTTAATACAGTAGAACATATCCAGGTATTGAGAGAAGTTATAGAAAGGACAAATGAATATGAGTTGCCATTATGTTTTGGATTTGTAGATTATGAAAAGGCATTTGATTTTATAAACATTTTTTCAGTGATTACAGCATTGGATCATCAAGGTATAGATCCAGGATATTGTCATATTTTAAAGAATATTTATAAAAATGCAACAACAACAATTAGATTACATAATGATACTGGGAAAGTCAATATTGAGAAGGGTGTAAGTTAGGGTGACTCCATATCTCCAAAACATTTTACAGCAGTGCTGCAATAAGTATTTTGTGGATTAAAATGGGCAGCTAAAGGAATGAAAGTAAATGGAGATTATTTAAGTCATTTAAATTTTACTGACGATGTAGTTGCTTTTGCAAATAATGCTTTAGAGCTGCAGGAAATGTAGGAGTTATCAGATGAAAGTAGGAAGAAAGATAAACCTTAAAAAGACATAGATTTTCTCAAAATATGAAATAAAGATTGATTATGATGAGTTAGAAGAAGTTAACAGTTACAAATACCTTGGTCAGATTATTAATACAGATGAAAACATAATGGATGAAATTAAATATAGAATTAAACTTGTTTGGAGTGCTTTTGGCAGAAATAACTTGGTACTAAAAAAAAATATGCCTATGTGTTTGAAAAGGAAGATTTTTAATAAATGTATTTTATTAGTTCTTACTTATGGATCTGAGATTTGGACACTTAATAGAAGGGCAATACAGAGACTTCAGACCAGTCAAAGAATTTATGGAGAGATGCATGTTGGGAGTAACAAGAAGAGATTGAAAACTCAATGTATGAGTAAGAGAACAAACAGGTGTTACTGACCTCATTGAAAAAATTAAAAGATTGGAAATGGAGTTGGACTGGACATATTGCTACAAGAGATAATAGGTGAACAATTGAAATATTAAACTGGATTCCAAGAGATTGTAAAAGACCCAGAAAGAGACCACATGTTAGATGGATGGATGAAATAAGAAAGTGTGCAAGGGTAATGTGGAGAAGAGAAACTAAAGATCGGAGAAGATGAATTGAACTTGGAGAGACCTTCAACCTGCAGTGGATTGATAATGGTTGATGATGATGTATCAATAACTTTACCAATATCAAGTAGATGATGTATCAATAATTTTACCAATATCAAGTAAAATATAATTTTACTATCAGTAAACATATGAGCACAGACTTTCACATGACTCTTCACTCTCCACACTATCTCATAACACTGATACACTTGAACACACATATGTCGAAAAGATAAATAATCACCAATATACATATTTCATGCTAGACCAGCAATCATCAGTTGGTCCAGATTACTATCTCTACACATATGCTATAAGTCATCATCATCATCATTATCAACCATTATCAATCCACTGCAGGATGAAGGTCTCTCCAAGTTTAATCCATCTTCTCCGATCTTTAGCTTCTCTTCTCCACATCACCCCTGCACACTTTCTTATTTCATCCATCCATCTCACATGTGTTCTCTTTCTGGGTCTTTTACAATCTCTTGGAATCCAGTTTAAAATTTCAATTGTCCATCTATTATCATCTCTTCTAACAATATGTCCAGCCCAACTCCACTTCAATCTTTTAATTTTTTTCAATGAGGTCAGTAACACCTGTTTGTTCTCTTACCCATACATTGCGTTTACGATCTCTTCTTGTTACTCCCAACATACATCTCTCCATACTTCTTTGAGTGGTTTAAAGTCTCTGAATTGCTCTTCTATTAAGTGTCCAAGTCTCAGATCCATAAATAAGAACTGGTAAAACACATTTGTTAAAAACCTTCCTTTTCAAACACATAGGCATATTTCCTTTTAGTATCAAGTTATTTCTACCAAAAGCACTCCAACCAAGTTTAATTCTATGATTAATTTCCTCCATTATGTTTCCATCTGTATGAATAATCTGACCAAGGTATTTATAACTGTTAACTTCTAATTCATCATAATCAATCTTTATTTTCATATTTTGAGCAAATCGATTAAACATTACTTTAGTCTTTTTAACATTTATCTTTAGTCTTACTTTCATCTGATAATTCTTGCAACATTTCCTGCAGATCTGAAGCATTATTTGCAAAAACAACTACATCATCTGAGAAATCTAAATGACTTAAATAATCACCATTTACTTTCACTCCTTTAATTTCCCATTTTAATCCACAAAATTCTTCATGCAGCACTGCTGTAAAAAGTTTTGGAGATATGGAATCACCTTGTCTTACACCTTTCTCAATGTTGACTTTCCCAGTGTCATTATGTAATCTAATTGTTGCTGTTGCATTTTTATAAATATTCTTTAAAATATGACAATATCCTGGATCTATACCTTGATGATCTAATGCTTTAATCACTGAAGAAATGTTTATAGAATCAAATGCCTTTTCATAATCTACAAATCCTAAGTATAATGGCAACTCATATTCATTTGTCCTTTCTATAACTTCTCTCAATACCTGGATATGATCTACTGTACTAAAACCACTTTTAAATCCGGCTTGTTCTCTTGGTTGGTGGAAATCCAATGTTCTCTGTAGACGAGTAGTAATTATCTTGATAAAAATTTTATATAAAACTGATAAAAGGCTGATAGGTCTGTAATTTCTAATATCTTCTTTATCACCTTTTTTAAATATTAATATTATTACTGCATTCTTCCAATCATCCGGTACATCTTTATCATTTAGACATTTGGTATATAACTTTGCTAAAAAATTTTCTATTTCTTCACCTGCTTCTTTTAATATATCAATTATAATTCCATCATTACCTGGAGCTTTCCTTTCTTCATACATTTAATTGCATGTCTCACTTCTTCATTTAAAATTCTGGGCAATTTGGAAGATGTAATAGATATAGGAGGTACTTGTTCTTTATTACTATATAATTCTTGATAAAAATCTACCAATTTCATGATGTCATCTCTCCTTTTAGTAATAATTCCATCTTTTTTTCTTATTGCAGATATAAATTTCCTACCAATACCAAAATGTTGTTTTACATTCTTAAGACTTTTATTTTCTTCTACAGCTTTCCTTGCTAATTCACAGTTATACTTTCTTATATCATTTTCAACTCCTTTCCGCACCATTTTACAAAATTCGAGATATTCAATTCTTTTTAATGCATCATTTTTGTATATCTTCATATTCCTTCTTTTCTTCATAAATTCTCTAGTCTCAGTAGAAATTTTATGGAATAGTCAATGACAAGAATCTTGGCCTCAGGGTGGCCTTTGAGCATTCCATCATCAGATTTTCAATTGGATGGACGGTTGAAGAGTTGGAGGGTGGAGTAGATTGAAGCCTGTCCATTATAGTATGAGGTTCGGCTATCAATATATATCTGAGCACTTATAGCATATATGTGTAGAGATGGTAATCTGGACCAACTGATGATTGCTGATTTAGCATGAAATGCATATATTGGTGATTATTTATCTTTTCGACATGTGTGTTCAAGTGTATCAGTGTTATGAGATAGTGTGGAGAGTGGTGGGTCATGTGAAAGTCTGTGCTCATATACCCTATATATTACATATATAGACATAGGTATATAATAAGTCTGTGTGTTTCAGTTATCAATAAACATGTAAATTAAACCATTACAGTACTTTTTAATTTATTTCAAAAAAAAATATTTTTTTAAAATTTTTTTTTAAATAATCTTTTTTAAAAAAGGATGAAATGTATAAACAATAATTAACAGATAATACAAGAATTGTTATTGGTTTATGGATCTTTTTATATATTGTTTATAAATGTAAACATACCTATATGTATGCATATTTACATAAATTAAAAGAAACACTACATTTTCAGTTGACTGAATAATAAAACAAAAAAGCTTCCAAAGCAATATAGGGATTTGGAAGCAAAAGTTTAGCTACTGACAGGAAGACTTAAAATTGATTAATAATTAAAAATATAAACAGTTAATAATTTGAAGATCCTTCAGTGTCTTTTTTTTTTTTTTTAATGTGTTGAAAATAACTTACTGACTTAAAATGTTATATCATAATCTTATTAGAGGATAGCATTCTTTTATATTATAATAATTTGAAAAAGCAAAATATTTTAATCATCCCTTGAATCATCATCACTTTCAATCATTATCAATGCAGTTTATATAATCTCTAGCCCCTCTTCTCCACATTACCCCAATACTTCTTCAAGGTCTTTTACACTCTTGGAATCCAGTTTAAAATTTCAACTGTACATCTACTATCATCTCTTTTAGCAATATATCTAACCTAGCTCCACTTCAGTCTCTTAAGTCTTTCAATGATGTCAGTCTCACCCATGAATTTTGTTTTTGATCAATTCTTGTTATTTGTAATATATATCTCACCATATTCCATGGAATAGTCTGAAGACTCTGTACTGTTTTGTTAAATGTTCAAGTTTCAGACAGATAAGTAAAAACTGATAAAACACATTTATTAAAAAGATTTCTTTTCAAACATAGACACATTTACTTTTAATATTTGTTTTTTTTCCTACTAAAAGCACTACACTCCATCCAAGTTTAATTCTATGATTAATTTCATCTATTATGTTTTCATCTGTAATAATAATTTAACCAAGGTATTCATAGTTGTTAATTTCTTCTAACTAATCTTTTATTTTCTTCTTTTGAGAAAATCCATCGAATATTATTTTAATCTTTATAACATTTATTTGTGGTTCTCATCTGATAACTATTGCAATGTTTTCTGAAGTTCTTAAATAATGTGTGCAAAAACTATTTCCACACCCACAAAATCTCTATTTACATTTACTCCCTTAGAATCCCATTTTAATACAATATTTCTTGTAAAACTGCTGGAAACCAAGTTTTCGATATTAATCTTCTTAGTATTACTATGTAATCAAATTATGCATTTTGATATATTCTTCAGAATATGATATCCTGGATCTATATTTTGATGATTCATTGACTTAATCATTGTAGAAATGCTTACAAAATCACATGCCTTTTCATAATCTATAAATGCAAAGCATAATAATTCACATTCATTGACCTTTCTTAACACATGGATGTGATCTACTGAGTTAAAACCACTTTTAAATGCTGCTCATTCTTTTGTATGGTTAAAATGCCAAATTCCCTGTAGAAGAATCGTAATTATCTTGGTAAAAAAAAAAGTACACAAAACTGATAAAAGACTGGCAGGTCTATAATTTCTACTATCTTCTTTATCATCTTTTTAAAATATCAACATTAGTACTGCATTCTTCCATTCAACTGGTACATTATCATTTATATATTTGGCATAAACAATTTTTCTATTTCTTATTCACTTTTTTTAAAATATAGATTATAATTTCATTATTACTAGGAATTTTCTCTTTTTCATAATTTAATTGCATGTCTTTCTTTATTTAAAATACTGGGCCATTTAGAAGATGTAATAATTGCAGGGGACATTTTTTCTTGTTTTTTTTTTTTTTATCACAACCTCTACACATTTCAAGATGTCATTTCTCATTTAGTAATCAATATTTCCAATATTTTCTTTTTATTGCAGAAATAACTTTCCTATCAAGATATTTAAAACTTTTGATACTTTTATATGCTTCTATAGCTTTCCTTGCTGACTCATAATTATATTTTCTTAAATCATTATTAATACTTTTCATATCATTTTACAAAATTCTATATATTGAATCCTTTTTAATAGATCATTTTTATAAATTTTCATATTCTTTCTTTTCTTCATAACTTTGTCTTGTCTCAGTAAAAAATTAATTGGTCAATTGTTGCTTTTTTTGTAACTCCAGCTTTATTACAGTCCTTAGTAATTAATAATGTACTAGTTAACTTCTGATTTTGCCCAAACCTGAACCATCTTCAAAATCTGTTATTATTTTTAAAAAATTGTAAGTTCTAATTTAAATTCACTGAAATGTTTCTAAAGATTAGGAATATCAACTGTGAAACCTGTTTTTCTCAATAATTTTTTTATCTAATTTTGCTCTAACATGCTCTAACATGTATCTTACATCTCACAATCAATGATCATGTGTTGAATTTATTAAGAACATTACAATCTCAAAATATATATTTTCTGTTAGTCAAAATATAATCCTTTTTTTATATATATTCATTTGAATGCTTTTATGATCTATTTTCATTTAGCATTTTTCTCAAAGAAAGAATTCATAATATATAGTTAGTCTTTTTCTACAAAATCCACAAGTCTGAGTCTTCTCTCATTTATATCACCACAACCAAATTTATCCACAGCATTTTCATCTTTCAATCATTTAACAATTCTGGCATTAAAATCTTCCACAATTAATTTAAAAACATTGTTTGGTCTGATCAAAAATGTTTGGAACATCCATATAAAAATCCATTATTTCTTTATCACAATAAGAACTTGTTTCAGCATAAAACTGAATTATCTATATTTGGTGTCTACCATTATGTCGAATAACTAATTTTGCCATTCTGTTTGTTAATCTACATAATGTTGTTTTTTCACTTTTTACTTATAATGAATCCTACTTCACTTGTGCTTCCAATATTTGATTCTTTGCAGCAGAGTACATGTCCATTTTTTAAATCAATTGTCTCTTCACCCTTTTCTTCTAACTTCACAAAGTTCATCAATGTTCCATTCAATATTAGACAGTTCTTCTAATTTATGCAATTTTCCTTTACTTGAAAGTGATCTGCTACACCTAAATAAAGGGTCGTTATCAAATGGCAGCCTGAATCTGCAATCAGGATTTTTTTTAGCACCTTACATCTTTGGCCGCCAAATGCTATCTTAGCCGGTAACTTTACAACCTCCTGATAATAAGGGCCATAATTTAGTTTTGTCTTTAGGATTGTGATTATCTATTTTGTTTAAAAAAAACTTCGTTCACACACATATTTATTCTGCATTTAAGAAAACCTATCTGATAATATTTCAATTTAGAGCTATCAGGCAACTGAGAAAAGAGTCTATGGTGTTTTTGATTTTAAACTCCTATCATGGCTGATGTGTGTTGATGAGACACCCTATATGTTCATATACTATAAGAATAATCGAAATACAGCAAGATATATGTATACTCAATAAAAGTAAAGGTAGCATGAGTCCACATACACTTTAGCTTTGATCATATATAAGCATAGCAATTACTGACATACTTACATATAGAGCATAATTTATTATAAACTAATGTAATTTCAAAACAACTATAAACTATTCTGGAATCACTATACCTAATCAGAGGGAAATGCTGAGCTTCATATTTCATCTTTTAATATTAAATTAACATTCAGTTAACTCTGATTGGGTATAGTGATATCAGAATAGCTTATAGTTATCTTGAAATTACATTAGTATATATAAATCATGCTCAACATGTAAGTATGTCAGTAAATGATATGCTTATATATAATCAAAGCTAAAGTGTTGATGGGTTCATTCTACATTTATGTTCACTGACAGTTAGTGTACATATATATAGCTAACTAGAGATTTTCGGTGCTTCCACATTATTTCATCTTGGGCTATTAAAAAGTTATATTTTTTTAAATGAAGATTAATTTAATATTATGAGATTGTTGAAGATCAGCCTTTCTGATAAGTTATAGTGATTTCAGAATAACTTATGGTTGTCTCGAAATTATGGTAATATATCTAAATCATGCTCTGTGTGTATGCCAATATTGGTATGCTTATATATGATCAAAGGTAAAGTGAACATGGACTCATTCTACATTTAATAATGTTTACTTACAATTAGTGTACATATAACTCACTGGAGTTTTTCAGTGCTTGTGCATTATTTCATCTACATTGGGCTATTAAAAAGTTATAATTACAACATATAAAAATAACCAACTGTAATAACAAGAACATAAGAAATGGACATCAGGAATTTGCCATATGTGGTTGCTTTAAAGCAGGGGTGGCAAACAAGTCTGGCCCTCAAAAGCTGTCAATCCAATCCCCAGATATTTTCACAAATGTATTTAACTTCCCTCTATAAAACTTCTATTTAAACACATGCACACATAATGTGGTGCAAATATACATGCAAATATTGAATTAAGAGTTAAATAAAATAAAATATTTACTTTCTCAATTATACCTTTTTTTTTCTCCAACCTTTATAATATTTTTACTTTATTCTATCAGAGGTCCAATATTTTAACAAATTATCTATAGATTTAATTTATGTACTAAGAATATTTTTTTGGCATAGTGATTTTCACAGACAAACCTATAAATAGCAAAAATAAAACAAGAATTTTACTTCATTTTATTATTATTTTGCCTTTTTTTTTTATTAATAGTAATAGAATGGCTACACTGAGTAAGATAAAAAAAAAAAAAAATTGCAAAGAAAATCACACATTTGAAAAAAAAAAAGGATGGATGCTTTATATATATATAAATAGAAAAGTAAATCAGTGTGCATGATAAGTTTGAAAAGTATTTCAGTTAACAAAGATCACATTATTAAGATACTCTATTTGTCAAACATTCTGACTTCTACAAAATTATTGGGGAAGCAAGAAATATTAAAACAGAAAACTTGAAAAGAAGTTTCATCAAATAGCTACATTTTAAAAATAGTACAAACAAGTCAGAAGATTCTGTGAGAGAAAATTATTAAAAAAAACGGACAATTCTAAACCATTTTTTGAAGAAAAGTTTATAGTAGACTGCATCCTAGCTGCTATAGAATTAATCTACCCAGAACATACGAAGAAATTTAAAAATACATGTCATGAAGATAGATTCAAAGCAAATCAGAAAATTGTAATTAAATGTAGAATAGTCATTCATAATAATGTTACTTTATTTTCAATTTACAAAAAAAAAAAAAAATATGGCCCTCATTTAAAAGGGGAAAGTTGAAATTGATCTGCCAGGTGAAAAGGTTGCCCAGTGTTAATGATTAGAGATAAATTAATTAAATTTTTGATATCAAATATAGTAGGCTAATTTTTAAATTGATAATTTAGTATGGCCTGCAAGTAAGATCATAAATACATAAATGATCCTTGACAAAAAAAAAAGGTATTACATCCCTGCTTTAAAGGCTCAAAGAGGAATCAAAGGTTCCCCCTTCAGTTAAAAGCCAACGTCTTATAAATTCAAATAGATAAGAGATTCAATTATGATATAATATATCACAATTGTTCCAGGAAGATCTATTTAAACAAAAATGAAGTAAAATATTTCACAATAATTATATACTTCTGCTCCTAAATTTATTGTATGGTGATAGTACATGCATCTCTTTTTATAGAAGATAAAAAAAGTATGAAAATGTCACCTGGGAAAATTATAAATTGAATAAGGATGTTTTTTGCTTTCTGCATATGATAATAATTGTATTTATAATTAATTAACACAAAACTGATTTCCAAAGTTTTTTTCTTTTTCTGGAAT
This sequence comes from Epiperipatus broadwayi, assembly GCA_028023455.1. Classification (NCBI taxonomy): domain Eukaryota; kingdom Metazoa; phylum Onychophora; class Udeonychophora; order Euonychophora; family Peripatidae; genus Epiperipatus; species Epiperipatus broadwayi. Next base: position 2,783,408 of record JAQFVV010000032.1, on the reverse strand, counting down.
TAGAATAGCTATAATCATTTATAATGGCTGATGTTTGACAGTATTTATTTTATAATGTTATTTAACAATTTAACTGCACTAAATTAGTAATTAATATAGTTTTTAAAATTTTAACAAATAATTTACAATGGATATGCATAAGCTGTGATAATGAGATTAATGAAAATTAGTGATATGTATAAATTGTTGTGAATCTTTCAAATTATAATTTTGTCAAGTGGAAGCACTACTTTTGTACTTAATGAATTCATAAAATATAGTTTAAGGAAATGTTATTGACATAGCAATCAAATAATGTTTTATGTAAATAGTTTACTTATAATTAACTTTGCCTCTTTTTCTTATAAACATTTTTAAAAAAAAAAAAACAATCCACTAATTTGATAAAAAGAAAATATACTGATTTTCTCATTGCTTTTACTGCCACTTTGTTAATTAAAAAAGACATTTTCAATTTTTAAAAAAATTTATCAATTCCTAGAAATTTTTTTAAAATTTAGATAAAAAAAAATCATTAAAAAATGGTTATCAAAATAGAAAGTTATGACTGCAAAATAATAAAATTATGACATAAAAATTTATTGTTTAGTTTTTTTTTAATAAAAAAAAAAAACAATAATCTTTATTTAAAACAAAAAGTATGTTTAAGTTCAAAGTTCAATTAAAAATAATAATGATATAAAATGGTACCTTTTTATTATTTATTTTGCTTATAACATTTTGTAAAAGTATTTTTTTTCTTCAAATAAAAACAAAGCTTGATAATTTTAGAGTTGCTTATCTGTTTCTTCTATATATAAAAGATTATAAATGTTTCTCTTTCTCTCTCAGTGAAGACTAGGCTAAACACAACAGGCAATTGTAATTTTTTGTTTAATTAAATCGAATTAGTTGATTTTCCCTTCAGGTGCATGTTTATTATTAGCCAGTGGGCAAAATATGAAAATGTTTTTTGGTACTTCTGAATTTATCGGTTTTGGATGGAAGGAAGTTGTTTTTTGTTAAATTATACACTTTCAGAGTCATACAATAATTGTCTAAAACAAATGGCTGAAAATGAGAGATGGTATTTAATATTTCCAGTGTTTTTTTTTAATTACTGTTAGTTTAAAAAAAGACAATTTTATAATATCCCCACTTTATTTGATAATATTTTTGGTATCAGTCCTGTAACATTAAGCATGTATAAAACTTGCTGCACCTTTTCATATTCATATCAATCTGCTGATAACTTTGTAATTTTGTGATCTAACCAAAATAATGTGTACACAGATCTTGTTCACGATATTTTTCGCAAAATTTGCAAAAAAAAGTAACATGTATATGGATCTTGTATATATTTTCACAAGATTTACAAAGTTATCGGCAAGTTGATATGAATGTGAAAAGGCGCAAGTCTAAAACATGCTTGGTATTGCAGGACTAATAAAAATAAATAAAAGTATAAAAAATAATATTAAAAAAAGCATTTTAAAACAAATTTTAAGAAACAAATGGATATTAAAAAGACGATTTTAAAACAATTTTTAAGGAACAAATGGATATTAAAAAGTCTGATTTTTAAAGTATAAAAAATAATATTAAAAACAGTATTTTATAACAAATTTTAAAAAACAAGTGAATATTTAAAAAACTATTTTTTTAAGGAACAAATGGGTATTAAAAATTACCATTTTTAAAGTATAAAAAATAATATTAAAAACAGCACTTTAAAACAAATTTTGAGAAACAAATGGATATTAAAAAGACGATTTTAAAACAATTTTGAGGAAGAAATGGTTATTAAAAAAGAGTATTTTTTAAAAAAAATATTGATTTATCATACACAAATATATACGACTTTCACACCAACAACTTTAAAATGTATAACGATATATAAATCGATATTAAAAACAATATTTTAAACCCCAAATAAAATTCATTTGCAATCTTAAATAAATGAGGCCATTATGCAAAAAAATTTATTTTAAATATGCACAAAACAATCACTCAATTATAATTTTTTAAATATTATTTACAAAAACACATAAAATACACACATACCCTGCTTACTGTGTAATATATAACAGGAATTGCCACATTGAAGACACAAATTTGACATTGACTTCTAACACACATAAAATGGAAATTTGAACTGAAAAATTTCCCCCAAAATGGAGTTTTATTGAACACGTGATTGCACAGAGTACGCCAGGATTCCCCACAGAAATGCTAATAAACATATTTTTTTTTGTTTAAAGAAAGAAAAGAAAAAAAAAATACACAAAAATAAAGAAATATAAATTATTATAAAACTTTTATTAAACATTTATCCTGTTATCAGAAAGAAATCTGGACAATAACTGAAAATGTTGAAATATTACAAAAAAAAAAAAAAGACCCGTTGATAAAAATAAACACGTTTCACACGAGATCAAATAACATCGCAGAAATTATTTCCTTTCAATTTGACATTAGCACAAGATTACACGTTTATTGCAGATGTGAAAAGGCACACTATCTCCCCAACATTGCAGATCTAATACCAAACCTAGTTCTATTGACTGAAGTTATTTTACTGGTAAATACAGAAGTAACATTTTTTTAATAAATATTAAGAATTGATTTTTTAATAAGTTTATTATCATTGCTTGAGAGATGACTACATCGTGGTGGAAGAAAAGATAATACTTTAGTTACCATACTGTTTTTTTGTAATTTTTGAAAAGGAAAATTATTTATTTATTACAATAGCTGTATTTGAAAAAATATGTGGATAAGATATGGATATAATAAACATTTAATAACGATTAATTTCCAACTGGATTGCCTGTTATTGTTTTTTAAGATTAGCAAATGTATTATTCTCTTTACAAATTGTTCTGTTTCTCTGTACCAGGTTGAATTGTTAGAACAAATGATATTTTTTCAATGTACCAGATCTAGGGGATGATAGGGCATTTTTGGATGTTTAAAAACTGCCTATTACATTTTGGATATTTAAAAGAAGCATTTGAGATCTTTTTTTTAAAAAATAGTACTGTATTACATTTATATATAAGGTTATTTATTAGCACATTTTGTTAGCTACTGTATATATAACAAATGTGAATTGCTGAAATATATTATTAAAAACAGGTGTAAATTATATTTTGAGAATTAACAATGACAACAGATATTATCTTGGCAGTCTTATACAAATCTATTCCTTTGCAGTGGCTTTCTGTTCTTATTCCTCTACTAGATAGCAGAAGTTAAGTTGCCTCAGAAAAATTATAAAAAGTTAGTAAGTAGATCAGACTTGCCAATAACTCAAGATACAGTTTCACTATCTAAGACTCAAATCAAGATATTTTTCTATGTGTTAAATTAAGAATCTAGATAGGGGTGACCTTCTCTATAAAGGGGCCTGACTGTGAGAACAGTTTTGGAGATCTAATTTTTTTTTTTCAAAGATAAAAATAACAATATTAAAAAAAGAACATATATTGGATCATATGTATGTATTTAATCATATGATTGAAAAATGGGGGGGGGGGGTCATGTCATTAATCATATTAGAAAAATTACAATTTTTAGCAATTCTGTTAAGCATTCTTCACACATGGCTTATTGAATAATTCTTTATCGATTTTAATTTGATAAAAGAACATTATGCACTTGCCTTAATAACTGGTAACATAAGAAAAAATTTTAATGCAGTTAGTACACTTGTAAAAGGTTCATTATAATTATTATTTAATATATATTGCAATATATCTTGTACATAAGTTATATCTTTTTCATTTAAGATCAGTTCTCTTAAAAAAACAATTTCCTGAATTAAGTCTTGGTTTATATCCTTATTGTAAAATTTTACAAAATTCCTTGATCAATTTTTTAGTTCATTTTTTCTTGTGTTTTAATATGGGTGATTAATTTGAAATTAGAATAATATTAGATATATTTTTGAATCTCTCTTCTATTTGCTCGATAAAGATATCAATCATAATGTTGAAAAGTTATATCTAAATTCTGGGTTTTGTAATATTTCATCTACTATTTAAAATGTTTTTCTAGTTCATTTCTAGGAAATCATTTTCAATGCTATCATTTTTGTTTCATCTAAAAATGTGTTGAATTTTGATCAAAAATTTTGGATATCATTTTTAATTTTATTTACTAAATTAAATGCAGAGTCAAGAATAATTGTTTTGTTTTGTTGATACTATTAATTTTTGACAATGTTATAAACCATACTGATAAACTTAAAAATAAATGCTCATCTTTGCTGGCTATCAGAGGTGTATGTGTTCTTTAAATCTATCCATTCTAAAAGTTGACAACCCAGTTGATCATCATTTCGTATCCTTAAAGATTAATATAAAAATTGAAATCTATAAATTCAGACGATGTAGAAAAATCTAGAAGAGGGTAGGACCAGTTTATATCGGAAAAATACTGCATACATAAAAATTATCTATTTAAATGGTGGTGCAACATTATTTGAACTACCTTCAACAGATGTTATTTGAAATAAAGATAGATGTCAAGTTTATAGTGCACTCTGTCATGAATTAATGTAAATCCAGTAATTTTAAATATATTTATATATATATATATAGGTAAAATGGTGAGTCTCCTGAAATACAATAACATCAACAGTGTGCTAAACAATCATCTTGCAGAGTATATCCATTTTTGATTTTGATATATATTCTCAGTGTTAAGTGAAGTATTTTATTGTGTCTTCTAATTGAGAAGAAGATTACTTTGTAGAAAATATATTGGGCACTTGAGATAATCTAAGACTTCCATCATCATAGTCATGGTGCAGTTATCTCCTATAATACAGCTGAAATTTATGTTAATAGTCTTACTGCATGTTTTCAAAATTTGTTACGTTTAAGTCTAGTTCTAATGTGGAGAGAATTTATTTCACATAATGTATATTATTTACAGAGTAGGCAATGTGAAAGTTGTCATTCATCCATCATACTGTTATAAAGTGAAGAAGCTATTATTCTGAAAAATAAGCTATAAATTTATCTTTAGCATTTAAATCAAAAATATGAAAAATGTGAATGTACAGAGGATTGAAGTTATACTTGTAAATCATAATGAGTACATTTCATACACTAAAATAATAATAATGTAACCAAAATAAACATAAAATCATAACCACTAACATTTTATTAAGCAAATTTATTTTTAAAAAATTCTATCCACCTTGTTAATGCATTTACAAATATCAGAGAAAATATTTCAATATGTAAAAAATTTCACATTTGTCAAGAACCCCCCCCCCCCATCCCAAGCACACATTCCCAACCATTTTAAAAATGTTTATCATGTTGCAGTTTTAAAATTCTATATGATTAAAAAATATTAAATTTTATCAACAATGATTGCAATGTTTAACCTCAAAATATCAATTTATTAATGCAAAATTTTTTAAGAACTGATATAGTTTTCTATAGATTATCTTATTTGAGATTTAAAAAAATCAAGCATAAATTACTTCTATAAAAAAAAAAATTAAGATAAAGTTTTATGTATAAATTAATATGAATACATTAAAAAAAAAAAAAAACAGAAATGGAATGCAATTGTAGGATTCATAGTAAGAATAACTTAGACAAAAAGGAAAAATTTATTGACTTTTTCTATAAATGGAAGTCTAATACTAAAAACTTTTTTGGATAACTTAATATTCTTTTGTATTTAATAATATAAAATATTTTGAAAAAAAAAAAAAGAACAAATTTCATTAGGCAAATAAAATATATACACATAATATAAGTGCTTTAATCTTATAAGAACAACTCGGAAACAGAAATGTTTATTTCTTATTTATATCCAAATTTAAAAATAACAATAACAACAACAAAATCATTTACTATACTAATTTTTAAAGCAATCATCTTAACTTGTAAATGTACATTCATATATATATACTAATATGATTAATGTGTATTAGGAATAATATCTAGGATTATTAGCATAAAGCTACAGTATAAAAATTTATCATTAATAATAAATATTTTATTACACTTTTTTAAATTAAAAAAAACTATATTGGAGCCATGATATATATTATATTTTGTTCCAAGGTCCCTCATGTACATTGTATATTGTGGATAATGATTCATATTTTCCTGACAAGCTTTGACTTCAATAAACTACATATTAGTTATTGAATTGCAATGTACAGTATTTTTCAACACACACATACATATAACACAGGTGTTTTTTTATGTCTATAGTAAAAAATATATAAACTAAGATTATCAACAAAATTAAAAATACTAATAATAATAATAAAGTAAATATCAATGATAAATTGAGGAAACATTTACAAATATATATATATTTACTAGGTATGTGTTTATTCACTCAAAAAATAAAAAAATAAATGTATTTATATTGTATCTATTTTTTTAAAATAAATAAATAAAATGAACAGCAAAGTGCCAGAATTTCATCACAAATACCCACTGAACGATAATCTTCTTCAATACTTTTTTCCCCCTGAAGAAATTTATAGCAGTCTAATTATCAGCAGATTATGGTATCTTATAATAGCTTTGATGTTTTAAGTTATGTTGATTTCAGAATCTATACTCATCTATATTTGCTATAACCTGTAAAGATTCTTGATAAACTCTTTAAACTTTCTGACATAATAAAAGAATGTATTATAGTTTGTTTGTTTTTTCTGCCACTATTACATCAATAACTTTAAATTTATCACTATAAAAAAAATATTTATTAATTTTCTTAAATTTCCTAGCAAAAAGAATAAAATTATGTGCTTTCAATGTCATTATTAATAAACATGATCGTGTGTGATACTCAGAAATGAAAAAATATCTACTTCCTTATAAAATTTGTTAGATTTATAAAATTTAACATTTTCACTTTTTCTTTATTTACACTTTTGGGGTAGCATATATCACAGCTTCATTAGTATCTAATGAAGATACAATTTACCAGTTCTTGCCTCCTTGAACTAAACATAAATAAATAAAAAATCCAAAAGTCAAGAAATTTATGGCAGAATAATAATGAGCAGAAAAATTTTAAGATACTTAAAATGAAAATCAGAAGTGTTCATGCTATAGTATGTAGATATAAAAGCAGAAAAATGTTAAGGCTTGTGAACTATGTGGAGAAAAATATTAGACAGACTAATGGACAAGAAGATACATGATCAGATTAAAACTGAACTTTAGTTTAAAGCACAAATAATCTAGTTTAAATTGTTTCATTTAAAAAAATTATGAGATGAGTAAATTCATTAAAAAAGTGTATAATTTTTGTAAAAGTTGTTAAAAAAAAACAACAGCAAGGGATTATGCAAGTGAAGAGCATAAAAAAAACAAATAGATAATAAGATCAATATCATTTCTGTAGTGTAATTTTCACCACATGACTCTCACGTAGGGATTGGTTTCTATATGCTTTTAATATCTTGTGGAGGGATATAATCATAAACTTATAATCAAAGACATGTAAAATAGATCTATAATCCTCAAGATGCACATTTTGCGCTGAAGCAGCACTCATCAGTTGGCCCAGTCAACAATCTCTTATACATATCTTTACCATTATTCAGTATATATAGATAGCAAGTTATTACAGTTTAATTGAAGCATCAAAAGTGCTACCCTCACAACAGTGACACAGATCACTTAACGAAAGTATATTAATAATTTTTAATAATCATTCATTAGACTAGATATTATGCAATAATGAATAAGACTACAACTGATCAGTTGTTCATGAAACTATATTGAGTTTAATCACAAGCATTTTACATTTAATACATGGAAAGAAATCATTCTAAGAAAAAAACAAGGGAAACTTGCTATATAGCAATAATATGAATAATATCAATTGTAGAGACTCATTCTTCCCTCTCTCCAAAAAATGGAAACTATAATTTAAATATTGAATTTAAATCTCTTTAAATATATACAATTGCACTCATCTCTCCAGTATTATTCTATTTTATCTTAACTATGAATATGAGAACGCCATAAGTTCTTAAAAGTTGCTAAGCTATGTTTAATTTATAGAAATAACAAGCTTCTCTATAATTGCTTATAAGCTCACTTATTACATTTATTACATTCTGTATAGAAGAAGTATAAACAGTTAATGTATTTATGAATAAAATAAATAAAAAAAGTTTTATCATTGAGTATTATGTAGATTGGAAGCATTAAAATTGAATTATGAGCATTTTCTATTGCTTAAATTGTCTAATAATCAATAAATGTATGAGGTATTTTATTCTTCTTTCACCATATATTTCCTTTATACAGTGAATAATTTTACAAAATAAATAAATCCTCCTTTCTTTAATCACTTTTACTATGTTATATTTTATTTTTTACTTGACATCTTATAGTTTTGATTAACCAGCAGTATTCTGAATTTTTATCAATCCACTTTACTAAAGAAAATTGATAGAAAAAGTAAAGTGGATTGATAAAAGAAGTTTTAAAGAAGACTGCTGGCAATGAAAACTGTAAGATTGGTCAGGTAAAAAATAAAATATAGCATTATAGAAGTGATTAAAGAAAGAAGAAAGGGCAGTATGGTCTCTCCTCAACTACCAAAGAAAGTATTTACTTATTGTAATCAATAAATTTACAACATATAGCATACACATTAGTGATACACTTATTTTGTTCTTTGTTAATTATTGAAACGGTCAGTTTCATCCATCTGCCCGTTTCACTTGTTACCCACACGTCTATCTATTTGCTAGGTTTAAACCCTCCCAGAGTACCCATCTGAATAACATTAAATTATTATAGATGCAGAATCATGTATATATATGCGAGCAGTATGTCTGTAATTTAATTGAATATGTATAGATTACAGATATGTATCAATTTTATAAATATTTCTCATTTAAGAAATATTTTAGTCTAAATTATTTATGTTAATGGTATATATATTACAGATAGGTAAATTCATTTTATAGACATTTCTATTTTAAGAAATATTTTAATTAAATTATTTAGCAACTTTATTATTGTATTAGTGAAATCGCATATACATATTTCCTGTTATTCTGCATTTATTCTACCGACTCTGGTTATAAAGTGTTTTCTGCTAATTACAGGGTAATTTTGTCAAAAATAACATTCAATTTTGTAAAACAGATTTAATGTAGGTCACGCATCTAGTCCTAAAACAGTCCTAAAATAGTGTGGATATTGTTTGAAATATATAATGGTAACAACAAGATAAGTAAGAAAACAGAATCTAAATTACTTTGTTATCACTAAAATTGTTTGTCTAAATAAAGGAGTTTTTCTGCCAGTGGGAATAATTAAATGTTTGGCTAAATTAAAATGGATTGTTTAGCTACGCAAAAAAATAATTTTACAATGAAATGTGGTAATTTTATTTTTTAAAAAAATATTACAAAACTATTTTAAAATTTAATGCATAATTTTCTAAAATAAATAAAAAAAAATACAAAGGCATGTGAATGTAATTTTAAAACTTATGGCATAATTTTACCAAAAAAAAAAACAATAATATCATTTTAAAATTTAAGGTATTATTTTCTATGAAACCATACAACCTAATGAAGACAATGACATAATTTTTAAACAAAAAAAAAACATATTCTTAAATCACGTTATTGATGGCAGAAAGTTGTGTAAATGAATTTGTGGAAAGTTATGAAAAGATTTTGATTGCTTCTGTTTTATTATATTTTCCAACTGATATGAACCAAATGAGATCTTTTTTCTAGTAACGACCATACAGCACCCTTACTGCCATTCATCTCCACTGATTGGCATGAAGATTGAAATTTCTGAAAAGTTGCAATAATGACTTATTTTAAATAGAAAGTATCAATTTCAATTCTATGAAAATTGTTTGTTTTGGAAAACAAATTGATGCTGAAGGCATAGATTGAAATTAGTGAAAATAGTCCATTTTCTTTCATCTGAATAATAGTTCAAATTGTTTGTTTCAAATAGAAATTGTCAATTTCAATTTGTATTAAAAATGAATTATTTGTTTTGAAAATTATATCCATAGCAAAAATTGTTTATTTGAATAATGTGAAAAAATATAGCATCTGCTGCTTTCTTTCTTCCAAATAGTACTTGAAATTGTTTGTTTCAAATCAAAATTGTCAATTTTAATTCATAATGAAAATGGTTTGTTTTAAATAAACTATTGGTTTTAAAAATTATAATAAATAATGAAAATTATTTAATTTTTTTTTATTTATAGTTAATAACTTCAACGTAGCTTTGGTGGTTACTCAAAACTGCTGTGTAGAATGTCAATGCAAATAATATATAATAATGTATATTCTCAGACCAAAAGTAATCTTAGGAATCTAAAAGATAGGTACTTCGTTGAAGCAATAATAATTGATTATCCCTGTTAATAATTTGCCATTGCAAGTCATTACCTTATTATATTTATATTTTAATAATCCATATTTAAAACTATATGATAAATATTTAAAAATACAATACTTCATTATTACTAAATTATGTACTTTTTGTAATTGTTTAAAAGAGTCATCAAATTGGCTTTTGATTGGAGAACTTAAAACATAATAATACACTAAATAAAAAGAACTAATATCAAATGCATAAGCTCAGGATAAAATTAGAAAATAGTAGTAGTATTTTAATTAAGCTATTTATTGAATAACAAAAACATGCCACAATAAAGCTTGATGACAATAATATGTGATAGTATATTTCTTAAGTAAGTATATACTCGCATGAAAAAATTACTCATTCATCAGAAATATGAAAACAGGCATAAAATTTAGATCAAACAACTGAGATCGCATATCCACCAAAATAAACAATATATAATAAATCTATAATGCTGAAATTTCATACTGCGGCTAACCTGAAGATATGAATAGGATAGTATTGGATATGAAGATAATTACACTAACATCAAGTATCTTCATTAGTCTAGCTTATAAATTATGATTATAGAGTGAAGAGAATTATTCTGACAATATAAGTAGGCAGAAATAGTCATATCATGTTGTTCATTTATATCATCCTAGTCAAACTCAAAAGAGTGAAAAGTGACCACAATTATTATAAAACTGAAGACAATAAAATGTAAAATTATAAACCTAATGCTAGATCTATATAAAATACATACAAGTTGGTTAGATTCAAACCATTATTATTAGCTTAATAATAGGGGGGGGGCACCTATTAAATAAAAAATGCACTAGGTCAAAGTACTATAGATTATAACTCTTTACTAACAAAAACCAGAAATTAGGCTGAAAATATAGATAGAATAACATAATGTGGATAAAATTGCACAGCTTACAAAATATGTTTCTGAATTGGAATGAAAAGAATCCTCCTAATAATAAAGATTAAATTCTTTTTATAAGTTATAATAATGTATAGTAAATTATTTGCTGACACATCAATAGTCAAATAATAAAAGAAAGTAAACCTTTTATTATTATTAAAATAAAAAGATATTTGGAAAACACAAAATAATTTTAATAATACATATAATCAATGTAATCCTTTTAAAAAATTAATAAAAAAAAAAACTATCAATTCACAAGCATCACTAAGTTGCTAAAATAAATCATTTCTTTCCTTTTCAACCAGATTATAACTTTTATTACATCTGGTGCATGTTGACTATAGTGTTAAAAATGTGATCTGGAGTTAAGGAACATTAAAAAAAAAATCTTAATTTGGTCAATGGAAGCAATGTACTCAGCACATCACTTTAGTGCCCAAATATAACTTCCTGAGTATCAGATCAAACAGTTACTTAGTTTTAGTTATTAAAGTAATCATTCTGATATATTTTAAACAAAATTTTACTTCTTTTTCAGCCCAGACACAAGTTTGTGAATTAAAACATTTTAAATAGGCATTCATTGTCAAAATTGTTCTTTCAAGACAAAATAAAAATGAAAAACAATGTATAAAAAAAGTGATTGTTTGCATACCAAAATTTATAATGGTGCATTATTTAAAACATTTTTAAAATTAAAAAAAAAAAAGATTATACATTGTAAAAAAATTTGAATACAAGTATAATTTATATACTTGGACAATGTCCTATACATAAGGGGTCAGATATTGGCATCAACAAGGGATTTGGGTGTTCCATCATCAGATTTTCAATAGTATGGATGGCTGAAGAGTTGGAGAGTGGAGTAGATTGAAGCCTGTCAATTAAAGTTTGAAGATTTGCTATCTTAATATAAAGTAAGCACTGATTATATATGTGTGTGGGAGATGATCAGGATCAACTGATAAGTGCTAGTTCAGTACGAAATACATATATTGGAGATCATTTATCTTTTTTACATGTGTGTGGTCATATATATCAATTGTATGAGATAGAGTGGATAGCTGAAGCGAGCTTGAAAGTCTGAGTTCAAATCCCTATAATTACATTATAAGAAGTTCTAAATCAGATTTATTTTTCAATTATTGTAACAGTACTTGTTAATTAGATTTGTTCATTAGAAATAAAACATTAGCAATATATATTTAACAAATTTACAAATCTCCATTAAGTGTTGTTGGGAGACAGACTTAGAATATAATTACAAAACAACTCTATTTATAAAACGTAAGTCACAATGAATTAAAAAAACAAATCATGAATGATTATGATCACACTCCAAAACCTTATTAATCATTAAAATAAATAAATCTATGACAATATTTCTATTGAAAAAAAAAAAAGATCCATAAATATTCTAATTTAGCAATGAAATGATTGAAAGGTTTTATGATCTCTTAAGAATAATTTATTTTACAAGTAATATTTTAAATTCATTATAATAAAGTCAGTTTTTTTCTCTCTCTTTAATATAAATGCCAGCATAAGAATAGTGATTATATTTTTATACAGAGTGTCATAAAATTCTAGTTTCCTTCACAATTATAATCATAAAATAATTGCTTAAGAGATCATATGATGTTCAAGTAGAAAATAGTTTAAAAAGAAAAATGAATGGTTTATTGCATGGTGTTCATAAGAAATTTGAGCAACCAAAATCACAGCTCTGAAGCTGCGATCCATGAGCATTGAACTTCAGAGTTCACCACTCTATCATTGCAATAATTAATGCAGGGCAACACAATCACAATAATCCAATTGACCAAAGTGAGTTTTTTTAAAAAAAATTGATCAAAAAATCTTTAGCTCTTTCTTGAATCTATCACTTTACTATTATGGTAAGTGACATATAATAATAAATATAATTGTATAGCTAGTTGATTAAAATGACTTTTTTTTTTTTTTAACTTAGCTGAAAATCAATCTAGAAATCTTTAATTCTCAATTTACTATAAAGCATGGTTTTCTAAATTTTCATAAAAATGTCTGAATTATTTACTTACAAATAGTGAAAATATTTTCATTTTACAATTAGAATGTCATATGACTACACAATTATGACTTAGCATCATTATCAAATATAAATAAAACATTTGTTATACTGAAATAGAAATGAAATATTTAGTAATTTATATTTGATATTCTAAAAATAAAGATCGGACCCCTTTACATAGAATCATTGTTCACTCAGCCCCGAACGATATGTGCAAAACATATGATATATGTAAAAATTATATTAATTAAGAATAAAATAGATGGAATAAAAAAGAATCATGTTCTTATAGTTTGTTTGACTTATACTCATAATATATTCAGTTATCTGAAATTACTTAACAATTTTATAATAGTTGCTTGGGAAATCAAATCCTATCCAAGAATCAAATTGCAAGCTGAGCACAATATTAATTAATTGAACTTTTTTTAAATTTTTTTATGTTTACCCAGTTGTAAATTGATTTTGGGAACATTTAATTTCAAGTCTACTATAGTAGTAAATTGCACAGAGCAGCTAATATAACTCAGGTTATTAATTTCATATCTTTAATAATTAGGATAATCAGATGGCTTGATTTAAAAAATCTTAAGACTGTTTAAAATAACAGATCATTATTAGAGATGTAACCATTATGCAAACTTTTTTATGGTAATATCTCTGCCTAACAAACAATCTATAAGAATTCATTGCATTAGCATAACTTCCAAAAAGACAATTTCTCTATATATTTCTTAACTTTTAAATTTATTTATATAACATATAATGAAAGAGGGTGGAGTTAAATTTTTATACTAGCAAATAATTGAGATATAAATATGACATCTCTTTGAGTATATATATTATACATTATGAATAAGCTAATTCCAATGCACAAATAATAATTTACTAGTCAGACCCTAATATAATCAAGTTAACAGATTTGTAACAATGCTCTCTTTTTTCTATCAATGTTAATTTGGTTTTATTTTATCTAACTACCACATTATTATACAATAACACTTGAAAGGAGTGAAACAAGAAAATGGGCATTTTTACAAATAATTTATTTATGCATTGGAATTAGTTTCTCCATTAAATATTCTCAGAGTTATTGTTTATTATAAGCTTATTAAAATTATTATAATATATGTATACATACACATCTATATAAATCATCATTATTTTAACCATTATCAATTAATTTGCAGAAAGATAATGATCCTGTGAATTTATTGTAATACTTTTAATCCATAGTTTCTCTATTATTCCAGCAAACTTTATCACTTCATCCCAAATGTGATTTCTTCATAAAATCTTTATATCTCTTCTAAAAATTTATCTAGCCCAGTTATCAGTGATAATTATTTGCTCTCTATAACCCATGCATTTTACTTCTGACTTTCTTTTAAATTCTAGCATATACCTCCCTATACCTCATTTCTATTATTGGTTAAAATCTCAGATCCATATAATAAATATTAAAAGATTTGTTAAAGTTTGAAAATGAACATTAATAGGATATAATTCTACTTTAGTATGCTAGTAACTACTCAATAATAATAATGGTTTGAGTATTTAAACCATCATCATTATTATTGAACCAATAAAAAGATAAAATAAAAATTTAATCTAAAAATTTGCTAAATCTATTTATACAATCATATATTTTAAACCAAATTTATAATCTTTAATATACAGTGAGTATGACTAGTTTAGAAAATATATTTTGTATACATAATTTAAACTATTTACAAAAAAACAATGACTAAAAAAGGAAAAAGAAAAAAAAACTTCTAAAATTTACTGAGTCATTTAATACTAATCACTTTAACATTTTTTTTAAAAAAATAAATGATTCCAAAAAATGTATTAGTTAAAAAAATATTAAATTTGGATATAGAGAGAGGGGAAAAGAATAACTATTCAATTTAAAGCACATAAATTTAAGTAGAGGCAAGGTTAAAACATATATATCTGTCACATCACCATTATATTTTTTATATCATGTGGCACAGAAATAAAAAATATATACCAAAATAACAATGAGATACTTTTTTTCTTAAACAAAACCTTAAGAAAAGAAATATTTTCTAAGAAAATAAGATCAGTTTCATAAATCTTAAGAAGAAATATAGAACCTGTTTAAGAGTTTTTCTTTAAAAAATCCAAACTGTTAGAATCTGATTGGCTGAAGCAACAATGGCAGTGCTGAATTAATATTCAAAATCAATTGCTGCAAGAATGATAATTGCATTCATTAAATATGGGAGAACTAAATTTATCTAAAACAAATTATGATTAAAAGTCAATGTTTTAAAGAGACAATCAATAGACATTATAAACTGAAGCCAAAGCATACAAAACAAATTATAATGACCAACATATATTTTCATATATCAGTGTCTATTAAAACTATCCATCAATAAAATTCATAAGTAATAATTATATTTACAACAAATCTGTAATTCAAAGCTATTGTTTTATTGATCTAAATTACATAATGTTAAGTAGCAAATTATTATTAATTTCATTGAAAACTGAAAAGTTATATATCTAAAAAACATCAGAAAAAAAATCTCTAGCAATCTCATCTCTTTCCCAAAATGTTATTATGAATTCTTTAATTAGTCGTAGTATAGTTTTACCTTAGTTCATTCATTTTGCATTGCAGACTATTAGAACAAGATTCATAATATAGAGAATAGTTTTCAAATAGCCCTATCATCTTCAAAAATTATAAAGGTTCCAAGTAATATATCCCAAGATATTAAATATTAGCTTGAAAAACATGAAGTAGATATTATCTTAGAATCAAGAATACGATGGTTTTACAACAGCAATCCCTGGTAATAAGAGTGAACAATATTTCTGAAAAATTTAGTGATTATACAGAGATATTAGTTCATTATTGCACACAATGAAAAAAGAAATAAAGATAATATATAAAGAAATTGAAAACAAAATTTTTAAATATATTGAAAAAATAAAAAAACTTTGACAGGCCAAAGAAAAGAAAATTATAAAAGGCTAAGGATTCAAGTTAGGAAGATGTAAAAAGTAAAAGATTGATTTAATTTTTGTAAAATAAATAATATAATAATTAACCAAAGCCAAAACTCTCCATACAGTAGTGCCACCCTGTGCCAAACAGAGTGATCAATGGATGCCAGAAGGCTTGTGCATAAAATCCCTATCTAGTGCATACTCATCCAATATCCCCAGACTAGTTTCTGGCTTGTGGCCATCATCAGTGAGGAGCCTTGGGTCTGAGAGCACTGCACCTAGATCTTAGGATCTAATGCAGGGGTCCCCAACCTTTTTGCCCTTAAGAGCACATTCTATAATATCGGCCAGGTAGTGGGCACCATTTATTTTTTCAATGTAAATTTATAGTTGGATATTGTTAATAATACACATAATGAACAAAAAAATATTTATTTCAAAAAAAAAAAATTTAACATATAATTAATGTTTATATTTTTACACTGTAAAAGTATAGTATGACCTACAATTTGATTACAATATAATACAATAATTAATAAGAAATTTTAAAAATTAAATTTATTTGTATCAGATAAATAATTTTTAATCGTGTTAGGATAGCGGCAGGCACATGTAAAATGGTCTGCGGGCGCCATGGTGCCTGCAAACATAGGGTTGGGAACCCCTGATCTAATGCAACCCTCCAGCAGCCACCTTTTAACTCTACTTTACTACAAAACCATGAGAATGAAATTGAAAACACAATAATATTTTCAATCTAAGCTCAATAGCTTATATAGTCATATGGGTCTGAACTCAATTCAGCACCCATACATTTTGGTGTCTTTGGCTCTTAAACAACCATAGCCACCACTATCCTATTATGCAGGATTGGTCAATGGATGCCAGAAGGCTTGCCTTCTGGCATCCATTGATTACTCTGTTTGGCACAGTGTGGTACTACTGTATGGAGAGTTTTGCCTTTGTTTACAACAATTATGTGCTAGTATAGAGATGGTGATCATGTGATGTTTAGTAATATAATAATTCTAAATTTTAAAATCATAAAAAAAATTTATACATAGAAATCTCAAACAAGTTACAAAAACAAATGGTATTCCTATAGCATGTTCCCTACCTCACTAGATGGAATCACATATGTCCACAGAAAAAACTAATGTATGAAAAATAAAATGTATGTATTTTTTATTGAATTTACAGCAATAAGGGTATTAAACAAAAACGTGAATAAGTAATATATTTAGCAATGAAAATAATTTATTTAGCAAAGAAATAAAATATATGTACTTACTATTGAATTTTTTGCAATAGGAAATGTATTAAATAAGAGCATGAAAATATATTTAACAGCCAAAGTAATACTCAATGAATAGGGCTTGAGTGTTCCACTGTGAACATTAAAATGCACTGATAATGGCTTAACCCTATCATTTCTGGTATTCAAATTCCTTCTTATGAATTCACAAGTAATTTTTTCAAAAGGACATGTTTCATATTGTAACTTATTCACAGCAATAAGTGTGTTAAATGAAAGCAATTCATAACAAATGAAATGCGGATATAATAACACATATAGTTTTGATAGTCAGGTACTTATATTCTATTTTATATTTATTGATTCTTTGAAGACTGCATCACATCATCGATAAATTTGAGTCTTTTTATTTGAAAAAGTGATTTCTTGTAAACTATTATGGAATACTGACAAATTATTTTATAAATTAAATGTTTACTTTAAACCTATTTTTCTTGTAATTAACAAGTTGGTTTTAAACTTTCAATATTATTTGTCTTTTCAATTTCTTATTTGGTTTTGAACAAAGACAGAAAGGGGAAGGGGTTTGAGAGAGATAAAAAAACTCCAAGTGTAAGTTTCTTATTAACATACAATTTACTTTATAAATTAAATGTATAATTTCAAATTTCTTATTACTTGTAATTGAGATCGTTTGTTTGGAACTTTTACTAGAATTATTTTTTGTTGAAATTTTAAAATTTTTTATTCGGTTTTGAAAAAGTGAGACAAAACAATATTTGGTTAACTGTGTCAATGACTGGGTCAAAGTAAAGGTCAACCATAAATTTCTTATTTTTTACGTAAGAAATTCCTTTTTTTTTTTTTAATCAATACAAATTACAATAATAATAATCGAAATAAAAATGAACTGCCTTTGTGACAATGAATGAAAGAAAGTATAAAGTGAAAATTATTTCCTTTGATTATTGACACTGATAAATTGAGTGTACATCCTGAAGAAAAGCTAAAACGAGGTCCAGTTCATCGCTATTTTGCCAAGACATTTCTCAGCATATGTGATCTAGATGATTCTGCAAAATAGTTAGGGAATGTGCATCCCATATTATTGAGAATTACATTTGACACATGTGATTCACTTTCTACATTGTTAAAAAGATTGTTGTGGTTTAAGAAATTCCAATGCACTTTTTTCACTGGCAATTACTTTTCCATAGAAATCATTGAAAATCATTTCTTTCAAACAATGGTATATAAGTCAAACAGTCAACAACTTTCATAGGAGCTTATTTTGACATTTCTCTTTAAAAAACTGAAGCAAAAAATAAAATAAAAAAACCATAAATGAAAAACACAAGTTTTATTTTTTACATTTCTTTATCAAAAACAAACAAAACATGGTAACAGGTATTTATTTAATGTAAAGTGCATAAATGTTTCATTTTTATATTTTATTTTCTATTATAATTTTTTTCAATATTTAAGTAGATATAGTCTACATTTGTAAATTTTGCTGAATCTTAAATTTATCTATTAATTATTGACAACACATTGTTTAAAGAAATCAAATAAATATATAAAAAAATGTAGGTACTAGAGTCTATTGATACCCCAAATACAAACCATAATAAATAAAATTTCAAAGAGGAAACTTTTACAACAAAAATTATATTAAATAAAACACAAAAATAACATTTTAGCAGTGGCAAAATAAAATATGAAACAAAACCTATTCCGTCTGTATTTCTTTGGTTGATAAATGTATATTTTCATGCTTTTATAGATACATTTTTATTGTAAATTCAGAAATAAACATGCACAATTTTTTTTTTTTTTATAAATAATTTTCATTGCTAAATATATCATTTTCCTTGATGAAATATATATTTTCATGCTTTCATTAAATATATTACTTGTTATAAATTAAATAAGTTGTATATATTAAATTTCTTTGTTAAATAAATTATTTTATTGTTAAATATACATTGCTGTTCAATATACATATTATTGCAAATTCAATAATAAATAAATATATTTTATTAATAGCCAAAATAACATTTTCATGTTTTTATATAATACATTTCCTGCCATATATTTAATAATAAATACACATTTTATTTATTATTTTTTATTCTTATAATACACAGTGTGTACTAGTTAAAAGATGATTAGTATCTCAAGAAGCCTGCAGTACTATCTTTGAATCAATATCTTATGTAATAGTTTAGCTATTCACCACAAAATGTTTAAAATGTTAGAATGACTGAATTATGGGTTATGACATAGAATATAATAATGTGTTTCATACTATAGCTGATGATGGGACTGTGCCAATATTAAATTTTGCTTTAAATTGGACAAAACTACTACTGAAATATTTGAAACAATTCAAACTGCAGTAAATCCATGAGTTGTAAGAAAGTTTTTAAGAGTTTTGCAATCTTTTGTGATGGCAGAAAGAACATGGAGGTATAAAATACATTGCAACATTTCATAATGTAACTCATAATCCAGACACATTAATGCCTTAAAACATTTGTGTTGAATAGCTAAACTACAATTCTTCAAAAAGCTTGGAGAGAATACCAGTCACCTTTTAATTAAAACATTATGTTTGTAAACATACATTTACAAGGACAACTGTTTAAATATTCTCAGATAAGTTTCATTTTACTTTTATAGATGTACTTAATAATTTTCCACTCCATGACATATTTTTTAAACATATAACTAAAGATATACAAAAAGATAAATGAATTCCCTAGATGCATTTTGTGCTGAACCAGAACTCATCATTTGTTCAATACTTACCACTAGTGAATTGTTACATTTTGATGTGCAAGTGACAAACTTACTCTATCCAAGAACTACCCAAGACAAATACAGTAATCATAATCATTAACCATTTATTAAACTAGAAATTATTTCAAGCTCAGATATAAACTTTAAACCAGTTAAACAATATATTCGTTTAATTATAATCACACATGGATTAATTCTAACTTCAAATTATCTATTTCCATGTGTAACATCTTTTATAGATGTACTTCATAACTTACACTCTTCCATCCATTCTTGAAAAATGAATAAAGACATATGAAAAAACAAATGACCCTCAATATAATACTTTCTTTTTAATTTTAAAACAATATTGTACTTTAACAGAGCTTTGTAAATATAAAAAATATAAACATTTACCATATTACTCATCACTATAAATTGTTTACAAAATTCTATCTTCTTTCTCCTTTATTTTAAAATAAATTTGAAGTAAAGAATTTCATATCATCACCATTTATCAATCCACTGCAGGATGAAGGTCACTCCAAGTTCAATCCATCTCCTCCAATCTTTAGCTTCTCTCCTCTACATCATTCCTGCATACTTTCTTATTTCATCCATGCATCTAACATGTGGTCTCTTTCTGGGTTTTTACAATCTCTTGGAACCCAGTTTATAATTTCAATTGTCTACCTATTATCTCTCTTCTAGCAATATGTCCAGCCCCTCTTCAGTCTTAATTTTTTTTCAATGAGGACAGCAACAACTGTTTGTTCTCTTACCCATTTACTGCGTTTTCGATCTCTTCTTGTTACTCCCAACATGCATCTCTCAAAATTTCTTTGAGTGGTCTGATGTCTCTGTATTGCTCTTATATTAAGTGTCCAAGTCTCATATCCATAAGTAAGAACTGGTAAAACACATTTATTAAAAACCTTCCTGTTCAAACACATAGGCATATTTCCTTTTGGCATCAAGTTATTTCTACCAAAAGCACTCCAATCAACTTTAATTCTATGATTAATTTTATCCATTATGTTTCCATCTGTATTAATAATCTGACCAAGGTATTTGTAGCTGTTAACTTCTTCTAACTCATCATAATCAATCTTTATTTTCATATTTTGAGAAAATCCATTGAACATTACTTTGGTCTTTTTAACATTTATCTTTAGTCCTACTTTGCTACTTTCATCTGATAACTCCTACAGCTTTAAAGCATTAATTGCAAAAACAACTACATCATCTGCAAAATCTAAATGACAAATAATCTCCATTTATTTTCACTGCTTTAGCTTCCCATTTTAATCCACAAAATATGACTTGCACCACTGCTGTAAAACATTTGCGAGATATGGAGTCATCCTGTCTTATACCCTTCTCAATGTTGACTTTCCTAGTATCATTATGTAATCTAATTGTTGCTGCAGCATTTTTATAAATATTCTTTAAAATATGACAATATCCTGGATCTATACCTTGACGATCCAATGCTTTAATCACTGAAAAAATGTTTATAGAATCAAATGCCTTTTCATAATCTATAAATCCAAAGCATAATGGCAATTCATATTCATTTGTCTTTTCTATAACTTCTCTCAAAACCTGGATATGATCCACTGTACTAAAACCACTTTTAAATCCAGCTCATTCCCTTAGTTGGTGGAAATCCAATGTTCTCTGTAGATGAGTTGTAATTATCTTAGTAAAAATTTTTGTATAAAACAGATAAAAGGCTGATAGGTCTGTAAACTCTAATATTCTCTTTACCACCTTTTTTAAATATTAATACTGTATTCTTCCAATCATCGGGTATATCTTTATCATTTACATATTTGGTATATAACTTTGCTAAAAAAAATTCTATTTTTTCACCTGCTTCTTTTAATATATCAATTATAATTCCATCATTACCTGGAGCCTTTCCTTTCTTCATAAATTTAATTGCATGTCTCACTTCATTTAAAATTTCTGGACAATTCAGAAGATATAATAATATAGGAGGTACTTGTTCTTTATTACTATATAATTCTTGATAGAAGTCTTCTACCTATTCCATGTCATTTCTCTTTTTAGTAATAATTCCATCTTTTTTTCTTATTGCAGATATAAATTCCCTACCAATGCCAAAATGTTGTTTTACAGTCTTGAGACTTTCATTCTCTTCTACAACATTTATAACTCTTTTCCGCACCATTTTACAAAATTTAAGATATTCAATCCTTTTTAATGCATCATTTTTGTGTATCTTCATATTCCTTCTATGTTTGTTGTAGTTTTTAAAAGTGAATCAGTTATTTTCACATTAATTTCCTTCAAATCTGAATCATGTTCAAAATCTACTAATACTTGAAACTGATTTGTAAGTTTGAATTTAAATTCATTAGTATGTTTCTAAAGATTAGGAATATCAACTGTAAATATTGTTTTTAAATCAGGCAAAACTCTCCACACAATAGTGCCACTCAGTACAAGCCAGAGTAATCAATGGATGCCAGAAGACTAGTGCATAAAATCCCTATCTAGTGCCTATTCATCCAATATCCCCAAACAAGTTTCTGGCTTGTGGCCTTTGTCAGTGAGGAGTCTTGGATCTCAGAGCACTGCACCTAGATCTTAGGATCTAATACAACCCTCCAGAAGCCAACATCTACTTGTGCCTAAGCTCACTCGCTTTTGTAGTCATATAGGTCTGAACTCAGTTCAGTACCCATACATTTTGGTGTATCTCGTTCTTTAATAACTATAGCCACCACTATGCTACTAAGCAGGACAGGTATTAAACCACCAAACATTACATGATCACCACTTCTTATGCTTGCACATAATTGTTTAATATCAGTCCTGCCTAGTAGGATAGTGATGGCTATGGTTATTAAAGAATCAGAGATACCAAAATGTATGAGTACTGAATTGAGTTCAGATCTATATGACTATATAAGCTAATAAGCTTAGATTGAAAATATTATTGTTTTCAATTTTATTCTCGCAGTTTTAATAGAGATAAAAGGTAGCGGCTGGAGGGTTGCATTAAGATCCTAAGATCTAGATTCAATGCTCTCAGATCCAAGGCTCCTCACTTATGAAGGCCACAAGCCAGAAACTAGTCTGGGATATTGGATGAGTAGATACTAGACAGGGATTTTATGCACAAGCCTTCTGGCATCCATTGATTACCCTGGCTTGCATTGAGTGGCACTACTGAGTGAAGAATTTTGCCTGTTTTAATAACAAGAAGTGGTAATCATGTGATGATAGTGGTTAAATATTGTTTTTATTAATAATTTTGGTCTCTCCAATCAATGATTACTTACTATGTTAAATCTATTATGAACATTACAATCTTGAAATATGTATTTTCTGTTAGTCAAAATATAATCCAATTCTGTTGTTCCTTCATTTGGATGCTTCCATGTCCATTTCGTTTTAACATTTTTCTAAAAAAAAAAAGTCATAATAAAACATTTTTTCTTTTTCTGCAGACTCCACAAGTCTATGTCCTCTCTCATTTTTATTACCAGAACCAAAATTACCTCAGCACTTTCAACTTTCATTTGTTTACCAATTCTAGCATTAAAATCTCCCATAACAATTTTAAAATGTTGTTTACTCTGATCAGAAACCTTTTGTACATCCATATA
Source organism: Epiperipatus broadwayi (assembly GCA_028023455.1). Taxonomy (NCBI): domain Eukaryota; kingdom Metazoa; phylum Onychophora; class Udeonychophora; order Euonychophora; family Peripatidae; genus Epiperipatus; species Epiperipatus broadwayi. The sequence goes on along the minus strand of JAQFVV010000032.1, from coordinate 2,759,389 downwards.
AAAATCTTCTACTACTTCATCACTATGAGAACTTGTTGGGCATAAACCTGAATTATCTGCATTTGGTATCTGCTATTAAGTTGTATAACTAATCTTGCCACTCTGTCCGATACACCATCAATCTCCACAATGTTGTTCTTCCACTTTTTATTTATAATGAATCCTACTCAACTTGTATTTCCAGTATTTGTGTCTTTATAGTAGAGTACATGTCCACTTTTTAAATCAACTGTCTCTTCACCTTTTCTTCTAAGTTCACAAAGTCCAATAATGTCCCATTTAATATAAGACAGTTCTTCTTCTAATTCTTGCAATCTTCCTTCACTTGAAAGTTATCTGCAATTGTAAGTACCTAAATAAAAAGTTGTCATCAAATGGCAGCCTGGGTCCGCAATCAGGGGATTCTTAGCACCCTCCACCTTCGGCCACCAACCGCTGCCTTGGTTGATGACTTTACAGCCTCCTGCGAATAAAGGCCATGAGTTATTTTTGTCTGTCATGATTGTATATATCTATTGGAAAAATATTTATCATTTACACATACATTCATTCTGCCTTATTAGGCAAGTGAGAAGAAAGACCATGATATTTTTTGATCTTAAACTCAGAGGTAAAAAGCCAATAAACTCACCATAATTCACCATAGTAGAAGAAAAAAAAATTTTTAAGATGTATCATGTAAATAATATAGTACATAAATGGTTTTCCTGCCAATTTAAATTAAAGAGGAAAAAGAAAAGTCAATCATTATAAAATGTAATTTATAAGAGCATGAATACATGAATGATTTCAGAAAAATAGTAAGATAATCAACTTCTCAATAAATGTACATAAAATTCACCCAGGAATAATGCAATTAATATTTAAATGATACAGCAAAATAATCAAATGGTTCTATTGCTTGGGAGTTTATAAGAAATTTAAACAGTGTAATGACAGACTGAACCACACAATCCATGGATTATGCTCTGGAGTTCGTCATTACCATTATACTAAACATGCACATCACTAATACAGTCTGCATAAAAATTATGGTATTTACTTTTATTTATACATTGTCTCACATAATGTATGATTGTTAAAGTAAATTTGAGATGAAAATTTATGTTTTAATAAAAAAAATTGTATAAAATCCAAGCATTGGTGGTCGAGTGGTCAGTACAGCTGCCTTACAAGCAGTTGCCCCAGGTTCGCGGGTTTGCTTCCCGGCCAATGCTTTGACACATGAAAAGAAATATAAAAAACCTATGTATAATTAAAAACAAAATTTAATAATTTTATCAAAAAAAAAAACAAACAAACAAACACCATGAATTACAAAACCATAAAGTTAATATTTATCTAACTTGTACATTAGGGGTTTTTTTTAAAAATAAACATCAATTTTTTTTCCTCCCCATAATTTTGTCATTTGCAATTTTACTTTCAAATTTAAAAATATATTTATAAAGCTAATCATTTTCTTTAATAAAATGATACCCCCCCCCCCCATCTGATTTCTAAAAAACGGGCAAAAAAAAAAAAAATTGGCAATACTGTTCAGGAATTAATTTTTATAAATTAAAAATGCCTTTCTTTTATCATTATAAAGTAAAGCTACCTTTCAACATTTTAAAACTACATTTTTTTAAAATCTATTTTTGTTTTATGTTTGATATTAAAAAAATTAATTTGGAATCTAATTGTCTTTAGCAATCAGAAATTTACCTCATTTAAGTAAATTTTTAATAAATATGTATTGACATTATGTCCTTTTCCTTAAACTTTCTAAGTTTTAAATGTAATTTTAATTTTCAATAGATCATTATTTCTTACCATAAGTCCGACCAACAGCTTCAAGTACTATATTCTATTTTTAAATGGCAGGTGACATTTACATTTTGTGGCCTTTAATATCTTCTAATTTCATATTTAAGTCACAAATATAGTATTTTTCTTTTAAATTTCTGTAATTATCAAAATGAGCTATTCTTAATAACTACAAATTCCTAATACAATTCTGCAAAATGACCATTCACATGAGCATTTTTTTTCTTTCAGCTTATGCACTGTGAAAAAGTTTTATTTTATGAGATTACTGTCAATGAAGTTTCCATTCATAAAATGCTAAAATCCTTTATCATATTCAATACTGTTGGAGGGAGACTTTTGGATATGCTTCAAATAACTTTATTCACACCTTAAAAAGATACATATGGATATCATTTTACATCTTTCTTATTATAGGTTACATGCTTACAAATGGGCAGCGGCTCTACAATGAAAACAATAAATAAGAAAACCAATGGTAAAAAAAAAAGGCCATCTGCCTGCCACAACTATAAGAATTACATAAAAATAAGCTACTTGGGAATTATTTGTGTCAACTAGTTGACCACCAAATTCAGAGTTTTACCAATAAATAACAACAAATGGAAAAAACTGGATTACATTAATGTAACAACTTTTAGACTCTGCATAGGAGTCCTTATATCCAGTTAATCAATCTTTCCATAGCAGTCCAATAAACACAAGTGTTTTAATCTTTAGATTTCCAGTTGGTCCCATGTCTGACTGGCTAACCAGTGCTGGCATATTTTCCAATCATAGTCTTTGGCCTCACCAAGTAACTTGAGAAAAAGCTCTTCTGGCCTATTATTCAATCCATTATCAAAGACTATCTTATTTCACACTATCCATATAGCAAAATGTATAAAGGTGGCTAGTCTAATTTTACCATAAAGGCCACTCTTACTGCCTTTGCGATATTTATATATATAATGTCTGCTTCCCTGATTCTTTTAAGTGCACAATAATATAGATTATTCCATATTTCACATTGATCTAGAACATGGCTCATTGTCTCTTCATTTTTATTACACATCGGGTAAATTGGATCCATTCTGTATACCCGCTTGTAACATAGAAAGGCGCATGTTGGAAGGGCTCCGGGGTTGACTTTTATCAGGAAATCCACTAGCTTAGGTTCAAGTCTTATCCTTTTTGTCAACCTAGCAAACCTCGGAATGCTGAATGAGAGAGAAGACTCTCCACTGTGGACTCATTGTTTTGTGTCATACTAAATGCTTCCCAATAGTTAAGCTTGAAGCCAAACATAGTCGCTGATGTCTTAGTTTTCCCTACAATCATTGACATTTGTTGCAACCAAATGCTTGTTTGTTTGGGAGGAGGACGATCTGTTGGTTCTACCTTCACCAATGGCAAGGGGCTTTCCATACATGGGTTTTGGCTAAATAATTTCACTAATATATTATATGTTCTTTGAAATAGGAACGTGGAGATTGAATGTAGTCCAAGCCCATTTAGAGCCTTCGGTTTTTGGAAAAGGCTGAGATTAATGACTGGGGCTTTTCCGCCCCAACATAGTCTTCTGCATTGATTTTCCACATTGCGAATGAATGACCTTGTTGGGGAAAACCCAGCCAGGAAATGTTATTTTTGGCAATACTATGGCATTGAGAAGGGTGACCTTCCCCAACAATAACAACCAGACCTTTGATAGTGAGATAACTGAGTTTACAACTTTCTTGAGCAGGAACTCTTCAAGCTCCTTCCTCATGATGTAAGGGGGGGGGGGATCCAACATGAACCCGAGAAATTTTTGTGGAGTCGCTCTGAATCTGCCTGGGATTTGTTTTCCTGATTTGATCGACCACATATGTGATCAAATAATACAACATTGTAGAAATTAAAACAGTAAAAATAAAATAACACATTTCATTTTAATATTAAAACTATAAAATATAATAAAGTTAGTTATTTTTCCAAAGTAGATTATTTAATATGCTTTTATTATCTCTAACTGTTCATAATGTAAGATAATTTAACAGATATAGCTAATAATTAATATTATGTAAAATATTTACTTCTTAACTAATATAATTTATTATTATAAGGCAGTAAACATCACATGATCACCATTTCCTATGCTTGTTTCTGTTATTAAAACAGGTAAAACTCTCTATACATATTGCCACTCAGTGCAAGCCAGAGTAATCAATGGATGTCCAAAGGCTTGAGCATAAAATCTCCATCTAGTGCCTACTCATTCACTATCCCCAGACACTTGTTTCTGGCTTGTGGCCTTCGTCAGTGAAGAGCCTTGGATCTGCGAGCACTGCATCTAGATCTTAGAAGGATGCAGTGCTCTCAGATCCAAGGCTCCTCACTGATGAAGGCTACAAACCAGAAACTAGCCTAGTCAGGGGATACTGGATGAATAGGCACTAGATGGAGATTTTATGCACAAGACTTCTGACATCCATTGATTACTCTGGCTTGCACTGAGTGGCAATATGTATAGAGAGTTTTGCCTGTCTTAATTTATTATTAATTAGATTAACAACAAAAATAACAAATCATGTAAAGCAGTGTAGTATTTCCTAAGTTTTTTAACACAGAATGAATGGATTTTACACTTTTATAACTAGACTTTTTTTTTTTTTACCAAGGAAGCACTAATCCAATTCATTCAAATTCAGTAATTTAACTTTTATGAACCCAATAAAGACCTATAGTAGCACAATAGCTTGTACACTGACTGGATTTTATAATAACTGTAAAATTATTATATTGAATATTAAATCCATAAAAATAATAAATATATGCAAATTATTTTTCTAGAAATGGCTATTATAACTTGTATTTAAGTTGGAAATAGATTACTGTAAATACTGTTTATAGATAAAGACTGAGCAAATAAAACAAACAAAAATAAGAGATAATGAGCAAATATAAAACATAGATTAGATTGTTTTATTTAATTAATATGAAAAGAAAATTTAAATTAGATTATAAATTTGCTATTTTCTTTATATTTAAAAAAAAAAATTATTTGAAAAGCTTTTATTTAAAAAAATTCTTTATCAATTAGGATTCCTTCTTCTTCTTTTTTTAAATCTATTTAATTTGACAAATTTTGTCATGTGCATCATTATATACAACAGATGACTATAGCTGGGTGAAACTTGAAGACGGAAATGCATATGTATGCTTCTTTGGTTCAATCACTGAAGTGGAAGCAGGCAGCACATGTAACCTGATTAATGAACAAACAGAGTTATAGTTATTGATGGAATGACATTAAAAAATACTGTTGATTGAATGCTAGTTAAAAAATGCCATTCTAACAACAAATATAGTTAAAAGGCTAATGAGGAGACTTTTGTAGAAACCGTATTTAAAAAAGATCGAAACTAGATTAATAGATTACATTAGTATGTAAGTCATTGAAATCTGATAAATGTTGCAAATGACTGTTAACAATTTATATTAATTGAAATTTTTTATTTAGTTTTAATATTTTACAGGGAAAATATCTGGCAAATATGTAATTACACAAATATAAATTAAAAAGACATAAAATGAATGAATGACAATTATACAAAAAAATTATTTCTAGTTTTGTTTAAATTATTAATATTCTTTCTTTGTTTATAAACTACTACTTTTTTCTTATGAATTAATCATTGTAGGTTTTACTATTTATTATTTTTACAAAACTATATCTGGTAATTAATGAATATACAGAAAACGTTTTTTTAATAATTAGCTAAATATATATAAAAGCTACCTACCTATTCTGTGAGTATATTCATTAATTGACAGATATTATGTTGGCTCAGAAAAAAAAAAAATTAGTAACAATCAAATAACAATAGAATAATTATACATAAAATTAAATAAAATTCTGAAACTAATACAAAAATTATGAATAAGCCAATGTATTTATATATAACTACACTATTTAAGTTTGTTTTTATGACTGCTTATTCATCAATAGAAGTTAGAATTAAAATAGATAGATGGATGGATTGCCATGATATTATTTACAAGTATTCAAATTTTAGTATTTAGACATAGTAGTAATGTAATATTTCAGTAGAATCCATTAAATGTAAGCATATAAAAAATAAAATACTTTTAAATAGAAATCTGGAAATTTAGATCAAATATCTCTGCTGATTGCTATTATTTGATTGATGAGCTATTCTAGGCATACTTAAGTTTTTAACTACCACATTCCTCTTTAATTTATTTAATACTAGTCTCATTCCCTATTTCTTATAAATTAAAAATATTTTTCCAATAATAATAAAAACAAGAATATAAAACATCATAAGCCAGACAATTGAATGCTGTTGAGCCATCTACATACAATAAAACATTGATGTTCAATTAGATTATTCAAAAGTACTATCATTTCTTTAAACACCAAAAATCGAAAAAACAAAAGACATACTACTTTTTTTCAAAAAAATAGAAAACTGTTTTTTTTTTTTTTTTAATTAATGTTTGTGGCAGAACATCTCATCCACATCACTCACCTTGTTTGAGCTACATATCTACAATATTTTTGTTCTAATCATTTCTATTAACTATTCATTCATTGTTCTAACATTCCATGTATCAATCTAATGCTTTAGAGATTTTGAAACTAATTGTGATATCAAAACACACTTTTGCCAGAATAGTATTTTGTTTACAGTTCCAAATATATCCAGTTGAACTTTTCTGAAGTATATAATAAAATTTGTCATTATATATAAATATTTTACATAAATTACTACTAAACAAGTGCTTTTAAGCTAAAACTTCACTTAATTTAACAAACAAACGCTAAAAACAATTTTTAAAAAATTGAACAAGTTTTATTTAATATTGTGTATATGTGAAAGAAACTAAAAAAAAAAAAAAGCTACATGTAAATAGAGTGACATAATAAAAAAATATTTACACATTTTCCAAAATGTAACACAATATATGTTTATTGAAAATAAATAAACAAACAAAATTAAGCTTTTTATATATGCATAATATATTATGCCTGCAGAAGTAATTTGCTGTTAAATGAAAGAAGACCTTTTGATTTCTCTTTTGAGTCTTAAAGGACCATGTAGGCAAATTCCTAAGTCACTCCATACATTATTGTCATTGCAGCTATTATTACTATATGGCTATCCATATAGTATATGACTACTGATGGGCTTCTCATCAATATATATCAGCAGTATGGTGAGTTTATTGGCTTACCTGATAGCTCTTAACTAAAATATCAGTTGAGTTTTCTTGATGGCAGAATGACTGTGTGTCTGAATGATGGTTTTTTTAAATTGATATTTACAATAATAATAGACAAAACTAAATTATAGCACTTATTGTCAGGAGGCTATAATGATGCCAGCCAAGAGAGGAATTGATGGCCTAAGATAGATGTTAAAATCTCCTGAATGTTGACCCAAACTGCCAATTGACGGTCTTTTATTGAGATATCTACAACTGCTGATGACTTTCAAGTGAAAGATTGCCCAAATTGGAAGAACTGTCTAATATTAAATGGGACATTGATAGATTTTGGAAAGTTAGGAAAAAAAATGAAAAGACGATTTAAAATGTGTTTAAGTGCTACATTACAAAGACAAATATTGGAAGCACAAATGGAGTAGAATTCATTATAAAAGAAAAACCGGAAGAACAGTATTGTGGAGATTGATGGCATATCAGACAAAGTAGTAAGATTAGTTATTCAACTTGAAGATATCAAATGCAAATAATTCAAATTTATGACCCAACAAGTTCTTGCTGAATTGAAGAAGTGGAAGATTTTCATATCAATGTACAAAAAGCTTTTGATCAGACCAAAGAATATTTTAAAATTATTGTGCAAAATTTTAATACTAGAATTGATAAATTATTGAAAAAAGATAAAGTGATATGGGTAAATTTGGTTTGGTGAGAAAAAGTGAAAGAGAACATAGACTTGTTAAATTCTCAGAAAATAAAAACTTTATATTATGAATTTCTTTCTCTGAGAAGAATGATAAACAAATATGGGCATGGAAGCATCCAATAAAGATACAGCAGAATTGGATGACATTTTGATTAATAGAAGATATGTATTTTAAAACTGTAATGTTTTTAATAAATTTAAGACAAGAAGTGATCATCAATTAGTAAGTTGTAAGATTCATGTTAATGCAAAACTATGGATTAAATTATTAAAAAAATACAACAATATATATTAGTTGATATTCTTAACCGTTAGAAACATTCTAATGAATTTAAATCAAAACTAGCAGATTGCTTTAAAATATTAACAATTTTTGAAGATGTCTCTGATTTGAAAGAAATCATTATTTTATGCACTATTAAGAATTCAACAATAATAACTGGTGCAAAAAAATTGCAATTTACCAGTAAAATTTCTACCGAGATAAGACAATTTCTGAAGAAAAGAGGAATATAAAAATGATCCATTAAGAAAGAATGAATATTTAGAATTTTGTAAAATGGTACAAAAAAGAGTTAATAATGATATAAGAAAATATAATTGTGAACGGTTACCAAGGAAAGCTACAAAAGAGAATAAAACTCAATGTAATCAATATCTTGGAATTGATTTCTGCCATACAAAAAAAAAAAAAGGCAATTATACATCTTTACCATTTAGTTGTTTAATATAAAAATTTGCCAAGAATTTTTTTATTTCTTCACCTATTTATTTTAAGATATCAAGTATAATTGCATATCCTTTCATCATTCAAAATCCTGGATAATTCAGATATAATAATTGCATGGGATCCTTTTTCTAGTTCTTTATTGCTATATAATTCTTTATAAAAGTAGATGAAATAAAAAAATTCTTGGAAAATTTATATATTAAATACCTAAATGATATAGATATACTAGATGACTAGAAGAAAACAATACAAATATTAATAAATATTTTTAAAAAATGGAACATATTAGAACTTAAAACTTAACAGTCTTTTATCAGTTCTATATAAAAATTTTTACCAAAACAATTAAATCATTTACAGCAAATTTTGGATTTTAACCAACCAAAAGAGCAAGCTGAATTTAAAAGTGTTAGCCCAATAGATAAAATCAAAATATTGAGAGAAGTTATACAAAAAGTCAATAAATATAAGTTACTATTATGTTTTGGATTTGCAGATTATGAAAAGGCATTTGATTCTATAAGCATTTTTACAGTGATTTAGATCCAACATATTATCATATTATTGAAAGCATTTATCAAAATGTAACAGCAATTATTAGATTACATAATGATATTAAAAAGATTTAAGATTGAGAAGGGTATGCAACAGGGAGACTCCATATCTCCAAGAACGTTTTACAGCAATTTTATAACTATTTTGTATATTAAAATGGGAAGCTTAAGTGAATGAAAGTAAACAGAGATTATTTAAGTCATGCACATCAGCAGTCGGCAACTGGTGGTCCATGACATAATTTTAATGGTCCACAAAGAAATTCAAATATTATTTAAATTCGCTAAGCTCATTTAATAAAATTTTTAACTAAAAAATAAATTTTGTTTAAGCTGTACTATGTAAAATAGAACAAGAACTTTATATTGCTAATTGATTTGTTATAAAATCCTACTGTGGCTACATCTATGTCAAAGGCGTTTAATTAATCCCTACTTGGTCAGTGGCATAGAAAAAATAAAATAAAAATACCGAATTCTGTACAATTGACTAGACATTAAATTTAAATTCAGTGCATCCTTTAGGGTAAGCTAAAACTCAAAAATTTTATTAAGAATTTTGAAGGAAAATGCATCTATAAAAATTACTAAATAGAATATTATTCGTTATTAATCTTTGTACACCTGGGTCTCGTTTTATGCAGTAGATAGGTTCCACAGAAAACCCGCATTAAAAAAAATCGCACAAAAATAGACTTAACTTACCTTGAAAAATGGGGGATAGGGTCTGTAATTTTCAGAATTTGCATAAAAGCAAAGCAACAAGGAAAAATTACTTTAAAAATCACATTAAAAAAATAAGGAAATAAAATATGACTAATAAAAAATATCAAATATTTGAATAAATTGGTACAAGACAAACTTTTTTTACTTTTTTTTATTAACTACAGTATTTAATTTGATATTTTTTCATACATATTTTAATCATTATCGCTATTTTCGAATTTGTGGTTCGTTTATAAACTGGTAAGAAATCAGATTCGTCGATGTGATGTAGCTTCTTCTTGAACGAAGTTAAGAATCTCTCAGCAATTATGCCCAGAGAAACTTGTAAGCCACTTTATTTTCCATTCCCCACTCTAATTTTTTACCATATTCTGCTCCATCCCATTTACACAACTAGTGCCAATTTCAGTCTTGTGCTGTGTTAATGGTTTTCTGTTGACAACTGATTTTTACTGCTGAAATAAATTTTAAATATTCACATTTTGTTTCTATATTAAAAAAATGAGGATCGCAATCAAAACAAAAAGATTATACATTATCATTAAAAATATTATTTTCAGTTTGTAAAATCAATAAAATCTTCGTTATTTATTCTAAAAATCTACATTATTTATTTGTGTTATACCTAACAAAATACATTTTAAAAGTTTAAAATTTTTGAATATTTATTGCGATATTTTTATATGTAAGTATAAATCTATTATTATTATTTACTTATTAGTATAAGTATGTTATTTATTCTAAATATAGCTTCAGGCCATATTCATGTTAGCTGCTAATATAACGTTATATTTTTGAAAAAAAAAAAAGTATTTCAAGTCAAAATAAGTTATTAATAATTTAAATTTCTTGATATCTAATAAATATAGTGAAATATGAAAAATATTAAGAAGAAACATGAATCGCATAACTTCAAAATCGCATTAAAATAATCCGCATAAAATGAGACCCAGGTGCATATATGAATTAGAAAATTACATATATAAAATGTAAAAAATACATATTTATACATTTATTTATTTTTATGAAATAAAATGAGCATTATATTAACAAAAAAAAAAACATAATTCTTTAACAAATTATAAAATATATAAATATCATCTTAGTTTTACTTTCATATAACTCAAAATGAAAACAAATAATTACCTACTTGTGTGAAAAAACATTCTCAACTGTAACAGCTATAAAAACAAGTATAGCTCTCGGTTTGAAATAGGAGCTCCTTTACATGTTGTGGTGACATCATTGGAACCAAGGATGAGTAAAATAATTTTAAACCAAGAGTAGCAAATGTCACACTAATTTTTAATGTATATTACTATTATTTATTATTATTTTTGTGTTAAAATTAAAATTATTAATAAATATATATGTATATCATACTCAATGCTTGTATTAATTCATACCTTTAAAAATTGTTAGTGGTCCTCAATATCTTGCTGACTGCTGGTCCGCAATATCTAAAAAGTTGCCAACTGCTGATCTAGATATTGCAGATGATGTAATTATTATTAGTATTATTTTGTAAATAATGCTTCAGAGCTTCAAGAAATGTTGCAAGAGTTATCAGATGTTAGTAATGAAGTAGGACTAAAAATGCTAAAAAAAAAAAACTAAAGAAATGTTCAATGGATTTTCTCAAAATAAAGACTTATAATAATGAACATCTACAAATAACTTTCTACAAATACCTTGGTCAGAATATAACACAGATGGAAACATAATGGAAGAAATTAATCATAGACTTAAACTTGAATGGAATGCTTTTAGTAGAAATAATTTAATATTAAAAGGAAATATACCTCCTGTGTTTAAAAAGAAAGGATTTTAATAAATGTGTTTCCAGATCTTCTTTATGGATCTGAAATTTGGACACTCAACAGAAGAGCAATACAGAGACAAAATGTGGAGATCAAAACAAAATACACGGATAAGAAAATAAACAGGTATTATTAAAATCGTTGAAAAAATTAAGACTGAAATAGAGTTGGGCTAAGTATTTTGCTAAAAGAGAATGACAATAAATGGAAAGTTGAAATCTTAAAGATTATAGAAGACATAGAAAGACCACAAGTGAAATGGATGGATGAAATAAGAAAGTGTGGTGATGTGATGTGGAGAAGAAAAGCTAGAGATCAGAAAAACTAGATTAAACTTGGAGAAATCCTCATCCTGCAATTGATCAATTATGGTTGAAAATGATGATAATAAATGCATTAAATCTTTTAAAATAAGAAAATAATTTACAATTAACTCACGTCAATTTTATGAAAGATTTCCACCACAAAGTAACAAGAATATTTATATTTGAAGCTAATACTAATAGCATATAAATCTTTCTTTCCACAAAAACTATAATCAAACATTTCTGAATAAATCTGAAATAACAAACTATATATGTTATATTTAATAAAATTGACTCATAAAATAGATCAATTATACACACACTCTAAAAATTAGAGGTTTAAGCATTATAAATATTAAAAAAAAACCCTTGATTCACTGTTTATTGAAGAGGATAGAGAACAAAAACCATATATGCAGAAAAATAATATCATAAAACCATTAAAAACAAAATATTAATTTAATAATCATTAGTCACTGAAATACATGTAAAATGCACTCATATTATAAATCACAATAATCCATACCTATTATTTGTAAACTGTGTTATACTTTTATTCATAATAATCTCAATTTAACAAATAAAACATATGGGAAAAAGATTTCAGATTTACAAATTAAAGTATTATATATCTTGAGAAAATTTTTAAAATGCCATTTAGTGAAAAAAATATTTGATTGTCATTTACTTTGTCCAAATCTTAACTCAAAGCACAATCCTCCAGGATTTCCACAATAATTGTCATAGTACTGTGAGTGTGATGTGCCATATGTATGATGTAATATAGTCATAATTTCTAAGTTCATAATTTTCCTCTCATTTTATTTAATAAAAATTTTTTCCCAACAAAAATAAACTATGATAAAATAGGATGTGACACTCATAAGGATGTGCCGAAATGGTTGTAATAAATAAAGTCCAAAAGTGAGCACTTATAATCATCTTTCATAAAGTATTATTAACTCAACAACAATGTTTTTACAAGACTTCACTTAGTCAAAAAAAAAAAAAACAGACAGAAAGTAATAAATATTGTACACAATGTATGACATTGAATTTTTTTTTTTTTAAATGTAATAATAAACTGCAAAATCTTAGGCCATGATTTGTCCATAATGGAGGTAATAAAACAACAGTTTGAGGAATGATAAGACTGAAACAAAAAAAATATTACTGATGTGATGCTAATTCTTACACCAAAAATATAAAATACATTGTAACAATAGATCAAAGTTTAAATGTACCAGAATATATTGTAATAGAATCTATGCAAGAAGCCATCAAAATTAATGATCAAATACAGCCAATATTTGATTATATCCTACTAACTTGTTTTCTAAAATATAATTATAGAAAAGGACATCATCATTTTAACCATTATGAATCTACTGCAAGATGAAAGTCTCTTCAAGTTTAATCCGCTTCTCTGATCTCTAGCTTCTCTCTTCTATATCCCCTGGCAAACTTCCTTATTTCTTTCATCCATTTCACATATGCTCTCTTTTTAGATCCTTTACTATCTCAGAATCCAATGTAACACTTCAACTGTCTGTCTATTATCATCCCTTTTAGCAATATAACCAGTTCAATTTGTAATCTTTCAATGTCAGTAATATCTAGTCTGAAGTCTCTGTATTGCTCTTCTCATAATTGTCCAAGTCTCAAATCCATACATAAGAACTCTAATAACATTTATTATTTTCAACACATAGGCATATTTCCTTTTAACTTTAAATTATTTCTCTCAAAAACTCTCCATTCAAGTTACTCTAATATCAGTTTCATTCATTATGCTATAAAATTAATAATCTCATGAAAGAATTTGTAGTTGCCAATTCCTAATTCATCATTAATAATAATGTTTATTTTCATTTTCTGAGATAATCCACTGAATACTATTTTAATCTTTTTAGAATTTATGTTTAGTCTTACTTTTTTTTTTTTTTCATCTGCTAATTCTTGCAACATTTCTTGAAGCATTAAAGCAGTTTTTAAAAACAATCACATAACCTGCAAAATCTAAACGATTTAAATAATTTCCATTTACTTTTACTGGTTTGGTTTCGTATTTTAATCCACATAATATTTCTTATAAAACTGTTATAAAAAGTTTTGGAGATATGGAGTCTGCTGCACAACCTTCATAATGTTAATCTTGGTATCATTATGGAATGTAATCATTGCTCTTGTATAATGATAACTATTCTTCAGAATATGATAATATCCCAGGTTTACGTTTTGATGATTCAATCTTTTACTTGCCATAGAAATATTTATAAAATCAAATGCCCTTTCATAATCTATAAATCCTAAACATAATGGCAACTAGATATTCATTAGTACTTTTTATAATTTATCTCAATACCTGGCTATGATCCTCTGACCTAAAACAATGTATCTAGTAAATATTTTGTATAGAATTGATAAAAGACCGATAGGTCTATAATTTCTAAAACCTTTAATATCTTCCTCAAATATCAATATTGCTATTGCATTATTTCAGTCAACTGGTGTAATGTATAACTTGGCCAACAATTTTTATATTCATCTGCTTTTTATAAGATATTGATAATAATTCCATCATTTTCTAAGCTTTTTCCCTTCATAGATCTAATTTCATGTCTCACTTCTTCATTTAAAATATCACATAATCAACAATGCAACATGTTACATATTGCTATTCTATTGATTACTAAAATGTACACTGAATGGCATAAGAGTAGGAACAATAAAAGAGTGCTAATTCATTTAAAATGCCAGGCAATTCAGAAAATGTACCAACTGTAAGGGATATTTTATTTTCTTGTCTTTTATTGCTAAGTAATTTTTGTAGAACTTTTCCACAAAATTCATGATGTCATCTCTTTATTAATAATTTCACCTTTTCTTCTTATTGCAAAAATAGTTTCCTAACAATACCAAGATGTTATTTTGCATTCTCTTCTATAGCTTTCTTTACTAATTCACAATTATATTTTCTTATATCATTATTAACTCTTTTTCATATTTTATAAAATTATAGATACTCAATTCTTCTTAATGGATCATTTTTATGCATTTGCATATTCCTTCTTTTCTTCATACATGTCTTAGCTCAAAAAAAAAAAAATTCACTGGCAAATTGTTGCTTTTTTTTAATCAGCTAATATAGTATTTAATAAAGTATCAGTTATCTTCTTATTGATTTTAGTATTTGAATTATTTTCAAAGTCTATTATTATTTTTAAATGATTGGCAAATTCTAATTTAAATTCATTGGAATATTTCTGAAATTTAGGAATATCAAGAGTTAATTAATATTGTCTTTCTTAAAAATGTTTTTTTTGTTTTTCAGTTTTACATTAAACCATATCTTACATTTTACTATTCAATGATAGATTCCTATGTTAAATCTATTTAAAATGTCTTCAAATACATATTTTCTGCTAGTCAAAATATAATCTAATTTTAGTGAATCTTCATTTGAATGCTTCTATGTTCATTTCTGATTAACATTGTCCTCAAAAAAAGAATTCATAATATAGTTTTTCTTTTTCTGCAAACTCCATAAGACTGGGTTCTCTTTTATTTGTAAATATAACCAAATTTACCCACAGCACTTTCACCGTTCAATTCTTTATCAATTCTACTGTTGTTTGAGTTGATTAAAAACATTTTGTACATCTTTTACAAATCCTCTACTTTTTTATCACAATGAGAACTTGATAGAACATAAACCTGAATTATCTGCATTTGGTATTTTCTATTAAATTGAAAGACTTGCCATATTCTTAGTTACATCATCAATCTCAATAATTTGTTCTTCTATTTTTTTTATTTATAATGAATCTTATTCCACTTGTGCTTCCAATATTGTCCACTTTTTATATTAATTTTGTCTTCACTTTATTTCCTAATTTCACAAAATTCAACAATGTTCTACTTCATATTTGACAAACTTTTCAATTTGTGAAATTTTTCTTCACTTGAAAGTGATCTGCAGTTCTAAGCACTTAAATAAAAGAACATCATCAAAAGGGAGCATGGGTCCGCATCAGCAGACACACCTCTTTGGCTGCCAACTACTATCTTTGCTGGTAACTTTATAGCCTCTTGGGAATAATGGCCATAATTTGATTTTGTCTGTCATGATTATAAATATATATTAATAAAAAAAAATTCATTAATATTTTTACTGCCTTCAAAAAAACTCTACTGATATTTCAATTAATAATTATCAGGAAACTAAAAAGAAAGACTATGGTGTTTGTTGATCTTAAATTCAGAGACAAAAAAATCAATAAACTCATCATGTTAGTTGTGGCTCACTGGTAAATAGCTCTTCTACAATCATACACAATATGAATAATTACATAATATTAACACCTTCAATAAACAAAAGCATATGGAATGGACATTAGGAATTTGCCCTGCTTCTTTCCTTCAAGGCCTTGAAGAGGCATCAAAAAGTCTTCTTTCAATTAACAGCAAACTTCTTTCAGAAGTAAAAAAAAACATATTTTACTATGTGTGTTTCTGTTTGCTTAAATATAACAATATATATAGTTGCATAGAAAAGAACATTCACAACTACTTATATGTATTTTATATTTAAACAAACAAAAACACAAACAATAAAATCTATTATATACCTTCAATTTAAAACGAGGTATAATTAAAATGTAATTTTGTTTTTCACATTAAGCAAAATACCTCAGAATATAAAATTTCAAAGTAAATATTCTACTTCATTTGATATATTCGCATTAATCCAGACCAAACAAAACAAAGATTATTTTTAGATCAACTTGCAAATAACAGCTGTATGTCAAACTACAAATTATTTTTTAAGATTTTTTTTTTTTTAATACAGCTGTTTCTACTTTTTATTTTACAACTTTTGAAACTGAGTAAATATTTTCCACAATGAAAAAAAAAAACTCATCAAAAGATCGATTTTGACTTTAGAATATTTATATATGAGAGGTCGGGCATATATTGAAACAGATACTGAATATATTAAAAAAAAAAACTTGAAAAAAATAGGGATTGTAAAATAAAGACTACAGTATTATGAAATAGAACTATATGATCAGTTGTTGTTTTTTTTTTTTAAATCAAATGCAAAAACTGTATCAGTAGTTTATAAAAATATGAATATTGGTTAGCTAGATAGCTCTTGAAAATGTAGTTAGATAGGTATTCCACATATAGACTTGCAAAAACTTTTTCAAAACCACTCAAAACATAGACATAGATATATCTAAATACTTATAATAATAATAATAATAATCAGCCATTAAACTAATGTACAGGACTTTGTGGATTTTAACTATAAATGAATACTCTCACTTTCCAAACATAAGATAAAGTCTTTATGAAAGAGAGAATCCATCTATCTTTTCAACCCAAATGTTTAAGTATGGGAAAATCTTAAGCATTTGGAAATGAGAGCATGAAGATATTAAACAATTATTTTAAATTACCTTTACTATGCCTGAATGAATGACGCTTGCGAAATTTACTAGAATTTATATGTCATTCTTAGTTGAAATTAAACATATGTAAATAAGATATTTATTTTACATAGCACAATGTTTTTAAACTGTAATAATAATCAGCCATTAAGGATAGATGGATTCATTCTATCTTTTCACAAAGACTTTATCTTGTGTTTGGAAAGTGAAGCGCATGTATATTAGCTTAATGGCTGATTATTATTAGTTTAAAAACATTGTGCTATAAAAAATAAATATCTTATCCAAACAGTTATAGAAAAGACTGCTATGATGCTATTCTCTAAAGTGATTTTAACTTTCACAATTCAATGATTTGATCATTTTGTGCTATCATTTTATTTATTTCTCCAATATTTCTAAAGAAATCAGAAAGTATGTATAAAATTTTGAAGCAGATTATTGGAATTTTTTCTATAATCACATAATAAAGCTTTTTTTTTTTTTATGTGATATTAAAAATTCTACTAAGTAACAAAGATCTACAAGCTTTGTGGCATTCCACTATCGATAACATCTGTCATAGTAAACAGGATAAAATGTAGCATTTTTTCAGATTATTCTCAGTACATAGATAACCCATATAGAAAATGAATATCAGTTGTAAACTTATAATAAAAAATCATATACAAAAGCTATATAAATATAATAATAATATTTACACATAAAAAAGTCTTTTATGGCACCTGGTTTTGTGCCCTTTTCAAAAGTTAAGAAACTATTTTAATGTTAATGTGATATGATGTACTGTAGCTTCTCCTTAAACAAAGTCAAGAATCTCTCAGCAATTATGCCTGGAGAAACCTGTTAGCTACTTTATTTTACATTCTCCAGTCTAAGTTTTCCCATATTCTGCTCCTTCCCATTTTCACAACACAATCTTTGTCAACTCTATGGCCTTTATTTCTAAATCCCCCTTATCTTTTCCCAAACCCAACATAAAAACCAATAATCCACATACTGTGTAATCACTTTTTTCATATTTATTCTTACCATAACTTCATTATATGTGCCCTTTCTGTTTTCAAGCATTTCATTCAATTAACAGACGACTAATATTTTCTATTCCTTCCTTACATAATTTACAGACTAAATGACCCATATTTTTTCCATTTACATGTATATTCTCTTGTTAATGTGATGCACTGTGACTTCTCCTTATACGAAGTCAGGAATCGCTCAGTAACTATGCACAGAGAAACCTGTTAGCCACTTTACCTTCCCTTTCCAATCCCCACCCTAAGTTTTCACATAATCTGCTCCATCCCATTTCCACAATATAATCTTTGTTAACTCCATGGCCTTCAAATCTAAATACCCATACCTTTTTCCAAACCCAGCATAAAAACCAATAACTCACTTTCTGTATAATCATTTTGTTCATATTTATTCTTCCATAACTTCATTATTTGTATCCTTTCTGCTTCCAAGCATTTACATTGAAGTAACAGATGCCTAATATTTTCTATGCCTTCCTTCCACAACTTGCAGACTAAATCACCTATATTTTTCCATTTACGTGTATATTCCCATGTCGCTAAAGATCCCGTTCGAGCCTTAAACAATAAACTACTTTCTTTACAATTATCACAAATTAACTCACACCCAATGTTCCGTTTACTTCAATATACATTTAAACTCGTTTTATTCTCCATACTAGTTCTCCATCTATTTCTTCTATCCCACTCCTTACCACTATAACACTCAACAATTATCCTAAAACAATCATCCCACCTTTTGCACAAGTATACTAACATAAATTCTTTATCCAAATCTGCATACCGCATTACCTTTCTCACCTTTCTTGTTGCCTGCTCTTTACTTATAACCCAATTAAATACCATTTTTGGCTATTCTTCTATTATCTATAAACTGCAATCTACCGAACATTTTCAATTTGCTTTTTGCATCGCTCATATAAAAACTTGACCATCCCATTTCTCCTTGAATTGCCTCCTTTGCTGTCAACACCTCTGCATCTAATGCATGTCTTCCTACTTCCCTTTGTATTTTTTCTAAGTGATCTAATACCCCTTTACTAACACATAACGCATTATTGCCATATGTTAACCCTGCTACTGCTACTTCTTTCCATACAATTTTAGCTAGATCATATTTATTATATGAAAACACTATTAATTTCTTTATCAATCCCTTTCTTTTCTTTGCTCCATTTATCATTTTTTTCTCCCATTCATCCAAGCAATTTCTCTGATTACTCAAGATGATTCTCAAATAACTATATCTATTCACAACACTTAACTTTATAATGTACTCTTTTCTAGTATTTAAAGTGTGTCTTGGAATCTTAGTTTTAAGATTCCAAGTTTGTTTGCAATTTTCGTTTATCAGAGGGTGCATTAGGAGATTGTATTTTATATGTTTAATATATACCTGATTATTTTGTTAACTATTACAAAACACATTGGCAGTTTTCGTAGTCTTTATTTATTCACCTGCCCTTAGTTGTACAATAAAAAATCTTTAAACATGTTTCGTTTGCGCTTTTTGTGCAAGCAACAAAATCTTTTTGCTGGCTATTTGTCAAGTTATTTCTTCGGGTTGTCTGAAAATAGTCTATTTCTTTCTGGATTACGTAAGATGGTAATCAAATATCTGTTGCTGTCTTGTAGGTGAGATCAACCACGTTTACTTTGAATGTAGTATTACGCACAGCAGTCCTGCGGCGTTTTAACAACAGTAATTAGAATATTACTGCTCGAACGTCCGTGCTGGTAGTGTTGATTTCCGGCGGGACAGTAA
This sequence comes from Epiperipatus broadwayi, assembly GCA_028023455.1. Lineage (NCBI taxonomy): Eukaryota > Metazoa > Onychophora > Udeonychophora > Euonychophora > Peripatidae > Epiperipatus > Epiperipatus broadwayi. The sequence continues at coordinate 2,739,267 of JAQFVV010000032.1, read as the reverse complement.
CTGCTTTATTATCCCTGATTCAGGAAGCTAAAGTTGTTGTTTGTTTTGTAATTTTACAACTGGCCAGCAAGAAGATATTTTCCTAACCATTTCTTCTATTTTAAGTGAGATAATTTTGCTGCCAAAATGTTTAATGCCTTCATGTTTGTCGTACTCTTGTGCACTCTCTGGTAAATATGCGTATGTTAACATAAGTCACTTTTATATTTGTGGCTAGATGTCTTCACTTTATTGCACAACTTTTAATAAAATTAATAAATTGTTTAAACTTAATTTGGCTGACGTTTGTCTTTGTGCTTTGATTTCTCAACTGTCTAAATAATATTTAAGATATCTTGTTCCCCCCTGAGTGTAGTTCGGTGCCTTTTGATTCGCATATCCTGTTCACCCTAAAATAAATGTCTAGTTCCTATTTTTGGACTAGTGGCGCCCCTGGGGTCAGTATATGCGAATCTCAAAGATCTTTCTCCCATTACAGTACTCACTCATTACTCTCTCTCTCTGATAAATTATTAGTCCCTACCATATCATACACATTTCTATTCCCTTCCTTCTTTACTTTATCTGTAACATCCCTGATTCTAGCTCCAGGCAAACATACTCTTACATACCTGTTTCTATTTTCCCTTGCAATTATATCTCCACATTCTCTTATTAACGAATTGCCTATCAATACTTTCTCATAGTCTATTTTCTCTGCCTCATTCACAACCTTCTCTACTACCTTCTGCACTTCCTTATCTACTTCTTCCTTATCATTCCTACTCAATAATTCCTTTATCTGTTCACACTTCATCTCTAACGATTTTAATATTGCTTCTACATCCTTTACCTCTTCCTATCTTACTTATTCTTTGGCCAACCATCTCCAAGGCACTACCTATTTTTCCATCCATATCTCTTGCCACTCCACTACAAACACTATGCTGCATTCCTTAACTACATTTTGCTCCATCTCTCCTGACTTTCTCTTTACGCTAACTAAACTTTGAAACCACTTTTTCACCTCTTTTATCACCTTCACACACTGTCTACATAACCATAAACCTGTTATATGCTTCCTAGACTTATTTTAGCATTTCAAGTGGAAAACCTCATCACATATAGTACACTCTACCACAGCACGTCTAATTCCTTTCTGATTATATATGCATTGTAGAATACAAATGCAATCCATATTACTTATTTTCCAAGTCACCTATTCTATATTTGTCTTTATACTGCCTCTCCTACTCTTCAAACCCCTTTGCACAGAAATATAAAAACTTTACGTTCAAAAATGATCTATCAATAACCACATGTACTTTAGGCCTCTAAAATATTATCTTTTCCCTCAAAATAACTAACTGTTCTTAAATTAAAATTAAAAAAAAAACTTTAGTAGCAAATTTAAACCAACTAATCTTATGTACAACTTAATTATAGAAATCCTTACATTAAAACACATTCAACAAAAAAAAATTTTTAAAAATAATTTTGATCCAAATTCAAAAAAAAGTCTATCTCTTGATCACAATTTACTCCTCACTTTCATACTACAATTAAACAGTCTTTAAACACCATCTAGTTTTCTATAATGAAAGTAAAAATAACAATAACAAAATAGAACTGCAGTAAAATAGAATAAAAACGTTTCAGAGATTCAATATAACTTCAAAGATTTGACTACATAACATATACAGAATAAATAATAGATACCCTATACAATTTTATATATACTACCTTATATAATTTTCCAATCATTTTTAATTGACCAGTTGTTAATTAAGTTTATTGAAGTTTTATATATATTCATACAATTATTTAAATTATACCTAATAGGTTTGATATACATCTATTTTTCTTTTTACATGATTTTTTTTTTACAAGATTTTTTTTTAAAAAAATTCTCATTCTATACTAACACGATCTCCATAAAAAAAAAAACTGTAAAAAAAATTTGTCTGTTATCATCTAATTTTTTTTTTTAAAAAAAATTCATCTCTTTATTTCTCATTATTTTAAAACCAAAAATCTGTTTTTTGGCAATATTCCAAACAGGAAAATTTGCTTGTCTGCATTGTAACGCTTTTGACATTAGGTTTAAAAAAAGTGTTCAATGTCCTTTGCTAGTGTTGTTGTTAGAAAAATTTAATTTTGTTTAAATTTAATTTATTAATTTTGCCAAAAATCAATAGATGTTAAGTTATACACTGCAAATTTTAGTGATAGCAATGGTATTCCTATCAGGCTCAAATGTATGTGTTTATTGTCAGAAAGTGACAGTGAATAAAATCTTGGGTAGTTTTCTGTTTTACAGGCAAGCGAGATGGAACCTGTATTTTTGATAAATGTATAGTTCCAAGGGATCTTCAATTTCTCTTTTATAATGTATTAGTTGTTAAATTAAAAAAAAAAAAAGTTATTTCAAAATATGGAAGTAATAATTCACTCTAAACTTTATAATTTTTGTGGCTTGTGTAGAAAAGCCAAAGAACAATGTATTGTGTTATCACTTTCAAGTTCTTTTATTTTTCAAATGAAATTAGTTTCTATAATTCATTTTTTATTTATGTGCAATGTGTATGAAGTAAAATTTGATAGCATACAAACAGTATAACATTCTAACAAAAATTTTCATATGGTTTATTCAATTATTTTCATTGATTTCTTAAGTGTGGACCAATCTTTATTCTCCACATATACAATGTATTTTTTTACATGATTTTTTTTTTATCCATAATTTTTGGGAACCAATCTATCATGTAAAAAGAACATTAGGTATTTTTATTTTTTATCTTTAATGTAATTTTTAAAGGTTTAATATTTTTTTGTAGCAATTATTGAATGTCCATATGTTTAGTGAATGTGTAAAACAGATTTATCACCTCATCTATTAATTGCATTGTTCTTTGGTTCTTATCTCTGTTTCCCTGTATAACCATAGTAAATCCTATAGCTATGGTCACAGTTAATTTTATATACAATTCCTTTTTTATATCGTCTCTTAATTTATAATTATTTATTAATTTATCCAAACTTTTATTATTCAACCATCCAATATTTATATGCTTATCAATATAATTTTTTTTTTTTTTTTATTAATGAATTGTAAATTTTGGGATAATATGAAAGTTTGATCATTTCTTTTTAAGTACTGTAGTAAAAAAAATAGGAAATAAAAAAGCTTACAAAAATAAGCTTAATAATAGTATCTTCATTATAATTAATCAATGTATATTTTTAGAATTAAAAATTATACTTTTAATTGTTTTAAGAGTTATATCCATAATGTTTATGGTACTGTATTTTATCCTAGTACAAGTAGCATTAGCAATTTAGAAGTTAAATTAATAATAATAAAAATATATATTTATTTAAATATCTTATCGATTTAGTTTAAATAATGTGGGTGTAGATATTTTTGTGTATGCTAAAAGAATTCAAAAAGAGAGAAGAGATATAAAGAGTATAATAAAACAAAAGGGGCAACTACTTTGTAATTTTGTAAAAATAAAAATAAAAAAGTCACAGCATTCCTTCCCTAATTAAGATGGTGAACAAGAAGAAAAAAAAGACTTTGTGGGCTAAATTCCGTTAAAACTGGTTCACATTAACAGGTGTCAATGGGAGTTGCGCAGAGAGACTAAAAAAAATCAGGACTACAAAAAGAAAAACACATCATGATTAAGGGTTCTTAGATCTTCGTTCCTGCAGAGAAAAGTAAAGATAAACGTGAAGAAATTATGAAAAGTGTGCCAAACTACTCTTACTAAAAAGTTGAATCGTATTAAGATGTGTGAGATAGAAAAAATTATTTTGCCAGTGTTGCTTTTGACCTGATGTCGCAAACTACCTGAGTGAAACCATTTCCTACCTAAATGTGAAATCACAAAGACTGATGGATCGCAGAATATTGAACAGTGGAGCCCTTCCAAGATAAATCCATATATGGTAAATTTTATAAATCCTATACATGAACAAATAAACTTACCGGTAAGTAACTCTATTAGTTCCAATACTAGTGATCACTTTTCTTAGATTTTTAAGTGTGAAAAACTGTCTCCATAAGCAGGACCAATTAAAATAAAATATTAGCAGTAGTTTTAATCCCTATTTGTTTTTTTATATTCTCTTCTCTTGATAATATTAAATATTTTGTTTTGTATTAATAAATTTAAATATGACTTACATTGTTATCTACTTATTGATTATTATTCTAATTTCATTACAACTTAGCCATTATTATAATTCGATTAAATAAGTTGCCTATGCTGTATTGAAAACGCAATCCTCCGGATATTTCGAATAATTCATCGTAACTAAAAAAATAAAAGGGATTTGACCAGTGGATTCTTATACAGAATCCTGGCATCTTTTCAAATAAATTAAAAACTGGCCTGCTTGTCCCCATTATTATGATAGTTACATTAAGTGAAAGGATGTTGTGTGACCAGGAAAGATAATAATGTCCATTAAATCTTACTGAAATTTTCTAACGAAAAATTTAATAGATTGAATGTAATTTGGTCATCGACTATGGGCAGTTAACTCGTAAAGAAACCCTAATTATATGGTGGACGTTACATTATATTATTTAATAAACTGATTCTTTGGTAAATCAATTACATTTTTATCTGCATTATAGTTATCATTTTTATATTTAAAATTCTTAATGATTGCTATAGATATAGTGAAGGTACCAGGTTAAGATGCACTGGTCGTATGAGTGTTGCAATATAATATAGTCCTTAAAGGAAAATGAAAATTTTATCACTGAAACCCTTTGTAAATGTAGTATCTATTAAAAATCAATTCCCTTATTTCGAAAAAAGATTAATCTTAAATGTAAATTTTATCTCTGAAAAACTCTATAAATGTAGTGTCTATTAAAAATCATTTTCCTTGCTTTGAAAAAAGATCAATGTTAAAAACTAAAATTTCTGCTTGTCTGAAATTTTCTATTAAAGTAAATATTCTGGCAGTTTTTCAATATCTTGAAAGAAAGTTGTCCTTAAACAAGGCAAAACTCTCCATACAGTAGTGCCACCCTGTGCCAACCAGAATAATCAGCGGATGCCAGAAGGCTTGTACATAAAATCCCTATCTAGTGCCTACTCATCCAATATCCCCAGACTAGTTTCTGGCTTGTGGCCTTCATCAGTGAGGAGCTTTGGATCTGAGAGCACTGCACCTAGATCTTAGAATCTAATGCAACCCTCCAGCAGCCACAAGCCAGAAACTAGTCTGGGGTTATTGGATGAGTAGGGATTTTATGCACAAGCCTTCTGGCATCCATTGATTACTCTGGTTGACACAGGGTGGCACTACTGTATGGAGAGTTTTGCCTTGTTTAATAACAATTATGTGCAAGTATAAGAGATGGTGATCATGTGATGAAAACTGTCCTTGTTTAAAAACTGTGAAAGAAGAAGTGTGAGAATTTTAAAACATTTTGTAAGCTGCTTTTTCTTTTCTTTTCTATTTCTTTAAGTATACTTTAAGTGCATAGAAGCATATTATTATTATTTCTTTATCTTAAGTATCATTAATGTACAAAAAATAGCTTTAGAACATCAGTAAGATTATATTGTTAAAGAAAAGGTATTTTTAAAAGATTAGGTTCATATTCTTTGACTTTTGCCAAAAATCTAGTACACAGAAGTAAAAAAATGTAAGATTATTGTCAGCTACTAATTTCCATTACTTTTTGAAAATATTGCAGTCTTGACATTTAATAGCTCTGTGAGTTATAGTTTTAAAGAGTTATCTTAGTAAAATAAACTTAATAATAGAAGGTTAATTAATTTCACTTATTTAATTAACCATAGATTTAATCAAAAGGAAATTGAATAACTAGATGATAAAAGTAAAACTACTATACCATAATAAAATTTGATCACAGCCAATAATTTGACATACTTTTAACTAAATTTATTACCTCTTGTAAATGTGTACAGTCATTCTAACTCCAGACCGGGGAAAGGCAGAAAGATCAACAATAAAAGCAACAGAATGAGTCAAAATTACTGGATATATAATTAAAAGATTTGCATAGACAATTTATTCTAGCATCATAATTTTAAAGCTATATCATAAAGTTCAATGAACTTAAATTAAGCTTATGATAAAAACTTCATTTGATTTTTGAACAAGTTTTAAACATAGATACAAAAAATAAAACAATTAGAAGTATATCACAATAAAATAAATAACTTCTAAAAAACAAAAAATCAAATGGCTATTACTAACACAGACCATCTCAAATTTCAGAATACTAGCTGGAATTGAATTTCTTACTAAAGAAATAAAGTAATTGGCAATTTAGGAAAAAATGAACATGAATATCACAAAAGATTTTTTTTTAAAAAAAGTTAACTTCAGAACAAATTCTGAATGAATTGACAACAGCAATGTAAAAACATTTTCTAAAAGATAATACTTTAACAGAAAAGCTTAGCCTAAGTTTAGCAGAAGCTGTTTTGACCTGAAGCAGTTTAAATTATCCAGAGACAGTCTGCTGACAACAGCAATTTTTCTGAATGTAACACATACTAAAGAAAATAATTTTTCAGGCACTTCAATTTTGGTCATATGTGACTTAGCTTATTAACAATCTAACTCTTTTACAAAATAAATTTAAAAGCCAAAAAAAAATTGCAAATTTTTAACAAAATCTAAAAATAATTGTTATTAAAATATAAACATAAATATACCATAAAAAATTAATCAAATGATGAAACTGAAAAATACATGTGCATCGCTATCCATGTGTGTGTACATATAGAACTAGATTAAACCATCTTAATGCTCTTGGCAAATCCTTTTAACCTTCCCTTCTACAGAAAAAAATGCTAAAAACATGCATAAAAATGTCTTCTTTCTAGTTTAAACATAAAAAAATATTTTCTTTTTTTAAATTGAAATCTAGAAACTATTTTATTGCTCAACATTTTATGCTAAACTTGCAAGGAAAAAACTAAAAAATATATATATACTGGTATATCTTGAACCTTAATAAAAGTAATTGCATTATAAAAAATAGTTAAGACACTGAACCTCTTTTGCAGTTTTTTTCATCTTCATTTGACTAATATACCTTAACTAAAAATTATTTAACACATTTAAGAAGTAAAAAATCTAGAGCATCAAGAAATTCAAAATATAAAGTAAACACAAACAGAAATAAGATCCATACAATAGAATAGGAAAAAAAAAGTAAGTTCCCAGAATTCTACTGTGATCAAAAATGCCTTGGTAGTAATTAAATTTAGAAAATATATTGGAGATTACAGGATTATAATTAGGAAAAACTAAAAACTTTTATAAAATTTTACTATTATATTTTTTATATACATGGTTTTTTTATACAGGTAAAATTTTCTTAAATGATTAAAATGCTTTTAAATAATATATCATCAACATTTTGTTTTTGAATGTCATTAGTATAAAGTTAAAACAACTCACTACAAAACAAGTATCTGTTCACCATTACATTAACAAGAAACAATGAATAAGAACATTCCCAGATTAATGGTAAAAGTTTAATTAAGGTTTTTGTTTATTTCACTCTAGAGCTAGCTAGATATCCATTTAATAATAACTAACTGGATGTTTCTAGATTGGCTATTGGCCAACACCTTCAAGAAAATTAAATACCTCTTCAATAACTGTCATCATTATCATTTTCAATCATTATTGATTCAATACAGAATGAAGAGCTCTCCATGCTCAATTCAGTTTTTCCAATCGCTAGCGTTTCTTCTCCATAACATCCCAACAAAGATTATTATTCCATCTATCCATCTTACATATTATCTCCTTCTAGAACTTTTACAATCTCATGGGATCCGATTTAAAATGTTAAATGTCCATTTATTATCATCTATTCTAGCACTATGTTTAGCCCAACTCCATTTCAGTCTCTTAATTCTTTCAATGATACCTGTTTGTTTTCTCACTCATGTACTTCATTTATAATCTCTTCTTGTTATTCCTAACATAAATCTCTTCATACTTTGTCAAGTGGTCTGGCCTGATTTGCTGAGTTCCATAAATAAGCAGTAGTAAAACATATTTATTAAAAGTTCTCCTTTTCAAATACATAGACATATTTCCTTTCAAAATTAAATAATTTCTATCTAAATCACTTGTAATAAAACACATTTATTAAAAGTTATTTTCAAATACACAGGCATATTTCCTTTCAAAATTAAATAATTTCTATATAAAATACTTCATCCAAATTTAATTTTATGATTAATTTTATCCATTAGTATTTCACACATATAAACTATGCAAGATATCTGTAATTGTTAACTTCTCATTATCAATCTTTCTTTTGAGAAAATCCATTGAATATTAAAATTTAATCTTTTTTAGTTCTAATCTTTAGCCCTACTTTCTTAATTTCATCTGACAATCTTAACAACTTTAACTAAAACTGAAGAATTATTTGCAAAAACCATCCCATCATTTGCAAAATCAAAATAATTTAAATAATCTGCATGTATTTTTATTCCCTTAGTTTCCCATTTTAATCCACAAATAACTTCTTATATTGGAGATATGAAATCATTCTGACATACATTCTACTTAATGTTAATCTTAGTATCAATATATAATCTAATCATTGCTGCTTCATTCTAATATTTCTTGAGGATAAGACAAAATCACACGTCTATATGTTGTCATCCAATATTTTAATTATCAAAAAAATGCTTCATAATCTACAAATCCAAATACAATGACACTCATATTAATTGACCTATTCATAATTTTTCCTTTAATATTTGAATGTAATCTATCATGCTAAAATCACTTTTAAATCCTGTGTTCTTTTGAAAGTTGGTTAGAATCCAAAGTTCACCATATGAAAGATGTAATAATCTTGTGTAAAGATTTTGTAAGGAGAAATAAATTTCAATATTTTTTTCATCACCATTTTAAATATCAATATTAATATTGCAAGCTTCCAATCATCTGGTATATTTTTATCATTTAGACATTTAGTATATAACTTTGCTAACAATTTTTTTAATTGTTCATCTGCTTCTTTTAACCTTATTAATAACAACTTCACCATCTTCAAAAACTTTTCTTTTTTCATAAATTTAAATGCATATCTCACTTCTTCATTTAAAATACTGAGCAATTTAGAAGATGTAATAATTGTGGGATATATTCTTTTTTTTGTTTTGTTTTATTACCATATAATTCTTTATATATAAAATGTGCTAACACGCACAAGCACACAAAGCTAAAAACAAATAAAGCAAATATATATTATTTTAATATCTATTCATTAAATGGCTAAGCGCTTTCAAGGTTCAAGCCCTCATAATCATAGCCATATTACAAAATATAATAAATTGACTTGGAGTGATGCAAATTTATGCAAATGAAATAATTATGCATTCCATTTCTTGGATATTTTGTAGCAAGAGTCTTTTCTATTGATGGCATCGCCATCTCTAGATATAAAGAAAGCTTCTTTTATCTTTCTTTTTAGATCATGCCGCTCTCTGCATACCACCACTGGATTTCCTGGTTGACAATCATGCCCAGCTGAAGCACGGTGCTGCGCAAAAACTGAACTATGAGCAGTGTCCAACAAAGCTTTATTATAAGAATAAGTGTGTTGCGATAGCCTAGTGGATAGAGAGACCCTAGTCTCACCATAATATGATGATCTACAAAATTTTTCAGGGCAGGCAATATTATAGACCACTTGAGGTGTCAGCGAGGGTGGGAGGCAGTCTTTGGTATTATTAATTAATAAAGCTTTGTTGGACACTGCTCATAGTTCAGTTTTTGCACAGCACCGTGCTTCAGCTGGGCATGATTGTCAACCAGAAAATCCAGTGGTGGTATGCAGAGAGCGGCATGATCTAAAAAGAAAGATAAAAGAAGCTTTCTTTATATCTAGAGATGGCGATGCCATCAATAGAAAAGACTCTTGCTACAAAATATCCAAGAAATGGAATGCATAATTATTTCATTTGCATAAATTTGCATCACTCCAAGTCAATTTATTATATTTTGTAATACGGCTATGATTATGAGGGCTTGAACCTTGAAAGCGCTTAGCCATTTAATGAATAGATATTAAAATAATATATATTTGCTTTATTTGTTTTTAGCTTTGTGTGCTTGTGCGTGTTAGCGCATTTTATATATTTTGATTTGCTTAGAACTACCACATATTTCATGGTGTCATCATTTTGGTAATAATTCCATCTTTTATTTTTATTACAGAGATAATTTTTCTTTTCTGTAACTTTTTTTTTCTACTTTTGACTATTATATTTTCTTATATCACTGTAAATTCTCTTTCATACCATTTACAAAACTCCAGACATTTTTTAATTCTTCTTAATAGATCGTTTTTAAAAAATTTATCATTAAATTTATCGTTAAGTTGCTGCATTTTTGTACTAACAATTTATTTCTAAGTGTATTATTATATTTAAATGATTGGGAAATTTTAATTTAAACTCATTGGAATATTTCTGAAGATTAGGAATATCAATTGTTAATAGTGTTTTTCTTAATACTTTTTGCTTCTTCAGTTTTGCATTAACATGGATTTTACATCTCACTAATCGATAATTATTTTCTGTCTTAAATGTATTAAGAATATCTTGAAATTTATATTTTCTGTTAATTAAAATATAATGCAATTGTATTGTATCTTCATTTGAATGCTTCCATGTTCATTTCGATTTACCATTTCTCTCAAAAATAAATTTCATAATATATACTTTTTCTGTGAACTCCAAAAATCTATGTCCTCTCTCATATTTATCACCATAATTAAATTTTCCCATAATATTTTCATCTTTTTATCATTTTCAAATTCTACATTAAAGTTTTCTATGCTAATTTTAAAATGTTGTTTGGGCTGACCAAAAACATTTTATACATTTATGTAAAAATTACTTATTTCTTCATCACAATGAAAACATGTGAGGGCTCAAGTCAGAATTATGAGAATTGGTTATCTAGAATTAATTTGAATAATAAACTCTGACACTCTGTCTGATATAGTATCAAATTCCACAATGCTATTTTTTCATTTTTTATTTATAATACATCCCACCCCACTTGTACTTTCAATATTTGGGTATTTATAATAAAGTATGCATCTACTCTTTAAACCATCTCTTTACTTTTCTTCTAAGTTCAGAATTGAACTATGCCACATTTAACATTAGACACCCTTTCCAGTTCGTGCAATCTTCTTTCAGTTGAAAATGACCTGCAGTTATGGGTACCGGCAACCTGGGAGAGCAATCAAAGAATTTTTATTACTCTCCACATTCAGCCCCCAACTGCTACCTTGGCTGTTGATTTTACTGTTTTTTTTTTTTTGGAATAAAGGTCATAATTTAGTTTTGTATTTTTCATGATTATAAATATCTAAAAAAAAAATATTCATTCACATTCACTCTCCTTTCAAAAAATTCAAGTGATATTTCAGTTAAGAATTATCATGCAACTGAGAAGAAAGACAATGGAGTTTTTTTTGCTCATAAATTCAGATATAAAGCCCATAAATCTCTCCATCTTAATAAGTTTTGGTGAGTAATCCATCATATTCATTTACTGTAGTTTACTGATCTATAATTACTTATCTCAAACTTTGCTATAATTGATTTCAAGGTTACAATGAAATAAGTAATAATAATAAAAAAGATATCTATAATTACTTATATGCAATTTTTTGTTTAAAAAAAAAAAAGTCACTCACTGTACATAAAGTTAAAACCAATCTGAAAAATATGCTATATTAGGTTCCACATATTATGACTATTATTTTTTTCTAATATTTAAATAAAAACAATAATATATTTCAATGATTAAAAAATATTAATGTTATTAAAAAAATAAAATAAAGAAGAGATTTCTTGAAAAATATTAAAATGAGAGAGAAGCTTATCAATATTTTATAGACAAAAAAATCTGATTTTTTTATCCCATTTCATATTAAATTTAGCTTTATTCTTAATAAAGTACTAAAAAGTTTTTTTAATATTCATTTTTAAGCGTTTATTTTATATAGCGCTATGTTTATAATTGTAATACATTTAAAGATCAGCCTTTCAAGCTATTGTGCATGCGCTTTTTACGAGTGTTAATAATAAATGAATACTTTCATTCCCAACATGAGATATAATATTTATGAAAGAATAAATGGATTCTTTCATAAATACTATATCTCGTGTTGGGAATGACAGTATTCATTTATTATTAACACTCGCGCATGCACAATAGCTTGAAAGGCTGATCTTTAAATATTCATTTTTGAAATATCTTTTTCTAACAAATATGAAAAGAAGTTAATGATAAACCAATAATTTATATATGTCATGGTGGTAAACAAAATAATGAGAAGACAAAAATAAAATACTAATGCCAAAATCTTTTATTTCAATCTTGGCTTAAAATTATAATTTCATTTATTTTTATACATAATAATAAAAAAAAATTAAATCTATTTAAGAAAAAATGCAAAACTATTTAACATTTTCTAAAAACTATATTGAAATTAATGAAAAAAATCATTTAAGGATATAAGATAAAAAAACCTCAAATTTTATTACTTGCCAAAAATGTATTTCTATTAAAATTACATTTATTTATTTATTTTAAATTCCAGTTAACTAAAGAAGAAAAAAAATAATTAAACATGAATATTATTAAAAGATATAAAAATATTAATAATTAAAACATAATTCTTCAAAATATTCAAATAGTAAGTATAATAAACAATTAGTAATTCTAGGAAAGTTTGTATATTTATAAAAAAAATATGAAAAAATAAATATATTACATATTTATGTATATGTGTAAAAACATTCAGTTTCTTTTAAAAATAAAGACAGAATAGGAAGAAAAAAAAAGCTATATACACACAAGGCATAATAATGGAATATAAGAAATTTATACTCTTCGTGCATTTTTAAATATAAACACTTTTTTTATCAGAATAATGTTAATTTTAAAAAAAATTCAGAAAAAATACATATTAAAATTCAATCTACTTAAAAGAGAGAATATATTAATCAACATTAATTTTGATAGAATATATAATAAGAAAAAAAGTGCTAGATAAATACTTCCAAATGCAGACAGCATAGAGAAAAAAAAAACTGAATAGAATTTGAAAATATAAATGTAAGCAGTACATTTAGAAAAAGTTTAATTTAAAAGTGAAACAAGTTCAGAAAAACACAACATATAACTCACAGTAAATGTGTTCAATAAATAACATTCAAAAACTTGATTTACAAAAAATATATATATGCATAATTAGTAATGATCAAAGAATTAAAACAATTTTAAGTACACCTGGGTCTCATTTTACGCGATAGATAGGTTCCTCAGAAAACGCACGCAAAAGAAATCGCACAAAAATAGACATAACTTACCTTGAAAAAGGGGGGATATGGACTGTGATTTTTCAAAAAATGCATAAAAGCAAAGCACTAACGTAAAATTACTTTAAAATTCACGCAAAAAAAAATAAGGAAATAAAATATGACTAATAAAAAATTTTAAATTTGAAAAAAATTGATACAAGACAAACTTTTTTTAACTATAATATTTAATTTTATTCAAAACAATATATTTTTATGCATAATTTACAGTACAGTAATTTACATTTTTATACACATTTTAATTATTATTGCTATTTGCCGATAAACAGGTTCGTTTGCAAACTGGTAAAAAATCAGATTCTTCACAAGAGGAAATACAACTAGCACCAACTTCACACTCATGTTGTGTTAATGGTTTTCTGGTGACAATGTAATTAGTAATTAATTTTTGAGAGGATGATCGCAATATCCAGATTTACAAACATTTAGCTCTCGTTGGAATTTAAGAGCACGTTCGTGATTAGTGTCATTAATAAGAAAATAAGTTGCCAACTGATTAGAAAGTTGAAGACCTTCTCGAATCATTTTTGCAGTGAAAGGAACAGGTTCCACTTCTGTTTCATTATCTTTTTCTACACTGCTGAGAAAAATTTAATTTAAACTAAAAAACTAAAAATTAAATTCTTATTTTTGTCTTTTAATTTTTTAATTTTCAATTCCGTTTAAAAATCAAATTTTGTTTCACATCACATTAATTTCAGGTCACCTTAAGTAATTTTTAAATTGTTAATTATAATTAAAAATCAGATTTTAATTTTTAATTGTCAAATTTAATTGTGCCCACTGCTATTACTCACCTTTTAAAAATAAACTTGCGGACACTAAATGATTAATAATTGATTACGTTCTTTTTTAAAAAGCAAAAACAGAATGTGATTTAAAATGCAAAATTAACACGCACAATGTTTGAACAAATTTACATTATAATCTTGTAAAATTTAATGTGTGTACATAAAATGTGGAAATCATGATTTTAATTTGATTATTGCATAAAATCTTACTATTATAAAGCACTGAAAATATTGAAATTATTAAGATGAAAGTTGAATTCCAATAATGTGCTATTACTTTAAATATGACGCAAGTGCGCGAAATTTATTATTTAAAGTAATAGCGCATTATCAGAGTTCGACTTCCGATCTAATACAGTGTTAACGCATAAAAGAAAACAGCATACAAAAATATTAAGAAGAAACATTAATCGCGTAACTTCAAAATCGCGTTAAATAAATCCGCGTAAAACGAGACCCAGGTGTATTTATTTTTTCAGAGCTCATCATTGAAAAAAAAATGATTAAAAAAAGGTTACAATGGAACTGCAATATTTGCTACATTTTGTTCCAAATCTTATCATATTGCAAATAAATTCTCACATTTTGTTGATAAGTTTTGATTACAATAGAATGCATATCGTTTATTGAAACTATACAGTATTTTCAACACACACACATGTATATGAAACACAGATGCCTCTTTATGTGTGTAAAAATGCATATATAAATTAAAAGAGGACATCTACATGTTTACTTTGTATGTTTACTCATTTATATTCATTGAAAAAATAAAAAACATACTGTGCATATATTTACTTTTAAACACAATTGAACACACTCTAGATCAGGGGTGGGCAACTTTTGTGTTCATAACATCTACTTTTTTTTAAAAAGATGTGTTGTGATCGACTTGTTGTCATAGGCATAGTCTAAGTGGAGGGAGGTGTGAAATACATACTATTTTTATATATCTACCTAGTAAAAAAATAATTATTTAACGGGCGAAAAAACTCATGTCCAGGGGAATTAAAGCAACATGAGTAATTATTAACAATATTTCTTAATTCAAATTAGCTACATTAAGTCAAGATTAAAAATATTATTTTCAATAATGATATGGCTTAGTGGACTTCACCTATCTAGAATTGAAAAAAAAAAGTAGAACAAAAACAAAAATAACATCTTGACTTAATTTGTTTCAATCATTAGTTACCTGACAGCTCTTGCCAGATTGCCGTCACGATCGACCAAAATTGGCTTTGCGATCGACTGGTGGATCACGATTGACTTGTTGGACATCCCTGCTCTAGATGATATCTTTTTTCCTCAATAATTTTTTTTCTATAAAAACATAATGAATAGTTTTGTTGTCAGCAGATTATGATCTTTCTGTTTGTTTTGATATTTAAAATTTGTACCCGCTTCAGAATTTTTTTTAGTAAAAGTTTCATATACTTATCTGAGTCCCTCCTGATTTCTCCACTATTTCCTAAGAGCAAAGTTGATTGGTAGTTTCCATACATTATATGGAAGAACATATGTTGGTGAGACCAGTCATCCTATTGAAAATCACTTGCAAGAACACAAACTGATGATTAGAAGAGAGAAAACAGATGTATCTAAGGTAGCAGACCATGTATATGCCAATGAATATATATGTTCAATTGAGAAAATACAAAAATATTGAATAGAGAAAAAAAGGGACAAAGAAAAAAATTTAAAAGAGTTGCTCACATGATAATGGCAAAAAATCCCATAAGCCAATCTATTGTGACTATACATAATGTATGGAAACCACTAATCAACTTTGCTCTTAGGAAAAAGTGGAGAAATCAGGAGGAACCTCATAGATAATTATATAAAATTTCTACTGACTGTTGCGTTTGTCAGGATGGCTCACTTGGTTAGAATGTTCATTTAAAATTCAATAGTCAAGAATCTAAAAATCCAGGTTTGACTCCCATACTAGTATTATCATTGGTCAGACCAGAAACACCTAAAGAAAAGGTAGAATAATAACTCTCGAAACATTGTGCATAGCTAATCTGTGTGGTGCTATTACTAACAGTTGAATGTATTTGGAATATTTAAAAAAAGTTAAATCGGTCTAAAGACATTCAATACCCATATTAGATGATGGAAATAGTCCGATTTAAAAATACAACAAGTTTTTTTTTTTTTTTTTTGGTAGATAAATATAAGAAATCATTAAAAAAATCTATGATTGTCAAAAGTGAGCATATTATTGGTAGCAATGTCATGTGAATGCTCAATTTCTCAATGCAATCACTTTATTTATTTATAGAAAATATCATAGCAACATTAATTGATGCTGACATGATTGAAAATAGGTAATCTGTATATTTAACATTTCCTAAGATTCATACACAATATTTTTATCTCTCATTGTATAGATTTACAAAGGCACGTTCAGTAGTCATCTCATAAACGAAGATAATGGTAAAGCAGCTTATTCTATTCAACCACAAAGTTATGACTGAAGACGCATTTACTTATAAAATCTTAACCTCTCTTTATTTGACAAACAATAACAGAAATAATTTCCACAACATAATAACAAAAACAGTATTGAATGACCCAGGCAAAAAATTCCTCCCCAAATTAGCCCTTAATTAATATTTGGTAAATAAAAAATGCACATAATTCTTAATTGTGCATATAATTATTTTTTAAAAATTCTAAATCTATTTATCTGGTTTTGAATTTTTACTTAATGGTCTGATACAAAAAATCATTCTTATCCTCAGTAAACCTGACATAAACTAAGCGATAAAAATGATTTGAAATTCTATTATGTAGCAATATATCAAGTTGTATATTGATGTATTTTGATAGTTATTACACAATATTGGTAGACATTATAATACATATATTGCAACACTATATGTATATGACCTAACTGTCATATGACATTATTAATACAAAAGGTATAAGACCATTTAACTTATAACTCATGAATAATATTTCATATAATCTAATGAATACTTTCTTTTGATATATAACTTTAAATGGACTATAATATTATTTTTTTCTGGTAGCTAATAAAAATGAAGTCTATGCATTGCTATGCTGATTGATCTTCAGGAAATAAGGGTGTGCATTTACTTTTACTATTGCATAGAGATTGGTGATACTATGCTATTCAAAAGTCTTAAAATTATTTATATTCATCTACCTAGATGATTTATTTTATTTTGACCATAATACTAGTATCATTTTAAAAAGAAATAAAAATATGCAACATTTAAATGTTATTTTGAAGATACAAGAAAAAGTAATAGATTTATTATATTGTTGATTCAAATATGTAATCTTTCATTAGATTTCTTTTATTGCAAGCTTTCATTCCTTTATTTAACATATAAAATATAACAAAAGATTTATTTATATGTGGCACATTGAATTAAACATTTTAATAAATACATCTCAAATATCAACCATTTCAAATATTTAGTTTTATGGATGTCTAATACTTCTTTTTACATGCATCTGTAATGTGAATTTAGATTACTATAGTAATAAATCATTTTAAAATGTTATGGTTAATTTAATCTATTATAAATAAATAACACGTTTTTAAAAAACTAACTCAATAAACTTTTTTTTTTAACCCTTTCAGAATGCTTAAATAATTAGTTCTTAATATGATCTTTAATGTATCTTTCAATCATAATAAAATAGAAAAATAGATTCATGTGTTTACTTATATGAAAAATTAATTATACACATACAATTTAAAATAAATTTGGCTATGATTTAAAATCTATATGACTTGCAAAAATATATTTCATAAGCTTGCATTTTGTTTTGATTCAGCTTTAAACAAATTGAATACCCAAAAATATATAAGATACTTTTAGCTAGGTAACCATTTTGATGGAATCAAAATTTTAAAACATAAACCTTTGTTTATATGTCCTTATCAAAAAAAAACTAAATATATTTTAGTGCTATGAAATTAATCATAATATACTTATAAATATAAAAAATTAGTTCCTAATTTTAGCTGTTTATCATTTTGTTTATATTGTCTTGTTATAGTATTCTATTAATATTGGCAAATATAAATAAATATTGCTAAATAGTTCTATGGTAGATGTATATCAACAGAAATAAATAGAGAAATCATGTTGATAATTCTATAAATTATTTAAATGAATTTTGCATGTGGTAATTTGGATTATGAAAATATTACAATTGACCATTATTAATATTGGCTTCATGTTGGATATATTCAAATTTTCATTTCATTCTATATTTATCTTCATTGTAGTATTTATTCAATGGATTTAAAAGTAGGGCATTTGTGCTTTCTACTCATTTTATGATTTCCTATTACCAATACATAAAAAATGCTATAATAAAAGGAAAGGGATAAATATTTCAGAACTTTCTATCACTTTAAATACTTTCAGTTTTTATATTAAAAAATCATATTTGGGAAATGATAATAACAATTAAAATAATAATCCCAAATAAAAAGTTTAAAATACTTAAGTTTAAATCATTTCACATGCTTAAATAATTGTCTCAGTCATCAGATTCTAATTTGAGAAATCTGTCATTCTATTCAAGAATTAAAAAAAAGTTTTCAGGTCAATGTGAAATAAGTTTAAAATATTAGATTCTATATTTTAAAATATGACTATCCCACTCATACATCAATCTTTCTAGATAAAATTTTAAATATATATAATATGTGTCTATCCATATTTGCTTCATTTTTAAGCAATTGATTTAACTAAAACTTTTTATTGTATGTGGGTGTGAATGGATGCAAATAAATTACATTTAAACATATAACAAATTCAATTCACTTTGGATTTAAACTTATTCTTTTAGTCTATGTGATTTAAGTATTGAAAATATAATAAGCAACAGGTGATTAAAATCATATTTGTTTAAAAAGAACATTTTCTTTATAAAAGTAGTAATTATAAATTTTTTTAAACGCACATTAATTATGTAAGTAATATTTACTAAGGCTAAAACCTCAAGAATATGCGTGTAGAAATGCGATAGTAGGAACCTCTACAGGTCTTAACCACAAGCTTATGTTTTGGAAGAAAAGAGAGGGTTTGCGCGTAAAACTGCGATAGTAGGGACCTCTACAGGTCTTAACCACAAGCTTACATTTTGGAAGAAAAGGGAACCCTCTCTTTTTTTTTCAAAATGTAAGCTTGTGGTTAAGACCCGTAGAAGTCCCTACTATCGCATTTTTACACGCATATTCTTGAGGTTATAGCCTTAGTAAAAATGCGATAGTAGAGACCTCTACGGGTCTTGACCACAAGCTTATGTTTTGGAAGAAAAAAGAAGGGAACCCTCTCTTTTCTTCCAAAATGTAAGCTTGTGGTTAAGACCTTTCCCTCTTTTCTTCCAAAACGTAAGCTTGTGGTTAAGACTTGTAGAGGTCCCACTATCGCATTTTTATGCACATATTCTTCAGGTTATAGCTTTAAAAAAGTAAATTTATTTTATTTTAAGTACATAACTAAGTAGCCAATTCCTTTTGTTAATTTATTAAAACTTAAATCAAAACAACAGAAAACATTTATATCTTATGTCTTGCAAAAAGAAAAATATTCTGTTTTGTTTCATGTTAAAAATCTAAAAACTTTTAATTATGTTAATAGAATATTTTCTTTAGTGTTAATTTTATCTTTACAGCAAAAGTTTTAATTTAGTAAAAACATACTCAAATATAAATATTGAAGCAATAAGTTATCAACAGATGCCCAGAAAAATGACCTGGTTGTGGAAGGGAGGGGGTAAGTTTTTTATAGTAAAAATAAGAAGTTTAGTAAAGATCAGCAAAAATAAATTCCTATTAATACTTTTAATTAGATAGTCTATTAAAAAATTTCAATAGGAGAATATTCTAGAAACCTTTATTTAGATTTAATATAAAAACAGAGAAAAATATAATTTAAGGATCTTCAAATCATTCACTGCTGGAAGCTATGCCCAGAAAGCCAAAAAAGACAACACATGGAATAGTGGAATAAAAACTGCCTATCCCTCCAGTCAGTTGTTTCCTGGGTGAGTGTGTGCCAGTGTGAAATCCATCTGCCTCATTATTACTAGGAAACCAGCTGTTTATGTATTGTTTAAATATGTGATCCATTTGCAGTAGCTTTACTAAGAGCCCCAAAAGAATACAGTGCACAAGAAAATACTTCTGCTATAATATAAGTTTTCCCAATTATGAACTAAATAAATAATCAAATATTCTGTAAATTAAAAAGCTCCACTCACAAGATAAAACATTTCAAAGTATCCTTAGAAGTGAATTTTTAAAAAATGTTCAGCCAATTAAGATGTTTAAAGCTGTCTGAAAAGTATACTAAAAAAAATTCTGAAATAAAAAATATAATCTCTAGTGTAACAGATGGGGTTTGAATACAAAAGATAATGCAATATAGAGTGTTAATTGCGAGTGTTGATATGGAGTGACTGTGTATATGTGAAAAGATATATATAAATAGTCATTCGAACCCTGTTACAAAGAGTGTGAAAGTAATACGTAATCTATTAAAGGATGGACTGTATGCTTATATAAATATAGTTGTATGTGTGTTATTATAAAGTGTGTATATGTATTAACGGTTATATGTGGGATTGACGAGAGGCAATTATATACCGAGTTGTATAAATTTGTTATTAGTTGTACATATATATTTTGTTATTCATTAATGTTCTAAGTTTTACATTTTAATAATATTGGCGGTAACATGTGTTTCTTGATGAATTCGTTGGGCATATAAAGCTACAGAAATAAAATGAATTAATTGCTGTGGGCAGTTTCAGTTAATGACTCTGTCTGCAGAGTCTTAGAACTGGTTGAGTGGGTATTTTAAAACATTGGAAGATCTCGTCAGCGGCGTACGAATATACAAGGGAAAATGCGAGGTTAAAGAGTCTAAAGAAAAGAACTTTTTTTCTCTCGGTTAAAAATATAATGGTGATTAGAAGGAAAGAGAAAGACGTGGCACGGATTTTGGATTGGATTAACGTATAATTAATTAAGAAGTTTTATTAATATTCCCATCGAAATGTTGGGGTAATTAAATAGTGTGGGTTTCATTAGATCGGCCCAGTGGATTGTTATTGTAGAACTCACCTGAATCGGATTTATGAAATTTCACTGTTTAAAATTATCAAGTGTAATGGCGACGAAGCACATGCCATTAGGACCTCTTAAGCGAGTGAAATCATCTACTCCACCTCTACGATAACTTATTTGTGTATCACATTGCGGACTGTTTATCATCCTTAGGATCAACAAATATCAATAAGGCCAGTATTTCTTTAGAATTATAAATGTGCGGACTGTTATCTTTGACCACGTGGACATTCGATCGTAATTAAGGTAAATTGACCCTTTCTCTATGTATGTGTTCAATAAATGCGTAGTAATGAAGGGACTCGTGTTACTTCTATATTAAATACTGTAATAAATCTTTGTTTAAATAAAATTAAAAAAACAAACAATTCTGATGTGTAATTACGCTCTTTCGTTGATATATATATGAATCACATATGTGTGTATTGGAATAAATGGGTTGTGCGCATGAATATTAAGATATGTATATGCGTGTATAAAACTTAGAATTTGATGGTAACTAGTGTAGTAGCATATAGCTTAATTTTGTTATAACTTCTGGGCTAGAGTAATAGATTTATAAACAGGTAAATTATAGTGTAGTATACGTAGATATATGTGACGTAATCAGGAATTGTCTTTGCTTTGTTCTCTCATTATACCATGTTCCCCAGACCTTGAGAGATAGACCTAGTCTGGATGCGCTACCCTAGATATATATATATGTGCAGAACCCTTATTTATGTTTTCGGTGAGTATAATTCTTATCAAAGTGTAAGATTGGTGCTTGAGATAGGATTTAAACCATGCTCATAAATATACTTACTCGAAGCTGCGGGAAAGAACGTATACGTGAATGAATTAAGAAACAATAATACGGTTAGACGCTTACACTAGAGAAACCATGCAATCTATTCATCAACATAACTTTACTTCTGCATGTAAATGATAGATCATTTGTGGACTATCACCATAGACTGTTGCCATAGGAAAAGTGTTAGTAACATATATATATATGGTTTCTACTGATTTAGTGCATAATTTTCATATAAATACCTATATTTCCTTAATTTTATTTTATAGTATGCTTGCAATTTTCTGTTTTAGTAACAAATTTGTCCTTAATTAGTCCCTATATTTATGAATATATTTTATATATGCATTGTTGAGCAATAGGATGTTTATGCAAGCGTACTTAATAAATAAATTACAAATAATAAAAACCATATATAGCAGCTATATATATATCAATAATAATTATATATAAAAAGCCTTTTTGAGCACATGGTTTCATGCCATTTCAAGTGTTAGTCATCTATTTTAACTTTAATCAATTGTTGCAAATATTGTTTATTTTCAATAATTGATTAACTTTAAAACAGATGATTAATATCTGAAAAGGGCACAAATCATGTACCAAAAATGGCTTTTAATGTATAATTATTAGTATATTTATATAGCTCTTGTATATGATTTTTAATATTTATTATAATTTATACAAAAGAACAGCATAATGGATTTCATTAATTTTTATAATAAAAGTTAACCCTATCAAAAAACCACTATTCATATTGTATCTTCTTTAGAATAGTTTTGTTTATTATCACATACCATTTATAACATCAAGTACTTAGGGGTAAAATTTCAAATTCAGTTAAAAATATATAAACAATATGAATGGGGGGGGGGGGGATTTAGAAAAAGCCATTATATATATAATCAATTTATTTAAATATAAGTTTTGCCTATTATAATAGCCATGATAGGATTTTTAAAGGTTTTTTTTTTTTTAACACTGATTTAATCAACCACAGCAAGTGTTAATGAATTTCAAATTTTGTAAATTATTTTCTGGCTACATATGTTAAATTGCAAATCTACAACAGTTAGAAAGAGTGCATAATGTTAATAATCATTGGATGAACCAGGACTTATCGAAATGGGTTATTTTAATTATTGTAAATTCTAGATTATAGTCAAAGAAGGATTCCCCAGGGTGTATGATAAGCTCTTATTCATATATGACATGCAGGTCACATATAAATCTTGAACTTACAAGCCAATCACTTAAGATTTAATAAGAAATTTCCATTAATAATTTCTTGCCAGTCCATACTTATCTTCCTGTATTAGTTATTTAATAAGATGAATATTTCCTGTTGTATCTTTATAGATGAATACCCAATGTGTCTTTTCTTTCTTGTATGTTCATGCAAAGGTTGGCATACCTTCTATATTTTGATATTTAGTAATCTGGTATCACCTCTCACAGCTTAGTGAATCGAATTATTTATATATTTTAGCAGTATACTTGAAGTTCCATTCTTGTGCCTGATATATTATCTCATAAATATTTTAACTATGAAAATGTTAGGCTCTATAGATTATTTTGTGATTGTATTCACTTATATATGTGGTTATTGATATATATTTCCAACTTGACTGTACTGGGCATTTAGTTTGTTTATAAATATTCCTGGGTAGAACCACATTATCCATCCAGAGATCATTGAAATGCATAATATAAATAATGACCATGTCTTGTGCACAGTGCACATCATAATGTTAACTTAATGAATTTATAAAGCACATTAATAACTATAAAATAGCAATGCTATGTAGACTGAGATAATGATTATAGTAATATTTCTCGGTCTCCTGTCATGATAATTTTACGAAAATAGTTCAATTTACCTGAGAGGGTCAGCAGTAATTTATATTTAAACTCTGACCGAATTAATGACAATGTTTACCTTAGACTTTAAATATCTGTTCAATTCCTAACATGACATGACTAAAATAATATACCTTAGGGAAAACTAAAAGTGTGGTCAATTATCCTGGTTCAAATCCCAAGTGAGTAAGGTACATTGATTTTGTACCTGCAAATGATATGCCTTTATAAATTTTTTTTTGTTTGTTTGTTTGTTGTTGATATTTATTATACGAATAAAATAACAATATATCCATTACATATGTATCTTTAATTATTTACCATAATACAATGTATTTTGTAATTTTATTTAGAATTTCTTTTATCTCTCTGACCTAGAGGGATATAAGAGAAAAATGGTTGGTAACATCAAACGCTGTAGTCAAGTAAAGATAGCACATGAGTAGCAAATAATGATGTTTGGCTTTGTATTCTTTGTAGTAATGTTTACATCTTTTATATAAGTTGTACATATACATATAGTCATATCCTAGTCCTTAGGATTGACTTTGCCAGAGTGTACATTTTGACTGCTACAATGTATATTTTATATTGGTTCAGGTAATTAAAAAAGAACTGAGAATTAACAATTGGGTTGTTTGCATTTCATGATGAAGTTAAAAACATTTTTGTTATTAACTTAATTTATTGCTTGTGAAAAAAATCATAAAATCTTATTTTCTTTTAGATTCCATGTTAATAAATTTCTATAAAGTAGTTGTGGATTTACCAATTTTTATTTTGTAAATGCACACCACTAAAAATACATTCATATATATTTTTATTGGCTCGTGATATGTTTTGGATTGTGTATGTGTTATTAATTTGTTTTAATATTCTGGTAATATTAACTTGCAATATTTGATTTTACCTAAATTAATTATTCATTTTCAACAAATGTTGAATCATTGCAGGATGAAATTCTTTCTAAGTTTAATCCAGTTTCTACAATCTTAACTTCTCCACATCATATCAACAAACTGCCTTATTTCATTAAACCATTTCACATGTGATTTTTTTGTAGGTTATTTACGATCTCTTGAAATTCAATTTAAAATTTCAATGGTCCAGCTATTACCATCTCTTCTAGCAATATATCCCTCAATTTCATTTCAATCTCTTAATTTTTTCAATAACATCAATAGTTGTTCTCTTACCCAAATGTTTCACTTTTATTCATTTTTTTGTTCCTTGCAACATACATATAGGGATCTGAAGTCTCTTTATTGCTCTTCTATTAACTATCTAAACCTCAGATTCATAAATAAGAATTGGTAAAATATGTTCAATTAAAAATCTTATTTTTCAAAACAGATGATTCCTTATCTCCAAAATTTTTTATAACAACTTTACAAAAAGTATTTGGTGGATTAAAATGGAAAATTAAAAAAATTAAAAATACATGAAGATTATTTAAATCATTTAGATTTTTTTTACATAATGTGATTATTTTTGTAAATAATACTTCAGAACTTCAGGAAATATTGCATGACTAATCAGATTAAAGTAAAAAAGTAGGTCTAAAGTTAATTATTTAAAAAAAAAAAACCTCAGAAAATGAAGATATTTAAAATAAAATAAATCAAAAAATTAAACATGAATGGAGAATTCTCTTAATGCTTATTTCCCAATTCTTACTTCAAATATTAATGTCTTAACTTTTTTTTAAATTTAGTTGTTTTTTTTTTTTTAGTATTATTATTGTTTTGAGTGTAACTGAGTGAAGTTTATAAAATGGGAAAGACATCTGATCATTTCAATAAAATTTGAACACCTAGGAATATTCTAAAATATTGTATTATATATACTTTTAACAATAAGACTTGATGAAAATCCTATGGTAAATTGCTCAAAAGATCATGCGATGTTTCAGCATTTTATAGAAATTTGATTTTTGACTGTTTCATTCTATTAATAAAAGCTGAATTAAGTTTCTCAATTAAGAATTAATCCTAAAACCTTAAACTATGAATCCATGATCCTATCATTGTGCTAAATTGTGTAAATCACAATATTATCTTAATCAGTATTGATAAGTTTTGAACATTATTTTATACAAATTCAGCTTACTAAAAACAACTTTCCATTTAGTTTTTAATTTCTGTCTAAATTATTTCATTTTATATGAAAAGTGTAATGAATATACAATGCAAAAAGCATGCTTTGATTTTCTTGAAAACAGCACTTTATTTTTAATTTATTGGCACTTTTGATGACAGTAGTGATCTCAATTCCAGCTTCAAATGATTGACAAAACATTTAGAGTAAATTTTGAACAGCAAATGATTAAAAAAAAAAAAGATTGTTTGAAAAGCATCGGCAATTATTATTGACACTGATTAAACATTCTATTATAATGTGCACTGGAAAAATTTTTGGAAGCCAAAAAGCTTGATCCCTTGAAGATCACTTAGCAGGAAAAAAAATGCAACAAATACTAGCAAAATAAATTTTAAAATTTAGTTATCAATATAACTTGCTAAAAAAAAGGCACACTTCAATTCCATTCCAAGCTCATGCATATAAATCAAAATATATATTTCCTATATATATATAGCAAACATAAATCTATTTATATAATTATTTTACTATCTATAAATGAATTAATAATACACTATAAACATTACCAATTATGTAAATATTATTAATGTTGCCAAGGAAATGATTAGAAAAACTTCTAAACTTCAATCAACTTAAAAATAAATACAAGATGAAGACATAAAATAGATTACAAATATTTATAAAAATAAAAAAAGAAATTTAAAAAGCCACTGATTTCCTTAACATTACTTCCAATAACATTGGTATAATTGTTTTATTACTAGACAGAAGATTTATCTAACTGACTCAAGAACTTTCATGAATATTTCCAACTAATTCATTAGTTTGCACAATTTTATAAATAGTTTAATATAATAAACATCTCTCTCTACAAATAAAAAATCTTCATGAATATCCATTTGAAATAAATTTTTTGCCCACAAAAAATGTGTATGCTCTTTGGTTGTCCTTTCTTCGAGTAAAGCTGCCATTTTAATTACTAAAACCATGCACAACTGTTACATAAACTTGAACAAAGATGGATTGTGCTATCAACCATCAATACATATAGATAAGTCATTCCTTGTAATTCATTTATTGGCTTTCCCTCCTCTTTATTCTTTTACGAATATAAAATTTTCATAATAAAGAATTTAATTTTAAGTAATTAAGATAAAAATTAATTTTGAAATCTTCAAGTGAAATTAATCTTCATAATTATTCTACATTACCACCCCCTTTCCAATTCAAATTTTTACAGAAAAAAATAATATCAAGAAAAATTAGAAGTATTGTCTTAATTTTTCTGTCATTTTCCAATAAAAAATCCAGTATGTACTTTCAACTATTAAAAACCTAAATAGCAAAAGAACAACTGAAGAAATATTTTTTGTCCTTAGATTTTATTTAAAATTTAATTTCATTAGAATAATGAAATATACAAACTTAATACATCAGTCATAGATTAAAATGAATATAGTATTTTAAAAAAAAAAAATATTGTAGGTCTACACTAAACATGGCATTATCAGCTTATAAGTATTAAATCACTTTTAGTCAATACAACAAGTAACATCATAATTTTCAAGTTACGTATTTTAATAATGTAAAGCCTTCATTATATTAAAATTAGTTTGTGGTATGAATTTGGTAACTCAACAACACATCTAGTATTTTTGTTTGTTTCCATGCCTAAACAAATCACATTTTAGACAAGATCATAAAACAGTTTTTAACAAATTTGTGTTTACACCCGCATAATTTGGGCAATGAATTTCAAATTATAAACATCCACGTTCAGGTTAAGATTAATGGCCATCTACACAGGCTATGCATGCACTTTTTATACATTCGTTTCCATCTTTTTTTCTACTTTCAGGAAAGGGAAGTTTTATTTTTCTACAATAAAAAAATAAAAATTTTACAATAATTTTTGTGATCAAGTATATTGAAGTTTTTTGTCTTTCTCTCATTTTTTTTGATAGTTACTGGAAAAACATTCGCAGCAAAATGGAGCTGGGATAAAAAAAAATTGCCAAAAAATAATAGATAAGCAATTGAAGTCTCACATTGGCTCCAAAGAGATTAAATGGTATGATGTGGAGAAGATACACTATGGATCAAAGTATCTGGATTGAACTTGGACAAACCTTCAATCTTTTATAAATCTAAACACAGTTGAAACTGATAGTGATCTTATACTGAATAGAAGCAATCATTACTATTTAATTATTAAGTTTTCCTTTTTTATTTTATTTATTATTAAGTTAAATCAATTTGTATATATCCTAAAAACAATTATTTATTTAAATTAAATAATTTAAAATACACCTGGGTCCCATTTTATGCGGATTTTGAAGTTATGCGATTCATGTTTCCGCTTAATATCTTTTTATGCAGTTTTCTTTTATGTGATAAAGAAGTTCATATTTCACTATATTTATTAGATATCAAGAAATATAAATTATTAATAACTTATTTTGACTTGAAATACTTTTTTTTTCTTCAAAAATATAATGTTATATTAGCAGCTAACGTGAACGTGGTCTGAAGCTATTTAGAAACTTAGCTTCTAGGTAAACAATCTACTTATACTTACAATACATTCAAATATCAGCCTTATGCTATATAAAATAAATGCTTATTTACTTATACTTACAATATAAAAATATCTCACTAAATATTCAAAAATTTTAAACTGTTAAAACATGTTTCATTAGATATAACAGAAATAAATAAATATTCTTTTAGATTTTTAAAAAATACGTAATCAGAAATAACAAAGATTCTGTAAACTGAAAAATAATCTTTCTAGAAATGATAACTTATAATCTTTTTATTTGGATTGCGATCTCATTTTTTTTAATATTTATAGAAACAAAATGTGAACATTTAAAATTTATTTCAATAGTAAACAAAAATATCTGTCAAATTTATTATTTTTTTGGTCAGTAATAATCATTTAATCATATATTTTATCATTGATGTGCGAGACAAAATGCTGAAATCTGAGTTTGCTGCAATGAACACGTTCTTACATTCCGAGAGCTAAATAGTGGTTGTATGTCTGTGTTATGTATGTGTATGTTTATATTTTCTTTTATACACGTATATACATGGAGAAACTTTTAGACAGAAAAAAGTTATAACAATTTTTATTTTCTACTTAAAAAAAATGTATCTTTAAAGTGTGTTTATATTTTTTTTTATACACATATGCTTTTAGACAGAAAAAAGTTATAAGTAAAAATATTTAAGAGCTTGTAATTTCTACTTAAAAAGAACTTATCTTTAAAAGTTTTTACTTGTAACTTTTTTCTGTCTAAAAGTTTCTCCATGTATATACATGTGTATAAAAGAAAATTTAACCGTTAGTCATTATTAACACAATTGTAAAAGCGTGTTATATATTGTAACCTTCCAGATTGGCACCATGAAGGAATGAGGGAAGTTCATATTGTGCCAATAGTGGTCAGGGATGCCTAATAAAAAAAAAAGATGAATTGTGATATAACTTAATGTATAATTCGGTTGAAAAGCTCTTAGGATGTTAGTTGGAGCGTACCAATCATTAATTTTTTTTTTTTTTATGTATATCTAATAGTGAGAGAGGGGAATGGATTGTATCAGGAGTTGTTGGTATGAAAGATAAACTAGGGAATAAGTATTATTTGTCTGTAAGGCCCTGATGAGTGCTTATTCATTAATTTTCTAATCTATTGTTTAATGCCATTCCAAAATCTAACTTGTATATGTGGGTGCAGGTCCATTCACATCATTCCACACTTCACACCTCATTCATATTTCTAATTATCACTCAGAATATCCATCTTGCAATAACATTATTTATTTTGCCATAAATATTGCTAATAGCTCAGTCATTAATAGACCTCTGATTAATGGACAGATGCGCACACACACACCATCAGCTAGTATGATTTTTTTTATTAGTTTATTGCATAAAATCTTTCATTTGAAAATGTAAAAGCTATTTATTTCATTTATTATTAGGAAGTATTTGTAATTTAATATATATATTTTTTTCAATACTCTATTCCTAACATTTTTTTTTACAAGTAATAAATTCTTGCATATTGTTGGCCTCATTATAACTTTAAAAAAAAGGAGGCATAGTTAAGTAGAGGGGGAACTTCAGAAAAGATTTTAGAGAAGGTGAAATACTTTTCTTTTTAAAAAAAGGCAGTAAAAATAGATAATTTATATAATGAACCTAATATTTTCATTAAATTCTCTACTATTCCCTTTACTAAATAAACTTCTCACATACTACTCAAGCATAAATGCCAATGTGTAATAGTGAAGGACACAGGATAGGATTGTTCAATATGGAAAGCTAAACTTTTAAAGGTACACCAGCTCTGGCTTTTATTGATTAACAATTTGAATTTACTTTTATTCAAAATGCATGGATATTATATAAAAAAATTGCTAATACAATTTTGCTATAACTTATTTATAATAAATAGTGTGATACTGGAAATACGTAAATTAACAATAATGATAATAATTGGAGAAATTACGCTGAACTGTTTAATAAAATGTTTTATTGACTCTCATTTAATAAGTTTTCTATTTTTATTGTGTAAAATAAGGCTGAAACAGAAAAATTATTCATTCTAATACTTTATATTATTAGAATAGCTATGTATACCAAATTACCTTACCATTCACACCTAAAAATGAGTGATAGAATGTGTGATTTAATATTTGATAATTATTTATCAGAAAGGTGCATAAGCATGGATGATTGAATAACCCTGAACTTAACCGTTATTAAAGTTTATTAAATGCTGGAAATTTTAGATGGAACAAAGTTGAAAATAACGTGAATCACAAACATTTATTTGGATGATCTTGTTGAGCTTTGGAGATTTTATGACAAATAAATTGATTCAAATATGTGCAAAAGCTGCTTGTAATGTCTATTAGGAATAGAGATTATTGCTGTTTTGCCAAATTCATGTTTATCCTACAGGAGTAATGTTTATGTTTTAATGTTTGTTTATTCATCATTATCATTGTGAGCTATGTATACATTTCTACTTTTAAAATTTCAAGTGTGAACTAAAAAAAAAAAAAAAGAGATAAGGGAAACTTTTATTTTAATGATAGAAGATTTGACATGTATTTCTTCCCATTGCATATGATAGATATGTAGATTTTCTTTTATGTTTAGTTTGATATTAATTTGAGTTATTATTATGTATTTATATGCCTAATCTCCTCTAGAACATCTCGGAGATTTTGGTATAAATTATACCAAACGGGTAATATTTTCTTTTGTTGTATTATGTAAAAATGTTATATTCCCGTGCTCATATTATTGGTGCAAATTAGTGCTTTATCATTATTCATTAGTTGGTAATGATAAATAGATACATGGAAATATTTATGCCAATATTGCCAAATGGTCAGGCTTACTTGATAGTATTTACGTTAATTTGAAATTCGATGTTCATAATTTTTCATAGGTATTAGATTCATTTATAATTTAATTAATGCTAATATAACATATTATTGTCTGATGTGATTTTGAAAATATTCCATACATGATCATATGTTTGCATGTGTTCGCTATCATAAGCTATTTTATAAGAGTTAGATTTATGCTTATTTATTTTTCTATCGGTTTCGGCTGGTGCTATGCGTTAAAGAGTGTGAAAATTTGAGTTTATCTGCTTATAGATTTGCCCTATATGAAATGCGTTAAATACCTTTTGAGTAAAAGAGGCAATTGAAGGGATAATCATGCTATTCAGATTGAGTAGCGCTCCCTTTAATTACTTACCTATTGAGCCGTGGGTGGTGGTATATTTCCTTATTTGATAGTATATGAAGCGATAATTAAATTCTTTAAAGTGAAGTAGTAGATGCCCCATTTATACATGATAAGATGGCTGGGTTCCGCACCATTTGTGTCAGAAAAGTTGGTAGCCATTATGTTGATGAATTAAGTTGATGTTTGGAGTTTTGTTAACCCTCACTTGCCTGTATGTAAATATTTATTTGTCAGTATTTAGTTCTCCCTCTTCATTCCACATAATTATCGTCATGTAGTATATGTTAGTTATTTCAGATAAATGTTTTAGTGTGATTTCTGTAACATACTTAGAAGTTGGATTAATAATTTAATGATTAGGTCATTGTACCATCCTTATTGTGAGGTTTATTCATTCCGCAAGTAAACTGATAGAAAATATAATCAATAAATGTGTTATGAATGTGAATTTATAAATGTGCACACATTTGGAGATATGATAAACTTAAAGATATTGAGGGAGACCATCGCTGGAATTGTAAGTTCTAAGTAGCTTGTCAAATCATATCACCCACATGAACATTATTTCATTTATTATTATTACTGGATATTGGATTACAAAATTTTACTTTAATATTTAATGCTAATTTTAATAAAATTATTATTTAATTTTATATAGTAAGTATAAATTTATGGACATATGGAAATAATTTCAATGGCATTAGTTGATTATTTGATACCGCTTTTCTTAGTTCATTGAGAACACAGAATGAGAATAGATGACATAAACATTGGTACATAAAGATATAATTATTTTGTATTATTAATAGTTTAATAAATAGAGTTGTAAATGATATTGAAATAACAGATAAGAGGAAGAGCCTCCAAATATCATATAGGATTTATGTAAATTAAATGTTATTTTGTCAAGATTGTAGTCAATGCGAAATTAATATTAAATCATCATCGATGTGTTTGTAAAAGAATGTGTCTTGTAATAAACGTTTGTTGAAGTAAGATTCCCTCTGAATTATTTTGTCATGTACGTTCGATTGACTATTTCCACACACATATGTTCAACATAATCTAATTGTATTACTTAGCAGTTTAATAGTATATGCCATCTATTTAAATAACACTGAATTAATTGATCCAAACATTGCATAATGTCAAGATATAGATTTTGCCTTGTTTAAAATAGATAATGATGTGAGATAAAAATGCACCCGATCTCTATCACTGTCTATCCTTTATTTCATTGCAGTAATTGTCAGTTTCACAATAGTTCCTCATTACGTAATTATCATCTTATAATAGGATTGATTTATTGTTCATATAATAGAACCTCGAGATTATTTCATCATTTAAATAAACATTGGTATAGCTGTGCAATCTAAATCAAATGTCTGTAGATTAATTATTGTTACAGTGATTCCCAAACATATTAGATGAGGGACGTGATTGGTCTGGCATGTACTTGGATGGTGGGAAAATTGAACATATGATTCTTAATTTAATCTACTAATTGCTTTCTTTTGATAATTAAGTAAATACTTATAATATAACTAAATAAACATTATATAATTATTGTTTATAAATGCTTCTCTCACCTCATTTGCATTCTAGATGACACCTATAACCCCCAACTGAGCTAAACTGTAGATTAATACTATAATAAGTCTTATCTATAATTAGAGACGTAACCTAAATTATACATTTTATTCTATCTTGTATAGAATTGGCGCCTAGGCATTTATATGTGTATAAGGTGATATAGGTGTAGATTGAAGAGGTTACAATATATAGTTGCACTAGTGGAAATGCATTCTCTAACAGCTAGACATAGGTCTGATTATCGCGAGCTTCATAAACAATTAGTAAAATCATCGTCTCAAAGTTTAATCACCGATTACATTGTCAATAAAAAACCATTAACACAGCACAAGACTGAAGCTGGCGCTAGTTGTACATCATCTTATGACGAATCTGATTTCTTACCAGTTCACAAACAAAACACATATTGTCAAATAGATGTAATGATTAAAATATGTATGAAAAAATGTAAAATAAATTACACATAAAAACATTGTTTTGAATAAAATTAAATAAATAGTTAATGAAAAAAGTTTGTTTTGTATCAATTTTTTTCAAATATTTGAAATTTTTTATTAGTCATACTTTGTTTCCTTTTTTTTTTTTTATGCGAATTTTAAAGTAAGTTTACATTGTTGTTTTGCTTTTATGCAATTTTTGAAAATTTTGGAATCGATCCCCCATTGTTCAAGGTAAATTAAGTCTACTTTTTTGCGATTTTTTTTAATGCAGGTTTTCTGTGGAACCTATCTACCATATAAAACGAGACCCAGATGTATATGGCAAATATATATTCAATTTAAAACATTCAAATATAGAAAAGAAATTATTTTCCTTTAAATACAAAACTTTCTAGTAACAGAATAAAATAAAAGTCTTCCAGAGACACTTTTGTCATTTACTTTTCTATTTAAAAAGAAAGTAAACTTATTACTACTTAATTCTGTTGCATTATATTAGTGAGGAAAATTTAAGAATTAAATATTTGGGTGATGGTATGAACACTGAACCCTACCGTCTGATGGCGCTCTTTTTCGCCCAATTCACATCAATATACCGATTCACGGGCCGCCTGTTTGTTTACATAATATTACGATAAAAGATTTTTTTTTTTCAACTGGTTTTTAATTTTTTTTCGTCAGCGAGAGTAAACCACCAAATTTTTTTTTTTTAGTCCACTCGGGTTTTTGTTTTTAATAAACAAATAGATGGTCTAGGGGTGGGTGTTGGTTTGTTTGTAAATTAACGACTAACTGTCCGTAGGTTTCTTTACATAATATTGCTTACGGTAAACCAATTTTTTTTTTCACACGGTTTTTTTTTTGGTTCGTTTTATTTAAGAAACAAACACTTTGTTTTTAGATGGTGTAGGGATGTTGGTTTGCTTAAATTATCGATTAACACTCCGTCGGTTTGTTTACACAAAAAAATGGTAACAAACACTTTGAAATAAAATACTAGTTTTCTACTTCACCTTTGAGTAGTAAGTAATTTACCTGCGCTTTACGCAAAAAAAGTGAAGCTTGCAAAGTATTATTAAAAGTTATATGGCTAAGCGCTTTCGGAGAACTTAAGTCTCCATATTCATAGCCTACATATGGCTAAGCGCTTTCAAAGAACTTAATGTAGGCTATGAATATGGAGACTTAAGTTCTCCGAAAGTACTTAGCCATATAACTTTTAATAATACTTTACAAGCTTCACTTTTTTGCATAAAGCGCAGGTAAATTACTAACAAACACTTTGTTGTTTTAGATGGTGGAGGGGGGGTGTTTGCTTTTAACTTATCTTTTTTTTTTGGTTGATGTTTTGATTTGCTGAAAGACTTCAACAATGTGGTACTTTTGAATAAACCAACACTTGGTTTTTTAGAGGGTGGAGGGGAGAGGGGTTGTTTTGATTTTGAATTGTCACCTTTTCTTCTTTTTTTTTGGTTAATTTATTATGAGGTTTTTTTTTTGTCTCAAATCTTCATGCTACAGAAAGCTTTATATGATAGTGAAAAGTTCTTCCTTAATTTTTTGGGCCTTTAATTTTAAAAAAAGACAAACAGTTCGTTTTTAAAGAACACTTTTATGGTACTTATAAACTAATCGGGCTTGGCCACTTGATGGCGTTCTGGTTCACCAAAACACCTAACAAATGCTGTTTACAAGGCCTTCATTATGGTTATAGAAAACATCTAATGTTTGTCTTAGCCATTAGAAGGCCGTTGATGATGACGTAACGCAGAAATAATACGGCCTATTTCTGCTTCGCGACAGTTACTGTGAATCCACACACTTATCTTTCATGTACAGTTCGCTATATATGTGTGTGTAGTTTGATTAGTCAAATTTTTACAATATACGTTACACAATCTTTGTATTTGTAATGAATTTAAGAAACCTGACTTTAAAGTAATTTTCCAAATGGCCACACCCTTATTTAGAGAAGGTGTAATGTGAAAAAGCTTGCCGAGGGTATGTTAAAATGAATTCGGCCGAGTTCGCGTGCGAAATCTCGTTTTCACGTGAAATACCACGTAGTTCATAAAATGGCTGGCAATCGCGTAACTTTTTCCGCAGTTGCCGAAAACAGAAGCCGAGTATTTCTGCTGTCCAATAAAAATATACACGATTTTTTGTAAATTTCATAGAAAGCACATATTATAAACATGTTTAATAAGTAAAGAAGACATTTATATGTGTTTGTTGTTGTTTAAAAAAGTTTGAGTTTCTTTATTTTGTTTGACTACGGTTACAATATTGATATTTTTTATTTTAGCATTACAAACAACAGAACACTAACCCTAAAACTAAACCTAAACTAACCCTAAACCTAACCCTAAAACTAACCCTAAACTTAACCCTAACCCTACACAGTTGTTTTGTTATGTAGAAAGCAATAATTAAGCGAAAGACATCGCTAAATAGACATCGCAAAAAAAGTTCTAGCAATCAATCAATTAATAACTAAAAAGGAGGAATGATGATAATTTATCCAAAAACAGCGATTTAAAAAAAAAAAAAAAAAAGGTTGTCGTTTACTAAATACAAAATTAAAAAGGCATGAAAAAAAAAGTTGTAGAAATCAATAAATAACCAAAAAAAAAACAGCGATTTAAAAATCACACGGCCCCATAAACCGTACATTGTATTGTTTTTGACTGCCAACAACACCATCAAGTGGCCAAGCCCGATTACGTTATAATTAGCCACTTTTTTTTTTAAGCCGGGGAGGTGGGGTGGCGGGGAAGGTTTGTTTTGATTTTTAATTATCAACTTCTTTTTGTATTTTCTTTTTGAACATTTTATTATGTTATCGCACAGTTCTTTATTATTATTATTTATTTTTTTTTTGGTGGGGTTTTTTGAATAAACTCTTAAACACATCTTTTTTTCTTTTTTTTTTTTTGGTATAATAAAATATTACCTACTTTAACTGTTAATGAAACTTATCAAATATTACCTACATACTTTATAATCATGTGAACAACAAAAACAACAACAAGTTTCCCCATAGAATAATTTATTGAATCAAAAGAAATGAAACTTTGGACAAGTTGTGAAGCAAAACAAGTTAAAAAAAAAAACAAACACCACCATTTACGGGGGCATAAAAAACAGCAGCCAAAACTAACATGCAAATAAAATAACAGGGAAGCCTCAAAGCTGTAAGTAACGGGATTTTAGAGCCTTCAAACCAACAACTTTCCTTATGCAGATCTACATAGCTACACTTGCATGAGTTTCTCTTTCTGGGGAAACACAATATTACGCTTCCACTTGTGTGGCCAGCCAGCAATTCACTCAGCTGTGACCAATTCAAACAACTTGCAGATGACCTTTGACAGTTCTAGCATGGATTAGTGCGTAAACGGGCATTTGTGCACGAAATCAGAAAAAACTCTGCTGAAAAGAACCTTTTCAAGTTGTGTGCAGTTGAAAAGTGTAGGGAAATGTGTATGATGACATGATAATTCTTAATATGAAATACTAATTCCACTACGCTTTCTAAAAAATTTCCGACAATGAATTTTTGCAGAGTTTCATCTCTTTCAAATACGGCCATCATCAAATCAGACCATAGTGAGAGTTCAAGAGCGCTCACTTGACGAATATTGATGCAATGCAATGGACACAGCATTTCATTACGTAATCGTAAATACATCACCCTCAGGCGGCCTGTTACAGCTCAAAAAACACCTCTTGTACTGTCAGCTGTAAGTTAAGGCCGCTAAAATGGTATATTGATGTGTGTTTTATGAAAAACAGCGCCATCAGACGGTAGGTTCAGTTTTCATACTATTACCGATATTTGTTTTAAAGATTGAAATATTTTTTGATTAAAGATAAAAGAAATGAGAAGGAAGATATTATTATTAAAATATTCCTAAAACTATTTATTTAATATTTTATTTAAGTACTTTTCTGAAATTATTAAATAAAAATTATTTTTTAAAATGTTTCTCATTTTAGCACTGATGCTCAAGATCTTAAAATAAAATAATTTTGTTAAACTTTTTCTATCTTTAATTAATGATCTTTTTCTTAAAGCAATCGTTAATTTAAGCAACTTAAATCTAAAAAAAAAAAAAAAATGACAAAGATGGATTTTTTACCTTCAAAAATTATTTTAATGCAATCTTCAAACATCAACAAAATCTTTAGAATTTCTTTACATTCCTAAAATTCTTTTCATTAAAGTCTATAAATATTTTCTATGCATATGAACATACTTTTCAGAAATCTCAAGTGCAATATTAGTAGATGTCAAAAACCTCATATGCACATACACGAATATATATGTGCTCCTTAGTTAATTTAATAAATTATCTGCAGAATAAAAATGTGTAAGCATGTTAGCAAATTTCTCAAACACACATGGATTATAAATAATAATAATAATAATAATAGCTGAATATAATTTATTACCAAAGAACAAAAAAAAAAAAAAATGAAACAGTGAACCATGTTTATGAATACAATAATCAGTTTTATATAAGTGAAGTACATCTTGTACTATGATTAATAATAATATTAAAATTGTTAAGTGTAATTTTAACAGAATATATTATTGAAATAGTAAAATTAAGAGTTAAAGCTTTACATCATTAATTTTCACATCAGAAAAGTAAAAAAAAAAATTGTTTAATCAAACTAGTGCAATTATTGTGCTTATTCTGCTGCTCAAATATCATATGATCTCCCAAGCAAAAAACCATATTATTATTATTATGATTTGATCAACCTTTAACTTTTTATTGTAAATTTTTTTTAAAGAAAAAAACTCAAAATTTTGAATTTACTGATTACAAAATTCATTCACTTATCTCTTAAATTTCTTTTTTCGTAAGCTTTTAGATAAACAAAATATTTTTTTCTCTTCTAAAAATTTTTATAATAAAAACATTCAACACAAATAAGATTAGTAATAAAAATGCTTGAATTTATTCATTATTAAAATTTAAAATTGACTTTCCTGAAGACTTGTGCAGCTCAGATGCTGGCTAAAAGTCTGTGTTGCAATAACTCTGATATATTGCCATTCTAGCAATGTAAATGCAACAATTATTTAAGATTCAAAGTTTCAGCTTAACCAAATTGATAAAAGTATTTTTACCAATGAATAAAGTACCAACTGAGAATATTATAAGCCTCCAAAAATAAGATTCTCATTTACCTCTTGGTATGAAATTTGTTTTTTGTTTTTTTTTATGCAAAAAAAAAAAAAGTATAATAAAATTATTATATAAATAATTTAGTATGCTGTATATTTTTTTTTAAAAAAAAATGTACTTGATGGTATAAAATTGTCCAGTCAAGAATTACAGTGATGTCTGCTATTATAATGTTTTTACAAAAAACCCACTGTATAATTGATTTTTCTCACTAAATTAAGATTTGTACAACAAATATGAATGTCACAATGAATTCTAGAAATACAGACACCTTTGACTTTATTTGAAAAGCTTAATTATCAATTTAGTTCATTTATCTATTTATTTATATTGTTACTGTAATTATACATATTTTTTAAATTATTTTGCTGCATACTTATAATGAAATGAATCATGAACCTGAAAAGCAAAACTAGAAAGTTGATTACCCTTACTTAATATTAAAAAAAAAAAAAACTTTTTTTCAAATGAGAAAACAAAATTATCAGAAATCTAAGTATTGAACAATGGATAAATAAATGAATACAAATGTTTTAAGGAATGACATTGACTAACAATAAAATACATGTGCAAAAGACAATTCAAGAACTTTCTATTTTATCACTGTAATTAAATGTACATCAACTCAATTTGTTTATATTATCAAAATTTGTCTATGCCTTTTAAATATATAAGATTTTGGATATATTTATTATGGAAAGTTGGAATATAGCTTTTACTAGGAAAAGGTTATCCATGCTTTTCAAATTTATTGTAACGATCCGGAGAATTCAACTTAACATATCTGCACTACGGGCGCCATCTAGGCATTTGAACCTAGAAAAATTTATAGAGTAGGCAGATACGTAAGTCAAAAAAAAAAAATTTTTTTTTCCTTTTTTGCATCCGGTCATTAGCCCATGTCACTAGCTCAGTGGAATAGCAGAGATTTAAAAATATAATATAAGAATATATATATAAGAGGAATAAAATAAGCCACTGCCAGTAATTAACATACAAACATTTATTTATGCACATATATATAAGATTTAAAATTATTTTAGTATTAGTTTTACATTTTAACATTTAACATTATTTTTAACTTTACCTTAGATTTTAATTTCTATTATAAGTTTACATTTTAATTAAGTTCGCACAGATGGGATTATAAAAGCTTGTTTTAATATGTTGCTATAGATCGGTTACATAGATTTCAACGGTCAAAAACATTTCAAAATAAACATAAACGATCAAAATACAAAATTATTGATTACTGACAATTGCATAGGGAAATATAAGAAACCCTCTAGTATTCAGCATAAGATACTTGCATTGTCACCAATAACTTAAAAGACATCCGAATAAATACATTTTAGATACTCACCGTTAGGTATCATTATTTATCGAATGTCTATATATTTTGATCAAATATGAAAACCCAAAACATACCTAACCGATAACCAATCCATGCAAACGTCTATAAACAACTTAAATTTAATGCATTTTTGTTTAATGTCGAGTATGAATAGACTACATAGATTTGCATTTGAAAATAAACATTCGATCCCTATTTAACCTTAGCTAAAATCCGCAGTCAAACTGGCATCAATTCATCAGATATATCGATGTATTCAATGTAATACGGAATAAGGCAGCACCAAAAAGATTAAGAGAAGACATTGACTCTCATCAGATAGGAATATTACATCTATCTAACGAGAAGAACAATAAAAAAACTCCATAGAAAGGAACTGCGTTCTTCGTCTTATAATTCCTTCCATAGGCAAACGGGTGAGTGCGGCGTATATATAAACGATTCTGCCAGTAGCGAATCTCCGACTACATCTACTAACTACACCAATATATCCAATCCATTGACCCAATTTAACAACGACACAAATAACCTAAGATTACCCTCCCCTAATATAACTTTACAAATCTATACAGCCATTCATGCCCGACTTAAGTTTAACATTTATATAATTAATTTAACGGAAAAAAAAAATCATGATAAAACTTAAAGAACAAAAAATAAATAATATAAATGGAAATGATTTTAAATATATATAAAAAAAAAAAGGAAATACATCAAATAACATTATTAATAAAGAATTTAGTTTGGTCAGATAGGATTCTATTGCATTATTTACTAAAAAGTTTTAAAATTTAGAGTTCTTATTGTTTCAAGTGAATATAAAGTTCTTACGATTTTTAAAACGTCCAACTTTATCTGTTGCTTGCCATGAATGTGAATTCCCATGCCTTCCTAACGAGGTTAATATTCTGAAGGCCGATTTATTTATCCATCCGGAGATTTTTGCTTTAACTAGTCCTCAATGTAGAAAACGATAGTTCATTTCTCTTTCTTTCTTTCTTAGCAGAACTGAAGGGATTGAAGAGTGCTGTCTTTTCAATCCCTTCTCCTTCACTTCAGCACTAACACCTATCTGTCACATCGTAAATAATCTATCATTAACTAACTAATAATTTCCAAACTTGTCCTTTTATATTACTTTGAAAGATTGACTTAACATTACGTCATCGATGTGATGATCCTTTTCATTGAGGTCCGATTTCCCAATGGATTTATTTCATTTGCTAAAAGTTTCTATTGTTTTCCTATCTGACCGATGTTTTTACATTTAAATGCCCAAGGCTGGTTTACATTTGACTAATTAAATTTATCATTTCCATTTCTGATTAATTAACCTGTTTTCCAAATCAAAGATATATTTAAAGATAAATTTAAAGATATAATTTTATCTCCAAATCTTTTTAAAATTTAGTTTTAAAATACTTTTTCTTTAATAAAGTTTTATTTTAATAATTTGTCATTATCTGTGCGATTTAATATATACGAGTTTAAGATGATATTTAATTTCAATTTTTAATTCTTAAAGAAAATTTTTAAATGCGAACTTTTTAATTTACTTTCATGTTTAATAAATAAAATAAAAAACAATGTAACGAACGTCTGTACTCGTTACATTATATATATATAATATAAAAAATCAAATAAGTTTGTATTTTTTTTATATTTATATTTTTGATTTTGTATTATATATATTTTTGTTTAAATGGTTGCATTGTACAGTAATTTTGCTATATGCTATGAGCTTGCAATGGATTTATTCTTAAATACATAAATTTCAATGTAAGTTAGAACTTGCAGATTCTATAATGATGATAAACTTGTAGAAGCAATTACATTCACTATAACAGACTTGACTATAGTAATATTCTTTAACAAAGCATTTGCATATGAGTCATTTAAAAAATTTCCAAGTCCAAAAATACAATTATATTTTGTGAGCATAAAAATTAAAACTTTTTTTTTCTTAAATTATCTTCTTTTTTTTTTAACAATATTAAATATGTGCCAATTATTTGGAATATTTTTTGCCAATAAATATATATTAAAATAAAAATATTAAAAAAATATATCTTACGCTATGTTTATTTAGTACTTCAGTCAAAGGAAGTTAGGATGCTATAAATTATTATATCCAAGTAATAACATTTGACATTCATCAGTGATAGTCCATCATTAATTATCACATTTCAATATAATTTGCTATACCATCTCAAATTTAGAACTACACAATGAAACTACATTCATGTAATAAACATATACATATGATAGTTTGTATTAGCAATATATTGTAACTATCAAAATGTGTACCTCATCTGCAAATCACCCAAAGTCAATTTGCATGGGATCTCCACATTCCAACATCACAGAAAAAACATTTTGTTTATAACATGCTAAGATCAACTAGACAAATGTGACTCTCTACCATGTTCTTATTAAATTATTGATTGCAAAATAATGACAAATGCTAAAGATAATGAAGCACTATAATTTATTTACATATATACAATTTTACAATACACACAATAGCATAAATTGATTGACCTGTCAACTTATAAACAAGTTAGTACAATTAGTTATTTATGATTTCAATAATTAAGTTTATAGAAAGATCATATATGATATAATATAGTATAATACATTCTTAATTGTTGCTGAAGAGAGATAAATTTGTCACATAGACCACAACAATTACCACTAATTATTATTATTATATTTTTAAGATTTAATAAACCTACAGTTTGAGGATATGTTGAATTCATTAAGTATTTAAAAACCCAGTTTACTATAAAAACTTTCAGGCTAACACAGAAAAACATCTGCGTTACATTATTTATGATTATACAAATACATGTGAACTAGGAATAACCTATACGATAGGAATTTATTTCTATTGCATACTATTGAAAAGATACTCTATTGCATATTATTGAAAAGATACTAAGAATAAGAGGGACCAGCAGTCACAAATGGTATCATCTGAGAAATATATATAAATAAAGCATATAATATAAGGTAAAAATTTCTGCTACTGTGTACTACTGCTATAAGTAAAATAATGAATGTAAGTGACTGGGAATCACAGCGATATCACAATCATTTATGAAATAATAAAATATATACAAATGAATCATATCTATAAACAAAATAGTCCAAAATAAAGTTAAGCAATTCACTTAGACAATAAGCCCAAATTATCCTTTCCCAAATCTGGAGGACAGTTTGCTTAAAACTATTAAAAGAGAATAAAAAATTTATTCTGTCTATGCAGCTTGTTTTGTATTCAATCTGCAGTTCTTCAGTACCCTATATGATAGGAAATTATTTCTATTGCATACTATTGAAAAGATACTCTATTGCGTATTATTATAAAGATACTAAGCATAAGAAGGACCAGCAGTCACAAATGGTATCATCCAAGACATGTATATAAACAAAGCATATAATATATGGTAGAAATTTCCGCTACCGTATACTACTGCTGTAAGTAAAATAATGAATGTAAGTGACTGGGAATCACAGCGATATCACAATCATTTATGAAATAATAAAATATATACAAATGAATCATATCTATAAACAAAATAGTCCAAAATAAAGTTAAGCAATTCACTTAGACAATAAGCCCAAATTATCCTTTCCCAAATCTGGAGGACAGTTTGCTTAAAACTATTAAAAGAGAA
The DNA here is from genome assembly GCA_028023455.1 of Epiperipatus broadwayi. Classification (NCBI taxonomy): domain Eukaryota; kingdom Metazoa; phylum Onychophora; class Udeonychophora; order Euonychophora; family Peripatidae; genus Epiperipatus; species Epiperipatus broadwayi. The sequence goes on along the minus strand of JAQFVV010000032.1, from coordinate 2,695,126 downwards.
TAAAAAATTTATTCTGTCTATGCAGCTTGTTTTGTATTCAATCTGCAGTTCTTCAGTACCCTATATGATAGGAAATTATTTCTATTGCATACTATTGAAAAGATACTCTATTGCGTATTATTATAAAGATACTAAGCATAAGAAGGACCAGCAGTCACAAATGGTATCATCCAAGACATGTATATAAACAAAGCATATAATATATGGTAGAAATTTCCGCTACCGTATACTACTGCTGTAAGTAAAATAATGAATGCAAGTTGGCAATCACAGGGATATCACAATCATTTATGAAATAAAATATATACAAATGGACCTTACCTATTGTAACGGAATAGCGTTACATGGGATTTGAACCCAGGCATATGAGGTTATATTAAACTATAATCAATTGACGAAATGAATGACAGGAACAAAACTTTTAAAAAAGCGGTCTTGCTTTAATAATAAACGAGAAACAGCCGTTTCTAAAGCATGATCGCAGCTATATAAGAGTACCTGTCAAATTTATTGAAATAAAAAAGTAAGAGTTTTTTTTATTATTTTGTGTTTGTTTGTTAAGAATAAATCTATAATCATTAGTTGTAGTTTTTTTTTGCATTTTTAATTAAATAAAGAGAGGAATGACTAAACGCAAGTTGACATTTTATTAAATCATTTTGAACAAAAGGGGAAAATGAATAAATTAATTTGCAATATGTTCTGAAATTCCAAGCAATCTAAAATTATTTTAAATAGGGGTAATTAGTAAATGTAAAATTAGAGAAATTGAAACAATAGGCAGGATATGTGCTGGTACACCTAGATAAAATAAGCCAAATTTAGAAACAGAGGTGAGAAAAAGTGTACACTGCTATTGTACAACTCAGACTTCTGTCTCCAGCGAAACAATACCTGAAAAAATGGTCAAATTGAGTTAAATTCCAAAGTGGTGTAAACGATCCCAGAAATCACTGAATTGAGTTAACACTCGATGGACTTATAAGATGAAGGGACTCACAGGTGCATGGGAGTGATTGGGTGAAAAAAATTCAAGGTGTGAGGGCGGGAAGGAAGAGATCAAAAAGGCCGGACAGCACTTTTCAGAATCATTATTATTATTATTAGACTATTATTGATTATTATTAGACTTTTATTAATTATTATTAAAAAATTAGAACCAGAGAGAAGAAATAAATCTAACTTTTGTGTAGAAATCTAACGGAGATGCGTTGCTGAACATAAAATTCGCGGCTTGACCACCGGACCTCCGCGTCCAGCCCAGCTGATTGCCAATAGGATGCTCGTAACACCGGAGAAACTTCACATAAGGACCACACACATTTTTGAGACCTTGCAAATGGCCGGAATGCTTCGTTAAAGAAGAAACCATCGCTCAGGATCCCATTACAGTCTTTCTACGTTCCACAGGTAGCTATCTTTAAATTGTCGTATTCACTTATGCACCAAAATAAAATAACTTTAATAACCAGAACTATTAAAAAACATTATAAGCTAAAATGATAAAGTTACTCTTGACCATTAATGAACGATTCGAGAACCTAACCAAATAAGTTTGCCTACAGATTAACATTCTTTAAAAGATGTGCGAAGTCACCTTGAAATCTATATTTAAATTATCTCGGCTTGCCGATCATATACCTGCATTAATTGTTAGTAAACAGATTAAATAAAACATTTCTTTAACTAGTATTTTTTGTTATTAATTGCTTGGAATTTCAACATAAATTTATATAATAGGAATGAGTGCTATAGCGATCAAATTTGTTTGTATATGAATGAATGCATTTGATATTTTTGGTGTTGGGATTTGATTATATTTATGTTTATGTTTATTATGCTCTCTTAGATTAATATTAAGTTTGATTAATTGATTCTGTGGGATATAGGGCGGGCCCTCACATAATAAATATGATAAATCGTGATTGAAAGATCACATATCCGATGTAATTGGAAGGGTGATATTGGCTGTGTTCGTTTCTTGCTTCCGACTAGAGTGATGCACGGGCATGTTTTGTGATATAGTTGAGTGAGCTTATGCACATACGTGGCGGACTCTTATAAAAGTTCTCCTGGCACCTACTACTTGGATTCAATCCGAATTTACGTATAAAATAAATAAAGCGTACGTGTATATGTGTTTGAAATTATCTTCACAGAACATTATGTAATCCCCCGGATGCAAGAACACAGCAGATTCGTAATAGTAATGTTACTGAGTGAGCGGTAGCGAGCTCACGCACACCGGGCGGCTACACTATAAACAAAATAGCCCAAAATAAAGTTACAACAATTCACTTATATCAATAAGTCCAAATTATCCTTTCCCAAATCTGGAAGACAGTTTGCTTAAAACTATAAACTATTAAAAGATAATAAAAAGACAATTTATTCTGTCTAGGCAGTCTGTTTTGTATCCATTCATCAAGCTACAATTAAATTATAATTTTGACAACTTTTTATATTTATAGATGGTGGCTGGTTTTAAACTACTAAGTCTTTATCAGCATGGCCAAGAATTGCAATTAAAAAAACTAATTACATTATATAAAAATTTACTCTTCTCTTATTACGATTTATGCAGACAAAATTGTGGCATGATTAAATAAAATAACAAAGTAATCCTTTGACATACTAGTTTATAAATAGATTTACAAAATCAATTAACAATACTTTATAATAAAATATTTTAGGAATAATAGAGGCAAATACTATTAGTACTATAATAATATATTTCAATGTTCATACTCATTCCCTTTCATTACTAAGAATTCAAGCTCGGACTTCAGGTATAGGTATACTTTTAGCAGACTTCAGTTGTTCAACCATAACTATTATGGCTATAGGTTTTAATCAGGCAGTATCAGATAGTAGTTTACTTCTTGATTGATGGCTGGTTTAGGCTTATAATAGACAATGTACTGTATCTACATTAACTGATGGGCTCCTTTGCATACTTCTCTATGAATCTTCAGCCTGCATTCTGCCAGCTAGCAAGAGTGAAGCAGATTGCCACTTCTCTACTCTTCCATTGTACTTTTCAACACCATGCACAATAAGTATACTGGAAGTACCATCAGAAAGGTCAATGCAATAAAATCAAAGCATATCAGCAATAATACTGCCAACAATCAAAGTAATTCAGCAATAATCATTCAAAGTAATCAATAATAATAACAATGATTTATAACTCTTATTTATAGTTCCTGGAATTGGCTTATCAGCAAAGTCGAATCCATTATGGCAATTCAATCCCTTAATCCACTGGTAGTAGATAACACTTAAACTTCATTTTGATCCATGTCTTATTTGTCCAATCATGACATTTACAATTTTTTTTATCTTTAAACGGGATTACCAGACTAAATTATATCAAATACTTATCCCCTTAATTAACCAATCTGGTTATAAGAATTTTAATTACATTTTCTAAGATAATGTCATTTCCACTTTATAATTATAAAATACCTTTACTTTTAAAAAAATTATAATTAATCATACAGTATACATTTATCTGTACATATATATAATTTTTATTTATCAAATTTGGTGAAAATATTTACTTTAAAAAAGTCCTTTGAATTTTTAAATTACAGACTTGAAGCATATATAACTATTGCTTTAACATATATATGCAATTATCTTAATCAATAATTTTCAATTGATTATAAAATTTGAAAAGTATAATATAGAAATAAAATAAACAAAACTCATTTTTAAAACTTGCTTTTTATATGACTATAATCATGAAAAAGAAATCCAACGTTTTGACTCTTTTATAGTCTTTTTCAAGGCACACTAAAATAAAATAAATCATTAAATTAATTTCAGGTAAAATCTTCTCTCCTGAAACGCACATTATACTACCCTGAACCCTTTCTACAGAAAAGAATTATTTCTTTATTTGTATTTATCAGTCTTCTTAATGGTCATCAAGTGTATTCTATTTTTACATTTATTAATATATCAAAAGCCAACAAATAACAATCTTTTTTTATTTGAAACAGTTCTTATACAGACTTATTTATATATATTTGCATTTATCAAATATATATTTGATATAAAGTTTATGTACCTGTTCAATATATTCTGGACACCCTACATCATTAAGAATTTGTTAAAAAAGAAAAAAAAATATTCATGAGCAATAAATTAATCATTCCTTTATCATACCATTCAAGATGAAAAATACCTCATTTTAATAATACAAAAAAAATATATCTTTCTTAACATTCATTAACAATAGAATTATTATTTTTTTATTATAAAATATAGGAAATTTTATTTTGTAATTTGGTTACAACTCATATGATAAGTTTAAAAATAGGATACATTAAATGGTATTCAAAGAAAAAGTTCAATAATGACATATCCTGCATTACATAACCTAAGATGACTACAATGATCCACAGGAGCAATGGGAAGGGGTTTGGTATCTTGGAGATAGGTGACTAAGCTTGCATGATTCAAAATGTACAAAGATGACATCAAAGTTTTGTCCATGCAAAATTCACAGCATTACATAGATAAATCAGACCCTTCATAATGGATGTCAATGTCCTCATATCCAGGCTCAAAGATATAGGCTTAAGGATGGGGGCAATTAATAGTCAATCCCGAATGTATGCACTTAAACCAGTTTTTAATTGTTTCCAGTATAAGCAGTTTCTATCTGGATATAAAAAAGATTAGCCTTAGCAATCAACTTCCATGTGGCTTCAAAGATGTAGGGGGGACAACCAAATTCTGGTCTCTCTTCCGAATTTTTTTAATCTTTTCTATATATAAATCAAGCGGACGATCAGGATATAATTAAAGTTGAGCCAGCAATGGGTGAACCATAGCGAAAAATAATAAGAACGTTGATGAACGTATTTCTAGGACGGATCCACATAGTATGTTGTCAATAAGTGTTGATAATGTAGGCAGTTTGTTTTTTAGCATCGAGGCAAAGCGGTCTCTGTAGGGTTGAAGGGAAAGGCAGTGGCAGAGGAGATTAGTGAAGTTTTCTTCCTCTCTGAGGCATAGGGAGCAAGTGGAATCAATGCTTGAGTAATCTCGGTGGTGTACTAGGAAATGTTTAGTAGGCAAGGCGTTACTGTTAATTTTCAACAGAAAGTAAAAAAATTTAGGCTCGAAGAAATATCGCTTAAATTTCTTGATTAGCAGATGGTTGTTGAGTCGAAAAAGGATTGATCCTACAGAAACATCAGGGTATAGGATATAATATGCCTCCCAGCAATCAATTTTGTAGAGGATGGCTTATTAGGAATAGCAATGAATTTGGAGATATGAGGGTTGTCAGCCAGCCGGTGCTAACAGGGGGGGGGAGCTTGTCTGTGCGAGATATATCTTTAAAGAGCGAGGAGTTGGGATGCTGCAGGAACAATCTGTAGGCGGTGTTGTAGGAGTGTTGAAATATAAAGGTATCTACGGAGTGTAGGGGATATCCCATTGAGCTTTGTGTGTTTCTGTAGGCCTCTCAAGCTAATAGTTGCACTCCCCCCCCCTCTAATCAGATTGGTGCACAGTTTATTCTTCCTGATGAAGGGTTTTGTAAAGTTTGTCACAGGGGGGAAATAGGTTATTTTAGGAAATATTAGAAATTTTGATGAGGGAGGACTTTGCAAACATGGACATATAAACTTTGGAAGGGGAGGATGTAAGTTTCTGTGTAGATTGAAGTAGCTGATCTTGGACAGACCTCCTCATGGCCATAATGGATTCAAATATAAGGAAGCCTAAGAACTTCTGCGGCTTTGCTGTAAATGGGCCAGGAATGTTCTTATCAGAAGATAATTGCCAGGCAGATGACTTGGCCATATTAAATTGGAAGCTGGATTGATCAGAAAACTCCTCGAGCATTGATAGAAGCCTGGGAATTAGCTTTTTCGATTGAAGAAAAATGGCCAAGCCGTCCATATAGGTAATGTGGTGGATTGATGTATTTAATGCTGGGATATGTATGCCACGAAGAGATCTCTCAATTTGAAGGAGCAGTAGATTGAGGTAGGTGATGAAGAACAGGGCACTGAGAGGGGAGCCCTGTGGATGGAAGATGTGGTGAAGGGAGGAGAAATTTCCCATTCAGTGAGATGCACACTTCACAATTGTATAGAAGGTTCTTAATGATATTAATGATTCCAGAGGAAATGTCATGCTTATCAAGCAGGGTTAAAAGGGTGTTGATTTGGATAGAATCAAAGGCAGTGGAGATGTCAAGGTGAACTACCCCTGGCTTCGATTGCCTGGAGAATCTGATATGATCAATAATCATTTTAAAGAGATTGATGGCATCTGCAGTTGAATTGCTCTTTTTCGCAAATTAGTATTGCGAAATATGGGGAAGTATTTTGATTTGAATTTTGTTCTTATCGACTCAATGACCTTGACCATCAGAGAGGTCATAGAGATGGGCCGCAAATTCTCCAACAGGGATGGAATTATATTCTGCTTGAGGAATGGCACCATCGCTATGGGATAAAGTCCACTGATGTCTCAGACATTGGAAGAAAATATAATTTATTAAGTTGTACATGATTGGTATAGAGAATTTGGAAAAATGTAACAGGAGGAATCTAGGAATTGCATGAAGCCTCAGATGGGTGCTTTCAGGCATCGAAGTTAACTTAGCAAGAATATCTCCCTCCGTAATGCCAGAATAAATTTTATTTGTTATAGGACAACCACAATATAAAACTTTATAAAAATTGTTTTCAATATTGTAATGCACTGAAAGAATAAATATTCAAAAATGATATATTTTAATATACTTTAGCAATAGAGGTTTATAATTGTTTTAATTTATGCATAAATTGGGTTATGTAAAATCTATTAATTAAATAAGTCAGAAACTTAATATATTACTGACTTGTGACTAAAAGATAAAACTTAGATTTCTTTTTCTATTAATAAAAGTCATAAATTTTTACATGTTTTTGTATGTGCTGCAAAAGTATAGTTTGTAAAAGATACAAAAAGAACTAATTCTATATTTTTTGCTTAGCATACAATTAATATTTTCAAAATCCAGTAGCAAAAAAAAGAAAGAATCATTTACATATTTACTTAACTATATTTAGTTTATGAAAGTATATAACAATAAATAGAAATATGATTGAACAGAATTTAATATCTAACCTGAAAAATAATATAGTAGGAACAACAAAGAAGTTTTTATCACCTCTTTGTTAATGTTTAACTTCAAATTATAGTATGCATTATAAATAGCTTATCTGCAATAAATTGTCATACATGGGGGGGGGGGATCCTTATATATATTTAAAATAATTCATTACAATTATTATTTATAGAAATCTAAATACATTTAAATCCTTAATATACACATTCAGATTCTTTTTCACTTATGAATGGAATTACAATCATACAGAATAAATTGAATTTTAAATAAACAGATTAAAGTTATTAAAAAAGGTTCTATTTAAAAAAGAAAAATATTTTATTCCTGTTAAAAAAAAAGATTATCACAAAAGATATTTGAACAAATAGCAATTAAATAAACAGAGTAAAAATTATATATATAAATAAATATAAGGGATTTGAACTCAAGACTTTCAAGCAACCTTCAACTATCCATACCATCTCACATCACAGATACACATGACCATACACAGTAGAAAAGATAAATAATCACCAATATATGTTTCGTGCTGAACCAGCATTCATCAGTTGGTCCTGATTATCATCTCCCACACACATATATATATAATCAGCGCTCATTATATATATGTGTGGGAGATGATAATCTGGACCAACTGATGAGTGCTGGTTCAGCATGAAAAACGTATATTGGTGATTATTTACCTTTTCTACATGTGTGTGGTCATGGGTATCAGTGGTATGAGATAGTGTGGATAGTTGAAGATTGCTTGAAAGTCACATGAGTTCAAACCCCCAATATTTACAATTAAGTTCCAGGTATAAAAATGCTGTATTTCAAATCTTAAATATATAACTAAACAAAAATATGTCTATTAAATGTTTAAAATAAAAAAAACTGCAAATCTAAAAATTATTTGTATTACTGACTAACAAATGAATATTCTAATTAATTATAACTTTAAAAAATGAGAAAATAGTAAGCTTAATCTTAATAACAATTAAAGATATACTGCAAGTTGTATCAATCCTATTTTATATATAATTTATCCTATTTTAAGGTTTATAAATAAAATTTCTAGCAAAGGATATTTATTTAAATAAATAACAATAAAAAAAGGTTATATAACAATAGATTTATATTATTTAAATACATAAAAAAAAAGCTTCTTTTGACAATGAAATCTTGCTTTAAAAAAAACTCTTGTATTCAATAATATATTTGCTGTCATATACCTTTTTCAGTGCTATTTATTTAAATGAGGAATAAAAAAAATAATTAAAAATTTATAATGTAGCTCTAAAATTGAGATGCTAAAATAATCTATATTAAAACTATACTTCTTAGTTACATGACTTTCTTTAGGCAAAGAACCTAGCATACTTACAGAAATTGCAATAAACTGTTTTTCATTTAAAATTTATGCAATAATAGTAAAATACATGCTATCATTTAATCCTATAACTTCTTTCATTTGAATTTCCCATATAACATTAAAAACTTTTTTAAATCCACGTGTTACCTCTCAATATTTTCATAAGTATGAGCATACAAATGAATAACTAATGCAAATAACCAAACTGTAATGCTATAAAAGAACCTAACAAACCTTGTATAATAAAAATATGTTTTAACTTTTAAGTAAGAAAAAATCTATAAACTTTGATAAATTCAAAATCAAAAGTAACAGACAAAAGTGTGCTAAAGTAAAGATAGTAATTAATTTACCTGCGCTTTACGCAAAAAAGTGAAGCTTGCAAGTATTATTAAAAGTTATATGGCTAAGCGCTTTCGGAGAACCCAAGTCTCCATATTCACAGCCTACATTAATTGAAGTCCAGCGGTGATCTATGCAAAATTTATTCAAATTCTCTTTCACAACGACCACCCCCGGAGACGCAAAGAATGACCCCCCCCCTCGGCCCATTGCAGAGTTGTCATCTGCAATAAAGCATGCCTCCTTAATCTTTCGTTTTACATCGTTATGTTCAGTGCAAAGTGCCCTTGCCATAGTGGGTTCGAACACATGGCCTGTTGTTTTTTGGTGCTCGATGAATATTGATTTGTATTCAGTATTATTTATAGCTCTCCTATATAAATAATGATGTTGAGATGTTCTTGTTGTAATGTTGGCATGGGTCTCTCCATAATATGCCGCTCTACATCCCTTGGTTGGGCATCAAATCTTATAAACTGCTTGGGCTATTTGATCACAAGGTATGTTGTCTTTGGTATTGTTTATCATTCTATTTGTTGAAGGTGGGGTGTGGAATTCTAGTTGGAAGGACTCTGCAAATATTTTATAATATTTCCTAGCAAGTGATGGTATGTAAGGTAGCAGTATTCTGGGTTTATTGTTTCTAACTGTGTCGGTTTGTAATTTAGTTTGAAATTGTCTGATCTTTTTGTAGATGATGTTGTGTGAAACCCAACATTTTCTATTAGATCTTTAATATAATTTGTGAGGTTCTTTTTGTGGTCAGCTTCAAATTTACATAGTTTGTGATTTCTGTGCAGGAAGGGAGTCCAGCCAATTTTTGTGAGTTGGGTGAATTCGAGTTTGGATGTATAAATCCTCGAATTTCTACTGGCTTGACTATCATGGCGTAGGTAAATTGATGTGGATCTCTATGAACTTGAATATCCAGATATTTAACATTGTTTTGGAGATTTTCAGGTATCTTTAACAATTAACTGCATACCTGAAAACCTCCAAAACAATGTTAAATATCTGGATATTCAAGTTCATAGAGATCCACATCAACTTACCTATGCTATGATAGTCAAGCTAGTAGAAATTCAAGGATTTATACATCCAAACTCGAACTCACCCAACTCACATAAATTGGCTGGACTCACTTCCTTCCTGTACAGAAATCACAGACTATGTAAATTTGAAGCTGACCGCAAAAAGAACCTCACAAATTATATTAAAGATCTAGAAAATGTTGGATTTTCACACATCATCTACAAAAAAAGATAAGGCAATTTCAAACTAAATTACAAACCGACATGGTTAGAAACAATAAACCCAGAATACTGCTACCTTACATACCATCATTGCTAGGAAATATTATAAAATATTTGCAGATTCCTTCGAACTAGGGTTCCACACCCACCTTCAACAAACAGAATGATAAACAATACCAAAGACAAGATACCTTCTGATCAAATAGTCCAAGCAGTTTATAAGATTTCATGCCCAACCAATGGATGTAGAGTGGCATATTATGGAGAGACCTGTGCCAACATTACAAGATCATCTCAACATCATTATTTATATAGGAGAGTTATAAATAATACTGAATACAAATCAATATTCGTCGAGCACCAAAGAACAACAGGCCATGTGTTCGAACCCCACTATGGCAAGAGCACTTTGCACTGAATGTAACGATGTAAAACGAAAGATGAAGGAGGCATGCTTTATTGCAGATGACAACTTTGTAATGGGCTGAGGGGGATTGTGCTTTGCAGTCTCCGGGGGGTGGTCATTGTGAAAGAGAATTTGAATAAATTTTGCATGGATCACCACTGGACTTCAATTAATGTAGCCTGTGAATATGGAGACTTGGGTTCTCTGAAAGCGCTTAGCCATATAACTTTTAATAATACTTTGCACGCTTCACTTTTTTGCGTAAAGCGCAGGTAAATTACTTACTACTCAAAGGTGAAATAGAAAACTAGTATTTTATTTAAAGATAGTAATGTTTTTTAAGAAATTTAATTGAGAATTCATTAGTAGCCACTTGTACATCAATCTAGTCATGCTAATTCCAGAAAAACAAAAAACAAGTTTCCTTATAACTATCCAAACTAATTTGTAAATATATTTATGTAAATCACATGCTGGTCCTTTATTTATATCTTATAATTCAATATGTAAATCACATGCTGGTCCTTTATTTATATCTTATAATTCAATATTAATCTATTCAGAAGAATTTTTTCTTTCTGAAAAATTTGAATACTTTGCTTAATTGCAGCTCTCAATTATAATTTAGTTAACTATATACTTCAAACGAAAGCAATCAACACTGCACCTCTTTAGAAAATCTTGGAATCAATCTTCATAACTAAATAAAGTCTGTCTCCTCATAAAAAAACCATGTTAATAAATTTTTAGGAAGTATGCAACTATTTATTTCTGACATCCAATCCAATAACCATATATCCTTATAAAATTAGATTCAATATTATCAAAACTAGTAAGCTAAAGAACATGCTAAATCTTCCCATCATATTTTCAGAATCTTGCAGAATATCCTTAAATTAAAAAATTAGTCTTTTATATTACATCAATAATAGATTCTATGACACAATTCCATACAATAAATTTGACAAAATAGCCCAACATACTATTAATTTAGTTGAAGCAATTATATTAGTAGAATAAAATATACTATATTTTAATTTGTTAAATGCAGCAGCTACACATTTGATTCTAAACTACAACTCAAGATTCAAATCTGTCTTTCTATCTAAAATCTAAGAATGCTATATTTAAATTGATTCACATTCTCAAATTAACATCCAGTTAAAAGTTGAATTTTTTCTTCTGTCATTCTTGTGATGTTTATTGGCTAATAAAATACTGAATATTTGGAACATGAATTATTAGACCAAAGTTTTATAAATTGCATTCAATATATCATTCTTTAAATTGACAAAATAGTACAACTATTAGAAGATAAAGTTCTTGTTTTTACATTTCATTGACTTAAAGATACTAATTTTCATTTTAAGTCATTGAGAGTGATTTTAACATTTGCCTTCACCATTAGAATGATCATGCCAGAATATTTTTCCATTACTTATTTCATATACATTATATTTATGTCATTATAATAAGTTAATAGTATCTTAAATTTTTTTATTAAAATTTATTGGGAGGCAATAAAGTATGTTCACAAAAAATATCAAGATGAAATATTTTTAAAATACTATTATATATAAGTTTACTTATATACATGCCAATAATTTCTTTTTTATATAAAAATAAATAAATAATAATTTTGCAGCTGTATGAAAAAAATTAAAAGGAAAAAAACCTATTATAAATATATATTACAAATAATTATATGATTGAGTGCTTAGGAGATCATCTGAAATTCAAGCACTTTACTAGAAGCTTTAGCCTAATAGTTTCATTCAGTTGACAAAACACTTTTTTTACTTTCTTTAGTTGATAATTAATCCAGATACTTAACTTTTGAAACTGTCTCTTTATCAATGCATTATATCACACCTAAGTATAAATTTCTATCAGTCATTTGTTAGATAACAATATTTATTGAACTACATTAACAATTGAAAAAAAAAAAAGACAAATATATGAAAAATTATATTCAAGCATAAAATAAATAATTGTATGAATGTTTATAAAACTTCAATAAATGTAGTTAATAACTGGCCAATTAAAAATGAATGGAAAATTATATAAGATAGTTTATATAAAGTTGTATAATTTTTTTTAAATTTTATGTATTGTTATATTAAAAAGCTAATTTGTTTCAACCTTTATTAAATGTTTGCTCCAAAAGACACCAATGAGCTTAGTTTCAGGGATCTCTTATTTTTTCATGTACAAAAATCTACATTTACTCAAGTACTTTTCTTTATAAAAAGCTGTAAGATTCTTGTCCCGGGAGTCCCCCACAATTCCTTTCTTCTACTCACCAGAATAGCTTTCTTTTTGCACTCATCTTATCTGGAAATCAGAATATTATTCCATCTAAATTTATCATTAAATCAAGTGTTAATTTAAGACTTGTAAGATAGGAATGGTAACAAAAATGATTACAGTTAAGAATAGTTTGTTCACACATAAAGTAATATAAAAAATGCAAACACAAAAATCAGAAAATGTTTCTGTATTTCACACATGCACATTAAGTACATCCACTATAACATATGACATATTGATTTACAATGATTCATATATGATACAACTACAACCATTATCAAGCGCAGACATTGTAAACACTTTCCAAATTAATTATAATAGCCCTGGTTGGATATTTTTTTTAAAAAAAATTTCTTTAGGAGAAAGATTGATAATTTAACTAATGCTAAACTTTGATTATTAAAATCACTTCCTTGTTATTTTAATATTTTTTTTAGGAGGCAAAAACATGTTTAAGAAATCAAGCTAATTTTATCTTGAATATTTAAAAGCTACCATGATGAAACTCTAAACTAAATCAAGCATTCTAAATCTAAGTATTAAATAAAATAAGTACCTAAAAATATATAAATAAAATTATAAATTGTCTGATATATTGACATGTGGTAGATAAATTGTTACTCTACATAGATAGAATTACGTTTGTCAAAAACTGTATGGAAAAATACAAAAGAACCATATAATTTATATTATCATATATTTAAAGCATTAATGTCAATAATATTGTTTACTTATACATTCATTACTTTATAATTCAATATGTTCATTGACCGTCTATGTGGCTGACGATCTTAACTAGGGTGTATATTTGGAGTAGGGCTTATATTATAAGCATCCTAAAAAATCATGCTAAGGCTTATTTTCTGGTTAGATCTTACTTTGAGGGAAACATGATATTTTGTTTTATTTTATTTATTGTTATTTTTAATTCTATTATAAAATAGTAGATACTGTTCTATACACAATAATAGGCTATTTAATATTTGATAATGGCATTAAATCATAAGTTGATAAAAGTTTTTTATGTATAATTTATTAATATATTTCTTTTATAATAAGTATTATATATATATTTTTTTATTTTTTATAATGTATTAATAATGGAATATCACTATATATATTAGTAAAACAAATTGTGTTAATTGGTAATTAGTATTATTTTTGTAATGATGGCTCTTATAGCATCTTCTCAAAGTTTTTACATAAAAACAACCTACTGATTTATGCATGACTTTTTAAAATTTAACTTAGTGATCTTAGTAGTGCACTGTAGAACTCAAGATTCATGAATCGCAGCATAATTCCTGTCAATTCCGATGCTTAAACTTCATACAAACTTTTTAAACACCAAAACCATATGATTATTTATTTATTGAGCTTATACTGAAAGGTAAAAATATTATTTTCTCATCTTTTGCTTTGAATTACTAAAAATTTAACTTATTATGAGTTAACCACAAAGGACAGGTATTGTTTAAGTACTTAAATAAATGAATTGAGCTTCAATCTGAAAGCCTTTAGTTGGTCATTCTACTACTGTAGCAACAATACAGGCAAGATATAAAAAGTTGATGATTCTTTTAAATATAAAAGCAATCGTAGTGTGATCTATTCATGTATCTTACTGGCAATGTTAAAATATATAAATATCAGATGTCACTAAATAATAAATATTGTATTAACAAGAGAATAGAAAGAATATAGTACATTAAACCCATAAAAAAAGAGATATTATAACATTAAAGTTTTTTTTATTAGTCAGATTTCAGGAAAGCCAATGTCAAAAGGTGCTAAGACAGCATCAACCAATTGGTAAATTATTTTATTATTAATCTTATAATTAAAATTAGGCAAAAGCTGTTTATTTTAGAAATTAAAAAAGTATAGAAATAATATAAGGATTGATTATTAGTTTGAACATTTGAAATACAAATATCAATATAAATCTATATAAATTACTGATGAGGAAATAAATATATAGACAAATGTGATTCTATATATTGTCAAATTTTTGTACAATTATTTTGTATATTTGCTTACTTATGACTACTGTAACAAAATTATTGATGATATCCCAGTGTAGAAAAAACAATATTAATCTATTATGCTATGATTTTGAAATAGACAATTAGCATTGTACTTATAATTCTAAAGCTAAGTATTACTGATAATTGACATAAAATACTTGATTCTAATAAATTTAAGATTTAAATACAGATTTCACAATGAATGTTTATTCAAATTTCTATGTAATTCAGTAAATAATGAGCACAATTTATATATAATTTTCTTTAATATACTGCACTTTCTATTTATAAATATTATGTGTGCTATAGTGCAGGCATTTGTAAATAATGGACATGGTAGTAGTACAGACATTTGTAAATCATACTGAAAAATCTTATGATAGGAAAGTAATAATATATAAAATTAACTTTCAAAAATAGATATACATTTCCAAAAGAATACACAAGTATATTACTAAGATTAAATCTATACTTAACAGGCCAGATTGATCTAAAAAAGAAATAAAAACAGCAATTAAGTATATAATATGGATTTTACATTAGATTATGTGAATATATATATATTTGATAGTTGACATACCAGTAATATTGAGAATTCAATTTTCTAGATTATAGAAATAAAATTGCTTTCATTTCTTTATAAATATATTTAAGATTTCACTTTAAAAACAGATTAGCAATAAAAACAATTAATTTCAATACAGCACTGTGTTAATTTCACATATAATACATTAAAGATTCAAAATGGTAATGAAACTAAATAAATATAATTATTAATGTACTTAAATACAAATCCATTATTTTTCATGCATGTCAAATCTCTAGGAATGTCAATAAAATGAACCAGATAAACTTTTCTTTTGAAGATTATTCAAAATGCTTTAGTTATTTTATTCTCAATCAAAAGATACCATATCATGTAACCTATTAAGATAAACTTAAGATACATAGTTTAATTACAAGTATCAGAATTTTTTATAGATCTCAATCCAGACCATAATTTATCCTAATTTAGTTTCTGGGTAAGGTAGTGTATAAACAAATAAATAATCAAATCATGCTCAATTATTCTTAATACTATATATAATTTTGAAATTGTTTTCAAAGGCATTTTAAAACACAACTGCTTGGAAATAAATCAGCATTTACCAAAAACAAGTGAAAAATTAATATATCATTAAGAAATAATACCAGTTTTAAAAAAATAAAGCTCTCAACTTTAATAAATATGTAGTTATCCAAAAGAATAAGGGAATGTTATTTCACCAATGATTAATGTTCAAATCTTAATAATTTTTAGCTTGGTGAGTAATAAAGTGACAAATTCTGGAGCATAATTTCCATGAACTGTGGCCCAGTTTTGGCACTTGTGAATTCCTGAACAATGATTATTTATTATTATTTTTACTGGGGAAGTGTAATCGTACTGTATAGACACTAAGATAATCTTAACATTATTTTAATACAGCCCCAACAAGTTAATAAAATAGTTATTATTGTTTTGAATAAGTAAAACTGCAGTAATCTAATGAAGAGAGTGCAACTCCAATTATTTCTTGCCAACAATAAAAAAAGCAAATGACAAAAAGTCAGAATTGGAGATAGTTTAGAATTTAAGAGAGAAGATAGGCTGTAAACTATTAGAAGGTAAAGCATTCATATGAGCATTTTAATGAAAGATTTCATATTTCCTTCTAATGGCAAACTTTATTAAAATAGATTTTCAATTATTATTAATTCCTGGATTTCTATTTGATAAATTAATGTATAGAGACTTGAAACTTTGATTATAGTCTTTGTTATCCAGCTACATATTTAAACTTACTAATCTCCCTCCCTTCTCTTTTTTCATTATCCAACTGCTGTATCAATGATGGAATACCAGAATTAGATAAAACCAGTAAATAATTAAAACATAGAAAGGGCAAATATATAACACTATCTTTGAATAGAGTTTGAATATTTTACTTGCATATACTTGGAAATTATTTCAGTGATGTATTGTTTTCTGAAAAATCATCACAAGTTTTCAAAAAGTTATGATAAATAGAAAATGAAAGAAAAGAATTTTATTTCACAAAAGAGAAACTTTCATATAAAACAAACTAGCAATAAAAAAAGTGAAATAACTGAATAATTGTTAGTTAGATTTAAAAATATAAATATTACTATGTTGTTACAGTTATTATTATTATAATACATGTATATTTTAAGCAAGGGATAATATGGCCAGACAATAATTATTTGATAATGATCTGAGGTTGTTTGTCAATGATGACATCAGCATCTCAATTTTAGAGTTACATTATAAATATCAAGGAATCCTTTTTAGATCATTTCTAATATAGTAAAATGTAATTTATCTTTATCAAAATTCAGTGCAGTAAACAATTACTACTTTTAAAATCAGAAAATCATAGATATATTCATGAAAATAAATGTGTCAAAAGGAGAGGGAAAGGACAAATGGAAAACATTTGGGCAGAAATTATTTCTATTTGATCATTTCCTTTTATTAATGAAGAAATATATTAAAAGTTTGACATTAGTTCAATAGCAGGATGAAGAAAAAAGATTTGCAAGATTGTAAAAGTTGCCACTTATACATACTGGTGAAAGTGAGTGCCTATCACTTCAATCATGTGATTAGTTCATAAGAATGGAGATAATGCCCTGCTAAGAATTGCAGCAGACATCATCAGGGAATTGTTCTGTAAATATGAAAACTCCTCACCCCAAGAAATTTCCAACATTTTTTCACTCGCTTTATTATAAATTATGAATTAACAAACAATTCAGCGAATCCTTTAAAGCACATTATTTATAAAAATAAAGTCAGGTTATCAGATGTTTTAACAAATAATTTAAATTACGATTTTATAATTAATTATAACAAATATTATTTATCATTAAAAAGAACGGAACGATGGTAATAATAAAAACAAATAAAATTTAAAATAATTCAACGATTAATAATTCTTTTTATATATATATATAATTCTGTGTTTACTTATCTGAAAGTTTATGTTAATATAGATGAAAACTTACAAGTACTTTCCTAATTTATCACTGGTACCAAAAGTTAATTGCGAAGTATAAATTAACAATACACGAGAAGTGAAACTAATTAATTACGATTAACAAAATGAATAAAATGGGAGGGGGGGGATAGTATTTTTATTAGAAAAATTAATTTTAACACATTGTACTAATTTAACACAAAAGAAATTGAGCGTGTTATGTTAATAATCATTAACAGAAATATAAAGCAAAAATTCCACTTATCAGTAAAAAAATAAAATTACCTGTATCCATCAAACTGGAGAATAACCCTACTTATAATGTTCGTATCTGTAGTTATCAAATATTAAAAAGAGAATCCAACATTGGGATAATTTAAAATAAAAGCGAAAAATGGCAGCTCGAAATCTTCATCCTAAAGCTGAGGGCACAATCTAAGTCGGGAAGTAACATCGCTCTTATTTTTTTTACCCCCACAAAATAAAAAAAAATACTTCAGGGTGGATAAAAATAGAACACCTCCAGAAGATCTGAGGATACAAAATATGAAAAAAGATAGGGGTGAGACTGAAGAACAAAAATACAAAATATGTTTACACATTATAAAATAGCGTGGACGTATCCATTATTGTTAAATAGGGGTGAAACATCAATAAACAAATCAGGAAATGAACTCCAAGGTTTAAAAAAAAAGTGGAAAATATTGTACATATTTGTATACTTTAATAACAAAGCTGAATTGTGTGTGCGCGCGCGCAAGGATAAGTAAATATTAATTTAAAATATTCTAACATGCATTAAAAAAAAAAGTAAAGAATATAAATTAAAAAATTTCGAGTCTTTAAAATATTATTAATACAAAAAAAAATAACTTATGCTCTTTATTATTATAATAACTAAAAGTTTGCATAGATTATTTTTAAAAAAAGTGATTCAACTGTTCTCTAATTCTATTTGCAGTTCGCCAATAAACAATCTACAACAGGAACTTTATATAGGAGAACTGATATTTTTATTTTCCATCTACTGCAAACATTTTGGTAATTTTTAAGTTAATGCATAATCAGCCAAAAGAACATAGCTACTTTTAAAATTTATAGTCACAAGAGCGTCCTAATGCGGTAATAGTAAAAAAGACAATTATAATTGAGATTTTTAAACACATCTGCATCTTATTTTTCCTCATACAAAAATGGAAATTAGGTAGTTTATGAAAATATAATTTTCTCTATTTCACGTTCTTATTTTTCTCCTCAAGAGCCAAAAGTCTTACCTATGATTAGGGAAATAATCTTGAAAATAAATTGCTTTAATATATATTATATTTTCATTTATTTATAGTTTAATTATTAACTAGCATTCATCTAATAGAGAAAACATAATTTTGAGCATTGCAAATTATTCATCACCTTCGTCTACAGTTATATGAATGGTAAATGGCAGACATTCAAATACTTCATTTGTTTATGAAGAATTAGGAAATGATTTTGGTTTAAAAAAAAAACAAAACAAATTGATCTTTTTGCTTATATGCACTGCACATAATGCAAGATGAATTACTATTGGTCACAAATTTGTCAAGCATTGGTGGCCAAGTCGTTAGCACAGCTGCCTTACAAGCAGTTGTCCTAGGATTTGCTTCCTGGTCGACGCTTTGACACATTAAAAAAAAAATCTCTGATTTGAATCAATATAAGCTCTGCTTATGAAGAGATTTCAGTAAATTCAAAAAAATATATTAAAAATAACAATGAAACACATGATAGTATTTTCATAATTTGCTATTTTTAACCAATAATTCATCAGGATGAAATTTGTTTTCCATGTAATTTCACATACTAATGAATGATACTTGCAGAATAGATCATAAGATTGTCATTATCCTAAAATCTCATTACCAGATTCAGAACTATTCATAATTGTTATGATTGATCATCAGTTTCAGAAATGGAACTCGACAGCCTCTGACATATAACTGCAGCAAACACAAACTATGAACCACAATCAATAGCAAAATATATATTAATCCAATGATAGAATTAAAGGATTTAATAACGTTACTAGTAAGCTATTACAGTTTTAAAAAAATCCACTGTTAAATAAAATATGGTTAATAGTTAAGTTGTCAAAAAGAAAATCCATGTGCTGAACACAAGAAATCAAAACAAAATAATCAGACATGAATACAGTAATTTATATTTTCAACAACAACAGCAGCAACAACAACAACAATAATAATGATGATGATGATAATAAAAACTATCACTACTTTCTAAATATTTCTATCACAAATGTGAGTTTTTTTATGGTCACTTAGAAAAACTGTTTTATTATATTTTCTTATTTTAGGATTTAATGCTGTTATATATTTGGTAGAGGTCATAAAAAGGGAAATAAGAATTTTGTTATTAATTAATTAATACTATTTTTAGTGATGAAGAGATGGATGTTTTAAGAAGGGGTTTTAATTATATACAATTAAATTATAATAGGAATATTAAAAAGCAAATTGATTTAAAAGTAACTAGATTAAAACAGCATTTATTTAGGTGATAAAAATTATGCTGTTTACATTCACATGAATAAATTTAAGCATGGGGATTTTGAAATAAAGCCATTGGAGTGTGTTAAGTTATACAATGAAAGAGTGATAAAGGAAGATATGTACATTAATGAAATAAAATCAGAGTTAAATAGAATGTTAATGGAAAAAGAGAAAAGAAAATAATAAGTTATTAATTGAATGTTTTAAAGCAGCGTTTCCCAACCTTTTTTGGCTCACGTACCACTTGGTAGTACATCACGCTAAATTGTACCACTTCGTAAAAATGATTGTATGTTGTGAAATTTGTTATTGTGAGTGTGTTATTTTATTTGCATTATATATATTATAGGGTGACCATGTATGTATTCACATCTCATAATGAGACAAATTACATTGAAACACGCCTAAACGTCACACCAGATTATAAACTCACTGAAATTATAAACTCACTGTAACATATTTATATGTATGTGTTTGTTCAAAGTTTCATATTTTTTTCCAAAATAATTTATTAAAGATTACATTATTACATTAAAGATTATTTGGTACATATTTTGTTCAAAATGTTTTCTCATTCCTTCATTTGGTTTTCCCAAATTTGAGTCTGTTTTCTCTTTTTTGGAGCATCTTGCTATTGGTTGGGCCATGGAGAGGATAAATCCAGCATATCCCAAGGCATGGTAAAAATAACCTCAAGGGTTATCAGGCTATCTCTTGTTCTTGTTTTCTTTATATTGTTCAGCATGAAGTTAATAGGATTAAAATTTTGATGATTAAATACTAGCTTACATCTAGTAATCCACAATAGATGATCAAGAATTAATGAGATTCTAATTTCTGGGTATGGTCCTTTTCTGATACATTCTTTCAAATTAAATAATTTAGATTGATTTGCCTTGATCCGACTCATTATTTATCTACTATTTTGTCATATTTTGTTTACTAATAAATGGTTTTAATAAAAACACAAAATTATAAAAAAACAATTAGTATATTTTCTTATCATAATCAAATATTTTTATAAAATAAATTTAATGAGATCTTTGTGCTTGTTTCGAACAACATAATTTTTTGAAATTTGGTTCTACAGCTGCGTTCAATCTGTTTCGATACTTATTTTTAAAAAAAATATATGAAGAAAAAGCTCTTCCTACTAATTCCGTAGTAAACGGTAATAATAATTTAAGAGCTTTCTCAGAAAGTTGTTCATATTATTTAATGTTTAACCAAAAATTAATTAGATTGTGTCGTTTGAATTCTACTTGTAAAGTTCTGTCACATGATAATTCTATTAAATTTTCTTTATCCTTTATTGTTAATGATGTAGCTTTTTATAAATTTTCTGCATAGAAGGGGTTTGAAATCCAATTATCGTTTGTGTTTTCGGGTTTTGGAAAATATTCCATAAAAGACAATTTTAATCCTGTTAAATGTGCTATTATATTTTCTCGTATATCTTGAGACAGACTAACCTTGTTTTCAAACAAAAAAATATGTAGAGTTTCGAATACTTCCAGTTGATTGTTTTCGATACTTATATATATTACTGTTTCCAAAAATCTAATTTCTTAATCATACTTTCAATTTTATCATTAACATTAAAGATCGTTATCGACTGTACATATTAACAACTTTACTGTATAATATTATTAATTAAAATAATTTTTATGAATTATAGGAAAAAACGTTTCTATATTTTTAAGATTTAATTTTTTTTTTTATGTCCGCCATTATTGATTATTTTTCGTGTACCACCAACCAGCAACTCGTGTACCACAGGTTGGGAAACACGGTTTTAAAGTATACATATAGATTTTTTTTTTTTAAAAAAAAAAAAGATTTTTTGCAATTATGTTGTGAGTTTGCAATAGGAAAGGGGGGTGAGATAAGATGAATTTTTGATTGTGAATATACTTTGTAATTTTTATTGAAATTTTTTTCTTTTTTTATTTTTGGAATATGTGATATTTATTATTATATATATTTAGTGTGCCTTGAAAAAGACTATATAAAATAGTTATTTTAAAATTAGAGAATAACTGTATTTATTGTTTACTCAATTCTTAATCTGGCTGCATAACATACAATTTACTTAGATATGTGATTGTGGGTCATCTAATGAAAAGAAAAGAATTTCAAGTACTCAGGCTAAACTGATAACTTCTGATAGACAGAGCAATTGTTTGAAGAGTAATAGGAATAGCCAAATCAATCTTTCAAATTCCAAAGATAGCACCAGAAAATAAAAAATAAAAAAGTTATACCTTCAACACAAATAAAGCTGATTTGCACTATGCTAATATTATAATTATTGCTAAGAAAACATAATCAGTTTATAATTATTATTTCATTGGATCATATTTTGAGAAATCACACTATGGGTATTTCTGGCAATAATTTAAGTATTGACCAATATAGTGCAGTATGAATAAAATCTTGGGTGTGTGCATTTTTATTATTGTTTCTTTAGTTTAGAAGTCAATTACCTAATATATTATGATTGTCTAATGCATAGTATGATCATTAGATGACAAACTTCATTATCAGTGTTGCCGTGCTAATTGTGACACTGGATATATTATATAAGGGCGTTTAATTTCACTTTTTTGTTAACATTTCATTTTCCAAATATTACACTCCAATTCATACAAAATTGAAGATTAAAATTTAGATTGTCAAATTACAATATTTATTGTTTTGTTCAAAACTGGGATTGATTGAAGGTAAAATTGGAGAACATGTTTTGCCAAAATAGAATATTTATTATCCATAATGTGGATAAAATTTTCTGTTAAACTTCAAGATATTGAAAAATAGCTGAGAATACATATTTTATAGCAAAAAAAAAATTGAATTTTCATTAAACAGTATTAACCAGTGCTAGTAACATGGGTTTGGCATGTCAATCACCCAAGACACTGTTTTGTAAGTTAATTAATACTAAAAAAGTAGACATCTTTTTGCTAAGCTTGTCATTTAAAATATTTTTCTTCTAGTTTTTTTTTTAACCTAATATTTGTACTTCTTTAAATTGATGCTTCCCTGTAAATTAAAATTTAAGTGCTCAATTTTAAAAATCTATATTTTGCATATCAAATTCAGAATAAAAAATTTCTTAAAAAACTGAAGGCTACGAGTGGTGATGACAGTATTTGATTTTTACATAACCCATAAGATATATGAAATAAATGGAAAATGGATTACTAACTGTTATAAAAAACACAACTTGTTCACAAATGTATTCTCAAGTTATATTTCGAATATTTTAAGTAAAAAATAATATAATGAAGTCTTTTTATAAATTTTTCAATGAGAGAAATCTATATGTAAAAACATAAGTTTGAGATTTCATCACCATCATTGTCAACCATTATGACCACTGCAGGATGAAGTTCTCTCCAAGTTCAATCCATCTCCGATCTCTAGCCTCTCTTCCCCACATCATCCCTGCACACTTTTATATTTCATCCATTCATCTCACATGTGATCTCTTTCTGAATCTTTTACAATGTCTTGGAATCCATTTTAAGATTTCAATTGTACATCTATTATCATCTCTTCTAGCAATATGTCCAGCCCAACTCCACTTCAGTCTTTTAATTCTTTCAATGTTGTCAGTAACACCTGTTTGTTCTCTTACCCATAAATTGTGTTTTCATTCTCCTAACATGCATTCCCCACATTCTTTGAATGGTCTGGAATCCCTGTATTGCTCTTCTATTAGGTGTCCAAATCTCAGATCCATAAATAAGAACTGGTAAAACACATTTATTAAAAAACCATTTTCAAACACATATGCATATTTCCTTTTAGTATTAAGTTATTTCTACCAAAAGCACTCCAACCAAGTTTAATTCTATGATTAATTTCATCCATTATATTTCCATCTGTAGTAATAATCTGACCAAGGTATTTGTAGTTATTAACTTCTTCTAACTCATCATAAGCAATGTTTATTTTCATCTTTTGACAAAATCCACTAAACATTACTTTAATCTTTTTAACATTTACTTTAGTCCTACTTTCTTACTTTCATCTGATAACTCCTGCAACATTTCCTGAAGGTCTAAAGCACTATTTGCAAAAACAACCACATCATCTGCAAAATCTAAATGACATAAATAATCTCCATTTACTTTTACTCCTTTAGTTTCCCATTTTAATCCACAAAATACTTCTTGTAGCACTCCTGTAAAAAGTTTTGGAGATATGGAGTTACCCTATCTTATACCCTTCTGAATGTTAACCTTCCTAGTATCATTATGTAATCTAGTTGTTACTGTTGCATTTTTATAAATATTCTTCAGAATGTGACAATCTAGTAAGTCTATACCTCGATGATCGAATGCTTTAATCGCTAAGAAATGCTTATAGAATCAAATGCTTTTTCATAATCTACAAATCCAAAGTATAATGGCAACTCATATTCATTGGTACTTTCTATAACTCCTTTCAATACTTGAATATGATCTATGGACTAAAACCACTTTTAAATCCAGCTTGTTTCCTTGGTTGGTTAAAATCCAATGTTCTCTGCAGACTAGTTGTAATTGTCTTGGTAAAAATTTTGATTAAAACTGATAAAAGGCTGATATGTCTGTAATTTCTAATATCTTTTGTATCACATTTTTAAATTAGTAGTATTAATACTGCATTCTTCTAATCATTTGATACATCTTTATCATTTAGACATTTGATATATAACTTTGCCAAAAAAAATTCCATTTTTTTACCTGCTTTTCTTAATATATCGATTATAATTCCATCATTACTTGGAGTATTTTCTTTCTTCATAGATTTAATTGCATGTCTCACTTCTTCATTTAAAATTCTGGGCAATTCAGAAGATATAATAGATGTAGGAGGTATTTGTTCTTTATTACTATATCATTCTTGCTAAAACTCTTCTATCCATTTCATGATATCATCTCTCTTTTTATTAATAATTCCATCTTGTTTTCTTATTGCAGATATAAATTTCCTACCAAAACCAAAATGTTGTTTTACATTGTTGAGACTCTTATTATCTTCTAAAGCCTTCCTTGCTAGTTCACAATTATTCTTTCTTATATCATTTTCATAACATTTTACAAAATTTGAGATATTCAATCCTTTATAATGCATCATTTTATAAATCTTCATATTCCTTCTTTTCTTCATTAATTCTCTAGTTTCAGAAGAAATTTTATTGGTCAATTTCCACTTTGTTCTACCATCTATCTTTGTCGCAGTTTTTAAAAGTGTATCAGTTATTTTCTTATTAATTTAATTCAAATCTGAAGCATGTTCAAAATCTACTAATACTTGAAACCGATTTGCAAGTTCTACTTTGAATTCATTAGAATGTTTCTGAAGATTAGGAATATCAACTATAAATAATTTCCTAATAATTTTTGTCTCTCTAGTTTCGCATTACATCTTACTAATCAATGATCACTTCCTGGGTTTAATTTATTAAGAACATTACAATCTTAAAATATATATTTTTTGTTAATCAAAATTTAATCCAATTCTGCTCTACCTTCCATGTCCATAAAGAATTCATAATATAAAGTTTTTCTTTTTCTGCAAACTCCACGAGTCTATGTCCTCTCTCATTTCTTTTAACATAACCAAATTTACCTACAGCACTTTCATTTCTAGCATTAAAGTCTTCCAGAAAAGCATTACATATGCAGATGGCACGTTATGCAATAGAAAATTTGTTGGCGATTAAAATAGTAGCTGCAATAGATGTAAATCTTAATTTTTTTATTTAATTTTTTTGTAAAACTCAATTTTTAATTAAAAAAAAAACAAAGAGAACTGAAATTTATAGATGGATATTTTAGAAGAAATTGATTGCTAGCTTTAGGTTAGTATTTAATATTAATGATTATATATTTTAATAATTTAAATTAAAATGAATTGTCTACAAATTATTTCAGCATTTCCTTTTCTTTTAGAAATGACATAACTTATATAACACACATTTTGCATCAATCATTATGTAGAAAAACTGTTATTCCTATTCTATATTAAAATTATATACCTCTTCTTTCTTAACACTTGTTTCAGACATTATACCCTTCTTTTAAAATATGACAAAATATTTTTTTATGATAAACTACTTAAATCTGCCACAAGCAAAATACAGTTATTGGCTTCACTATTGACTAAACATGTTCAATTCTTCTGGTTATGCCTTCTGCTTTGCATACTGCCCTTACTATAGCTAATAAATTTGTAATTGACCTACACCATCATTATACATTTCAAATAAAGGTGCATGTCATCTGACACATTTATCAGCATGTGCCTGACTACACATGCTAATTTGATTATGAAAATCTGATTCTCATTCATAATAGCCATAATGGGCAAAACATATACTTGCATTTTTAGCTATCTAATGTAAAGTAATATAGCATTAGTTACTATTACTTATTTTTAAATTCGGGTGGTCACTCCAAAATTTCTTGGTGGGCCACCAGTGGATCATGATCAACATTTTACCCATCCCTATACTGGATCAATTCCTAAAGTGAGGAAAATAAAAAATTAATATTGGCCAATTAAATAAAAATGTGCTCAACCTGTTGCTTGGGTGTTTAAATATGATATAATTCTTGGGAAAATTATCATATAATTATATATATACTAAAAATTTATAATGTTATCCTATGAACATGATGACTGTCTTTTTGGTTTTTTTGTCATTGTTTTAGTAACATCTATAAAAGCTATTATTATTAATAGTACCTCCTATACTTATTACATCTTCCGAATTGCCCAGAATTTTAAATGAAGAAGTGAGACATGCAATTAAATGTATGAAGAAAGGAAAGGCTCCAGGAAATGATGGAATTATAATTGATATATTAAAAGAAGCAGGTGAAGAAATAGAAACAATTTTAGCAAAGTTATATACCAAATGTCTAAATGATAAAGATGTACCGGAAGATTGGAAGAATGCAATAATAATATTAATATTTAAAAAAGGTGATAAAGAAGATATTAGAAATTACAGACCTATCAGCCTTTTATCAGTTTTATATAAAATTTTTACCAAGATAATTACAACTCGTCTACAGAGAACTTTGAATTTCCACCAACCAAGAGAACAAGCTGGATTTAAAAGTGGTTTTAGTACAATAGATCATATCCAGGTATTGAGAGAAGTCATAGAAAGGACAAATGAATATGAGTTGTCATTATGTTTTGGATTTGTAGATTATGAAAAGGCATTCGATTCTATACACATTTCTTCAGTGATTAAAGCATTGGATCATCAAGGTATAGATCCAGGATATTGTCATATTTTAAAGAATATTTATAAAAATGCAACAGCAACAATTAGATTACATAATGATACTGGAAAAATCAGCATTGAAAAAGGTGTAAGACAAGGTGACTCCATATCTCCAAAACTTTTTATAGCAGTGCTGCAAGAAGTATTTTGTGGATTAAAATGGGAAACTAAAGGAATGAAAGTAAATGGAGAGTATTTAAGTCATTTAGATTTTGCAGATGATGTAGTTGTTTTTGCAAATAATGCTTCAGAACTGCAGGAAATGTTGCAGGAGTTAGCAGATGAAAGTAGAAAAGTAGGACTAAAGATAAATGTTAAAAAGACTAAAGTAATGTTTAATGGATTTGCTCAAAATATGAAAATAAAGATTGATTATGAAGAATTAGAAAAAGTTAACAGTTACAAATACCTTGGTCATATTATTAACACAGATGGAAACATAATGGAGGAAATTAATCATAGAATTAAACTTGGTTGGAGTGCTTTTGGTAGAAATAACTTGATACTAAAAGGAAATATGCCTATGTGTTTGAAAAGAATGGTTTTTAACAAATGTGTTTTACCAGTTCTTACTTATGGATCTGAGACTTGGACACTTAATAGAAGAGCAATACAGAGACTTCAGACCACTCGAAGGAGTATGGAGAGATGTATGTTGGGAGTAACAAGAAGAGATCGAAAACACAATGTATGGGTAAGACAACAAACAGGTGTTACTGACCTTATTGAAAAAATTAAAAGATTGAAATGGAGTTGGGCTGGACATATTGCTAGAAGAAATGATAATAGATGGATAATTGAAATGATTCCAAGAGATTGTAAAAGACCCAGAAAGAGACCACATGTGAGATGGATGGATGAAATAAGAAAATGTGCAGGGGTGTTGTGGAAAAGAGAAGCTAAAGATCAGAGAAGATGGATTAAACTTGGAGAGACCTTCATCCTGCAGTGGATTGATAATGGTTGATGATGATGATGATGACATACATATAATCAATAGGTATACATTATATTTGTATTCTTATTATATTTATAAAAATAAATATATAATTTAGTAAGTTAGTATTTTTCATTCTTTAAAATGAAAAAAACATTGTTGAGAAAAGACGATTGACAAGGTAATGATCTCTGGGTTCATCTACAGTTTATCGGATTAAAAGAAATGAAGTTAACTTAGTGTTTAAATAACGAATTGTCTTGTAACAATGTAGAATGTGATATGCTTCAGTAAGCTCATGCAGCGAGATATAAAAATAATTCCATTTTTATTAAAAGATTAAGGATTCTATTCTTGCAGCTATATCCTCATAAAAACTTATACTGTGTTAGATTTATAAGAACAGTGTATAGTATAAAATCTATATTTTGAATGACTTAATACTTATTAAAAGAAATTTCTAATATTTTTTTAAAGAAAGTAATTTCTAAATTACTTGGTTAGAATATATTTTAGTGTTTGATAAAAAATCGTTCTAATCAGAGTTCTAATTGTAAACTTCTTTTTAAAAAGAACATGTTTATAAAAACTTCAACTAAATTTAATGTACTTTACATTAAAAGGAAAATGCAAAGCAGGTAGAACACCAATTTATCGTGGGATATATAAAATGCACTTGCCTAGTCAAATATATATGTGTGAATAACATCTTTTTCTGAATGCCTATAAAGTTATATCTTCAAATTTACATACAAAGAGGAAACTAAACGTCAACTTGGGATCCCCTATTATTTTCTTCAATGTATAACAATGAAGAAATTAAAAATTGCATATTCGAAGGATTTTCATTCGCGAATTCCAAGAACATCTAAGACTATTATGTTATAAATACCATTTAATTTTTTTAAAAATTAGAATTGGCAAAGATTAATTTCATTTCCTTTACTATCATATTCATTTCATTAAAAAAATGAATGATAAGAGAGAATTAATAATTTAAAATATTTTTATTTATGATTAATAAAGATTTAGATATAGGTTAAGAAATATTAATATGGGGAAGGGATAAAGTGAACTTGGAGGTAAGAGATTAAATTATTTTTAAATTTACATACTATTATTTTTTTATGACATGACACTACATTGTTTATACTAATCTAAATAGTCTAATAGCCATAATGTATGATAAATGGATAAATGACTAACATTGATATAAAATATATATTTTTATATTAATAAACATAAATTACATAAAATCATTTTAACGAATGAAAATATTATATATAAATGATTGGATTATTTTTTGCATAATCTAATTATTATAGGATAGTGTTAATATAAAAGTCTTAATATTTGGATACTTATATTTTATATATGTTGTAAAATCATGTGGTGTTATAAATTAGAAAATATATCTACCATAAGTAAATAGAATATATTTTTAATATAAGGAAGTAGATATATAAATAATTTTTCATATATTATAAAGTTTAAGTTATTATTTGTTAAATAAACAATTATTATGTTTTTTATATTAAACTAAATGAAGTCTTCAATCTTGTTTTATTTATTTATTTGATTTTATAAGATAAGAACAAACATTTAATATAATAATCTTTATTGATTATTATATTAACCTCATGAAACCCATTTTAAAGAGTTAGTGAGGCTTACTATTATCATTACTCTAGTATATTGATAGGAACCCCTGAAGAGAGTAAATTGTTAAACTTCCCTGAGTTCGAAATCTGAGCATAACGGTAAAGTTAATTAAGGTGAAAATTGATTTGATGTGGTTTAGATAAAATAATTTATTAATAATAAATATATTTATTGGGAACAAATATAGTTTTATATCAAAATTAAATCACATCATTCGTGGCATCCTTTATGAAGACCTTAAATCTGACTATAGTGAGATGCGACTGCCTTAACTTATCTTGTTGAGAGAGTGCATACCATTACAATATATTATCCTTCAAAAGGCTTTATTGATCTATAGGAGTACAAAAAAAAAAGAAAGAAAAAAAAAAAGAAATAACAATCTTGATCAGGGCTTACCATTCTCCTGATCGTTAGTTTATAACACTTTACATAAATTAATGCATCAATACTCTTTTGTCACTAATACTGGTGATCTAGTTCTTTGTCAATGGTGAGTCATTTTTATAGATTAGAGCGAAGTTGCATTATTGACCAGGTGTCTGAAAAAATCTTGGACAATGAAATTTTTTCAGCCCTTGCACGTACACTATCAATTTTGTTTCTAAATGTATTAGGGTGTTTTGTGTCCGGTCCATATGTAAGTGTACATCTGGTATACCATAGTGAGTATAATACAAATGTGCTAGTGCGAATGTGTCCATAAATACCTTTTTCAAAGGTATTGAGAAATATTTGTATTCCATACTCCTTATTTTTAAAAAATTTTGGAATGTCCCGCCAGATATTATTGTATCTGGGGCATGTGAATAATAAGTGTGATAGGTTTCTGATTCTCTTTGACACAGCTTGCATATATCTTTAATATTGACACAATTTCTTTTATACCTACAGAATGAAGAGTCGGAGGTGCCTCAAAATTTAGTTTTATGAGAAAATCGTAGAATTTTGACTCCATTGATCAATATTTGAAATTTTTTGTTAACTGCTTATTTGTTATGTCTAGATTTCCATTATCATTGGAAGGGGGGTTGCAGAATGAATAAACATCCCAGTATTTCATTTTATCCATGGGGGGGGGGGGAGATATTAGATTGGGAATGCTTAATAATAGAGATATTAACTTATTATAGGAGTTACTTGTAGCTGACGATTTATCTGTGGGTGTGATTCTGAGTGCAACTTCGAGATATGGGAAAATTTTGGCACGTGATATTCGATTAAATGTTTTTTCAATTTGAAAAATGTTGATAGAAAGTAGGCTTAGTCCATTTCGAGATAGAGGATGCAGAATCTTTCTTAGGGATATTGACATCATTATTTTTTTCCACAACAATTTCCTACACATTGAATAAATTTTTGCTGTAAAAGCTTTTGTGTATATTATTATGGATGTATAGTATGTAACTCGTTATTATTAAGAGAATGAAGAGGGCGAATCTGGCATAGAGTAACAAGTATGATTTGGATAGAGAATTAGTTACATCCTCTGATTTATTCAGTAATTTCCTCTATATGTGTGATCGCATTTTAGAGTGGAATGGAAATCCCAGGAATGAACTTGGTTTTCCTTTGAAGTATTCGTCTTGTTGGTGTCCAGTGCATATGGATCAAGTGCTGGATTTATGTAGATTAAACTCCAGTTTATATTCCGCTGAGTAGTTATTAAAAATTTTAATTAGTTTTGATATCTGTTTTTTTGGGGGCAGAAAGACAGTAAAATCATCCATGGCTGCAACACCTGTAACATTAGTTTTCATTGCAGATATGAATATTCCAGTCATCTCGGTTTCAATTGCTCTAAGGAGAGAATTAATGTAAAAATGGAATAGAAGGGCACTTAGCGGTGAACCTTGTGAAATGATGGAGTTAAATGGAGTGAAGAATGGTGTGTACTTCCCATTAAGAGTTATATGAATTTCTCTACTTAAAAGAAGATTTGTAATCAAGTAGATTAATGCTCTAGGAATTGATGTGTCTTCTAGGGTATTAATTAGGATATTAATTGGTACCATATCAAATGCTGATTTGATATCCAGTTGTCACAACTGATCCATACTTTTTGTCATTTCTGACTGTGCCAATCACTGTCTTATATAGAAAGGCTGCCTGCCCAATTGAAGATCCCTTCATTGCGAACTGATTTTTTGACAAAAATGGCAGAATGTTGGGCTCAATTCTATCTTTAACTAATGACCCAGAATCTTGATACCAAGTGGGCTCATTAATATAGGTCTGAGATTTTGAAATGTGGTTATATTTTTCCTTCTTCTTAATGAATGGAACCAATGAGATGGGATAGAGCCCATGAATGTGATAAATTCTCTGGGTTAGAAAGTTGGATGTCTGCTAGATATTTTACTGTGAAATGACTATTATGTTTGTATACAAAGCAAGGTATTCCATATATCCCTGGATGACATAGTTTGATATTGAATAAAACTTATCTTCAAAATCTCTTGGAACAAAAGCTACATTATCTTCTGGTGGGCCCAGAGTTGTTGTTTTTTTTGGTTTTTTTTGGGGGGAGGGGTTGAATATTTCCCCTCTTTGCAAGTTGTGTTTGTAGAATGAGGGCTCATTAATATAGGTCTGAGATTTTGAAATGTGGTTATATTTTTCCTTCTTCTTAATGAATGGAACCAATGAGATGGGATAGAGCCCATGAATGTGATAAATTCTCTGGGTTAGAAAGTTGGATGTCTGCTAGATATTTTACTGTGAAATGACTATTATGTTTGTATACAAAGCAAGGTATTCCATATATCCCTGGATGACATAGTTTGATATTGAATAAAACTTATCTTCAAAATCTCTTGGAACAAAAGCTACATTATCTTCTGGTGGGCCCAGAGTTGTTGTTTTTTTTGGTTTTTTTTGGGGGGAGGGGTTGAATATTTCCCCTCTTTGCAAGTTGTGTTTGTAGAATGAGTAGAGTGGCTCTATTATGTTATCATCTGCAATGGTTTGCTCTTCTAATATAATAGCCAATGGAACCTGGTTTTTTGGAGCTTGACCTAGAGCCCAGCGAATGTACTGGCTATTCAGAAATATTTTCCTCTTCCTTATCGCCAAATATTCTTTGAGTGAGTCACATGCTGACCAATGAGCTTTTCTGAGGGTTATTACATTTGTACAGCCCCCTGCATCAGAAGCACTAAGCATTGTTCTTTTATGCACATCATCTGTGAGTGCTAAAATCCTTGAGAGGGGAATAGTTTCTTGTTATTGTATCAATTGTGTACGAAATTATGTTTACAAAGGTAATCCATGTCTGAACAGTGTCCAAATCCATGTCATGAATTTTAAATATTGACAGGTTAGTTTTGCCAGTAGTGACTGTGGGTCTATATGAAAAATCTTTTTTTTTTAATGTGTCAAAGTGTCGGCCAGGAAGCAAACCCCGGATCAACCGCTTGTACGGCAACCTTGCTAACCACTCGGCCACCAACGCTTGACAAAAGGCAAACCATCACAGCTGAATGATCTGAAAAGGATTCATTTATTAGTGGTATTTTGATCAAATGATGCAGCAGTGGTGAATAAAACACAATATCAATTAAAGAAGAATGGTTGCCATTGTTGAATGAAACAGTTTTGTGAAAGAAAACCCTCTCCAGACATGAGAGGAAAAGCTAGCCTGTGTAACCATTTTTTAACAAATTTATTATATGACATATTAAAATCTCCCATTAGTATTATCAGATGTATTGAGGATACGAATTTTGTGTTTAGTAGATGTGTAAGGTTACTTATAATTGTTTCACCTGGAGGAATATACATATATGCTATGTTCAGCATTATACATATATGCTATGTTCAGCATTATTCTTTTACGATATAGATTAATAATTAGCATGTGTGCATCAATATATATTATTTTAAATGAGCTGAATGGGCATGTTTAGATTATCACAATTCCTGTCCCAGCCGATGGTGAGAAGCCTTGATTGTCATAGAACTTAGATGGATCTGTTTGTGATTTGTTATATATATATATTTGTCTCCAGTAGTACAATTATGTGTGCTTGGATAATGTTAATCCATTTTCTGAGTTTATAGTTTTTTTCAACAGACTTTAATCCTCTGATATTAATTGATTCTATTTTTATCATCATTGCTTTACTTAGTATATTTATGTACAAATAAGAGAGATATGTTTATGTTAACTTTTTATTTGTCTAAAAATATTGGAATTTCATCTGACAAACCTAGAGACTTGTCATAAGCTGTTGCATTTTAGCATGTTTCACTTCTATTATAGCGAATTGCTCACTTTTGGTATTGCACACACTGGAATCTAATACGTTTTTGGTTGACTTTTTAACTTTTTTAGCATTGTCCAGAGACTGTGGTAAATCCTCTTCACTCACATCTAGGGTTTATAATTCACTTTAACTTTCTCTTTTCTTGCTTGATGGACAACCTAGTTTACGTTTGACCATTAGTACATTTAAGTCCATGTCTGAGTGTGTTGGGCCAGATATTGTTGATTCTATAATGTCTTTAGTGAAGTTTTGTTTAGAATTATTGTTTCTGGAATGGTTTTGCTAATTTCACTTGTGACTTTTAGTGGAATGGAGCGGTATTGATCTGATAGTTGATTGGTATTTATTTATTATATTCTGATGGTATATTTGAGGTAAAACCAAGCAAATCATTGATGTTAGCATAATTTATACCAGTGATTAATCTCTTTCATTTGTGTGTGGCATATTATCATTTTTTTCCTTTTATTTATGTGTTGTTGTTGCATTTCACAGTGCGGACATTTAGTTTTTGAACACGCATTTATGAAGTGATCTCTTTCTTTACAGTTGAAGCACTGAATTGTAACTCCATGTATTATTATGAGGAGCGTGGTTTCTTGATCCATAATTAATGTAGGGATGTCATTCGGATTTACATTTTTGTTTAGGTGCAGTTTAAAATAATTATTGTTTAGTATCGGTATAGACATATCTCTTAGATATGTAGGTTGGAAGGTCACCGCTGACCCAAAAGGTACCATTAGCATTGTAATGTCATTAATGCAATAATTGAAGTAGGTGTTTTTCATAATCCCTGTTACATAGTTTTCCCTATTTCGGTCTATCATGACTAACACGTATTTTTCTAGCATGAGAATAGTTTTTTTTTCAAATCTACTTCTCTGCCCTTTGTCAAAACATTCAATGGCAATATATCTGGGGTTAGGATGTTCCCCAATTCATTGTATAGAATCCCACATGTTGTTTGCTGTAATCACTTCATACAGTAAATTTTTTGGAAATTTGTAAAGAGAGCAATTAATATCTGTGATAGCTAGAACAACTGAGCGAATGGCAAAAAAAAGTTTAAATGAGAAATATAGGCCTTTCGATATTGTTTGAGAAATATAGGCTTTTCAGTATTGTTTAATTGAAGGCCTCCAAGATTCTTCCCAAGCTTTCTTCTGAGCAGGCCTCCTCCATTTTGTTGATAGGTTCCTGAGAGGATCTGTAAGTATGTCTAAATTTAATCAGGTCATTCACTGTTGATATGTGAAATCTTGTGCTTTGATTTGTATTTTTATCCATAGATAAATTTACATAATCATTTTGCCTTCTATTATCATGCTGTAGCAATAAAGTTGAGGGCTTTGTAGCTTCTGCATAAGTGCGTGTTTTCACTTCACATGAGAAATTCATGGCATCCGACATATTTGCAATAGCAAAAAGTTATGGTTAATTTTTTCTATAGGAAGTGATCAGATAGATTTTTTTTATGAGGTTTGTCATAATTTCAAATCTTCAATAGCAATTTAGTCTTATTCCAAAATTATTTTAACAATTTGATACTGTAAAAAAAAAAGGCACCTGTAAAAATAACACATTTACTATACTCACCATAACAGACTTATTATTATATATTAAAGAAAACAATTTTAAGGTTGTAAAAATTCAAGGTTTTGTGTATCAAAACCTTTGAACATTATGAAATTATCATTTTGCCTACTGAAACTGAAAAATATCAATGCATTGACATTTTTATTTCTGCCTTTAACTTAATAACTGGTTGATAGCTCTTAAACCATTACTATATTATTATAGTTGTCAAATCATTCCAATGAATTAACATATGGAACTTCTTAATTATATTATTGAAATGATTTAATAAAATAAAATATCACTGAATGTAATAAAAGTAGTTTAAATATAAATTTTGATGTCTGAAAATGCATAGAAGTAAAAGTTACGTATATACATACACACAAATATGTTAGCAAAAAAAAAAAAAACAGAACAGTTCAGTATATCAATTACATTAAAACTTTAGTCTGATGAATTTCAATATAACTTTTATAATGCAAACTATATGGATAAACTACAGCAGAATAAAATAAGCAAAATGCATTATTCATTTTGCTTCTTTTGGTAAAGGGTCAGTCGCTTTTATATTCAGAGTCAGCCTAAAACATATGGAAGAGTGACTCAGAATCATTAATATTAATTTTTTTCAGTTTAATTACATTTCAGGTCTTACTTTGAAATAAAAATAAAAATAATTTAAGTTTAAATTAAAATTATCCATTATAAAGTAAATATAAAATTGAATAATAAACAATATATATATATGTAGATATTAATTGTATTATCTCTTTCTCAGTAACATTAAATAAAAATTTTAGATATGCAACTACTTTTATGTTCAAGCAAAAATAATTAAAAATTACTCAATTATTTTTCTATGACCTAAATTTAAAAAGAAAATTTATAATAAATATTATTGCAGTGAGTGATAAAATCAGATTGATATTTTTTCAAGTATGTTATTTATTTATTTTATAGATATATTAAACAATCTCCATACTTCCACATTCTTTATAAATTCATATAAATAAAAATACAATAAAAGACAAATGACCCCCAAAATGCATTTCATGCTAAACCAGCACTCATCAGTTGGCCCAGATCATTATCTCTCATATATATCTCTATTATATGATGAGTATCTATAGTAAATTGTTATATTTTTATTTATAACTGTCAACCACAACTTTGATATATCTACCTCAGATAAATACAATTATGATTACTAGAGATTATCTCTAGCATAGATATAAACTTTAAATCTCATTTAAAGATTAATATATCTGATTTGTTTTTTTAAACATACACACACATGGAGTTATTCACCTTTCTCTTTCCCATATGTAATATCGGTACTTACGGATAATTTGCCTGATGACGTATTTGACCCACCGGTTTCCCTTCCGGTAGGCATCGACGATCTTTGTATGACAACATTGTCATGGCAACGAAGTGACTGGCGTGATTAATCCATCAGAGAGTCAATTTTTTTTTTTTTAATCGCGAGATTTAAAATTCGGAGAGAGATTTGGGAAATTTTTTGATTTTTCTGTCTATTGTGATTTTGCTATCCACTTGATCACAGTGATTTTTTTCAGCTCTTCCATTGCGTTTTTGATATTTTACTTTGTGATATGGCTGAAGCTCCAAGAACCTTGTTTAGTTTATAAAAAACACAGAGGGACAGCACGTCAGCACCTGGACTCATATTTGAGCGAGTTTATGTGGAGGCAGTCGTACAAAGCTGATCCTTTCGCTGCAATTTTAGAACATATATCCCAATTCAGTCCTCCACAGTGAACGCTATTTGTAAGTAATTTTAATTTTTTTTATAATAATTATAATTTTAGAATTAATTATATTATTGAATATAGACAATAAGTAATCTAAATGCATGTAAAAGTAACATCACCATTAATGCCATATTCGCATTAAATCTTTATTTTAAATGTACAAACAATTTTTGTTAATATTTCTTCAATTATCAAACTTCCACTTCATTATGTTTCATTTGTAAATAATTTTCAATAATTTTTTTAATAAAATTACCAATATACAGTCCGTTTTTAAAATTATCCGTAAGTACCGTAATATCTTTATAGATATATTAAACAACCTCCATACTTCCACATTCTTTTTAAATTCATATAAATAAAGATACAATAAAAGACAAATAACCCCAAGATACATTTCATGCTGAATCAGCACTCATCAGTTGGCCCAGGTTACTATCTCTTATATATGTCTCTATTATATGAAGAATATTTATCTATAGTAAATTGTTACATTTTTATTTACAACTGTCTAACTCACTTCACTAACAACTTTGACACCATCCACCTCAATAAATACAATAATGATTATTACTAATCATTTACTAAACTAGAGATTATCTCTAGCACAGATATAAACTTTAAATCTCAGTTAAAGATTAATATATGTGATTTTTTTTAAAACATACAGACTCATGGAGTTATCACCTTTCTCTTTCCCATGTGTAATATCTTTATAGATATATTAAACAACCTCCATACTTCCACATTCTTTTTAAATTCATATAAGTAAAGATATAATAAAAAACAAATGATGCCCAAGATGCAAAAAATGAGAATGTGGAAGTATGGAAGTTATTTAATATATCTATAAATATATTACACATGGGAAAGAGAAAGGTGAATAACTCCATGTATCTGTATGTTTAAAAAAAAAAAAAAGATATATTAATCTTTAACTCAGGTTTAAAGTTTATATCTGTGCTAGAGATAATCTCTAATTTAGTAAATGATTAGTAATAATCATTATTGTATTAATCTGAGGTGAATAGTATCAAAATTGTTAGTGGAATGAGTTTGACAGTAATAAATAAAAAATGTAACAAATTATTTATTTTACTATTTTAGTTTTAATCTACAATATAGTTCTAATTTAGGACTTTTTCTAATATAATATTAACTATTGAACTATTTTAATTATTTTAGTCTTAAAATTAATTATATTTTTATATTCTACTATACAATATTTTTCTAGTTTAATAATGATAGTTTAACATTACTTACTGCTCCCTTAACAAAATTTATTCTGGAATCTTAACATTTAATTTAGAGCTACATTTTCATCTCTTAATGCTTTTATAAGTTTTCACTAAATGATACTGCAAATGCCTATAGAAATCAAACAGGTATTGAGATGTACAATTAAATATGGTAATATATATTTCAATAGCTTAGACAATGCGATAAAGAATGTGATAGATAATTTAGAATGTGCAGGGACAGGGTGGAGTATATTACATAAATGCTGATAAATAATTTTAAAAAAAATATTAATATAATATTAAGAAAAGCTAGTAAGAATTTGATTTTATTGATATTTAGTGTTCTATAATTTTAATTAGTGCTTATATTTTATTTTTCTAGAGAATAAAAAGATATAATTATTTAACAGCTTTAGCTATTTTTATTCTAATTTAAATCTTGAGATTTAATCAAGGATTACAATACAAAAATTAGAATTAGTAAATTTTAAATAAAATGCATTATTTAAAATAATAATTAATGCACATGAATTTAAATATATAGAAGTAGAATAAATGTTACGCATATAATAGATCTTCTGCCCATGTTTGCAATGGCAGAATGCTGTACCTTTCTCAGTGGAGGGGGAAAGGGTGTTGCGATGGCAGAATGCTGTTTTAAAAAGCCACAATTATGATATTGTCCTATCACAAACCTCCTTCTTCCTCACAAAAGAAAGGTATGGAATTCTGCCATCACAAACACGGGCAGCAAGTCTAATATGTAATTACCAAATAAACTAAAAATTAAGTATCAATACAGCCATATGAAACAGAGATCAAATAAAGATATCTATGAACATTAATAAAGCTGTATCAGTTACACTTGAATAAGAAAGTGAAATAGTCTAATATCAAATGGCAAAGAACAAAGAATGTAGTTATAATGGCCATGTACTAAATAGAAAAAATAGAAAACCCATAATTATAATTCAAATTATCAATAGATTTTCTCTTGAACAACTGTGATTCAGATAGATTAAAGAGTTCATTAAAGTCTATGATATAACTAACCTTAATACTAAAAAAAATTGTTAAAAGAATGAAAACAATTGCATAGTATGAATCAAATGTTATTACTTGTATATAATATCTATATATGGCTGTTATTCCATCTATCTTCAAGGACATAAAATAAAAATTTAAATCTTAATGCAGTTAAAATAAAAACTTTAGAAAAATTTGTTTAATTTCAAATGGAACTAATACATTATAAAATTTTAAATTTAGAAAGAAGGATCAGTACTAGTAGAATGAGTGATCTATCTGTAATATAGAGCCATCCTTCATATACCAATGAGGCAAAAAAAAAAAAAAGACTAAATGATAACATTCATATTTTTTATTAAAAAATCAGAAATAAAAACATGAAAATAATATATTAAAAAACAAAATTAAAAATAATATATTTAGCAATCAAATTAATGTGTGATGATTATAAACAAAAAATTCAATAACAATCTACAATAAAATAAATTATTTGATGAAACAAAATGCAAACCATGGGCTGAATATAAGTAAAGATTAAATAAGCATTACAATAAAAAATCTAAGCCATGCGATTCATAAGAAACCAACTGACAGCAATAAATCCATAAAAAATTAAATTCCAAAAATTTATCAGCATAGGAAAAAAATGAAAAATGCAAATACGATAAAAATTACACATGCAAATATATACACTAGTGGCAAAGAAATATTAAACAAAAACACAACATAAACCCACAGGAAATTAAATTCAAAAAGTTGCTATATAAGAGAAAAATGAATAACATGGATATCATAAAAAGTACAATTATTGTCACAAATGTATGTTTATACCTTATTTACTTCAATGTTTGTACTTAATATAGTCATTGTCATAAATGGGCTGGAAAAAGGAAAAAAATAAATACCATAAAAAATACACAAATGAAAATGTACATTTACAATAATAATTGTATAAAGTATAACAATGAAAGTAAATGACAAGTTGAAAATAAACATTTATGACAATAATCATACTTTTTATAACATCCATGTTCTTTATTTTCTTAATCAGCTGCCTCTTTGGAATTTAATTTCTCAAAGATTTATTATTATCAATTACTTTCCTATAGATTATATGGCTTAATTCTTGTATTGTGTTATGGATTTATTATCAACAATTTCTTATGGATTACATAATTTATTTTTTGTATTGCTATGTTTGTTCATTCCTCAGTCTGATTTTATAATTTAATTTCTTATAAATTTACATAGTCCCTCATTGTTTTTTTAATTCAATTGCTTATGGAATACTTATATTAACTACACTTATTGAAAGTATTTTTTTTTTTTTTAATCATTGTGCACTGGTTTAGTTGCTAAATATATTATTTTCAGATTTGCTTTCTAAATATATTATTTTTATATTTAATTTGTTTTTGATGTAAATAAATTATTTTCATATTTTTTTTATTTTTTATTTTCTTTGCCTCATTCATATGAGAATAATGCCTCCATCCTGCATGAAGAATGCACTCTACTAGCATCGAAGGATCTGTATCAACAATATGACTTTCATTTTTAGGTAAAATCATTACTTATAAAAATGCAGTACAAACAGTAAAAACATGAAAAATTTATATACTACAAGGAAGACAAATATAACAATTAGCATATCACATAAATTAAAATGCAACAAATATAAATGCTCATTTAAAAACTACTAAATAACAATGTATAAAAACTCTTTTAATTAAAACCATATAAGACAATTATTTGGAAAATAGAATGTTTTATTAGAATCATATCTCTTGGTGTAATGAAATCTCTAAAACTTATTTGACACAAAAGCATTCAAAAAAATTAAAAATTTTAAAAGAGTATTATTACAGTGATATAAAATAAATTATTATATACACAAATTAGAATCCATAAGTTAAATAACTAATGTTGATATAAGAAATCTTTTATTCATGTTGTTGTATTACTAAAAACTATGATTTAATGTTAAAACAATTTTTACTGAACTAATGCAATGGATTCCAAGCTAACTAAAAACTTTGAATTTATATACTACACAGGCGCATATTCACAGAAAATAATTATTTTATTGTTTGCTAAACTATAATAATGTATAATTTATTATATAATTATAAAACGTACTATAAAATTATTACATGTAATAAGTGTGCTAATACTCAACTATGGAGAAGCTTGTTATTTCTATAAATTAAATACGGCTGAACACTTTTGAGAACTTATGGCATTCTCATATTCACAGCAAGATATAATAAGTGTACTTATATGCAACTATAGAGAAGCATGTTATTTCTATAAATTAAATATGGCTTAATGCTTTTGAAAACTTATGGCATTCTCATATTCATAGCAAAATGAATTATTTTGCTATGAATATGAGAAACCCATGAGTTCTCAAAAGCGCTAAACCGTATTTAATTTATAGAAATAACAAACTATTCTATGGTTGCGTATAAGCACACTTATTACATTCCGTATAGAAGAAGCATAAACAGTTAACATCATTATAAAATTATTAATAAACATAAGATTTTATTTCTTTACCAGTCCAGTTACTATAATAAAATAATTAGTGTGTATCCTTTTCATTCTTAAATCAGTTATTTTGAGCATGCAAAAAAACTCAAGAGATTCATGATTTTAACTTTTTCCTATAGAGTATCTACTGGAAACAAACTTCAAATACTAATGTCTTTAAATATACATTCCCTTTAATTTTATTATACTGTTCAGGCAAAAATTAATAAAAAGCTAGAAGTAATTAATGCAGGAAAAAAGAAGCAAAAGAAGATAAATATTAATTACTAAATTTTATTAGATAGCTTATTTACATAATATTGCAGCAAAAAAAAAGTCTATTAAAAAAAAAAATTACTTGGAAGTTTGTTTGTTTGTTTGTTTGTTTTTTTGTTTTTGTTTTTTTTTTTTTTTTTTTTTGGGGGGGGGGGGTTACAACCATATTACCATAAATATATATCAATAATAATAAAATAGTTATAAATTTTCATTGGCAGACACATAGAACTTTAAAAACATGGAAATGACTAATCTAAATATATTAATTCACTATTTGTGATATATATTACATACACATAGAGCTTTAAAAACATGGTAAATGACTAACCTAAATATATTAATTCACTATTTATGATATATATTACATATATTGTCTAGACAGTATGTAATCATGTATTTAAATGTGAAAAGCGAAAATTTGAGGTAAATATAAATTTGTTTTCATTCAAATAATGCAAATGTAAACATATTTGATATTTATCAAGTTTATAGGTCCATATTAATCTATGTGTATATGATGTGATAATTATTAGAAGAATTACTAAGGACATTTTATATTACCATAAATTATAAAAATAGCATTTGTCATGAACATATGCAAAACTATAATTAAAACAACTAAGATCTGTAATTGTTCCTACAAGAATGTTCTATAAGCAGGGATCCCAATCATTAAAATTAGATGAGTTTTTATCAAGAAGATAATTTTCATTTGAAAAAAAAAAAAAAAGATGAAAGAATAGACTTAGAATTGTAGGAACTATTGTTAATGATTACTTAAATATAAAAGAAATTAATAATAATTTCATTATACTTATAAACAAACTTGATAAAAAAAATTGTGACTTCTTTCCAATGTTTAAATATACCTGGGTCTCTTTTTATGCTAATTTTTTTAATGCAATTTTGAAGTTATGCGATTCATATTTCTTCTTAATATCTTTTTATGCGGGTTTTCTTTTATGCAATAAAGAAGTTCATATTTCACTTAAAATCAGGATTTCTCCATTTTATATACACGCATTAACCTTTAAATGCTTGATGGAAAAAGATTTGGCAATAAATTTAGATACTGTAGAAGATTTAGAAAAAGATAATGAAACAGAAGTGAAATCTGTTTGTTTCACAGCTAAAATGATTTGAGAAAGTCTTCAATTGGAAAATCATTTTCTTGTTAATAATACGAATTATAAACAAGCTCTTAAATTCCAACGAGATTTAAATAGTTGTATGTCTTTCCTATACATGTGTATGTTTATATTTTCTTTTATACACATATATACATGGAGAAACTTAGAAAAAAGTTACAAGTAAAAATATTTAAGAACTTTTAATTTCTACTTAAAAAGAATGTATCTTTAAAAGTTTTTAATATTTTTACTTGTAACTTTTTTTCTCTCTAAAA
This sequence comes from Epiperipatus broadwayi, assembly GCA_028023455.1. NCBI lineage: Eukaryota > Metazoa > Onychophora > Udeonychophora > Euonychophora > Peripatidae > Epiperipatus > Epiperipatus broadwayi. Next base: position 2,650,727 of record JAQFVV010000032.1, on the reverse strand, counting down.
GTTTCTCCATGTACATATGTGTATAAAAGAAAATTTAACCGTAGTCATTATTAACACACTCGTGGAAGCATGTTATATATATACTTGCATTTGTGGAATGCATTCTCTAACAGCTAGATATAGCAGTCTGGATATCGCGAGCTTCATAAACAATTAGTAGAATTGTCTCAAAGTTTAATTAACAATTGATTACATTGTCGAGACTGAAGTTGGCACTAATTGTATTTCCTCTAGTGACGAGCTATAATGATTAAAATATGTATGAAAAAATGTAAAGTAAATTACACATAAAAACATATTGTTTTGAATAAAATTAAATAGTTAATAAAAAAAGTTTGTCTTATATCAATTTTTTTCAAATATTTGAAATTTTTTATTAGCCATACTTTATTTCCTTTTTTTTTTTTTATGCAAATTTTAAATTAATTTTACCATTTGGCTTTGATTTTATGCGATTTTTGAAAATTACGGAATGTATTCCACATTTTTCAAGGTAATTTAAATCTATTTTTGTGCGATTTTTTTTAATGCCAAGTTTTCTGTGGAACCTATCTACTGCATAAAAAGAGACCCAGGTGTGTATATAAATAAACAGTCCTCTAATTATATAAGTCAGACTTTATAAATCTGGACTTACATAAATAGTTCCAAATATATATCAAGATCTAAGTCAGCTTTCATTAATTGTGTCTTACTCTGGATGAACACCTCTTGTGAAATAAATTGTAGTGTTTATTAATTAAAAATATTATTCACTATGGTCAATAATAATAAATGAATGCTTTACTGTTTGTGAGTTTATAAAAATTTCAAGTATTGCAAATGACATGAGTTGGGCCTTGATATGAGTTCCAGTATGTCATTATATTAAAGCAGGGTATTATAATCAATGGTAAATGTGCACTAGAAAAAAAGAATCTAACATACCTAAAATTCATCTGACCCAAAGTCACATAACAGATCACTTATATAACTAGAGAACTAACTGCATAATCAAAAGACAATATATAGATTAGCAAAAAAGTTTTAAGTGTATAAATATATAAACAAAATATACAGAAGAAGAATTTTGGGATACTCACAGAAATGTTAGAACCATACTGTAAGAAAGTATCTTATCTTTGTTTTATTTAATACTTAATCAAAAAAAGATATAAAATTAATGCTATTTAAAAATCAAAAAAAAAAAAAATTGGTATTGAGTTTCATAATAATAGATCGCTAACAGCAAATGATGATGAACTCAAAAAAAAATGTGTACAAAATAATAAAATTTATAACAAATCTGGGGTAATAATAAATATGTAAAATATATATATTATATGATTTTCATCCTTAAATTCTCATTATTAGTTAAATTATCTTTTCTTTCTAAATTTAAAAAAGTATATAGGTAAAAAAGTAAAAATAAATATTATATGTATTGACAATATATAATCCAAATACAAAAACCGCCATTATGATAATTTTTCATATTGTATAATGCAAGATAAAAATTATATACAGAAATTTTAAATACCATGAAAAGCAATTCCTTTCTTATTTATTGATAAATTCTAGATTTTACTAGATATAATTTAGAATTCAATTTTTAATAACAATTTCATTATATCATCATAAAATTAAGATTAAGAACATACTTAATATTCTACACATTTATCTAACAAATAAAATATTAGAGCATAATTAGTTCTAAAATATTACTAAAAATTTATCGATAAATAATTTGAATTACAATTAAATATATTATTTTCTACTTTACATGTATGCAAAGATACGCTTATTAACTTTTTATTTTTGTTTCTGAAAAATAATTGCAAAATAAAATATTGAGAATGTAAATATCATATCAATGATTTTATTTCAAAAAAATTAATTGACTACATCTCTTATAATTGAATGATTAAACATTGTTTATTTTATTTTAATTGGAAAATTTATTTAAAGGAACAATCAAATGATGTTATCTGCACATTTCTTGCCAGATTTTTCTTATTGCATAATTGTGAAAATGAGAGTAAAAAGAACATTGAAAAAAGTTCACCCATTCAATTATGTCATATATTAAGAAAAAAAAGATAAAAATTGAAACACTTATCTTTATTACTGTCACTATCTTCTGTTTTACTATCACTATGATTTTACAATTACTTTACTTTAATGAACAATTAATAAGGCAGAATGATCTAGCTAGAATAAGTCAGATAATCGTTTGCTATGTTGAAATTCTGAAATTTCTATCCTGAATCTAGACCTGAAGCTATACATAAAATGAATGTATAGATTTGCACAAAATCACAGTTAAGATCTCCCTATCATTGAATTACCAATGCTAAGAGCATTGAATAAAAAAAAAAAAAAGTGAAATAAAGGAGTGGAATTCAATTTGCTGTACATTATTACAGGATGAACATGTAATTGACAAATCTGAAATTTCATTGTCACAATTGGTGCATGAGAAAAATATTAATGACATTAGAGATTCATTTTTATATAAATGGCCATAGAACAACAATTAATCATTGTTATACAAATGGCTCTAGAATGAAATGATATGGGGTTATTATTAATGCAAACTTAAAATATAAGCTAGAGAATGATATATTTTGATTTTAAATGATTTCAGATAAAATATATTTAACATAAGAAGAATGATTGATTTATTAATGGGTCCTTAGACTTCAGATAGTACTATTTTTAATATAAAAAAGGGTAAATAAAAAATACATTATGTAGTTCTATTGAAGAGCAAAAGAGGCAAAGCAATAAATATGCATATTAATAATTAAAACCATGGAAATTCAGATTTTTGAGACTATTACAACTCTGCTGTTCAAAGTCAATATTCCGGCTTGCTTTGTTATTAATTTGTATTTATTAGTGCATGCTTCATAAGTTTTATGGATTGTATTTTCTAACAATTCTCTGATTAATTTTAATTTTTTTACTGATATTAACTATAATGATTAAAAACATTCAGATAAAAGAAAACTGAAAGTAGATAAAAAAAACTGTTTATATTGGAAACAGATAAGGCACTACTTATTTGATATTCATAGTTAACTCTCATATTTGAAGATCATACTACTATCTATTGTAATGGTCAGAACTCATATGCCTTGTTAACCTGTTGCAGAATTCCACCATCAGGCTCTAAAAGCAGCACAACAGGTGGGTTCAGGGCCAGTGATACCGTGTTCGAACAGAAGCAGCTGATTTTACAATGAACAACTACAAGACAATGGGCCTGCCATAACAATAGCAAACATCTTTCTAGGCCCAGTGGTCAGGTAGATACAAGAGGCCCTAATGAATTACATTAACACTATGGATTACGGTTGTTTGATGCCTTATCATTAAGGAGATGAGATACCTTGAGTCAGAATGTTAGGAATAACAGGCAAGCAGACATATATGAAATCAAAACAAGATTTAATAACATTCATAAGCTAACTTACAAGAATCAAATACAACTTTATATAATCTTTATCTTAGACTATATTTTAATTTTATATGTTACTCGGGTATCATTACATCCCATGCCTCACAGCTAAATATGGAATTTGTGCGATTATTTTGCGAAATCAGAAATGTGTGTGTTTTCCAGCCCAACGAATACCATACATATGTTGAGAAAGAATCTATTAAGTTGGGTTCATTAATAAAACCTTTAATGTGCAAGGAGTGGAAATGGCTTTAGCGTATATATCTAGGGCTACAAATATAATGATCTGTGATAAGTGTAAATGATGCCGTATATTTAGGAAGAACGGATTTCGATCTTGCGAAAGCATTTGGAATACTTCAAGGATGGGAGGGTGGCCAAATGTCGGGCCAAAACCCTTCAGAGTAGTCACATGACCAGTATCGGTGTGAGGTCTTCGCCTTTCCATTGCCAACCGCGTGACAAGGTCAGCTCCACGGATCATTTATTTATATCCTATTATCTGGAAGCTCATTCATAAGAATGATCCGTCTACTTGTTTCCATGGCTTAAATAATTTGCATCTATACGCTCTAGCACATCTCATAAGTCAAGGAAAATCATTAATCATTACTACGCTTTATAAATAGAGAATCCATTTCCAATCCCCCACACCACTTAACTTTACCCAAAGGTAGTGATATTATGGATTAAGTAGATTATTATCCACCAATCCAATACAAAACTCAACACATGGGATTATGGCCAAGATGGCTAGCACGCTGTACTAAAATTGATATAATCTCACTTCAATATCATTTATAATAAAATATAACATAATCAACTTATAATTTCCCGAGGTGACTGTTTATAAAAAAAAAATGATGCGAACTAGAAATGTGTGCCAATGAGCAGCGATTACTAAAGAGTTTATTTATGATATAATATCAGCTCGGAAATCATGTAGGCATGAAATATAACACAAAACAAAATAGTAAATAAATAGATACCCAAGTAAATAGATAAGACAAGGATAAACTTAATTAGATTTACATAATACATTAAACAGAATTTTATTTACGAGGTGAAGGTAAGATTTCAAATTTACGAAAAACAATATAATGGAAATTTAAACTAAGAGTCCTAAAGAAAGTCTTTAATCTTGGGTATCGTTTACTTTAGATTATTTGAAATGTGCACACTCTTGTTTGTAGAATCCAGGGTTCATTCATTAATAGCATCAGTTCTATGATTCTAATAAGCATTCACATTATGAATCCATAGGCAGCAGTCTGGCTTTGATTTGTTTCACTTAGATCGAATGGAAAGTTTAGCATTTCCATAGCCATGGGTCAGAGGATTATAGCGCTGGCCTCTATTCCTCGCACATTGTCACGTTATACAAAATAAACACTCTTTTCTTTTATTTTCTATTTATGATACGAAACTTTTTCTTATCTTTTGGATCCATCGTACAGTGCGTCATAAAACCAACAGGTCTCTCAGGTCAGCGCTATTATTATTCCTTCATGTAAAAGATGCATTAGTGGCACATGTTGAGATCGCGACTTCAATCCGGACACATTTTTCACTACCTCGATTTGGTAGATCAGTAGCACATGGTGAAATCACGATTTCAATCCAATTTATTTTACATTTTCTTTTTTTTTCTTTTGTTTACATTTTACTTATTTAAAATGCTTTTAACAAAATTACTTAATAACGAGTTTCAGGAATATTTTTCAGTTCTATCTTTTTTCCCCCCTCCCACTATAACTTGTAATTCTGACAGAAGATCCAAGGAGATTTCTATTTACATTGATTTATAACGCTTTAAATTTCTTAATAAAATATTATTTAAAATAATAACTTTTGGATATTAAGTTAAAATAAATCTTAACTGTAAACATATTTTATTTTATTTTATATTATTGGCATTTGTTAATTTATCGATAACGTGATATAACTTTAAAACTTATCTCTTATATTGGAGTGTGTGTGTATACACGATTTTTTTTACTGAAAATGTACATATATTTTACAATAACACCCGCACACAGTCCAATATCCGAGGTTTGAACTTAGTTAAAATGGTATTAATGGGTGAGAGGTGACGAATTGATAGAACTAAGGTGAAACTAAGATTTGGATTCAAATCTTACTGTTTCACTATCATATATGAATCTCATCTGTAACAAGAGTTCAGTAGATAGAATAATTAGGTAAGAGTACAAGTTAAGAGCACTTGATAATAGTTTGGCACTATTTGCCATTCTCTTAAAAAATTTATTCTAACAACTCAACTTTAAAACCATATTATATATTTTAATAGCCCTTGCATCATTAAGACACAATCAACAACAATAACAAAAAAAGAAATTATAAATTTATTAAATAAAATGAAAAAATAATCTAAACACTTATTGATCAAGAGTTCATATAAAGGTTGAGCACTGAAAATGTCAGAACTGAAAGTGATCTGGTAATCTTAAGCTCCAGAGTTTGATACTCTACCAAAGCACTAAATGATGCTGAGTATTAAATAAAATGACAAATTTGAAAAAAAAAAAATCCTAACTATTTTTAATATTCCCAGTCAAATTAAGATACAAAAACTGTTAGTTTATAATAAATATATTAGCCAAAAAAAAAATAACATCATTATTACAATGTTATTAAATAAAATAAAATTGAAAAACACATAAAAAAAAACTATTTTTTTAAATATTTTCTGCCAAATCAAGATAAAAACCAATGATTATTTTATAATACAACATCTAGAGAATTTTATTCTTACAAATCCTAGCTATTTAAACAGAAACAGTAGTTTCTTTTTAATTATAGTAAATCAGTTGGGAATTGATCAAAAATAATATCAAGTTACTAAACACAACTGCAACATATTAACAGTTCAAAGGATGGAATTATTGACAAATGAGAATCACTATCATTTATTAGAATTTAGTTTGCAAAAACACAAATCTTAATTAGTAACACATTTAATAACAGTATTTATATAAATAAATCACTTGACATGAACTAAAATTATTGAATTCTTTTTGTAGTGCACAAGCACATATATAAGTAGTCATCATTTAAGAGGGTCTGCATTATTGAAAAATAAGTCTTATAAACACATAAATAAAATAACTAACCACCATTCAATACTATTTTGAATCATCCATAAAGATCAAATTTATTTTAAATAAGAATGAATTTGTGAGGTCAGTTACAAGATATATACATCTAAAATGTTCTTTATCCTTTAAACTTTTAAAAAAAATCATAATATATATTTATTAAATAAAATGACCAAATTGAAAAAGAAAAAAAATTATAACTACTTATAATATTTCTGTCACATCAAGATACTTAAATGATTATTTTATAATGCAATAACTAGAAATTTAATTCATATAAATCATAGCTTTTTAAGTAATAACTGTAGTTTTCTTTCAATTATACTACTTCAGTTGGGAAATTTTAGATAACATAAAGGACTTAATATTTATGATGTAGTTAAAAATTGAAGTACTATATTATATTAGGAAATTGGGAAAGCACAGCAAACTATCACCAAAGACATAGAGTGTTATTACTTGATCACAGTGTCTTGTTACCTAGCAATCTAAGCCTGCTACTTTGGATAATCAAATATATCTACATAAAAAAAAATTGATGATGATTATTTGAAGAATCTTTGAATCAAAGACAGCTTGTAGTAATAGCAAATTTTAAACTAATAAAAAAAAATCTTAATTATTAATTTATTGCAAGATCACTTCATAATATAAAATCAATTGCACTGAAAGCTTAGTATTCCAATTTGTCAAATACACACTAAAATATGAGTTGTGAGAACACATTATTTTTTTCAAATCATTTGTGTTATTTCCTATTTTAATTATGATCTTTAATACTCCTTTATTTCAAAATATAATAACAATGTAGCATAATTATACTTTGTACTATATAAGCTATGTCAGTGTTCTTCAACCCTTGGTCCGCGGCCAGGTGCCAGGCAATAAAAAGTTTGTAATAATAAATAATAAAAGTTTAAACTTTTAATTAATATAGCCAATTTTTATTTATTTTTTCATCTCATTTTTACCCAATTAAAAAAAAAAGAAAACAGAACGAAAACAAAATCTAATCAATCATTCATAAATTAATTTGTTTTTCTAGTTATCACAGATGTTATGGGGGGGGGGGGGTAGAATTAAATTTTTTATTACTTTTCTAAAAAAAATTTAAAAAAAAGTTTTTTATTATATAAACTCCATATATATATAAAACTTTATCTTATATATTTAACATTGTTGTTTTGATCAGTTATAACAATTATACTTATCTTTAAGAAAATTTATCTATAGACTTCTGCCGGTCTGCGAAATCTTATCCTTATTTTTGCTGGTCCGCGGAAACTTATCCTTATTTTTACTGGTCCGCAGGTGTGAAAAGGTTGAAGACCACTGAGCTAGGTAATCTCATGTATATTTTGAATTGCCATTAGCCATTTTGCACAGTTGTCCTTTATTCCATAAAAATTATGTAAAAGAAGTTATCAAAGTAAAACCAGAAAATAGTCACTAGAAAAAATTCTCAAGATTTGAAGTACTTACTAAGAAATTTATAATGTAGGAGAGAAATTTAAATGCAGTTTAGAATATACGGAATTTCTATTCTTGATCTATATAAGCTACAACCAATTATGACCATGCGGAAAACAACTTTACATAACAATATAACCTAAATATTTTCAATTGTAAAAACATCCAATGAAAGCAACAGAAGTCCTCCAAATTACTTCCAGATTAACAATGGACAAGTCAGCCTTCTCAATATATTATTAACAAATGAAACTTTAGAAAAACACTATTGTAATATAAGGAACAGTCTGCTTCAATTTAAAATAAGACTTCAAAGTAAGATCACATGAACTTTCTGTCAAACATATCCCACTTAAAGTATAGTATAGCATGAAAAACTATTGAAGAATGCATGAGAATTTTTCTAAGTATTATAATACTATTGAAAGTATAAAAATATTTTTATGGCGTTTTCATTAATGGATAATTTAAGACTTTGCTGTTATAACTTCCACTTGAATTGTGTTCAAAAAAATTACAAATGCTAATATTATTCCATTCATTTGATCAAACTATATTATAATAAACATAATAGTCATAGATGCAAAATACTGTAGAGAAAAAAAATCAGATAAATTCTCTTAATTAAAAAAATTGGTGTTTGTTTATTACCAACACAAACACAAATTTCAGAGGTTATAAAAAGAGCCAGTAAAAATGTATGACAAAAAATTCAAAAATTACTGCAGAAAGAAATTAAACTAAATATAAAATGCACATTAATCATATTGCTCCTGAATGGTTCCATTTCTTAATAACTAACACTGCATATTTTGCAAATATAAATATTTTGATATATAAATAGTAAAAATTGAAGTACTTAAAATCATCTACAATTTGATAAAAGATGAAGATTTTAGATATAGTATATATATATTTTTACCTGAGATTCATCAATAGAATTTTAATAGGATTAATGAATTTAATATTTTCTTTTTCATAAGAAATGGTTTCTAAAAATGATCAGAAGGGTAAGTATAATGATTCCATTCTGAAATTATAATTTGCAAAAAATCAAATTTATTATATTCCAAAAATATTCCAACTTTAGAACAGCTGTGACTATAGAAAATTTCATAAACACTTTAAAAACTTGAAAAAGTAACTCTTTGAAATAATGAAGTGCTTAAAATCAATTAATAATATTAGATGCCAAATGTTAATGAAGCTGAGTTTTTTAATATAATGAAAACTTTTATAAAACGAAGTAGAATACTTCAATATATAGAAGTGAGACGTTGGGAAATATTAAAAACTTTCCATCAACTTTATGGAAAAAAATAGAAACACATATTAATTTGAATGAATTTAGAAATATGATTTCAAAAACAGATTTTATCAATTAAGCTCCAATAAAAACAATAGTTATCACTTAAAGAAATTAATCACAATATTTTTGATGTTAATAAAAGTGATATAAAGCTTCAGAATTGTTCAAACTGAACCTAGACTATGGTTCCCATGGATAAAAAATTTTCCAAGATGGTAAGAATGAAAAATAAAAATAAAAAACACTATACAAAATGTAAAATAAAATTATGATTTGGAATGTTATAAGTTTTAGATCAAACATTTTGAAAGACAATAATTTGTAAACATGAAATAGATTAATCTGAAAAATATTCCCAGGAAAAAAAAAAATCATGATATAGAATCAGTAGTTAGATATTATTTCTGCTATGATGTATTATTACTCTGGTGACATTTTTGTCTGGTAATATTTATTCAAAGATTCCATTTACAATGCCATGGCAACCAAGAATCCTGACATGACTAATCCATGTCAAATAAGCCGACTCTTTTCTTTCCATTTTAGAAAATATTAAACGGTTCACTCCACCATAGTGACTTTTTTTATTCCCCACAATATAATACATCTCTCACATCATTTGTAAATAATACGATTTTATATTGAAAAATACTTTTAATTTATATATTTGTGTTTTGTTTTGTTTTAAAAAAATATTTAGTAATTTTGTTTTTTATTTAAAAATACTGTGGTAAAAGTTTTGTGGGTTTGGTTTTTTTTTTTTTGCTAAACTTTGTACACATTTACAGTTAAAAATTGTTATATTTGCGAGATTTTTTTAAAAAAGTTAATTAAAATATGTTAAACTTACAGTTCACCATTTTTTAGATAAAGATACAACTTTATTTTACAGTTTGCCATTTTGCTTTTTTAGGTTAAAAAAATGGAATCTAAAACTTTGTTACAACTTGCTATTTAAAAAATGTTTGAGGGTTCTTCATATTTCTCCTTTTTTCCATAATAAATATTTATATCTCCATCATTGGAAAGTACATGGTTTTTTTCTTTTAGCTTTGAAGTTTGCTATTGCGAGTGGAATATGATGGCACAAAGCACCGTAGTATGTCAGGAGGGGAAAGAATGGCTTTGATAATATGTAGTGTCGTACTAAAAAGGCACAACTCACAAGTACCTGTTTTATTTAATATTATAATATCTTTTTTCCTTTATCCATAATAAATATATGTCTCCATTATTTTTTTTTAATTTGAACTTTCATATTACACATACTATGACATTATTCCCAATGACATATTATTCTAAGTTTGCAATATGTTTAAAATAATGCTTCCAGGGGATCTCCAGACAAATTTTATCAATTAAGTTTGTCTGTACATTCCTTGGAGGTGTTATTTTAAACATATCACAAATTTAGAGTAATATATCATAGCAGGAATAATACCAAAGTGCTGTAGAATCCCACAAAATCAATTTGAAAGATGTATTTATAATACAGATATATCTATAGAATTTTTAAATAAACTAATTATTATCATACATAAAGCCCGACTACCATAAAATGCAGCAACAGTAAATGAACTAATAGAAGTTGATGATTTAATTTATTTAATCTAAAAGTTAAAAGATATTGGCCAACACAAAATTGCTATAACATTAAAAGCTTAATAGCACATAAAACAATTACAGGGATGACTGAATTCCAAGTGAAAACCTGCTTCTCATTGATGACAGGTAATTGCCAGAAAATAATTTGAATATGTAATTATATATTGTTATCTAATATCCATTGATTGCTCAAATTTCCAATGAATAGTATAAATTACTGCTTTAAAATAAATGGTTTAAAATAAGTAGAAAATAATACAAAATTTTGCTGATATATACTATTTTAGCCAGAGAATGAAAAATACCTACAGTTAATGTAACTAAAATTACCAGCCAAATATAAATCTATAAAAGCAAGTTGTCTTAAGTTCAAAATCTTACATTTGGTTTTGAATCTCAGACTATTATTTGGCAGCACAAAAGTGTGATCCTACTTCTTATTGAAGATGACCAATAATTAAAATTGTTTTTGGGATGTAGATATACTATTACCATTTAATGACCAATAAGTATCCAAGCTTACAATAAAATAAAGTGCTACTCCTAAATTTATATTAATAATAATAATAATAATAATAATAATAATGTTAATTATTAATTTTAATATCTATTGGAAATACATTTATAATACCTAATTGTAATAATTTTTTTTTTTTTTATATTCATACAGATATTTATATATACGCATTCAGTGGTAAAATTATTCATATATTTTCTTTCTTAAAACATTCCCATTAGTTATTTAAAAACATGTATAGAAACAATATAGACTATATATACTATCAATGAAAATTTTAATAAAATTTCTTTATTAAAGTTCTAGTTACAATTTTTTTTTTCAATTCTCACTGTGTTAAAAAAAAAAAAGTATCACAAATTACTAAAATAATAATAATAAAAAAACAAGCACACATTCTTACCAATCAAGTATATTAATTCATTTACTGAACTGTGTTTCTTTTTGTTTAAATATTTTTAAACATTGATTTATTAATAAAATTAAAATGATGAGACTGTCAATAGCAGAAAATTTACGTGTTCTTTAGTCATTCTATACAGTTTAAAGACATGCCAAATCATGTTTCTGAAATTCAATGGCAAACTTATAAATATATCCAATAAATAAGAAACATTATTATATTTGATAATTTATCAAATTTCTAAAACTGTATATTACCTTCCCTAAATATCTACCACTTCTTCCTAATAATTATCAAGTTAATAATATTCTTTATTTTTTCATTCTCTATTTTTAACAAATTCAATATTAATATAAATATTTTTTTAACACAGCATCAATTGTAACTATTTTTGCTGTTTATTAATTACATTTTATATAGTACAATTACCATTCCCTCCAGCAAATTCAGAAAAAAATTACTGCTCCTCCAACTAAGAAATAAAAGCTACAAATTAAGCATGATTAGTTGACTAACAAGTTTTGTCATTGGTTCCATTAAACCACAAGAGACAACAAATCTTTTAATGATGTTATCCTAACAAAGAAATAATTAATGCAATTTATAAAATGTTTTGCACATGTTTAGTCTAATATTTTAGAAATCATTTGTTAAATTAATAAATAAGGTTTGCTCAATTCATTAAAAATGATTAATTAAAAGAAATAACTTGCAAAAATAAAAATACAATGTAAACAAGTCTTAAAAGCAATTTTAAGACCCTCTGTAAATAAATAAATTTAATTTGACTACTATAAAATATAACAATTAAGTATTTCTATAAACATTTCTATTTCAACTTTCTATCTCAAAACCCCCAAACATCTTATGTTTTAAAATCAAGCTTAAAATTTATCTACTACTATGTTAGACTTATGGCAATTATAAGACTGGCATTCTTTACTTAGTTTTCTTAAAATCTTGATAATCCTTTTCATATTAATTTTACTTATATTAAAAAAACAACAACCATAAATTGTTATTTTTCATCATATCAATCCATTATTCAAATTCAATTGTATGCAATCTGTGGGTCGCAACACCCACACACCCCATGCCCGGCCAAGGGGTTGCAGAAAAATTGTTGGGAATTATGAAAATTTTGACAGATTCTCATGTTGGATAATAAATTTTTAATTGAAAAAACAAAAACCTAAACATTATTAAAAAATACATGAAGCTTCTCTACTCATTATTGTGTGTCTGACCACTTTTGAGTTAAAACACTTTCTTATTTATATTCCAATCCACTTTGTATAAACAGCACATTCTAACAGCACTTCACTAAGTTGCTCTCATTTCTCTTGGTCACCCTCAGTTTTGTTCTTCATGCTAGTATCCTCCTAATGCTAATACATGGTATTATGTTTTTGAATGTACACATTTTTTCAAACATGCTAAAAAAGTTGTAATTGCTATAAATCAAGATCTACTAAGAACCAAGTATTAATATATATTTTTTGTTAATATGCAATTTTTTCAAATTTCTTATATCAAATTGTATGTTCTGAAATATAATATAAAGATATATATTTGTATGTGGTAAAACAATTATTATTACTATCCTTATAAGTTTATAATAGGATGGTAACAACACATAATGGGTCACAAAATTTCAATCTGAGTGATGGTTGTAAATGTAAAAAGGTTGTGCACCATTGATTTAAATTCTTCCTTTAAAACTATATTGAATGTGTATATCATACATGTTTCCAAATTTTTTTGAATTTTAATTTTATCATCTTTTTAGCCAAGCACTATGTGATTGATAATAGAAATAAATTATTATTATTTTTTTTTTACAAAAACATCCATATACATAGTGAATTCTCTACTAAGTCTCTCTATGAAAAACTTGGAATATATTAACATAAAGTACTTCATCATCATTGGCAACTGTCTTTAATGCTTTTCTCTCTCTTTTTTATGAAAGTACATGATTTTAATATCATATTAGAATTGCATTATAAATTTTAATGAGCTTACTTTGTTATACATAAAATAGTGATAATAATGACAAATAGTGGCAGTGAAACATTTTATATAAGATTGTCTTTTTTTATTTTTATCTATTTCATATATAATAAAAAATAATTAATAACAGTATAATGATTGCATATTAAGTTCTCTACACAAAGACTGATTGAGACAATAGCATGCAATGACCAAAATAACTCTTGATCATCATCAGAGATAATTTATTCTAGTTAATTCAATATTTAAAATTCTGTACTTTGATGAAGTATCTTATCATAAAAAGAATTCAGTACAATTTATAATGTAGCTCTGGATACTGAAATGCAAGAATAAGTTGTGTAAAAATATGACTACAAAGCAAAACATTACTTCAGGATATTTCCTTACCAAGTTATTCCACCTATGCATAATATAGACTATATTATTATCTAACAAAAAAAATAAAAATTATATTTTGCTAAACAGTAATGGGCTGCAAAAATAAATAAATAATCAAAATAGTATTTTTGCAGTGTTTAACATAATGGTATCAAATATTCAACATCACAGGCTGCATATCATCCACAATATTATCAACTGTGACCCTTGACAATATTTGATAAATATTTATCAAAATATATAAATAAAAAATGTAGTATATTGGTTCAGAAATATTAGAATATCTATTGCCTTCATAATCAAATACAATGTAATACAATTATTTTATTACATCTTGAACTGACAAAACCAGCAATTAATACAATTTTCAGAATATAAATATATGTAATTTATCATCTCATTTCTCAATGTTTTCAGACAGGTGAAATAATCATTATCATGATTAGCAGAATGACAATAAAAAAATTAAAGGTGAGTTTTGCAATGGGTGCATAAACTAATGTGCAAATCACAAACACATAAAACATATATGCTGATTCATTAATCTGATCATTTAACATCTAGTGATACTGTCATTTAACTTCTGAAGTAAACTTTACTTTTTATAAGTCTTCAGCATTTTATCTACTTGTAACTCCTCATTTTATTCTATCCTCAAACATATCTTTCCAATAATAATAATAATAATACAATTCTTTAGATAATCTTTATAAAATAAGTGGGATTTGCCTCCCCCATAAAAACCAAACTCAGGTTCATTATAAAGTACATTCTGTAAGAAATATTTACTATTTATTCATTTCACGTGACTATCAAAAGATCTTATGCATTTAGAATAGTAGGTATGGGAACATATTTAAACAGTTGAAAAACATACTAATGAGTCTTATGATTTGCCATTATATTTTCAGAATCATGCAGTCTAGCCATAAATGAAATTTCTCGAATGACTTAAAATTACATGTATAATGAAAAGAATCCAAAATAATAGATCTACAACCTATTAATTTAGCTATGAACTTTTACCATGTTAAATGCAACAACAGTATTTAAAAAGTTTGTATTGCATTGCAACATAAAATAACATTGTCAGCAATATCATGTCTATCTTATGATGATGAATCACGTAAAATGCTATATTTGCCATACAACTTGATGAGTAGTCAACTAACATTTAAATTGATTCACATGATTAAGTTGCCAATCATCCATATAATAAAACACATGTTTTTTGTTTGTTTATTAACTTTAATTACTAAACTAAAATCTTTACAGTTTGAATTTAAAACATTAAGAACCTGTTGTAAATCAATTTTTAAGATAAATTATCAACATTCTATAAATCTAGTATACAAAAAAATAAGGTGCGTGTTTTTGTTTTTAATCAATACAAGTTAAAAACTCTGATATAAAACCTATATCATAAATTTCATGAAGCTACCCATAACCATTTCAAAGAACATTCCTCATAAAAATGAAAACAAAAGTGAAGCTACTACAAATGCTTCTTAACAAGTTTTTGTTTCAAATGTCTTAAGATTTTAACAATAATTTCACTTCTTATTTTATAATGTATAATATGAATTAATTTTGGTGGCTAACAAATTAATTTCACACATTGCCACAAATGATTTAATGATTCAAATGCCTTAACTAAATCAATAAAGGAACTATGTAAATTGCACCTTCACTTCTATCCGTTTTCTTGCATTTGCTTGGAAACAAAAATCATATCTACAATGTTTTCTGAGTCTTAAAAATTCATGTTAAATTTATGCCAACCATTTAGCCATTATTGGAAGCAATCTATTTAACAAAATCATAAAGTCCTTATGTTACTATATGACTAACTTGATAACTGCAATAATTACTGGTCTTTTCTATATCTTTTATTTTATAAATTGAAACAATAAAGCATGCTTAAGATTAGTTGCCACAACTTCAAAAATTCATTTATTCATAAAATATATGTTTAAACTTAATCATCATCATTTTTGACCATTATCAATCCACTGCAGGATGGGGGTTTCTCCAAGTTCAATACATTTTCTCCAAATGACCCCAACACATTTTCTTATTTCTTCTAACCATCTCATTTGTGGTGTCTTTCTATGTCTTTTACAAAATCTCTTGGAATCCCATTTAAGATTTCAATATCCATCTATTATCATCTCTTCTGATAATATGTACAACCCCACTCCACTTCAGTCTCTTTAATTCTTTCAATGATCTCAGTAACACTCGTTCGTTCGCTCACTCATATATTTTATTTTTTATCTCTTCTTGTTACTCTTAACATACATTATTATTATTTACATTATTATATAACAGAATGAGATTGTTGATTATTATTGATATTGATATTATTTAAGTGTTGACAGCTTCCATGTACTTACATTATTATATTATAAAACTTAATATGTCACATTTAATTCTTTTCCAGGTATCTCATTAAGGCTTCTAGCATTTCAATTATTAAAATTATAAAAAACTGCTTAAACTTTTTAAGTTTAATATCATTGCATAATCTAAAGGAATTGTTAGAATGGATACATGATTAACCTTTGCTTTGTTCTTCATGAGATATCTTGTGATAGCACAATTGTATTACAGAAATATTACTTAAGACATTTCAATATGTCCCAATATAACTACAACTAGTTAAATAGTTGAAAGTTACTCATGTAAAATATATCTGTACAAATGAAACATTTTATAAAACAAAAATGATTGCATTTGCACAGCAGCAAAGATAGAATATAGGCAGGAAATCTAAAATGCAAAAGATGGTTTAAAAAGTCCATTTTTATTTTATGTGTAATATTTTTTAAATAAATAATGTGCATCTTATATTGTAATTTAGCATGATTTCAAAGGGGAAGCATGCAATAATAGTGTTTATTGATATACATATTTTTTTAACAATAAAATTGTAATAATATTTATCACTTTTTTTATTATCTATATATAATATTTTGAAATTATTTTAAAAAAATTTTTTTTAATTATTTCTAAAGATTATATATGCATAAAAATTGTGTAAAATATTTTTATTTTTCCATAAAGACAGATTATTTTATCAAAAAGCCATATATGCTGATAAAAAAATTTTTTTTTACTAAAAAAACAAAGCAAAAATCTACATCAAAAGAATTAAATGCCATACTTTCAAATTTTATATCATTATTGAAAAAGTCATTAAAATATCACCCCACTCCTCCTCTTTTCAATTTATGAATTTAATAGGATTCTAATATGTTTTCGATCTATATGTTATGTTAAGTTTTATTCAAATTTCTTGTCAATGAACTTTTTGTCTTTAAATAAATACAGCTTATTAAGCTCCAGATTTAATTTATTATATTATCAAATTAGAAAATACCATTTATTTTAATAATGAACAATATTTTTGTAGTGTAATTTTTTACTACACCATTCTCAGGCAAGGTAGGGACTGGTTTCTACCTACTTTAAACACCTTATCGAGGGATGTAATCATAAACATTGACCAAAGACATGTGAAAAAGATCAATGACCGACAAGATGCATATTTCATGTGCTGTAGCACTCATCAGTTGACCCAAACCACAATCTCCTTCACAAAGAATTAAAAGTAAATAGAAACCAGTTCCTACCTTGCATGAGAGTGGTGTAGTGAAAAATTACATACAGAAATATTATTTATTATTGGAGAAATATTATTTATTATTGGACAATTTCTAGTCTAATGAATGGCTAATAAAAATTATTAATACTATGTATTTTTTTTTTAATCAAATCAATAAAAATAGAAACATGTGAGTGAATCTAAAAATAGATTTATTTGTATCCACAACATCCTTAATACTATGACAATCTTAAAATGCAAATTCCATAATTTTAGTGTTTAATACCTGATTAAAATTTTGCATAAATAATATATTAAAGAACAAATATCAATTTCACACCAACATATTAGGAATAGGACCTATTTTTAATGCAACTATCATTTTTGCATCAAGCATAATCTAAAATCTATCCAATAATTTGTACATATAAATAAATGCTCATGCAATGTGAATATCTTTTGCATTCTTATTTCTAACACAGTAAATGTATTCATATTATGGTGATTTTTCTGTCTAAACATAATGTTCATTATAGTTAATCTATATGTTGTACAAAAATTCAATAACAGCAGACAATTTGAATAGAATATCATTATCCCTAATAATTTTGGACCAAAGCTGACTGTTCATGCCAATATATCCTTTAGTTTCCAAAAAAAAAAATCTAATTTTTTAATGGCATTGATATACCATAACTATCCAATAAGATATATTTTTCCTAGGTCGCCATTAGATGGCGATAAACTAGTACTTCAATAGCATTTCAATTCCTTTACATTTGCAATTTGCATAGATTTAGTAAGTTATATGTTGTATTTTTAAAATTTTCACTTAAGGTGGGCTCATACTCTTGAGCCATTACAAAAATGAGCCAATCTAAATTTCTGGAGACTTATAACGATTTACCCTCCATCGTTACAAAATCCAAAAAAAAAGTTGCCATTACTGGAGAGCCTGCTCAGCCAAAAACAGAGATAAACAGTAATGATCAAAACAAAACTTCGTACAGCAGCACTTTCTCCCAGAACAAAGCATGGATCCTCACAACAGTTTTCTTGAAAATAATGACCAGCAGGAAGCTACTCACACAGCGATACATGCTAATAAATCGATGGTGAAAAAAGTAAGTAACGTTACCATTAGAAATACTAATATTCTAAAACCATTTAATAATAATTTAGATAAACTCAAAAATGATATTAAAAGCAACCCACAAAAAAACTAATAAATCTTATGATAAAATTTAAAAAAAGCTATGCAAATATAGTACAACTAGATAATTATGAGCCACAACAATAGCCTCAGATTTAAATGAAGCCCAAGAAGATATATTTCACTTGTGAGATAATGAGATTGATGATAATGCATTAGAACAAAATAACAACCAAAATCAAATTGACATCAAAATAGATCAAAATTTGCATTACAAAATTATTCAAAAATTCAATTTAAAAAATCCAACCCAATCACATAATTCATTCAAAAATTTTTACAGTGAAAAATTAATAATACTTGCTGTCACTAACACTCAATGTGAGCTATTCAGATTTCCCATTGAGGAATTATATTCAGAATTGAGTAGTAAAAAACTTTGGAGACTAATTTTTGCAGCTCAGAAAAATTATTTTAAAAAAAAAACATTATTTATCTTAATAATAAAATCTTATGCCCTATAAACATGGACAGACCAATAATTTTAGCAGGACAAATAAAGAACTGCTACCTAAATTTCCAAGAGGCAGACCTACAATGTTTACTCCAAAAATTTGGAGCTATATCTAATTTTAGCTGCCTATTAGAGAAAAAAGCAGCAATTTCAGTGCTTACAAATACTGCATCCTTTTCTCTCACACTCTAGACATAACACCTATGGACATTCCGACATTGTATTCGAATGAAATATTGCCTCTCATAATATCTTTTGAAAAAAGTCCTTCCCAGTGCGCCCAGTGAAAGCTAAGAACTCACCTTAAGGAGATTATCCAGATTAATTCTGTCTATTATGTAAATGCAAAAAGTCCAAATCCCATCAACATGCAATACTTCCTTCTAAATCAATTAACTCCAACATAATAGATGGAGAAAAGTCAATTTTTCCAGAATTATTAGACACAATAAATTTGAATTCAGAAAAAAAGAAAAAAGACTATCAATTAAATACTAATACACAACAAAAACCACTGTTACTAGCTGAAACTTCTTCCAATGATCTAGATCTTTTATCAGAATACACTATAAGTCTAAAGCCTAAGAAAAGAAAATTTAAAAAAAATAAAAATTTAACAAGTGACCAACATTTAGATTTAATCAACCCTATACAGGAAATAGATGAAGGTTCCACGTTATCAGATACTTCTTCTCCTTCATTTCTAACAGAGAAAAAAAGAAAAGTCTCTGAGCTAGAAGATCTTACTATTCATACCTACAACATAAACTACCAAAATCCAAAAAATAAAGACAACACCTACTAGCAACCTTTCCAAAACCAAATAGCAAAAACACACCTCAATCCCAAATGCTAAGCATAGCTATAATGGCAACAGGAAATCTCCTAAACCCAATCATAAAATCCTCAAATGTGAGAAAACATATAAAAGTAACTTTTTCCTATATATCTTCATATTTTCTTTGTACTCAACACTAATATGAACCTTAAAATTTCTGGGATGAATATTAGAGGTTTAAACTTATTAAAAAGAGTTCAAGCAATCAATAATTGGAAAAACCAGTACTCTCTTCATATTATATGCCTTGCAGAAACTAAGCTTCACTACAACTCTCAACACAGCATTAGCAAACTATTAGACAAATTTGTTTTGTTTTTTACCATTCCATCTCCCCCACCCCTACAGCCAGGGTTGCAATACTGATTCATAACAAATCACCTTTCACCTCTTTTAAGATTGCCTTTATTAATCAACACCTAATGATAGTGACTTTTTCCCACCAAGCTTTCACAATCAACATTGTATTCGTCTATTTCTGCAACAACTCTACTCTCATCCATCACATAATTAATCAAATTAATATTATTCTTGCATTTAACACTCACTCTACTATTATGTTTGGAGACTTTAACATATCCTATAAAGAATTTTTACCCGAATACTTACACCCCCATTAATCACAGACTTATGAGTGGAGAGGGATTATTTCCCAAGAATGCCTTTTCTTTCTACACAAAAAATACACTTCCCTAATTGATTGTATGTTTTACTTACAGGCATTTCATTTTATAATTAACCCAGCTCTTAAACCTGTCCCTTTCTCTGACCATCTTGCTCTTAATATGGAAATAAACATAAAGCTTAATTATCAGCCCACAATAAATTTTAGCAAAACTCTTAGAGCTTCTTCTAAAATCAACCACTCCTGAAGCAATACTATCAGAATCATATATATATATATATTTAAAAAATTTAATATCCCATCCTTACCATCAGTGGAAGCATGGTTCACATTTGTTAACATTCTTCAAGCCATAATCAAGCACTTTATTTATAAAAATAAACCCCCTTTAACTTTGCTTCAAGAAATGGAGGCATTTAATAACAGCCTCAAATCCCTTCCTAATAATTCAACATATCTCAACACAATACTAGAACTCAAAACCCATTATAAAAATAAACAAATATTAGCGTTGGCGGAAATACCTTTCCATTAAAAAATCTAAAGTATTCCTAGCTCAGCCTCATAATTGGACTAGAGGCTACATACACTGGGCCTTAGGGCATAGGGGGAAACTTTGACTCAGTCCTCGATCTCTCTTATTGAGATCTTAAGTACTGGAAATAATATGCTCTAACAAATTCATCAATTTTTTAAAACAAAACTTACGAATATCCACTCCCACTCAGATATTGAAACAGACTTTGGAATAGACCATCAGTTATACAGAAACACTGAATTGGACTTACTAAATAAACTCAGAGCATTCCTGGACAGAATTCACCCGGGTCCTCATGGAATACCTAAATTGCTATTACTTCATCTCTCTAAATTTTCCATACCTATTATCTTCAACATGATCAATTACCTATCAGACAACAACTATGATATTGAAGGTCTCTACCTAATCTCACTCATACTGTTTTTAAAAAAACCATAATACCATCTCCATTAGACAACTTAAGGCAATTTCGATGACCCTTATTATTATTAAAATTATCGAATCTGTTATAAAAGACAAGATCCAAGACAAAATTCTCCCATTTATCTCTAAATATCAATTTGCTAAGAAGGGAGTCTCAACAATAGTTGCAACCAGCCTCTCCAAACTATCTTTAGATTACATTAACACATCAAGGAAGTCCAAACCAGTGATTGTTCAACTTGATATCTCTGCCACGTTTGATTCTGTCAGAATAGAAACCCTTTTGGAAATCCTAAAAAAGTACACGATTCCAGAATCGTTTATATGTATTATTGCAAACTTACTGCACAATAGACATATATTTGTGACTCTTGATTGAAAGGTTGCACCGGGATTCAAACCTCTTCATTCTATTCCCCAGGGTTCTCCGCTCAGTGCCCTCTTATTCATTGCATATATCAACCCTCTTCTATTGCAAGTGAAAAATAAACTCATCTGAAATTATATCCCATCAATACACAAATCTGTTCCCCACATCACCTACATGGATGATATTGCCATTCTCCTATCATCCAAAAATGTCATTCCTAATGTAACGATCCGGAGTAGGTAGACTTACGTAATCTGCACTACAGGGCGCCATCTAGACATTTGAACCTAGAAAAATTTATAAAGTAGGCAGATACGTAAGTAAAAAAAAAAAAATTTTTTTTTTTTTTTTTTAAATTTTGATTCCGGTCGTTAGCCCATGTCACTAGCTCAGTGGAATAGCAGAGATTAAATATAATATCTTATCTAATTATATTTCAATATTAAAAAAATAAATAAAATAAGCCACTGCCAATAATTAACATACAAACATTTATTTATGTACATATATATAAGATTTAAAATTATTTTAGTATTAGTTTTACATTTTAACATTATTTTTAACTTTACCTTAGATTTTAATTTACATTTTAATTTCTATTATATTATAAGTTTACATTTTAATTAAGTTCGCACAGATGGGATTATAAAAGCTTGTTTTAATATGTTGCTATAGATCGGTTACATAGATTACACGGTTAAAAACATTCCAAAGTAAACATAAACGATCAAAATATAAAATCATTGATACTGGCAATTGCAGAGGGAAATTTATAAGTAACCCAGTAGTATTCACCATAAGATACTTGCATTGTCACCAATGACTTAAAAGACATCCGAATAAATACATTTTAGATACTCACCGTAAGGGATCATTATTTATCGAATGTCTATATATTTTGATCAAATATGAAAACCCAAAACATACTTAACCGATAACCAATCCATGCAAGCGTCCATAAACAACTTAAATTTAATGCATTTTTATTTAGGGTCGAGTATGAATAGACTACATAAATTTGCTTTTGAAAATAAACATTCTATCCCTATTTAACCTTAGGCTAAAATTCGCAGTCAAACTGGCATCAATCCATCTGATATATCGATGTATTCAATGTAATACGAAATAAGGCGGCACCAAAAGTTAAGAGAAGAAATTGCCTCTCATCAAATAGGAATATGACATCTATCAGACAAGAAGAGCAATAAAAAAAAAAACTCCATAGAAAGGAACTGCGCTCTGCGTCTTATAATTCCTTCCATAGGCAAAACGGGAGAGTGCGGCGTATATATCAACGATTCTGCCAGTAGCGAATCTCCGACTACATCTACTAACTACATCAATATATCCAATCCATTGACCCAATTTAACAACGACACAAATAACCTAAGATTACCCTCCCCTAATATAACTTTACAAATCTATACAGCATTCACACCCGACTTAAGTTTAACATTTATATAATTAATTTAACGAAAAACAAAAAAATCATGATAAAAACTTAAAGAACAAAAAATAAATAAATGGAAATGATTTTACATAAATAAAAAAAAAATACATCAAATAACACTATTCATAAGGATTCTATTTGTAACAATTAAATACTAGGAAAGTTTAAAATTTAAAGTTCTTAGTGTTTTCAAATTAATATTGTTCGTTATATTTTATAAAGTTCTTATGGTTTTAGAAATGTTCATCTTTTACAGTTGCTTGCCATTTGAAATCCAGCGTTAAATTTCCCGATGATCCTGTGGTCCCCTGAATATAAGAAAAGCGATGTTTCATTTTTCCATTTTATAACAACTGAAGGGATTGAACGTGCGTCTTTTTCAATCCCTTCTCCTTCACTTCCGCACTAACACATATCTGTCACATCGTAAATAGTCAATAATAATCACTCCCTAATAATTTCCAAACTTGTCCTTTTATATTACTTTGAAAGATTGACTTATCATTACGTCATCGATGTGATGATCCTTTTCGTTGAGGTCCGATTTCCCAATGGATTTATTTCATTTGCTAAAAGTTTCTATTGTTTTCCTACCTGACCGATGTTTTTACATTTAAATGCCCAAGGCTGGTTTACATTTGACTAATTAAATTTATCATTTCCATTTCTGATTAATTAACCTGTTTTCCAAATCAAAGATATATTTAAAGATATAATTTTATCTCCAAATCTTTTTAAATTTAGTTTTAAAATACTTTTTCTTTAATAAAGTTTTATTTTAATAATTTTTCATTATCTGTGCGATTTAATATATACGAGTTTAAGATGATATTTAATTTCAATTTTTAATTCTTAAAGAAAATTTTTAAATGCGAACTTTTTAATTTGCTTTCATGTTTAATAAATAATAAAATAAAAAAACAATGTAACGAACGTCTGTGCTCGTTACACTAAATTGGTAACACTCCTTCAATAATATACAGAGCAATATAACCTTGAATTTAATATGAACAAATCATCTGCCTGGAAATTATATGCCGGTTCTACTTTTTACTCCCAATTCACTGCCAAGCTGCAGAAATTTCTGGGCTTCCCTATCTTCAAATCACCAATCTCAATGAGAAATACAATACAAGAATCAATTCTCATTACAACCCAAAAAATTATTGACAATCTGTCCAAGGTCTATTTATCAATTCATGCCAAAATATCACTTCTTAATATGCTGGTATTCCCCAGAATAAATTACTTCATGCCAATAACCAAATTCTCTAACCAATTCATTAACAAAATCAATTCGTTAGGCTCCAAATTGATATGGAATAAAAAAAACCGCTACCATCAGTCTTAGAAAACTCCAAAATCCCTCAAAGCTCAATGGCCTTGTCCCTCCATTCCATTTCTATCTTTTTTCCCAGAAATCCTTCAATATGATTTATAAAATCCTTCTAACTTATGCAAGTACTGTCAGCCTTATTAAATTGATTGGCCAACATCTCATTATCCTCATTTGAAAACATACCCACATAACTGATCAAACCTTAAATAAAATCACCTTCTGGGATGCTTACAACCTTATACAAACAGCAAGCCCTCCTGACCCAGGCCTACTACACTTCAACAACAAACAAATCACTAGAAAGTACAGATCTTGATTCTTAGAACCTAAGTTCCTGGATTTTCTACTAAATGTCAATCTCAAAGCTCTCCCCACAAACTTCTTCCTATCCTACAAAAGAGGTATATCAAAAATAGACTCAATCTGCCAATTATGTCAGGAGGCTGAAGAAACCACCGAACACCCATATTTCACTGTCAGACCTTACAGAGCCAACGGAACACAATAACCTATTTATCCAGATCAAACAACCCACACACACACATACTTTTATGCCTTTCAAGCAACATCAAAAGTGGGTTATTCCCTTCAATTAGAATTAGAACATTTCTATTTTTTACAGTCTGGTCAATCAGTGCAAACTCATTTTTAACAATGAAGCAATTAACAACCAAGAACTTTTCTTTAATTTAATAAAGAAAATTAAAAACCGAGACAGTACTCTTGCGCCTCTGGATATCTTTGTAGCAACTTGGAGCCTCATAGCCATTCTAACCAAACCATAGGTTTGAAGCGAATAGATTACCATTGAAAATAACAAAGTCTTACAAAACCTTTACATTATCCAACATACCTTACAGAATTAAACACCCGCAAACAATTAAAATAGTACCAAGTGACATAATATCTCATATACTTTCAAATTCCAATATGTATACCCTGTATCATATCAAATCAGATGAAAATAAAGATTTTATTTAATGAAAAAATATATATATATTTTTCCTATTAATCATGAATCTAATATTGGTGATTAAATATAAAATGCAAATGCATAACTTCTTTAACAAGCGTTAAAAGCGCATAATTATTGATATTATATACTTAAGATAAGAATTCCAAGAATAGAAACTATAAAATTAGACCTTGTAGCAAATCCAAACTATGCAGTCTTCTTTTATTCAATGATCTGCCTTTCCAAAAAAAAAACTTGTAATCATTTACCTCCTCAATTAAGCTTCTCTCTGGAAGATGAGTTTCATTAAGAGAGGCTATATCCGTGCTAAATCATGACAACCCTTTAATTACAAATGCCGTCCTCCATTTAAGTCTTGAAGAATTCACTTCAAATAAAGTTTTCAAATTCCAATACATATATATTTTAAAAAATCTATTACCATTATTGACTTTATGATAATTTCTTGTGATTAATGTACAAGACCTGATGAACTATCTAAATTGTTCAAAGTAGGTCAAAATTAGACAACTATTTTACAGTAGACAGCTGATTTTTAAATTGGGCTGACTAATTATATAATCTTTACTGAGGTCAACTCATTATTGTTTGTATTGCCTTATTGCTTTTTCAGTAGTGAAAATTTATGGACAGAAAAAAAAAAGGTTGAAATCAAAATTGCTGTGCATGTAATCAAAGAATAGAAATGTGATTGCACTAAACACAATTCTAGTATCACAGTAAGTATAGGAAGATCATTAATGGCATGAGTATTTAAATGATTAAAGACAATAAACTAAAAAAAAAACATAGAAAAGAGATTGAAAAATATAAAACAGTAACAAATTTCTGTCTCTCCCTCTTTGGATATCTTTGCCAAGAAATTATTTTAACTTATTAAATTATTCTTAGTTTCATATTTTTATAATATGAATGCATTGACTTTGCATTTTTTAATCAAACCAATCAGTAAAATGTATTAGTTTAAATAAAGCATACTTTTACATATTTAGTCAGAGATACATGGGTCTCTAGAGAAGTGTTTCTTAACATCTGGTCATCGGAAAAAAATTTATTGGCCCATAAAAAATATCCTTAATTTGATAAATTATAAAATAAATTTCAAAACTAATTTCCAAAGAAAATAAATCTAAAGTGACTCTGAACTCATGCTGGTTCCACATATCATACAGTGTGTGCCATTAGACAGATTTCACAAAATGATACATTTTTAAATAAATAATAGTTTTGAACTTTTTGGGGTTTTTTTTAAATTCTATAAAAATGCAACAAAATAAAAAAGAAATAAAATTCAATTGGTATTTATTATTTATTTATTAGGAGTATAATAGAGAAACAATAAAATGGAAAGTTTACTTTAAAATTAAAAATTCTCTTAAAAAAAAGTTTTTAAAAATAATTTATAATTGTAAAAAAAAAAAAAAAGGTGAAATATTTAGTAATTTAAATGAATTACTTTGTTTCTTTAAGTAAACCAAAAAAAAAAAGTTTCTTTTTTGTTCTATTAAAAAGTTAAATACACAAAAAAATAACTCCACCTTAAGATCATAATACCATGAAAGAGCAAAGCTGTCTGAAGCTTTTGCTAGCATTTTTTATTCATTATAAAATTATATATGGAATTCAACAAGAATTTGGTAAATCTAAAGATTAAAAAAATATTAATATAAATCTGAAATATAATATAATAAATCTTTTTAGTCTTTAACAAATTAAATACAGAGGCAAGGTACATTGTTTTATTTTTTAAATAAGAGTTCAACCTCTCAAGAAAAATTGAATGAAATTGAAAGTGGGAGCTCACCAAAAAAAAAATTCCTTCATTAAATGTTACAATAATGAATATCTGCTGTAGGGATTTATTCTTTGGCCTAAATCTACAGAACAAGATGTATTTCCAATGTGCGTGATCTGTTATGATGCAATGAAACTATCAAAAATGTTACAAAATTTGAAGTCGCAACATTCAGAATTAGAAAAAAAAACCTTGGAATATTTTGAAATTAAAAAGCAAAAATCATATAATGTCATAGATTTTAAAAAAAATTAAGGTAATTTATTTTAATTATATTACCGGTCCATGGAAATTTTTTCTGGAATCTAAGCAGTCCATAGAGAGAAAATGCTTGAGAAACACTGCTCTGAAGAATGCATATTACTATATATAGCAATGATAAAATCAACATTGTGTTTTTCATTAGTGCATAACTGAAATTTGATATATATAATGAATATTAACTGAGAATTGGAGTTTAGCACAAATTTACATAAAATATAAAAAATTATAAATTTATTTATTTTTTTAATAGTAGCGTACCATTTTCTAAAAATAATTAAAATAAGATCTATAAAAGTGCACAGAATTTTTCAAGTAAGGTGGGAATTAAATTATTTAAAAACCACAACCAGAAATATCAATTTATAGACAATATATTTATAAAATATTTAATAACAATGAAAATGTATTAAACCAGTGATGTTACTCCATTTGTAGTGAAAGATGCTGAAAGTATTCAAATTTCCTTATTTGGAAATACTATTTTGGAAAAAATTAACAAAACTGTTGCTGATATCAGTGAGAAGCTTAAGAAAAAAAATGAAAACATGTTTGAATTATCACAATTTTAGTTGATTAAATAATGGATATTATTAAACTAGTTCAATTGGCTGCTCCCATTTGATATGATTTCCATATTTGTCCACAAGGAATAAATACAAATGCAATATGATACAATTTTCATTAAAAAAAAAAAAAAAATCTAACATGAGAATAGACATCACTCAGCAAAACAAGATCTGCATATTCTGCCCAAATGAGCAATAAATGTTATATTAATACATTAGTAACTGAAAGAAACAAATTCAAATGTTGAATTTATCTATGGGAACTTAGAATCTCATATTTTAAAGACATGTAATTGATTACAAAAAATAATAATAATAATCATCTTCATTGCTAAATTAAAATACATGATTCAGGAAATAGCATGGTTCAGTAAATTACACAACTTCTATCAAACTAGACTTGGATTAACTGAAGAACTTAATACTAATATCAAACAGTTAAATTATCATAAGGTCATCTGAAATAAAAATTATTCAAAGTACAAAGTTGCAGTAGAACTTCTATTAGATAAAAAAACAACTTAAATTTATTAATATACTTATAATAGCTACATTAACATTAATAAAACCAGTGTATACTGTATATATCTTTATAATAAATAGTACAGATGAAATAAAATGGTTTTACAAA
The DNA here is from genome assembly GCA_028023455.1 of Epiperipatus broadwayi. Taxonomy (NCBI): domain Eukaryota; kingdom Metazoa; phylum Onychophora; class Udeonychophora; order Euonychophora; family Peripatidae; genus Epiperipatus; species Epiperipatus broadwayi. Next base: position 2,621,373 of record JAQFVV010000032.1, on the reverse strand, counting down.
GATCTGAAACAAATCCTTGACAATTATAAAAATATTATTATCATTGGAAGAAATTGGAATGCTATAACTGAAATAATAGAAACTGAAAATAAGTTATCGAATTCAATATGGAGAAAGATTTTTAGAATTTGTTTTAGAATATGATATAATAATTTGTTTTACATGATTTACAGAAGACAAACATAAAAATGAATTGCTGAAAATAAAAATAAAATTAATCGGCATTAATACAGCAATGCTGCACTTTTCAGATGGCAATTAGATTCCAATCACAGTTTAATGGGTATAAACATCAAACTAAATTTCAAAAAATTAAAACTCATTTCCATAAATGAAAAGATATATCAAAATTGCAGAGATAAAAATATCGGAAAAATATAAATCACTGCTTAAGGAGAAATCAAAAATGTGGACAAAAAAAAAACATTCAAAAAATGAAAATCTTAAGATCTTGGGAAAAGTTGCTTTTGAAGTTATATAAAAAAGGGATTAGACAAATTTGAATCATACAAGAAACATTGAAATTGTTACAAAAAAAACAACTGCTAAAAAATATAAAGGACAATTCAAAATTTGCAGATCAACAATGTATGGCAAAGATGGTGTATATTAAATCATGAGAAAAAAAGTGAAAATTTGTTCTAAGTGGGAAAATATCTCGATAAATATAAATCCAGAGAAGTATAATTATAAGAAATCTTAATAAAAAAAATGTCAATCAAAGCAGAAGGTATTAAAAGATGAACATGAAAAAAATGGTCATTATCCACAATAAAATTTTAAAATGATGGCTAGAGTACTTTTGTGAATTATATAAGCATACTTTTATAATATATTTATCAGAAAAAATAGTAAAACAGCTTGTTAAAATTGCTCGTAATCTGATGAAGATTATATAGTATTGGAAAGTAATAAAAAAACATAAAAAAAAAACTAAGACCTCTCTGAAACTGGTATAATAGTGTAACAGGATGGGGAGTGATGGAAAATTAGCATCAACCCTAAGTAAACAAAATTTGAAATTTAAAATTTATATAAATTTTTAAAATACAAGTAATATTAGATATAATATTCAAGATTTAAGTAAGATAATGATATTAAAGAAATGTTTAATATCACAAAATATATAAAAAGTTATATATTACAGAGCATGAGATCTCTATGAGATCAGCTAGTTAGATCAGTTAATTCCTTAGAGCAATTATAATCATAATTAAACATATATCAACCAGCATTATCAATAATATAAGTAATACTCAAAAGAAATAATCATCCATCATGAATAAAATCAGAATAAATCAACAACAATCTTGTGGCTGGATTTAAACTGGGTCATCCGGAGACCAGGCTAACTATTGAGCCTTGGCCAGCTTGGGAAATTATTTAAACATAAATTTGGATGCACCACTTAAGTGCTCATCCATCAGAAAACATAATCATAAAAACAATAATGTTGGAATATTAAAACATGCTGATCACCATGAATGCCCTAGCCACTTAGTGCTATTAATGCACTGGCCAACTATAAACTTCATTTCTAATAAGACTAAACTAAAATAAAATGTAGTGCAGGGACTTTGAAGAATATACTCTTCATGCCAAAACAGGATCCTAGTCAACTGAATATTCTTAAAGCACTAAATATAACCCCATTTATATATTTAGACTGTGCTCGAATCTACTTCAAAGAACATAAGCTTTGTTTCTATTATGATGACCAAGAGATAAGTTTATTAATAACAATATAAAAAAAAAACGATATTAAGGTCTATAGAATATGTATATATATTAAAGCCTTCTGATTTTGATTAAATACAATAATAAAACTATCACGTTTGTAATTTACAAAATAACTATATCCAATTCACATTATTATTATGTTTTGCAATATGTTCCAATAGGATTAATTTAAATCTATTCAGTACACAGGCATGTGGCCCAACATAAAATGAACATTTTTGAATTGACTTTTAATACTAAAAAAAAAATTAAAATTTACATATATGTATCTATGACACACATTGGTATTTGCAATACAAGTGACATATATACACACACATACATGTGTGCATGTAATTTCTGAACATACTTGACTTATTACAAAATAAACATTTTAGTTGTCATTTTCAAATAACGCAAAACATATGGGTTTACACATATGTCCCAACAGGTTTACTCAAAACACATATATAATCTGCGCACATATGTGCGGTACAATAATTGATTAATTATGTAAATGAATTTCATTTTCTATCATATTTGATAATAGCAAAAACTCATTTTCCTTTTTATAGGATAAGATTTAATATATATTTGTGTGTATTTGCACACTGACGCTTACCTATTTTAATTTGTTACAATAATATTCAAAATATACTTTCTGTAATTAATTCCTTGGTTAATATTAAGACTAAATAAAATCATATATGCATGCTATAATATATAAAATATAATTTGAATAAGGCATTAAACTTTATTACAGCTTTCTCTTTTTTTTTTTTTAAAAAGTATAGTCACTTTTTGATTGTTGATTAATTAATTATCAACATTTTAAATTTAGATTATAGAATCATCTATTAATCCTTTACTTTTTTATTTATTTATTTTTAATCCGAGCAAAAATTATTTACTGGTATTTTTAAAACATAATTTTTTTAGGGAACTACTAAAAAAAATTTCAATAATATATATAAAATCATCTGTCTCCCTTCTTTTAGATATATAACTCAAACAAATTATTTGTTTTACTTTAAGTTATTAAGTTATAAATTTAAGTCATTTTAAGGATTTTAAACTAATTCACCAGTTATATATATATATATGTTTATCTGTGCTTCTCTGCATATAGATACATTAGCAAACATATAATTACCTCTTCAGCAATTGATGGAGTTCTCTTGATGAGCTTAGTTTTTGGTCCAGATAAGGGTTGTTTTGTAGTTAGTTCTACTTAGACTAGGATTTGTTACTTTTCAGGTCAGCAAGCTATTTTCTCAGAAACACATTTGTAGCTATGAATACCAACACAAAAAAGTGGGTCATTTTGCTCCATATGAATTCAAACTCCATTAGTGAACTGTATAGTAGCTGCTTTCTTGCATTCTTATAACCTCATGGTAGTTTTCTGTGTAACTCTGTTAGCTATGTCTTCTGGCCAGCTCTCTGCTACAACAAACTATTACTTCATAAAATATTTTAGCCAACTTTGCAGCTAGCTATTAGCCAACTAAAAACCAGATTCTTCTTGCCAGCTCTTACAAAAACTATAAGTCATCTGAACTGATATTTTTATCAGTCCTTTTATAGAATCATCTGACGTGACAACAACACTAATTTAAAAACTGTTTTTTTTTTCTTATCTCTCTTGATTGGAAACAATTTTAATCCCTCCAAAAGCAGTTTTAATTAAAAAACTATGTTTGGAAACCTTATCAAAGATTTTTAAAAATAGATAATAGAAATGCATACATGCATTAATTAAAAAATAGATATTTTATATAAGTTTTAATTAAAAGATTTCAAAAATAAACTTTGTTTTTAAATTTCAAAATCAGAATATTATTTATTTAGACCTTTTTTTAACAAAATATTTATTTACTAATAAAATTCTGTTTTAAATTCAGAATTATTTAACTCTTTATAGGACTAATATTTTTATTTCAAGAGAAATACAGAAAATATCTCAAAAATTTATATCTGTATTTATTTCTACTTTTGTTTTCTTTTATATATATTTGTGAATACACACTATATTATTGTGTGCCATATAATATACTATCATAAGCTAGGAAAATGATTTGGTATGGCAAAAATAATTTAATTTTGGAAATTTATACAGATTCCATAATACTGCATGGAAAGAATGCATAGTATCTAAAATAAAGGCTTGATTATTTTGATAGGTTATCCTGCAAAAAAAAATGTATGGCAAAGTATGAAAATTATACTATCATTGAATTAATTAAAATTTTAAGTAAATGAAAATTAAAGATCCATTTAGAGAAACAATATGTACAGACATCTGGTATCATATAACATGTTTATCATTCCACTCCATTGCAGTAAACCTGAAGATTGGGAAGGAGAATATAACTATAATTGTGCTCTTTACAGTACTAAACAAAAGTCTGAGTTCAAATCCCCTATATTTACTAAACAAAAGGTAACTTGGGCAATATTTAAATTTTAAAAAGTAGATAATAAACTAATCCATTTTCCAAAAATATAGCAATTCAAAAGACGCTGTTAAAATATGTGGAATAATTTGAAGCTAATTTAAAAATGGAAAAAATACAAAGACAAAAGATACCATCTTCTTGGATAAAATTAACAATAAAAAGTGCAAAACAATTAGTGTATAGAGTAAAAATAAATAATTTAAAACTTGCAAATAAAAAAGCACTAAAATCAAAACAAGAGATGCAGATTACTTGTAAATATAAGCCAAACAAAAACCATGTTATATATTATACGCTTGTAGCAACTTCCTTAGTAGTTTAAAAAGACAATGAAAAGTAAACTCAAATTGATGGATAGACAACATAAAAAATTTTGGAAGTGATACCACTAACCATTATAATTCAGAAAGTAAATAAAATTAAGAATACCTAACCAAAAATATCTACAAGGCATTAGGTTACAAATCATATTGGATATATGGGACACATGAATATTTAATAGTGTGTTATATTATTACAAAACATAGATCAACAATTAATTATTTAGTGATAAGAATATTGATTTTTGAAAGAATATGTTACAGAAAAGTATTAAGAATTAACTGGATTCAACTAGTTTCCTATGAAGAATTGCACTACCCATCCCTCTTCTGTGTATTTAAATGGACTTAAAGTCCTGCATATAAGGGGTCAGAATGACTTATGGACAATATGGATATGACAACAAAATTGACAAACGAGAGCTTTGAACATGCCATCATCAGATTTTCAATGATATGGATGGCTGAAGAGTTGGAGAGAGGAAAAGATTTAAGACTGTCCATTAAAGTTTGAAGAATTGCTATCTTAATATAAACTGAGCACTGATTATATGTATGTGTGGAAGATGATGATCTGGCCCAACTGATGAGTGCTGGTTCAGCATGAAATACGTATATTAGATACCATTTATCTCTTTCGCATGTATGCGATCATGTGTGTCAATTGTATAAGATGGAGTGGATAACTAAACAGAGCTTGAAAGTCCAGGTTCAAATCCCCTCTAATTATAAAAAGTAAATTAGAAATATATATATTTAAAAAAATTATAGAAAGGAAATTAAAAATGAAAGATGATTAAAAAGTAAAACAAAAAACCCCCAAAAAAGATAAAGCCTCATAGAATCTAATCAGCTATCAAAAAATGGTGTGAAGTTAATTTTTATTCAGCCATCTTATAACAAAACTGAAAACAATAAAGAAAGCATTCTACATTTATAAAAGTGGCAAGTAATGGAAAAATAATTGAGTGTTATATTTAATCATAGTGCTTTGTCTAGTAATCTCATTCTGTCCTTAAAGTAGAAACATAATATAAATCATTTCTCTAGTTACATATACATTTATTTAATAGCAACAAGATTATACTTACTATATTTGAATATATATGCAATAAACCACACGCAATGGCCTCGAAAGCGCTTAGCGTATCGTAATTTTTGGAATCTGTATAGCTTCTCGTTCAAGTGTTTCATACGCTTTTTAATTTGTATATAATAAACTATTTAAAGTTGTATTTAATAATTTGTTAAGTGCATACTCCTTACATAAGTAATATATATTAATGCGCCTAGATGCGACAGTAGGAAACTCTACAAATCTTAACACAAGATTAAAGACTTTAAAAGACAAGAGCGCATAGTCTTAAAGTTATAGCCTTAATATATATTACTTATATAATAAACTATTATAACATACAATAATATATTCCAATGTTTTGACTATATTATTGTATAGTCTTTATCAATGAACAATTAAAAAATACATAAAAAACAATAAATACAAATATTCCATAATAATATAACAAATACAAATACCTCTTACCTTAAAACTCTTCTAACAAAAATCTTAAACTTTTCATTTCATTCGTTTCTTATATATTTTTCTTAAAATAATCCCTTATAATAATTTAATTAAATCAACCTATTATCCTCTCTTTTTTTTTCAATTAACATCCTATTCATTACATATTTCATTTCATTAATATAAATTCCTTCCTTTATAATTCTTTCATAATACAATCTAAAACATTCTAAAGGTTACACCACTAAACATCACATATTCACCATCTCTTATGCTACACATAACTGTGGTTAGCACAGGTGGCACTAGTGTATGGAGAGTTTTGCCTGTTATTCTAAAGATTCTATTTTAAAATCTTTGTTTAAATTTCCTCATATGTCCATAAACTTAAAACATAAATATTTTAAAATAGCACCTTTAAAATGTATTAGATAGTATTATGAAAGAATTATAAAGGAAGAAATTTATATTAATGAAATGAAACCTGTAATGAATAGGATGTTAATTGAAAAAAAAAAGAGGATAATAGATTAATTTAATTAAATAATTATAAGGGATTATGTTAAGAAAGGTATTTAAGAAAAGAATGTAATGAAAAGTTAAGATTGCTTGTTAGAAGAGTTTCAGGCAAGAGGTATTTCTATTTGTTATATGTATTATAGAATATTTGTATTTATTGTTTTTTATGTATTTTTTAGTTATTCCATGATAAAGATTAGACAATAATATAATCAAAAGTCAAAACATTGGAGTATATTATTGTACAATATAATAGTTCATATTATAATAAATCAAGATTTATAAAGAAGTTATATACTGAAATTAATGGGTTATTTTTAAAATAGAAGACTGTGTTTGTTATTTTTTAATTTATATTTGAATATCTATCGAATTTTAAAATTTATGTAATTTATTTCATTCGCCATTCATTTGTACATACGTATTTTATATTTATTTTTTAAATAATCTTAATTCTACTAAGCAATTTATGAGAAGCATTTGTTTAATTAATTACGTATATCTCTAAATATCATCTATTTTCAGGAAGTCATTTTTCCCACCAAATCTTATACTGAATTTCTAGTGCACACTCTCTGAAAACCATTTAATCTGAATATAGACATTCTTCATCAAGCTAACTCATAATGATTTATATTGTCTTCCTTTCATCCTTCTTACCTTAAATAGTTTTGTACACTTCAATACCTCAATAAATGCATCAAAAATTTAACAATACTCCATTAAGTTTCTAAGTGTTTTTATGATATCAGTCAATGCCATAATCTTTTAACATTCCTTAATATTTTCAAAATTCTTCTAATCAACTATTTTTTTCACAAGTTTATAATTAGTATTTCAAATAATTATTCAAGATTCAGATGCTTATAAAAATATAAACTATATATAGCATTTTGAAAATATTAAGTCTGTTATGTAAGTTAATTTCTCTATTTGCAAGAACTTTTCTCATTTATAAAAACACAAATCTTATACTTTTAAAATTATTTTCATACAGTAATGGGATATAGAAAGACAAATAAAGAAATAGATTTTTTTTCAATCTACTAAATGAAAATTAAGAGAGATATGGAATAAATAATTTTAATTCAAAACTTCTGGTATTTGATAAAACCTTTTAGATCACAAAGTAATTTTTAAACATCTTAATGAAAAGATACAAAGATCTTATTATTTGTCTTTTCATTATTACTTTATAAGACTGTTGTTGTGAAATTACATGCAATGCAAATAGTTATTACATAAAAGTTAAAATACTTGTGTACTGAAGAATGTACCAAATTTTTGATAAATAAAAATCTTTATGATCAGTAATCTAAAAGACAAATTTTTATTAATATTTCTTAATTATTTGAAATCCAAAATAAAAAAGACTATGAAAAATAGAACTTGTAACTTCAAGACAATGTCAGTTTTGTACAATGCAGCAGCTTATGACATGACTATATTCTAAAAATGAGATCATATTTGCAGCCAAAGAACCAAAAGATCATTAATGATTTTAAAAGACAATGTCTATGTCTTGCTTTAATGAAAAAAATGAAAACAACAAAAATACTCTGTAGAAGTTTTGCTGAAATGATATCACAAAACTATATTTCAACAATTGCATGCAACAAAAATCAGTCAAAGCTAAATTCATTAATAAAAAAATCACTATTTAAAAAAAAAAAATCTGAACCTCAATTAGACTTTCTATCATCAAATGTTGACCTTCCACTAGCTACTATTGCATGAAATTTACTTTCAAATGAAAGTTCAAATCAAAATATATTTTCTTAATACTATCTAAAAACATGAACATATAAATAAAATGTTTTAAAAAATGTAGACATTTTTAATTTATTTAATTCAAATATAATTCAAAATCTTGGATAATTCAAAAGTCTACGGATATAGTGAAAATGCTGTGGAAATGAGCAAAATGTGTGAATGTTTATTAATCTTACCAGATATTTTGTTTTAAAGGTGAACCATGTAAAAAAAAAGAAATGCATATCATCTCATTAGATCAAATATGAATAGATCAGAAAAATTTATTCTTTTGATGATTGAAAAATTATATAATCTAAATGTTTATATCAAAGGTAAGCACATTATTTATGATACAAAAAAGCATGGGTAACAACAACAAAAAAAAATCAGACTGAATAAAAAAGTTAAGATAGTAAAATCCATGCATAAAATAAAATAAAAATATTATGTACCTGGATGTTTGCATATCAAGCTATCACTCTTTTTGTCTTTCTATCCATTATTGTATTTTTCAGAAATTCACAACAAATTCTTTATTTTAGATCATCAAACAGTTTTTTTTCTTTCCCTATACCTCAGTTATTTCCATAAATCCTTCCAACATATTCTTTACAAATCTTCAGCCATTAAGTATATGCCCAATTCACTTTCTTTTCCAAAAAAAAAAAAAATTACTCAATATACATAGTATTTGTATAAAAAGTTTTAACTCAGAGCTTAAAAATATAAAATCTTATTCCTTAAACCAAATCTTTAATAATAATTATATCTTTATTTAATTAATTGAAATAAAACTAATATAAATGTAAAACAATAATAAATATAATAATCAGCATAAAATGTAACTACTAACACAAACAATAGTAACATACCAATTTTTTTTTCATTTTCATAATACTATCATTTTTTTAATTTACACAATCTGATAGCTTCTTAACCTATGATAATGATGATTTACCATAATATTATAACTATATAATAATCATAATAATAATTATTCAAGAGATCATATAATCTTTAGAACCCAAGTGGCAGATTAAATACTATAGTTCCATTCCGATGATCAAGATTTTTTTTTTTTTTTATTTTATTAAGTAATCTATAGTTCACTGTCAATATACTAAATCACAAGAATATTTGTCAAAATGATAAAAATAAACAATGAAATTAGCTATTTAAAAAAAAAGGTAATATAATAAAAATTTTCAAATCTGCACAACAAAATAATAACATTAATTATTAAATTAGCAATACAAAAAGCACCATACAAATATATATTTTTGATAAAAGCATTTTAGAAAATAATGTTACCATTTTTCAAATCTTAGTATAAAATCAACTCAATTTGATAAAATAAGATTTTTTTTAAAAAAAACTTCTGTAACTGGGAATTGATCCAGGAACCTTAGGATAATTCCCAAAACTGATATTAGTTAGAATTCTGATGACATATTTTATTTAATAAAATGCTATTTAATATATTTTATTTATAATTTTTTTTTTACAACTGCCATTCTTATTTTTCAAAAAAGCTGCTAAGAGCAGATGTATTTATGCTAAATTCTCATCCAAAAACAAATTGAAATTACCAGGCAATAGGATGCTACAATCAAGCAGTAATAAGCATGATGAATAATAGTTCTTATGTCACATTTTTAACATAATTTATTCTCAAGCATCTCAACTTTAGAGTTTCATAAATTTTAATGAGCCCAGAACACTTTCAATAATTGTGAAAATGATTCAATTTATTTAATTATTAATTGAAAGTTATGAACAAAAATACAGTTTGAAGTTATATTTTATTCTAAAACAAAATAAATATTTATGTCTTAACAAATACATATACAAATCAAATATTATGGATAATATATTAATGCTATTATTTTTTGCTTTGCTTTTTTTCAAATTTGCTTAAACTAAATGCTATTACCTTAGTTTTCCTAACAGAAAAACTAGTTCTGAATATATATATGTATAGGAATACTGCATTGCCTATATGATATCTAAATATTTTCTTGCTTTTCTCAATTTAATTTATTATTACTATATCAAAACAATTCTACATATATTTAATACTTTAACAGTCAATACACATTAAATAGTAAATTTGTTTGTCATAGATTACATTTAGGCTACTGATAAGAGTTCACAGGTTGCAGATGAAATGATTTTCAGAAATCACAATTAACTGCAAATAATCAATAATAACATTCTACTGAGAGTGCCTTTTGCTATCTTGCCTTATAAAATATGGAGTCTTCAAAAGTTATTTTTCTTTGCTCTTTCTTTCATTCCTACTCCATTTTCTTTCACTTTACTTTCTTCAATAATTACATTAATATAGGATTCAATTATCAACTCTCTCCTGTCATTGATTATCTCCTCACCCTAACCATGGCAGTGATATTTATGGGTTTGGGTAGACTACTTTTCCAGCCTTTAATTACATTCATTGATATTATAACTTCAATCTTTCTCTTCTTTTTTTTTTGCTTATTTCTTTTAACTTTTTTTTTTTTCTGCAGTTAGATGATCAGTTGTTTTTAAGCAACTGCTAATGAATAAATAAATGTGTCAATTTAAAAATTTCATGGAAAACTTTAACAGCAATTTTATCCAAAATATTATATTTCACGTAATAAAAAATGAAACAGGATTATAACTCTATTCATTTATCAATGTAATAAATAATATCCCAAACATTTGTTCATTTACTATTGTTCAGATGAATTTTTAAAAATCAATAATTTCAAACTAAATAAATTACATATCGCACTTAAATTATACTTATACATTAAAAATATAACTTTTAAAGTAAAAAAAATTAAAATATCAATTGACATTTTTACGATGTATATTTACAATTTTTCCCTCCCCTTAAAAAATAAAAGCCTTTTCTCATAATCACATATGAAAGCCCTTAAAGTAGTGAAATTATGCCTTCAAAAAATATCTCTAATTAAAAATGTTTTTGTTTTTTTTTTTGTTTCACATAAATTAATCAACAATTAATTAAGGATTTACCTATGACCCATTAGTACTACGTGTAAATACCGCGTGTCGCTATTCCAATAATTTTTCTAAGGAAGGATAAAAATATAATATTAAAACTATATACGAATTTGGGAAAAAATAAAATAGTAAAATGAGAGACTGCATAATGAGATATTTAATTCAAATATAATGTATCTCCTCATGTTTTTATTATTGTTTATTGTTATTATAAATAACAAGTGTAAACAAAATATTAATGGCATTTATAATTAAAATTACGCAGATTTAAAATTATCTCAACAACAACAAAAAATTATCAGGCAATAAACACCATAACAGAAATATATATTAATATTCTGAAAGCTACTATAGGTCAAGCTAATTCAAAACACACTTGACAAAGAAATAGGCCTAGATCATCAACGTTAAAATGAGGAACCGGTTATAATACATATAAGATTTTTTTTTAAAATCTTTTTAGATTTTGCATTTGAACATACCTGTCCACAATCAGCTGCAGGAGAATTTTTTACAATTTCATAAATAATAGGAGGTAATTCAGATCCTGATCCACCGATTATGGAGAAACCAAATCCATAAGATTCACTCCTCGTTAGCTGTACACATTTCACTTCGTCCTCCATATTGCGTTTGCTTTTTGATCACCAAGTTACGAGAATCTCGCGGAACGACCATTATTAAAGATGGCATCAGTAGATATTAGCGCGACGGTATTTCAAAACTTAATTGATGCAGTGGTAGGTTATTAAATTATTTATGATTTACTTATTAAAAAATAAATAATTATAGGAGGGTTTAAAAAAAGGCAATAATTTTATTTTATATGCAACGTTATTGTACTTTGTTAACTTAAGCGAATGTATGTTATCAAAAACATGTCCGATTTCTGCCCAAAAGTAATTCTATATAACTAGACTAGAGTTACTTTGGATAAGCAATAGTATTTGATCAATATCAATTGTAGTTTGCCTTTTCCTTAATATATTTTTAAATACATTTTAATAGTATATAACATATTTTAGTTTATTTTAGATTTTTTTAAGATTTGATTTAGCAAGTATGAAAGTTTATCTTTTAGTCACGTTTTTATAAGAGCAAATAACTTCGGTTTTTAAATGCACCGTTTTCTTATGTACTGAGACACGCCTCATATACATGCTGCCCGTCTTTTAATTAATATTTCTCTGCCTCCAAAAAAATTATATTAAAAATCCGAGTAAAAACGTAAACTAAAACTTTTAAAAAATAAAAGTATTGTATAAAATTTTTTAGTAAATAATTGAGTTGACAGCAATTTATGTCAAAAAAATAATTAGTAAAACAAATTTTGCAGTGTATGGATTTTTGGAAAGAAAATTCTGTATTAGGAGTTCATTTTTTTTATACTGCAGAACAAAAATTGTTTAATGTAAATGTCACTTTTTTTTTTTTTTGATGACCATGGATACTGATGAGCCAGGGATTAACCTCACTTCTACATCTGTCCATATGTGTTTATGATATATATTGACCACTCTGGGTTTATACAGTGTATTAATAAAGTATTAATGTTTGTAGCATTTATATGTTCATATTGGCACATTTAGTGGTAACCGCGAAAAGTTATTTTTGCATTAGATTTAACGTATAGTTGATCCATATTCTGAGTAAATATATATGAATATAATTTGATGCTAACATATTTCGGATCTATATATGCATTTTTAAAATTGCATTTTCATGAATTTTATGACGCGCGTGTATTTTCTATATTTGTCCATTTAACAAAGAGTCTTCCCTTGTTACTATTTTAGTGCTTATTTTAAAAATCCCTTCTAACCTGTATTTTATCTCGTCCATCTTAGAAAAAGTTAACTGATTAAAATAAAACTGGACTATGAACTCAAAAACAAAATATTCTTTTAAAGAAAAAATACTAATCTAAAAATTTTAGTATCTTACATTTAATTACTGTATATATCTATTTTAATGTTCACACGTTTACCATTTTATGTGTTAATAAATATTAAGTCAATAAAATTATAGATTTGCTTTACTGGTAATACTGCCATTTTTATTTTTTATTTTAAATTATTCGTGTACTGTACTATATTATTTAACAAAGATGGTGTCCTATCTTTATTTTTTTATTTTATCTCTATCCCTGAAAAGCAATTGATTAACTTTAAAAATGAAATTAAAATTTGAACTCAAAACTAAAATTTACGTATGTCTTTGAACAGAGAACTTATTATATGTATAGTGATTTTAATTAAATTGTTTATATATATATTAACAAATGCTCCCATGTTTTCTGATACACTGATGTAGATATTGGAAAAATTATATTATCAGAATACATTTCAGACAATCAGACTTCCATCTTGGATTAGCCTCAAATAATTTCCCAAATATCATATATTGCTTAAGGTTATTGATAGATATTATATAAATTTATTTCATCAATGTGCATTCTTTAATATGCACCTATTCACAATACTCGCTTCTCAATAAATATCTAAATACCTTTTAATTATTTTTATTACATGAGAAGTTATTACATTTTATATAATTCTTGATAAAGATTAGTAAAATATAAATATATCAAAGATAATTATGTAGATGCCTAGATAATTCATCTTTTTAATCCTTCATTTCCTTTTACTCATATGCAAAAACGATCTTATATTTCTATTTTTTATTACACAATTATGTGCAACATGTTGTTTTTTTTTAATAATATGGTTGATTGAAAACTATGAAAAAATTGTCAGAAGCTTTTATATTGCATTTCAGTTATCAGATTTTATTAGGCTTAGCTTAATATTGTACTTTCATATTTTATAAATCTACCATATTGGTGCAATATTCTCAACGTGCATTCATTCATAACAAACATCAGTCATTCCAGATGGTCATGGCCATTCTAATTTCAGGAAGAAAAAAAAGTTTTGATGACATGTTAAGCACATAATATCCATGGTTTATATTGGTGATTCTTAACCATTGTTTAGTGTAACACATGTGCTCCATGAGCATAGTTGAAGTGTTCCACCAAAAAAAAATTCAAAAATGAACCCGATTAGGAAGACGATGCCTGAGGAGAAGGCCATCGAGAGCAAGGCATGGTCAGTACAAATTACCAGGACCCATTGTAATGTCTATTCAGAAGAAAAGATTATGATCCAATAAATCTAGTTAAAAAATAAAAGTGACCTTATTTGTTGTCTTATTTAGAATTATTACATTTGTAAGTGAGGTATAAATTTCATAACATCAATATAAATAAAATTCTTTTTTTAAAAGATGTTCATTTTTAGAGACCTGTAGAAAATTTTATCAAGGTCTGGATTCATTTTTGATGGCTTTGGCAGAGGATTTCACAATGTTGGAAATAGAAAAATATACAATGATTAAAAAAATAGGATCTTATGTATAGATTTATTTATAATAGAAATAATTTGTATTATAGGACAGATTATATTCCGAATGATTATATAAAAATAAGTAAACATTAATGAATGATTTGATATAGTACAAGAATGACTCATTGTTTATATGGAGAATACTAAGAAATCGACTGAATTTTAAACAACAGCTATGATTGGCTAAATTTGGTGATTTTGTGGCTATCGACAAATATGTGCTAAGAATTTGATCAAGCAAAAATTCCCACTTTAAAACAGTTACGTGATAATGACAGTAAATGTACAAAAGTTTCTTTCTAAAATTATTATATCTTTTTTTTAGGTTATTTTAATTTTATTGCATTCAAGTATGTCCAATTTTGTTCAGTATACAGATTGTCATGATCATAACATATTTAATTATTTAATAGTTGCAAATATATATATAATTAAATGATAACTTTATAAAAAAAATTGTAAAGAACCTATAACATATCTTGAAAAGAAAACAAGCATTTTAAACTACTGATTTAGATTAAAAACTAAGATCTTTTTTGTTCCCAGAGTATTAAGAGCAATTGTAAGTGCAGTTGGTTCACAGACACTAGGTTGTTTTCTATCTTATTTTCTATAAACATATTTAACAGAAATGTCATCATATGTTAAGGATGCAAATCAATTGCTTGAGCTTCCAAGATATTAAATTAACTAAAAACGATATTTTGGTAAGTTTTGATATTGTAACGGTCACTATCTTTTTGATGTAGTCTGGAAATTATGTAAGGAAGGAAAGGAAAATATTAGGCATTTGTTAATTGAATGTAAATGCTTGAAAACAGAAAGGGCACATATAAAATGAAGTTATGGAAAAATAAATATGAAAAAAGTGATTATACAGAAAGTAGATTATTGGTTTTTATGCTGGGTTTGGAAAAAGATAAGGGGGATTTAGATATAAAGGCCGTAGAGTTGACAAAGATTATGTTGTGGAAATGGGATGGAGCAGAATATGGGGAAAATTAGACTGGGGAATGTAAAATTAAGCAGCTAACAAGTTTTTCTTGGGATAATTTGCTGAGAGATTCTTGGCTTCATTTAAGAAGAAGCTACAGTACATCACATCAAGATTATTATTTAAAGGAAAGGGTAAGGATCATAGAAAGTTAAATAATTATAGACCGATAGCGGTAACATCAGTTTTATATAAAGTTTTTTCATATATGGTGGCTAGAAGAGTTGTAAAATGGATGGAAGGGAATAATGTAGTGGGGGAAATGCAAGGAGGTTTTAGATTAGATAGGCATATAGGAGATAGTTTATTTGTAGTTACACAACTTATGGATATGAGTAGGAATTCAGGTAAACAGTTATATATGAGTTTTATAGATATAGAGAAGGCATATGATAGAGTAAATAGAAATAGATTATGGATAAGTTTAGTAAATTTGGGAATGGATGGAGCTTTAGTAGATATTATTAAGAAATATGAAAATAATTATATATCAATTAGGGAATATAAAATCAGTCAAAGTTTAAAATGGGGTGGGACTAAGGCAAGGATGCCCTATGTCACTTATTTTGTTTGTATTATATTTGAGTGAAATGGAAAGAGCAATAGAAAGATTAGGGATAGAGATACCGTTAATAGGTAGTAAGGGAGTATATATTTTATCAGGTCTTTTTTTTGCGGATGATATATTTTTGTATGGAGAAAGAAGAGAAGATATGGAAGTTATGTTGAGGACATGTGCAAGGGTGGGTAAAGAGATGGGGATTAAATTTAGTGAACAAAAATCAAATATAATAATGGTTAATACTGGGGAAAGAGAAGATGTAGAATTTTTGTTGGGAAATATTAAGTGTGGTGAATAGATATAATTATTTGGGAATTATTTTAAGTAATCAGGAAAATTATTTGGATGAATGGGAGAAAAAATTAATAAATGTAGCAAAGAAAAAAAAGGGATTGATAAAGAAATTAACAGTGTTTTCATATAATAAATATGATGTAGCTAGAATTATATGGAAAGGAGTTGCAGTAGTAGGGTTAACATATCGTAATGATCCATTATATGTTAGTAATGGGATATTAAATTACTTAGAAAAAGTTCAAAAGGAAGTAGGAAGACATTCATTGGATGCAGATGTATGGACAGCAAGGGAGGCAATTCAAGGAGAAATGGGATGGTCAAGTTTTCATATGAGAGATGCAAAAAATAAAATGAAAATGTTTGGTAGATTGCAGTTTATCGATAATAAAAGAATAGCTAAAATAATATTTAATTGGGTTATGAGTAAAGGGCAGGCAACAAAATGGGTGAGAAAGGTAATGCGGTATGCTGAATATTTGGATAAAGAAGTTATATCAGTATATTTGTACAAAAGGTGGGATGATTGTGTTAGGAGAATTGTTGAGGTTTATAGTGGTAAGGAATGGGATAAAAGAATAGATTTATTAATAAAGAATAGGGAGTTAGAGAGATGGAGAACTAGTATGGAGAGTAAAAAGTGTTTAAATATATATATAAAAATAAACAGAATATTAGGTGTGAGTTAATTTATGATAATAGTAAGGAAAGTAGTTTATTGTTTAAGGCTCGAACAGGATCTTTAGCAACAAGAGAATATACATGTAAATGGAAAAATATGGGTGATTTAGTCTAAATTATGTAAAGAAGGAATAGAAAATATTAGGCATTTGTTAATTGAATGTAAATGCTTGAAAACAGAAAGGGCACATATAATGAAGTTATGGAAAAATAAATATGAAAAAAGTAATTATACAGAAAGTAGATTATTGTTTTTTATGCTGGGTTTGGAAAAAAATAAGGGGGATTTAGATATAAGGTGGTAGATTTGACAAAGATTATGTTGTGGAAATGGGAGGGAGCAGAATGTGGGAAAACTTAGACTGGGGAATGTAAAATTAAGTAGCTAACAAGTTTTTCTTGGTATAATTGCTGAGAGATTCTTGACTTCGTTTAAGAAGCTACAATACATCACATCACATGCTTGAAAACAGAAAGGGCGCATATAATGAAGTTATGGAAGAATAAATATGAAAAAAGTGATTATACAAAAAGTGGATTATTGGTTTTTATGCTGGGTTTGGGGAAAAGGGGGATTTAGATATAAAGGCCATAGAGTTGACAAAAATTATGTTGTGGAAATGGGATGAAGCAGAATATGGGAAAACTTAGACTGGGGAATGGAAAATAAAGTGGCTAACAGGTTTCTTTGGGCATAATTATTGAGAGATTCTTGATTCCTTTTAAGGAGAAGCTACAGTACATCACATCACATTGTTTATTGTTTAAGGCAGGGGTCCCCAACCTTTTTGCACTAAAGAGCACATTCTGTAATACCGGCCAGTTGGCGGGCACAATTTATTTTTTTCAACCAGGGGGCGGGCACCATTTAGTTTTTCAATGTAAATTTATAGTTGGATATTGATAATAATACACATAATGTACAAAAAAATATTTATTTCAAAAATAAAATTTTAACATTATAATTAACTTTTATATTTTTACGCTGTAAAAGTATAGTATGCCCTACAATTTGATTACAATGTAATACAATAATTTACAAGAAATTTTAAAAATTAAATTTATTTGTATCAAATAAATAATTTTTTAGCGTGTTCGGATAGTGGCGGGCACACGTAAAATGGTCTGCGGGCATAGGGTTGGGACCCCTGGTTTAAGGCTTAAACGGGATCTTTAGTAACAAGGGAATATACAAGTAAATGGAAAAATATGGGTGATTTAGTCGGCAAGTTGTGTAAGGAAGGCATAGAAAATATTAGGCATCTGTTAATTCAATGTAAATTCTTAAAAACAGAAAGGGTACAAATAATGAAGTTATGGAGGAATAAATATAAACAGTGATTATACAGAAAGTGGGTTATTGATTTTTATGCTGGGTTTGGGAAAAGATAAGGGGGATTTAGATATGAAGGCCAGCCATGGAGTTGACAAAGATTATGTTGTGGAAATGGGATGGAGCATATTATGGGAAAACTTAGGGTGGAGAATGGAAAGGGAAGGTAAAGTAGCTAACATGTTTCTCTGGACATAGTTGCTGAGAGATTCCTGACTCCGTATAAGAAGTCACAGAGCATCACATCACACATGGAACGGGATCTTTAGCAACAAGGAAATATACATGTAAATGGAAAAACATGCTGATTTAGTCTGCAAGTTGTATAAGAAAGGCATAGAAAATATTAGGCATCTGTTAATTCAATGTAAATGTTTGAAAGCAGAAAGCATACAAGTAATGAAGTTATGGAAAAATAAATATGAATAAAGTGATTATACAAAAAATGGGTTATTGGTTTTTATGCTAGTTTTGGGAAGAGATAAGGGGGATTTAGATATGAAGGTCATGGAGTTGACAAGGATTATGTTGTGGAAATGGGATGGAGCAGATTATGGGAAAATTTAGGGTGGGGAATGGAAAGGAAAGATAAAGCGGCTAACAGGTTTCTCTGGGCATAGTTGCTGAGAGATTCCTGACTCCATATAAGGAGATGTCACAGTGCATCACATCATATGGAAAATTTAATTTACTGTGTTCAAAAATTAATGATGATGATTGGTAGTGTCTAAACCCAGAGAAAGCGATCTTTAAGATTTTCAGACAATTGAGAAAGAAGACAGAGACAAATGTCAGCCAAAGTATTTATAAAATAAATTTTAAGATTTATTAAATTCAACAAAATATTTGAGTAAATGATTGCCAAACACAATAAGATAGTTTGACCTAGTTTCACAGCATAATTACCAGAGAGTGTACGTGAGTATTAAAACAAAATACCCTGGCAGATAAGTTCATTTTCTCACCTATAATTTAAAAGAGGGATTTATAATATCATCTTGCTGATGATTTATAAAAACCAATTCTAGTCTCTTAATTCAGAGATAGCAAAAGAATAGGGTCTTGTAGGAAATCAATGAAACAGCGTGGGTGAGCATTCTTTGGCCCGGACGAATGCATCGAGACCAAGGATATATTTCTGCAGAACAATTCTTGGTCAAGCACCTTTAAGCTAGCCAAGGTTGATGTCAAATACAAGACGAGCACATGAGAAAAAATTGCAATCTTAGAAAGCAGAAAGATTTCTAACTTCAGAAAACCAGAACACTATACACGATAAACCGCTAGCAAAAAGATTTGCAGTCAGGAGAAAGCACAAACTAAACTTATTTAAAAGTAATTACAGGGTAATAAAAGTGGGTCAGGTGAGCTAAAAGAAAACTACTAATATCTGCCCAAGCATTTATCAAAGGTTAGCAAAAAAAACAAACATATTAAGCATTTAAAATATAACTCAATACACTCCGATACAAAAGTTTTAAAACACAAATCTGTAGTCTCAAAACTGAAACAACTTTACACACAATAAGAAATAAAAGCAAATACATACAATAAAGATAATATTAAAGGAATATGAAAAGTTAGAGAAGATATATTTACTTTCAGATTAAATGGAGAATTTAATTAGAGATTTATACACTGGAAAGAATAAGAAATATTTACCTTACAGTAAAGCTATATATCCAATCAGTCCTTCAAAGAGTGTGCAGTCTTTTCTGAGCTCAATATTGGCATACTTTGAGAACCGTTCTAATTTAGCCTTTCTTGGCATGACTGGAAGGAACAACTTGGGATCAGGAGTCTGTCTTTGGGCCAGATTAGCAGGGCATGATGTTGATAAAATTCTTCATAGTATATAGTTTTGGCATTCTGCAGAAAATATTCTATTTAGCAACAGTAATTTAAATTCAGTAGAATTTCCTAATAGTGAACAGCGAAAGGTACTATTAACAACAATAATCTCCAGACACAGACAAAAATCTTTTTAGAATCCGGCAGCATAGCAATTCGAATCTGGATCATAATTAGCGTACAAAGTTGAACCAATACACATCACAAGTAGAATACAAGTCAATAGCTGAAGAATAATCTAGGTCAAGCCAAGAATAATCAGTTCAAAGTTTTGGAGTTATTTATATGCTCTCTAATCTCCTGCACAATCTTTCTTCTTTTTTTTTTTAATTAAAAGTTTTAGTCCAGGGCAAATCTCTATCTCATGCTTAATCTTAATTAAAAATTCTGACCAGGACGTTATCATTAACAATTAATTAATACAAAATTAAATCTCAGCTTTTAAAATAAATTTTTAATAGATTATAATTAAAATACAAGCACAAGAATGCAATTAACTTTTCTTGTAAAACTAAAAACTTTTAGAATTTTTAAATTAGAATGTTTTACAATAGAAAATCCAAGAAAAGAGATTTCAAAGTACACTTTATTAAAAAAAAATCACAAAAGAGAAATAAATGAGTATGTGTGTTATGTCACATATTCTTAATGCATAAAATAATAAAATATAAAACTTTGATATAACTTTCTTAAAAAAAATACGAAAGCTATTTTAAACTACGCGATGGAACTTTTGAAGCGGATAGCATATCCGGTTCAATATCATTTCACTTTTTATTAGTGTACATGTAAAGGAAGCTATTGAAGTTTTAAAAAGTATTCAGTTGCCTGATTTTATGTGAGTTTGATTGAACATTGCTTACTAAATATATTTTTTGTTTTTGATGGTCAGATGTATAAACAAACATTGGGTTTAGCTATGGCTCACCAATTTCTCCAGCACTGGCTTCTATTTTTATGGAGAATTTGAAAAAGAAAATTTTGATATCAGCAGTTAAAAAACCATCTGTATAGCTGAGTTATGTTGATGATACCTTTGTTGTTTGACCTCATGGTTAGCATACTCTTTATGTATTTTTAATTTTCTTGAATTTTTTTTCACAACATTAAATTTACTATGGAAATAGAAGATAATAACTAACTTTCATTTTTAGCTGTTTGAATTGAAAGAAAAAAGGATGATTCTTTACCCCATTGTATATATATAGAAGCAAACACACACTAGGGATATCGACATTTTTTTTTCATCACCATCCAGCACAATTATTTTCAGTGACAAAGACATTGTTAGATAGAACTAAAAGACTTTGTCTGATGATAACCATTTTAACCAAGACATCTATGCTGCTATAGGGCTGTTTTATATAATTAAAAAAGATTTTGACATTTCAAAAATTAAGACTTTGCCAAATATAAAGGGAATAACTGATAAAATTGGTAAGGTTTTAAAGAAAAATAATATGCACACAATTTATATTACATTTAAAAAAAAATTAATGAAATATATTCATACCTTCAAGATAAAATTCCTTTGTAGTCTCATGGTGTATATGAAATTCCATGTGGAGTTTGATTACTTTCATATATTGGATAGACCAATCATAGAATAAATATAAGAAAGGAAGAAAACATTTTGGCAGTTAGAGAAAAATCTAATTCATCAGCCATTTATTCACATATTAAATAAACTAATCATGATATCAATTTTAATAAAATACTTATTCTGGTAAAAATTGAACAATCTGATCAGAGACTCTTATGGGAAGCTATAGAGATTTTTAAAAGGTCTAGGAGCACAAATGAAAAGTGTGAATTAAAGAAAATTAACATTATTTGGAAAAAGCTATTGGAGGATAAGATATTTTTTAAAACTTCTCAACCAATTGAATTTGAGAATAAGGAGAAAATAAAGGAAAAAAATAATGATTTTAAATCTCACCACACACTTTCTTATGGTTTGAGAAAGAAACTGGGGAAAGTACTTGTTATTGTACTGAAATGTCAGCTATTTAGTTATTATACTTTTATTACACGAAAGCTCCTGTAAATAGCACTATGAATTCATCTTTTATCTGTGAGAATATTAGAATTAATTAAAATATTGTTTATAGAAATTAATTCAAGACAAGTATATCTACTCTATTTTTATCACCTATGAAATAAATATTAATCAGCCCAAAATTAAGAAAAAATCAAAAAAGCCAACAGACAATATTATGATTATTTAGATTCCAGATTCTCATGAATTGGTAAGAAAGAATGCAAAGTTCTCTGCTTTCTATATGTGGAAAAATTGAGTGATAGTTCAATAATACCAGCTAAATTGAAATCACATTTTGCTATCAAACACTCCAATCTTGAGTCCACAGATGAAAATTATTTTCAAAGATTGTTGGAAAATCAAATTAAACAAAGAAAAAAAAAATCAAAAAAATAGTAACAATATTTGATGAAACCCTTTTTTTATATATATATAAAGTAGTACAATTGATTGCATTAGCATTAAAACCACATACTATAGCAGAGTCGAGTCACTAATTTTGCAAATATATTGTGAATTTGTAAAAATTATGTTCAGAGAAGATGCAAAAAATGAAACTTTAAAAATTTGTCTTTCGGATGACACTATTAAAAAAAAAAATTAAGATATAAATCAGACAACATTGAGAAAATAGTTACCCAAAATTTTTTTTAATCAGTATTTTGCTTTGCAAATTGATGAGTCAGCTGACATAAGTGATAAACCTCATCATTTAGGATTTATTTATTTTATTAAATAAAACAAAATATCCTATTTTTTGCTGCAGAGAACTTAACAATCATATAACTGGATATAATATATTTGAATAATATTTTGAAAATTTAAAAATATTTTTGGAGGTATGCACTGGAATTTACATGGACAGTATACTCCATCAATCATAGACTCTACTAAAGAATTTGTTAGTCTTGCAAAGAACAGAAACCTAAATATCATGTTTTTGCGTTGTTTTTTACACATGGAAACTTTAGTTTCTAAAACACAGCAGCATTAAAATTTGTATTTGATCACATTTTAAATATGGTAAATTATATTAAGAATAGACTTTAAAAAGTCTTTTTAAAATCCTTTGCTTGTCTGTGAAAGCTGGACATTAGTTTTTACTTTTATATACCAATATAAGATAGTTATCTAGAGATAAAGTATGATCTGTGTTTTAGAACTCAAAGATGAATTATTGCCTTTATCCAGAGTTAAAGTATGATCTGTGTTTTAGAACTCAAAGATGAATTATTGCCTTTTTCCAAAATATAAGAGTAGACATCTTTCAAAAAATAGCTTAATCATGATATTTGGTTCTCAAAACTGGCATATTTGACTAATGTTTTTAGTCTTTTAAATCAAGTTAATACTAGTAAGCAAGTAACAAATTAAACTTCACATGAACAGTTACATTTTCTGCACTTCAAAAGAAAAAAAGTGCATTTGGAAAAATTAGATCTCGAAAAAAATTCCCTAACTTCAGAATAATAAAAATGTCATGAAATAATTTTTTTTTTATAAAGGAACATTTAATGTTCTGAAGGAAAAGATTACTTACTATTTTCCAATGTTAAATATTGAACATTATGAAATTCTCTGTAATGAATCTGGAAGAATTTTGGATTTTGACTTGAGAATATCTGCACTTTCTCAAAAAGCTCTTAAAATTTCTTTACAATTTTTAACATAATATTTTAAATGAGCAAACAGTTTAAACTTTGTGGCTAATTGTAAAGTGTAAAATATAAAATGTGCTAACACGCACGAACACACATAATTCAGTTTCTCAGTATCTATTAATATAGAAATCAAAAAAAGGGAAAGTAATACAAATTTAGAAAAAGAAATCAGGATAGCCATATCTTAGACTTGATATTAATAATATATATTTAAAGCATCAAGCAGAAGTTTTATTAAATTTTATTTTAAAAAATATTTTAGAATTAGCATTTTTTATATAATTAATATATATATTAAAATGGAATGTTTTTTTAATATTTTAGTATTTTTGGCAAACATAAATATTTTCTTGAAGGTTTGTGATGATGATATTTTAATTGTATTTATATATTGGACTATTTTCATCATCTAATATTGAATGTCTTTATGATTATTATTCATTTTGATGTTCCTTGGAATTTTTTTTATTGTCCAATGTGTTCCATTGAAAAAGTAAGAACCATTGTTCTATATTAACAAGTATTTGAAAACAGTAATGCAAAAGAAAATGAGGAAATAAGATACAATATAAAAAGATTTTATTATATATGGCAACACATGTGATAAGAGTAGAATACAGTGGGCACATTTTGTATGTGTGTATATAATGAACACATCTTAAGTTTTGTTAGCTTGTTCTTATTGTGATCAGAGTGAAGTATCAAACATTGATCATGTGATGATTACAAGTATTAAAATAGTTGCAACATGATTTTTTAATAAATACTTAAATATTTGTTTATGGAATTATGCAGGGCAAAATTTTGGTGATGAACTATTGTTAAATAAAGAGCATTTTACGAACCATTGGCATAATGTTTCTATTGTCTACATTCATATGTTTAAAAGTATGAAGAGTTTAACCAAAGCAAAACTCTCCATACAGTATTGCCACCTGTGCTAAACAGAGTAATCAATGGATGCTAGAAGGCTTGTGCATAAAATCCCTATCTAATGCCTACTCATCCAATATCCCCAGACTAGTTTCTGGCTTGTGGCCTTCGTCAGTGAGGAGCTTTGGATCTGAGAGCACTGCATCTAGATCTTAGGATCTAATGCAACCCTCTAGCAACCACCTACTTAACTATAAAACTATGAGAATGAAATTGAAAACACAAAAAATATTTTCAATCTAAGCTCAATAGCACAGGTGGCAATACTGTATGGAGAGTTTTGCTCTGTTTATCAACAAATAATGTGCTAGTATAGGGAATGTGATCATGTGATGATATGAAGAGTTTAGTTAATTATGAGAAGAAAGAAAAATCTCTACAATATAATACTTTTTAAAAATTAGTAAAAAGTAGGTCAAATATCAAAAAGATAAAGCATATCAAAGCATGCATAAAGTTCCATTGATATATTAATATTTAATAACTTTAAACTCTAAAACAAGAAATATATTAAACATAATTTTAATATAATAAAAATGATTAATAGTATCTTTACTGAAATGTGCTTAATGTGATTAAATACATGCTAAAGAATATTTATTGCTGAAGTAAATTTATATAATATACATTCATACATACAAAACACCCATATATGAGATTTAGAAATCTATGTAGAAGAGTTAAGCCTAATGGAGGGAAATGTATGCTAGGAATTATTGTTATCTATATCTGTATACAGGTATATGAAAAATAAGAAAGAATGTAATTAATGTAAAAAAGCAATGTCTAGAAATAAGAATATTGGCGCATAAGGTAAAAAGAGTTGAAATGTTTGAAAGATGGGTTGTATCAGCATCTGTAAATAAGTTATTAATCTATTTATACTTATTAGAATAAAATTTATATCATAATAAAAATGATTAACAATTATTTAGATCTTTATTAAAATAGTAATAGCTAATTTATTATTTGGAAGTTTGTGTGAAATTCAAGCACTGCAAGTGTTAGCTGAGCAGTGATCCATGAAGCACTGCTCTAAAATGTGCAAGGCTAAATATTTATTGAAAGGTGATTGCTGTAAATAGATGTATGATAAAGAATACATACCAATAAGGTAATTTATATACATATAAGAATAGTTTTAGACATTTGATTGGCTATTTATTTATTCTATATCATACTATAAAATTAACAGTTCTAATATTTAGAATAATTACATTTTTTATTTTTAATGTGTTAAATATATTAGTAATAACAAAAATATAATCAACATTTTACGCATTTTTAGTTTTTTGTTTTTTTTTTAATTTAATACAAGATATAATTCAAGAATTTTATTCATATGCTAACTAACTTTAATCATTATTCCTCTCTCCTTAGATAGTGTCACTAAACATCACATGATCACCATTTCTTATGCTTGCTTATAACTGTTATTAAAATAGGCAGAACTCTCCATACTGTAGTGCCACTCATTGCAAGCCAGACTAATCAGTAGATGCCAGAAGGCTTGTGCATAAAATCCCTATCTAGTGTCTGATCATCCAATATCCCCAGACTAGTTTCTAGTTTGTGACTTTCATCAGTGAGGAGCCTTGGATCTGAGAGCACTGCACCTAGATCTTAGGATCTAATGCAATCCTCCAGCAGCCACCTTTTATCTCTACTTAACTACAAAACTATGAGAATATAATTGAGAACACAATATTTTCAATCCAAGCTCATTAGCTTATAGGTTTGAACTCAGTTTAGTATCCATACATTTTAGTATCTTTGGTTTTTTAATAACCATAGCGACCACTATCCTATTAGGCAGGATTGGTATTCAACTACTAAACATCACATGATCACCATTTCTTATGCTTGCTCATAACTGTTATTAAAACAGGCAAAACTCTCCATACCGTAGTGCCACTCAGTGCAAGCCAGAGTAATCAGTGGATGACAGGAGGTTTGTGCATAAAATTCCTATCTAGTGCCTGCTCATTCAATATCCCCAGACTAGCTTCTGTATGGAGAGTTTTCTCTGTTTTAATAACAGTTATAAGCAAGTATAAGAAATGGTGATCATGAGATATTTAGTGATTTAATACCAATCTTGCCTAATAGGATAGTGGTGGCTATGGTTATTAAAGAACCAAAGACACCAAAATATATGGGCACTGAACTGAGTTCAGACCTATATGACTACATAAGCTAATGAGCTTGGATTGAAAATATTGTGTTTTTAATTTTATTCTCATAGTTTTGTAGTTAAGTAGAGATAAAAGGTAGCTGCTGGAGAGTTGCATTAGATCCAAGGCTCCTCATTGACAAAAGCCACAAGCTAGGTACTAGTCTGGGGATATTGGATGAGCAGGCAGTAGATAGGGATTTTATGCACAAGCCTTCAGGCATCCATTGATTGCTTTGGTTTGCACTGAGTGGCACTATTCTATGAAGAGTTTTGCGTTTTAATAATAGATATTGTCATCTGAGTATGATGAAGTCTTTGCATTCAGGGCTGTAATGACACTTTTTTTTGTCCTCATTTTATCGGTTTCTCATAAAATGAAATCTATAATTGTTTTTTTTTTATTGTTTTTTTCTCTAATTGCATGAGTGTCATGTATTGCATTGTTTGAGATAATTTCACAATTTGTTATTTTCAATTTTTTGTCATTGTTCACTTTCTATGTTTCAAATGACTGGCCTTTTTTTTCAGGGATTCCTTTTAATTGTTTCATATAAGATCCTAGTCAGGAAATATTGAGAAAGAAAAACATCAGTAAAAAATATTGAAAATAACTAAATGTGAAATTATTCATCTCACAGCAATATATGATGATGTTTGATTTCCAAGTGAAGCAGAAACAAAAAATTGGTAGTTGGAGATTTGCCTATAAGAAAACTGTTGACCATTGTCTTCAAAGCTGTAATTGAATCTATTCTCTGATGAAAATCTCTACATATCTCTTAATAATGAATATGAATGACTAACTGATTTTAATAATCAATCTACACCATAAATTAAATAAGATTAAATGCATTTATGCAATTTCTTTAAGTAATACAACCTGCAATAGCATTGGTCCCATTCTATAATATTACCAGTCTAATAATTTTTCTGCATTAAATAGACATAATTATTCAAAGTTAGACTTTGTAAAAAAAAAAAAAATATATTGTTTTTAAATAAAATGTAAATAAATATTTAAAAATTTATTTTTAATATTTGCAGTATATATTTCCCAATCTATATATTCTGTATATTAAATTAATTTCTAATACTGATATAAAACCTTTTAAAATATATGTATATTTTTATATCAGCACTTAATCTTTATACTGCAGCAATAAAAAATAAACATTAATTTTTTTCTTTCTCTTCTGTTTTTTTGTTTAAATACAGGTCATTTTATTTAGTGATTTGTTGTCTGCTTTCCCCACCCCCATCTCCCATTTGATTTTTTTAAGAATCTGTAAGTTTTAAAAATTAACTATTATAAGTTTTAAAATCTAAAAAAGTGAAAATGTTATACTAATATAGGAAAAAAAAAACATTACTATCTCAATAATTAAGTTTATTAATTTATGGGTATTTACTAAAAAAAATTTTAAATCTTACGATTTGCATATATCAAAATTAAATGTTAGTTCAATTAATTATAATTCATATTCAGGTAATATGTTTGGTAGTACTGAAAGACCAAATGTCACTTTGTAATTTGTCTTTATAGTAAAAGTTACCAAACCATAGAGAACCTGAATAACAGTTTTATGTATTTTAAAAAAGTTTGGGATTACAAAGTTTATAAAATAGTTTATCATGTAATAGTATAAGCCTGAAAAAAACAAAACAAATACGTAGTAACTTGATTTCTTAGTTTGATTAGATTGTGTGTATATATATATTTAATTTATACTTATATAGGTCAGGGGTGGTCAAACTTTTAAACATTGGGGGTGACTTTTTTGATGAAAGTGTATCTGAGGGCAACTATTTTTTTTTTTTCAGGACTTTGAACCAGAAAAATTTTGCACCATCTATTGATTATTTTTGGTCACATTTTTGTTATTTTATTGTAAATTCATAGCTTTATCAGTATTTAAATTTTAATTCCAAAAAAATCTGCTATTGGCCATATTTTTCATAAAAAATTGATTTCTGATTGGGGTCCATTGTGTATAGTCCATAGTCCTGCCTCTTTTCTCTTATAAAGTGCCGCAAAGCACTGATTGTCAACTTCGGCTATTGTTCTCCAGATATTTCTAATTGTCAAAGTCAGAAATCAAACCAAAATGTTTTTATGCTTTCATAATAGATTTTAACGTAAATATATTTCTCATAATTTTTTACATTCATAATTAAGTTTTTATAAATATAAACTTTGATTCAAAAATTTTTAAATTTTACAAGAAAAATAATCAAGTGAATACTTCTTGACCACTATTCAAGACAAGTGAATAACGTTGACCACTAATGGCATATCAATGACATTCAGTGATAGCTAGCAAAACACAAATATTTTTTATAAATATTTATGGATTTTATGATTACTTTTTATACTATATTGACTAATAATGTGGCTAGACTTAGAATTTTCTTTAAAATATTTAATTTTAGATGAAAAACAACAGAAGTGAATAATCAGATATCGTTATTTCTAAGTCACAAGAAATCAACATTTTCATGTAATGATTAATTGAAATATGATTCCTTTGTTTTACAGCAGGCTATTTTTCATATGTTTTTCTTCACTTATTAACATTATTTTAAATTTTTCTTTACATTTAACCAATTTGAATGTAAAATAATTCAATTTTTAGAAGCTAAATTAAAACAATTTTAATTGTCATACATTATTATATTTCAGAAAGGAAACTGGTTGGGTCCATATTTAATAAATCAAATCACTCAAATTTTCACTCAATCTGGCCAATAAGAAAATTCATCAAACAAAAGGTTAAATTACTTCAGCTTCCTCTAGTATTATAATTTGTCCACATTGCTTTATAAAACATTAATTAAATTATAATTTTAAATTACCTATAAATAATTATTTTCTAAAGCTGGGCCTGAATTTTAAAAAAAATTCAAGAAAATTATTATTTTAGAATTATATTAAAATAAATTAGATGCAAATTTTACAAAAAAATAAGAAATTATGTGGTCGACATCTTGGATACCCCTGGTATAGGCAAAGTCATTTATATTTAAGAATTGATTAAATAAGAAAAGTTCCTCTTAAGAATATTTCTCTTGATTGAATCATAACAAACACTATTAATGATGAGAGAGGCTAGCTGTAATAGGAAGTTAAGATAAGCTTGATTTATTTCTAGTTAATCATTCGCTCTAAAGAATTATGATTAGTGATTAATATATGTCAATTGATGGTGAGATTAAACTAGATTGAATGGGCAATTGTTGCATTTCTGTATTTAAGTGCATTCAGATTAGTTTAAGACTTACATATGCAACTTTGCTATGTATAGATTGGAAAAGTGAAGCTGCTCTTTGTGGTAATTAAAATTCAAATAAAATATAATTTGAATTTAACATATAATTTTCAGAAAACAAAAATATGTTTCCAGAAACTTCAAATGCTAAAGAAAGCAACAAAGCTAAAAAAATTTGGTCATTGCCCATTTAAAAAAAAAAAAAAGATAAACACAAGAAACTAAACATTTCTAAAATTTATTACATTTTATTCATTTCTTTTTCCAAATCTGTAATTAAAGATTTACCCATTAATTTTAATTTTTTAAGAAAAATATTTATGTAATTTTTCAAAGTTCTAACATCAAGTTCATTTTAAATTTACCATTATATATAAATAAAAATATATGGATATGCATGATAGATGAAATCAATTGTGCTGGCAGATTTCTAATTAATAATTACCATTTTTCCTGAAAATTATATTTAAGTCCAGAAATTTAATGTGCATAAAATAGGAAAGTAAATATATTTTTTTTGCACAAATAAAAATATTAAAATGTGATATTTATCCATTAAAGAAAATAAACATTAGCCATAAAATAATTTTTATTTTCATACATTTATAAAAATTATAATTCAATGATTAAATATTATTATCTATTGTTTACAGTAATAATATGCATGCATACGGTACAAGTTCTTGTTTTATTTTTTTCATTTTCAGAAAATTGAATTCAAAATAATAATTTATCATAGCTTTTACAAATTGTCAGTATTAATGTTTACCTGAAGGTTTGTAATGATGATGTTTTAGTTGTATTTTTATATTGGACTATTTCCACCATCTAATATGAATATTGAATATCTTTAGAAAAATTTAACTTTATTTAAATATTCCAAATACATTCAACTGTTAATAATAGTACATCAAACAGGTTAGTATTACCATGGGATTCAAACTTGGATCCTTAGATGTTTGAGTATTGAAATTTAAGGTAACACTAACCAACCAAGCCATCCTACCAAAGGTAACAGTCAGTAGAAATTTCATATACTTATCTATGAGGTTCCTGACTTTTCCACTTTTGCCTAAGAGCAAATTGATTAGTGGTTTCCATACATTATGTATAATCACACTAGGTTGGCTTATGGAATTGTTGCCATTGTCATGTGAACAGCTTTTTTAAATTTTCTTTTTTGTACCTTTTCTTATCTATCCACTACTTTTGTATTTTCCCAATTGAACATATGTTCATTGGCACATACATGATCTGCTACTTTAGACACATCAGTTTTATCTCTTCTAATCATCAGTTTGTGTTCTTGCAAGGGCTTTTCAATGTGATGACTTGTCTCGCCAATATATGTTCTGCCACATTCACATGATATTTTAAAGATGCAGTTTTTTTCTTTTCAGCAGTTCGGGTTTAGGCTTTGTAGATATTAGAATTCCTCTAAGTGTGGTATGGCTCTGGAAAACTGTTCTCATGTTATACTGATTGCAGGTTTTCCTTAATTTGTCTGCTACTTTTGGAATGTATAGGTACACTTCAGTACCAATAATTGTCTTTTTTTCTTGGTGATTCTTTTTGTTGTCTATTTAACATTTTTTTAATAATAGCTGATGGATAATCATTATTCACAAGAGTTGGTTCTATATAGATCTTTTCTTTTTACAAGTCACTGGTTTCTGAATAAACTTCTTTTGCTCTGTTCCATAGTGATAGTTTAACTCCATGTTTTGTGTTTCTGATGTGATTGGATGTAGAGGCTAGGTATTTTTCTGTATGTATGGGTTTTCGGTAAACTGTACTTTTGATAATGCCAATTTTTGGTCTTGTTCTGATTCTATTGTGAATTTAATTGAATTGATTAATACATGGATTTTTTTTTATATTTTTTATTAATTGAGTTTCAACATCATCAGCCAAATCAATTACTCCTGACTTACAGTGTCATTTGACAAGGGAATGCTGTTTATTTTTGATTCAAATTCATTGACAAATAATTCTTTGCAAATATCTTTCATGCATGGCTTTAGTAACATTTACCTTATTGTATATGCTTTTTTGCATTTAGCAATGTGATAGGCTGCCAAATACGAACATTTTAAAAGTTTTTTATCTGTAGAAACAAATTTTGTTAAATTAGATTTGTTTTAAATTCATCTCGTTTTCTTAAAAAAAAAATCAACAGATTTATTTTTATATTAACTATGGTTTGTTTCCAAATGCCTTAATAGTTTGTTACTTTTAAATGAAGAATTAGCCAAAGTAGATCCACAGACAACACATTGTTGTAGCTCTATTCCATTTTCTTTTATAAAAATGAAACCCTCCATATAGTAGTGCCATCTTGTGCTAACAAGAGCAATCAATGGATGCCAGAAGGCTTGTGCATAAAATCCCTATCTAGAGCCTACTCATCCAATATCCCCAGACTAGTTTCTGGCTTGTGGCCTTCATCAGTGAGGAGCCTTGGATCTGAGAGCACTGCACCTAGATCTTAGGATCTAATGCAACCCTCCAGCACCCACCTTTTAACTCTATTTAACTACAAAACTATGAGAATGAAATTGAAAACTATTAATATTTTCAATCCAAGCTCAATAGCTTATATAGTCATATGGGTCTGAACTCAATTCAGTACCCATACATTTTGGTGTCTTTGGCTCTTTAACAACCATAGCCACCACTATCCTATTTGGCAGGATTGGTGTTAAACCACTAAACATCACATGATCACTATCTCATACTAGCACAATAATTGTTATTAAACAATCCAAAACAAAGCAAAACTCTCCATATAGTAGTGCCATCTTGTGCTAACAAGAGCAATCAATGGATGAGATAGTGATCATGTGATGTTTAGTGGTTAACACCAATCCTGCCAAATAGGATAGTGGTGGCTATGGTTGTTAAAGAGCCAAAGACACCAAAATGTATGGGTACTGAATTGAGTTCAGACCCATATGACTATATAAGCTATTGAGCTTGGATTGAAAGTATTAATAGTGTTTTCAATTTCATTCTCATAGTTTTGTAGTTAAATAGAGTTAAAAGGTGGGTGCTGGAGGGTTGCATTAGATCCTAAGGTCTAGGTGCAGTGCTCTCAGATCCAAGGCTCATCACTGATGAAGGCCACAAGCCAGAAACTAGTCTGGGGATATTGGATGAGTAGGCTCTAGATAGGGATTTTATGCACAAGCCTTCTGGCATCCATTGATTGCTCTTGATAGCACAAGATGGCACTACTATATGGAGAGTTTTGCTTTGTTTTGGATTGTTTAATAACAATTATTGTGCTAGTATGAGATAGTGATCATGTGATGTTTAGTGGTTTAAAAATGAAACCATAATTAATATATTTTTCTTTTATAATTATAAACAAAACGGTGCATCAATTTTGGTTTTTTTACTACTGGTTCACTCAACGTAGTAGGCAGTTCTACATTTTCATCATCCGAATTGGGTTCTTGAGAAATTTCTTGTTCCTTTTTTCCAAAAAAATTAAATATTTTACTTTGTTTACTCATTATTAAACAAAACTGAATAAAATACAAAAGAAGACATAAATTGAAAATATTAAACACTTTCAGTACAATGTATGTATTAATCACATACAACGAAATATAAGTATTGTTTGTAAATTACAAATATATGTACCTTTTAACAAAATATAAAATTCAATTATTAACTTTTTTTTTTTTTTTATTAAGGTAAAAAAAAAAACACAGGTGACCGATCACCAGCTACATGATATTACAGTGTTCAATGTTACAAGGTAAAAACAAAGTAATATACGCTCGATAAAAAAACATATCCACAAAAGGGTTGTATAACCTTACTCAATATGTATCTATATATGGACGAGCACAGATCTGCACTGCCCAAGAACAATCCATCAAGGGAGCGCAGCAGCCCATCAGAGCAGTAAAGATGCTGAAAACTTTGACCCTGTACCCTCCCAGCAGGTTTTCTGGAAGCGGCAATAATTGTCAACAGCCCGCACCCACAACCAGACCCCCAATGACTGCCATCATCAACCCCTGTGAAAGAAATGATGAGTGCAGACCTGTGCCCACCAATGCAACAGTTGGATTTAATGTAGTCTGGAATCAATCCAGATTTACTTGCACACCATGAATACACACCATTTGTCCATATCACCTAGCACACTGAGGTCAATGGAACTGAAAGTCTGTTTGTAATCATTATCAACCTCCTGTGTCTGCAAATGTTCACAATACCTGTTCAATTTACCCAACTATAAAGTCCCTCAGGGTTCATTATGGTTATTATTTGTTGATACTAATTGGATTCTGCTTCTTTGGATTGAATTCTAGGTCTTGATTAGGAATCAAGGATTCAGTTGTATAATCTGAAAGTTTATTGTTAAAGCTTGAAATA
The DNA here is from genome assembly GCA_028023455.1 of Epiperipatus broadwayi. Taxonomy (NCBI): domain Eukaryota; kingdom Metazoa; phylum Onychophora; class Udeonychophora; order Euonychophora; family Peripatidae; genus Epiperipatus; species Epiperipatus broadwayi. Next base: position 2,586,473 of record JAQFVV010000032.1, on the reverse strand, counting down.
ACTAAAAGAGGATGAATCATTTGTAGCTTCAATGTCTCTGCTTATGTCTAAAACATCATTTGTACTAATTTTGCCTTTAAATCATTGTTTGTTTGTTTTTTGCTGAGGAATCATTTCGTTGTAATTCTGTGTTGATTTGAAAATTTTTATTTTTGTGATGCCCCAATCACACCGGAAATGGGCTAATAACTTCTGTTATGATCATTGGTGAAACTTGATTTTTGTGCAGGAAGATAGCTTAAGTCATAATCTATAATGTTCAATTCTAAAATTGAGATTGAATTAAAATTTAAAATAATTTATTCGACCTGTTCAACACAACGATTTTATAACTTTATTCCGACGAACAATTTAACACTAGGATTTCTTTCTTTCTTAATTTTATGATTAATTTTTGTATCTATTAATGTTCCTTAGGTTGTTTTCTGTCTTCCCTGACTGGTTATCAGCTATAGAAACTTGTTTAACAATATTAATATCTCATGCAGAGATAAAGTTCTTAAAACTATTTTTGTTAACGTTTTTATTTTCAGCATTTTCAATGAGATTTAATATCCAAATGTTTTCTCTTTTTATTCTATCAAAAAAATTAAGATTTTTAGTGTCTCTATTCTTTTTAGAATCATTTAGTTTCATTTAAAACTATTTTTCAAAGATTTATGTTATTCTAATGATTCTCAGAATTACTTAACCTAGCGTTTGCCTATTTCCAATGACAGCTGTTTGCATAAAACGGAAACGATATGTAATTTTAATTATTCTTGAATGAAAACTTCTTTAAAATTTCTTGTAAAGATGAAAAGGCAATAAAACAAGTATTCACTTACATCTTAGTAAACTTTTCTTCTATGAATTCAAAACTAGACTATAACTTTGGTGAATAAAACTGGGAGCCTGTAACAGCGTGAACTGGAGTCCCAGGCTCCCTCTAGTGGACTTTTAAATTCAATTATTAACTTAACACAATGATTTAGAAAAACAGTGTAATTGTAATACATGCAAATTTATTTTTTGCTGTTTTAACAACTACACATTAGTTCAAACTATACACTATGAACTGAGAATATTTCTACTGAATTCCACCACTGGCACTGGTTGATGCTTTAGTTGCATTAATTTTCCACCACTGGCGCTGGTTGATGCTTTGGCTGCATTAATTTTAGTTGCAATTTTTTGAACAATTACATTTTGAAAATAATCGCAAAATTTAACATTATGATTATTTAAATTCAAATTTACAATTGAATTTGAGAAAACTGCACAAAGCATAGGTAGTATTACTTACTAATTTTTTTTATTATTACTAATATTTTCTTAAAATGTAAAAAGATTTTCATTATCAGATATTTATGTTTTTATTTCTTGATACATATTCACCACTCAAAGGTTGAGAAACGCTGCTATATAGGACAAACATGGGATGCATGAATTTGTTAACTTTTATGTACTTTTACCATTTTTGATTGCTTGTGTTGGATAATTGATTATCAATTTTTTTATATTTATGTAGATAAAATTATTTGTTTTTTAAATATATATAATAGTTTTTAAAATAAATTATTTTATGAAATTTATTGATATATATGTATATTTTTTTTCCAGAAACCATTATATAATTATTTAAGTCCTTATTGTGATTATCTTCTTTTATATGAACATCTTACTGAAAGACAAAAGATCCAATTCCTCACCATCTCAATAGTTGTTATAATTGTATCATATATAATATTAAATAGAGAACGTAAGTCAATCAATAATTCTTTATATTTATAGAAATAAAATTTATTTTTATGATTTATATTTAAATAAAAAAGCAAAATAAAAAGTTTGTTTAGAAATTATTGTATTTATTGTTTTTTTAATTAGTTATATAAACAAAAAAAAATAATGCAGTAATATTATTATTTTTATTTGCTTCAGAGCTAGCCTTTTATATGCTTGAGCTCCTCAAGAAACTCACTAATCACAACTAGTCTGTGAATTTTCTTGTGGGAGTATCATCTAATCTCCATTGATTATTCTAGCTTACAATAGATAATTGTGGGCAAATAGAGGGATTTAATGATCCTAATGTAAAATTTTGAAAGTATGCAGAGAAAGTCAAGTGAGGTTTTGTTTATAACTCTTACTATTTCCTATAGGTGTATTTAATGCTTATGTCTTTTATCTTTATTTAGTATTTTTGATTTCATCCACTAATGAAAATGGAATAGATTCTTTACAGAACTATCTTTATCAACTTTTTTTTTTTTCTGTTTAAATACAAATTATCAATGTTCATAAAACAATAACGTTTGTACATTGGCTTCCAGTATTTTATACAAATATTAAACATTTAGAATATGATGAAAATTTAATAAAATGAATAATATTCTTCAATTCTAAACATTCATTTCATTAAAAAATTTGGTTTTAATTTTTTTATTTATATAACTACTATGACTAAACTATAAAAATAAAACCATATGCAAATGTTTTTAAGAAATTTGATAAGATTATTTTTGAAATTTATGTTGTTGATAAAATATATCCAAGATTGACTTTTTTTTTTTTTTGCCATTTATACAAATGCATCTAATTTATATTTTGCAATAAAAGAAAGCACTTGAAAATGATGTATATAAATAATATATTATTCATGTTTGATTAGTTTTGCCGACACCAGCTAATAGAACAGTACCGGGATTTTTTTTAACTTAAAAATTTATTAGATTAATTCTCAGGTAAATGACGACTTTTTATTTAGGTAATTACAACTGCAGATCACTTTCAAGTGAAGGAAGATTGCAAGAATTAGAAGAACTGTCTTATATTAAATGGGAAATTATTGGACTTTGTGAAGTTAAAAGAAAAGGTGAAGAGACAATTGATTTAAAAAGTGGATATGAGCTCTACTATAAAGGCACAAATATTTGAAATGCAAGTGGAGTAGGATTCATTATAAATAAAAAGTGGAAGAACAACATTGTGGAGATTGATGGTGTATCGGACAGAGTGGCAAGATTAGTTATACAACTTAATAGCAGATACCAAATGCAGATAATTCAGGTTTATGCCCCAACAAATTCTCATAGTGATGAAGTAGTAGAAGATTTTTATATGGATATACAAAAAGCTTCTGATCAGAGTAAACAACATTTTAAAATTTTTATGGGAGACTTTAATGCTAGAATTGGTAACCAAATGAAAGGTGAAAGTGTTGAAGGTAATTTTGGTTATGGTAATAGAAATAGCAGAGGACATAGACTTGTAGAGTTTTTAGAAAAAGAAAAACTTTATATTATGAATTCTTTATTTGAGAAAAATGTTAAAAGGAAATGGACATGGAGGTATCCAAATGAAGGTACAGCAGAACTGGATTATATTTTGACTAACAGAAAATACATATTTCAAGATTGTAATGTTCTTAATAAATTTAATACAGGAAGTGATCATCGATTAGTAAGATGTAAGATACGTGTTAATGCAAGACTAGAGAGACAAAAATTATTAAGAAAAACAATATTTACAGTTGATATTCCTAATCTTCAGAAACATTCTAATGAATTTAAATTAGGACTTACAAATCGGTTTCAAGTATTAGTAGATTTTGAACATGATTCAGATTTGAATGAAATTAATATGAAAATAACTGATACACTTTTAAAACCTGCAACAAAGATAACTGGTAGAAAAAGCAGCAATTGACAGTAAAATTTCTACTGAGACTAGAGAATTTATGTAGAAAAAAAGGAATATGAAGATATACAAAAATGATGCATTAAAAAGAATTGAATATCTCTAATTTTGTAAAATGGTGCGGAAAAGAGTTGAAAATGATATAAGAAAGTATAACTGTGAACTAGCAAGGAAAGCTGTAAAAGAGAATAAAAGTCTCAAGAGTGTAAAACAACATTTTGGTATTGGTAGGAAATGTATATCTGCAATAAGAAAAAAAGATGGAATTATTACTAAAAAGAGAGATGACATCATGAAACGGATGAAAGACTTCTATCAAGAATTATATAGTAATAAAGAACAAATACCTCCTATATCTATTACAACTTCCGAATTGCCCAGAATTTAAATGAAGAAGTGAGACAACAATTAAATTTATGAAAAAAGGAAAGACTCTATGTAATGATGGAATTATAATTGATATATTAAAAGAAGCAGTGAAGAAATAGAAATTTTTTTAACAAAGTTATATACCAAATGTCTAAATAATAAAGATGTATCAGATGATTGGAAGAATGCAGTATTAATATTTAAAAAAGTGATAAAGAAGATATTAAAAATTACAGACCTATCAGCCAAAATTTTATCAGTTTTATACAAAACTTTTACCAAGATAATTACAACTTGTCTACAAAGAACATTGGATTTCCATCAACCAAGAGAACAAGCTGGATTTAAAAGTGGTTTTAGTACAGTAGATCATATCCATATATTGAGAGAAGTTATAGAAAGTACTAATGAATATGAATTGCTATTTTGTTTTGGATTTGTAGATTATGAAAATGCATTTGATTCTATAAAGATTTCTTCAGTGATTAAAGCATTGGATCATCAAAGTATAGATCCAGGATATTGTTATATTTTAGAGAATATTTATAAAAATGCAGCAGCAATAATTAGATTACGTAATGATATTAGGAAAGTTAACATTGAGAAGGGTATAAGATAGGGTGATTCCATATCTCCAAAACTTACTACAGCAGTGCTGCAAGAAGTATTTTGTGGATTAAAATGGGAAGCTAAAGGAGTAAACGTAAATGGAGATTATTTAAATCATTTAGATTTTGCACATGATGAGTTGTTTTTGCAAATAATACTATAGAGCTGCAGGAAATGCTGCAGGAGTTATCAGATGAAAGTAGGACTAAAGATAAATGTTAAAAAGGCTAAAGTAATGTTTTATGGATTTTCTTAAAATATGAAAATAAAGATTGATTATGATGAGCTAGAAGAATTTAATAGCTACAAATACCTTGGTCAGATTATTAATACAGCTGGAAACATAATGGATGATATTAATCATAGAATTAAACTTGGTTGGAGTGCTTTTGGTAGAAGTAACTTGATACTAAAAGGGAATACAGTATGCCTATATGTTTGAAAATGAAGATTTTTAATAAATGTGTTTTACCAGTTCTTACTTATGGATCTGAGACTTGGACACTTAATAGAAAAGCAATACAGAGACTTCAGACCACTCAAAGAAATATGGGGAGATGCATGTTGGGATTAACAAGAAGAGATTGAAAATGCAATATATGGCTAAGAGAACAAACAGGTGTTACTGACCTCATTGAAAAAATTAAAAGACTGAAGTGGAGTTGGACTGGACATATTGCTAGAAGAGATGATAATAGATGGACAATTGAAATTTTAAACTGGATTCCAAGAGATTATAAAAGATCCAGTAAGAGATCACATGTGAGATGGATGGATGAAATAAGAAAGTGTGCTGGGGTGATGTGGAGAAGAGAAGCTAACGATTGGAGAAGATGGATTGAACTTGGAGAGACCTTCATCCTGCAGTGGATTTTTCGCAATTTGGTGTAAGAATAATTTATGGAAAATAGATACTGATTTTTGATTGCCAATTTTTTTTAAAAAAATATTGAATATTATATAACTTAATATTTATATATATATTTTTTCGGTAATACATTGTCTAATTTCCCACATCGCTCTGTTTCTACCTAAAGCACATAAATGTGCTGTTTACAAGGCCGCTCATAGATCTTACAGCCTGTAAACTGTTCAAACACTAAGATGTTGAAGTGCTCCCATTACCCCAACATCTCTAACATGTTGAACGTTCTTAGCGACGAGTATGCGACACTCTCTATAGACATTACTCTTGACTATTGGACAGCGTATGATATGAAGGTTTCTGTAGTTGTAATGACGAAAAGTCTATTAGAAGGGTTTTTTTTTTTTTGGCTTCAATGTATTGTAATTGATGTGAGTTAGTAAAAATTGTAATGAATTCTCAAACGCCCCTACTTTGGTTGTCAGGGGTCAGAATTCACTAAATGAGGAGTGTAAATCACGATTTGGCAAAGTTCATGATCAAGTCGGCACTTTCCGAGACTTTTTCGAGATCAAAACAGTTTAATGGCAGACGACCATTGGCGGCATTGTAATTTTGAGATTTACCTGCTACAGAAGCAGATGCGGTGGCTTTCCTTCAACTCAAACCAAAAAAATATTTTACCCACCCAGAAACAAAACTGTCTTTGTGGTGGTTTAATGAAATTAAGGTGTTGTCAAACATCTGAAATAGAATGAGAATCGCATCAATGGGTGACGAAGGTGGTGTTTCATTCACTCATGGGACAGGCTTTGAGGGCTGCCTGTGAATTGCTTTTTCACAAGCAGGATGGCTAATTTAGTCTTGTAGCCAGGATCAGCTTATAGTGAAGCGTATTACAGTTGAGTTGGAAAGGTGTCAAAACGCCGTAAGGAATAGGATGACAGGTCTTAGATAGGCCTGTCAAGAAAGCCTTGTTTCTCGAGAAACAAAAAAAAAAAAATTTCTTCAAAAACAATCAAAAAGACTTGGAACCAAAAAAAAACTTAAAAAGTTTGTTAACAAAAAAAAAAAAAAAGACTGGACAAAAAGAAATGTTTGTTGTTTTTTTTGGTTTTTTTTTTTTTAAGAATGCCCCCCCCCCCCCCATTTATTTATTTTTAAGAAATCTACATCAAACCGGTTGTTCCAAAAAAAAAAAATAATAATAATAATATCAAGCAAATCCAAAAATTAAAAACAGAAATCAACAAAATTTAAAAAACAGCCCGGTAATGTTATATCTATTTGTTTTTCACTAGCAACAGCGCCATAGAGCGGTATGGGAAATTAGACGATGTATTACCATTTTTTCTTAAATCTATATACTGGTAGAAAATTGCTAATCTGGCTTTCTATACAGTCGAATAAAATTGTCTTAAATTTTTATGACTGCCAGACTTATTTAGCATGAATTATGATTTACCAAAGTAAAAATAAAAAGTTAAAGATGAATTTTATAATAACCATTTAAATCAATTCATGAACCACAAATATGTCCACAAAATACCACAAATGGTGTTAATTTTATTCTGTTTACTTTAGTTTTGTGATGCTGTCTTTTAACTTTTTCTGCAGTAAACTTTACTTTTAAAAGATTTCCACATTTTGCCATTGTATTCTATTTTCAGTCATATCTTCCCAGTGAAAGCAATTTGTATTGTATTTCTTGAGAGTGTTTCTGAAACAATCTTTACAACTTTATTGGTGTCTGCTTTCCCCATGAAAATATGTGTAACTTTTGCCAGAAAATACTTTTTTAGAAATTCAATTATGATTTATTTTCTTCATATTCATAATCTAGCAATGATTTATCTTTAAAATAACACTAGTTCTTGAAGAGTTTTGATAGTTATTTAGATTTCGCCATAAATTATATCAAAAGAATGGCAAGTAATAGCAATAATAATCATATGGTATTTTTTGGTCATAGAGCACTAATTATTCTATTTGATTTTGAAGAATTGTTGCTACATATACTTACAGTGAGAAATTTTAATAATTTTTTATCATTCTAGTAGTTTTATTTAATCTATATCTTTGTTTTTTATTTATTTATTAATGTAGTTTTCAGGAAGGTATTTTCTAATTCTAGCTAGCAATGTTTTCACATACATTTACATTCTAAAGTTATTTTTAAAACAATGGACCCAAAAAAAGTGTTGAATGCAGATATAATTTGGGTGAAAGTGTAAATAAAAATTCTGTGTAATAAATAGTCATCGTAATAATGTAATTTTCAAAAATATTTTCTGTAATGCTGATGCTGCTTTTAAAGATATTTTGAAACAAATCTACTATTTTTTTTTGATAGGTTAAGACAAATCTAGCCAAAAAAAATAGCAAGGAGAGATTATACCACAAATATTTTTTAAAATTATTATCAAAGATGCAGTTAATTACAAATGAATTTGTTATTAAAATAACTTTTAAAATACTTTCTAAATTTTGAAGTCACTTACTCTTTTTTTTTTTTATTAAAGTATTGAGGTGAAGCAGATTTTAAATTAATTATTTAATCCCCCAAACTATGTCTAAGAGCAGCGATCTTGATCCTTCAAAAGTTGCAGAAAAATTGTTGAGGGTTGTGAACATTTTGAGATGTTTTCATGTTGGATGATAAATTTTTAATTGAAAAAAAAACAAAAACCTAAACATTATTAAAAAATGCATGAAAACTGCTCAACTCTTTATTTTATGTCTGACCACTTTTGTGTTTAAACACTTCCTTCTTTATATTCCAATTCACATTGTATTTCTCTTGTTCCTTCAAAATTTTATTCTTCATGCTAGTATCATCCTAACATTGATATGTGGTACTACATTCTTGATTGTACATTTTTCTAAAACAGGCTAAAAATGTTGAAATTGCTATAAATCAACAAATCTTCTAAGAACCAAATATTATTATATATTTTTTTGTTAATATGCAGTTTTTTCAAAGATCTAACAAATCGTTTATACTGAATTATCATATAAAAATATATATTTGTATGTGGTAAAACGATTTTTATTATTACTATCCTTATATGCTTATAACGGGATAGTAACAATAAATAATGGATCGTGTAAAATTTCAGTCTTGAGTGTAAGGTTTGCAAGTGTAAAAAAGTTGTGCCCCACTATTTTAGAATAATAACTTTTTTTTTTTTAGAATGGTAATAAATCTGAAGGTTTTTAGTTCTGAAAAGGATATTTATTAATTGTTTATTAATTTGAATATGCCCATTTATTTTAACCATGTGTTAAAATAATAAATCAAACTAAAAACTGTCCATTATTAATGTTTTTATTAATATATATTTATGATTGCTACATTTTAATAAAATATAAATAACCATTTACAGAAAAAAAATTTGATGAATTATATTTATTCTTCAAAAACAAACATTACTTAAAAAAATATCTTTATTACCCTATAATATGGTAATCCACTTAATTATAATTTCAATATTTTATTATCATTTATGACCTTGAATTATAAAATTTGATTATTCCAAATACTTAAATATAAAGTAAATTATTGATTCAATATCTTTAAGTACATGATTTCTCTTTGGCTACTGGCAAATGTTATATTATATTACAATTACAATGATATTTTTTTTTTAGCCATCATCTTTTCCCATCATCTGACAAACCCTTATTATTCATAAATAATTACTCTTCATCTAAGTGTGATCAAATACTGATTTAAACAATAGACTAATGCGTTTTTTTGCTTTATGCTCAGCAGATTGATACCTGACTAATCTAGATTAATATGGGATTTTTATTTTCCAATTAAAAATGACTGGATATCCTTTTACTCATTCCTAATTTTGTATTGCTTGCTAAGTTGACTATGGATTCACTACTTAAAAATAAAATGCTAGACTTGCGTAGAGACATCTGAAAGATTTTACCAACTAAATTTAGACTGGTAACTGATTTGGCTACTTAGGCAGTTTTTGGCTATCTGAAAAAATTTCAAGCTCTATTTCATGTTAGACATCAGTAAATGAATTCTACTGGACAATTTTACACAATTCACCTTATTATTGCTTATCAGTTGTTAAGACTTATAATATACTACAAAAAAATAATTTCTGAAAACTATATTATTGAAATTTCATAATTTGTATGATGTAACTGGGATTCACACTTAAAGCTTACAATGAGAGCATATTGAATAGATTAAAATCTAATAAATTTCTATGATTATCATATTAGATACTTCACACTAACTTTCTTATAGGCATTACTTTATACTGTCTATTACAAATAGTTTTAAAAAAATAGACTAGCATTGTGATTTTTGTCTTCATATTATATCTGTAACTTTCAGTTATCTTAAATAATATTTTACCTATCATTCAAAATCTATCAATATATAAGAGAATTTATCATATAAACATTAAAATAGAATAATAGATACTTACTGCTTACGAAATCTGTCTCCTCAATTTATAGGTTAGTGGATAACAGTTTTTTCTAATGCTAAATCTTTCATGAATCAAATGTTATTGATTTTTACAGTCTCTTCTTTCCTACTTTTATAATTACTATTTAAATATTATTAATGAATTTATTATTGAAAATGTTATAAACATTTTTCAATCTGTACATCATTCAGAGTTTATAAGTTTCTAAAAATATTTGCTTCAAAAAGTTCATTGCTTAAAATTAGAATATAATAAATACTTATTTATAATATTATTATGAGTGTATCTGTTAACTTCTATTATTTTTTTATATGGACTTGATAAAATTAATATATTAGGTGCTTAAATTAAAATATTTATTTAGTTTATGTGGTTTTTTTGACAGTTTAACTGTTAACAAAATATCATAAAGGAATCTGTAGAAATTCCAATCAGAAATAGAATCATCAGTGACTTTATTAAATCTTTCAGTTCTCCATTGTAGCCATAGTTTGTTAACTATGTGATTAATAATTTGTATTTATGTTCATTTACATAGATCACTGGCTATTTGATCTCTTTTTTTTATATAGTGAAGAGTATCTGGTTTTTTTTTTTTGATTAGTATAATACTAGATATTTCTAATAATAATTTTAAAAATAAGAGTGTTTTTGAAAAATTAAATATACAGTATACAATATTAGATTTTTGAGAGAGGCAGTGTTTTGTTTGTTTTTTTAATTTAATAAATTACTTGCTTCTTGTTTCACAAATTATTTATAGAATAAAAGGAAATTGATTTTTAAACTTTGTTACATAATTTATATATATAGGAAATTTTTATCTTTTATTTTTTTTATATATATCTAGTAATACAATATCAGTTTATAATTTTTAAATATTTTATTTTTAAGATCTTCAATAAACTGATAAAAAAAAAAAATTTTTTTAACCTAAATAATATTTAATACAGTACAATGTCTAATAGAAGGAGTGGGGATTAGTTCATGATTATTTGACTATTAGAAATCTTTATGCTCACTCTTTTTTTTTTCTGTTTTCTCTTTTATATCTTTCTCTCTTTCATAGTTCTCTTTCTATTAATTTGGCTTCTTATAATAAATATGTGTTAGGCTTGTTTTCAAAATAATATTAATTAAAAATCATTAACATTACTTATACAAAATATTTCCATCAGAAAATCAAATTTCTAAGAATGGAAGTAACAGGAAATTGACTTTTAAACTTTGTTACTTTATTTGTAATTAAAGGAAATTTTTATCATTTAGTTCAATTTTTTATATATATTAACTAGTAATATAATATTAATTGGTAATTTTTAAATCTTTTATTTTTTATATATGAGACTAACAGTGAACTTCTAAAAATATCTTAGTTTTGATTTTAAAAATCCTGCACAATGTATGAAGTTCTTAGAAAATAAGAGTACCAGAATGTCTCATTAAGTTAAAATTGCTACAGTGACCATACTATTTTCACACTTGATATACATTCAATTACCATCAAACATCACATGACCACCATTCTTTATGCTTACACAAACTGTTTTTCACAGAGGTAAAACTCTCCATACAATAACGCCACTCAGTGCAACACAATGGATGCAGAAAGATTAATGCATAAAATCTGTATCTAGTGCCTACTCATCCAATATCCATAGACTAGTGTCTAGCTGTGGCTTTCATCAATGAGGAGCCTTGGCTCTGAGAGCACTGTATCTAGATCTTAAGATCTAATACAACCTTCCAACAACCACTTTTTACTTTTTTAGCTAACTATAAAGTTTTGAGTCCAAATTGAAAACACAATAATGTATTCAAGCTAAGTTCATTAGTTTGTATAGTTGTATAGATCTGAACTTAGTTCAGCAGCCATACTTTTTAGTGTCTTTGGTTTTTTAATAACCACAGTCACCATAACCCTATTTGGCAGGATTGGTATTATACCATTAAACATCACATGACCACCATTCTGCATCCATTGATTACTCTGGCTTGCACTGATTAACACTACTGTATGGAGAGTTTTGGTTTTCTTCTGGACAAAAAGAAGGGAAATTATGCTGAGGGCATGTGCAAGAGTAGGTAAAGAGATGGGGATTTAATTTAGTGAGAAAAAATCAAAAGTAATGGTTAATATTGGGAAAGGAAAAGACAAAGAATTTTTATTGGGGGATATAAAGTTCTGTGGCGAATATGTATAACTATTTTGGCATCGTCTTAATCAGGAAATTGTTTGGATGAATTGGAGAAAAAATTGATAAATGAAACAAAGAAAAGAAAGGGACTGATAAAGAAATTAACTGTTTTCATATAATAAATATGATGTAGCTAGAATTGTATGGAAGGGAGTGGCAATTAGCTCAGTTAACATTTGGTAATGATGTGTTATGTTTTAATAAAGGGGTATTAGGTTACTCAGAAAAAATACAAAGAGAAGTAGGAAGATATGCATTAGATGCAGATGTGTGAATGGCAAAAGAGGCAATTCAAGGAGAAATGGGATGGTCAAGTTTTTATACAAGAGATGCAAAAAGCAAAATGAAAATGTCTGGTAGATTGCAATTTATGGATAATAAAAGAATAGCCAAAATAGTATTTAATTGGGTTATGAGTAAAGAGTAAGCAACAAGATGAGTGAGAAAGGTAATATAGTATGCAGAAGGCTAAAGATACAAATGGAAAACCTATGAAAATAATAGGAATAGTTAAAAATGCCAGTTACAGCCAAACAGCACCATAAACAATTAAATCTTTTCATTATAAAGAATAAATTAACTAGATCATATATGGTTCAAACCTTTAGCCATAAAAATCTGCTTAGTAAATAAAATTACAATGGAAAGAGAAATCTAAACTCTGCATCCAAAATTATTCAGGTCAGAACAAGAAAAAGTCATACAAAGTACCGTCTGCACTGAGAACACAAATTGAAAACATTTTGAATGCTTTTGTTATAAAAAGAATATTAACACCTGTAGAAAATCCAGAATGGGCTACTTCCATAGTTATTTCCAAATTTAATGGGTATTCAGTCACTGTCAATTACCAAAAAATCTTCATTCAGTCTTCAATGTAAGAGAAATGCTAGCCAATTTAGAAGGTGCCAAATTATTTGCAAAATTAGATCTTGATACAACTTTTTATCAAATAGTATCTGAGCAAACAGCTAAGATTCTAACTATTATAATTCATGAAGGATTATTGTACTCGACTGTTTTTCAGAATAACTACAGCCCTGAACATTTTTTATGCAAAAATCAATATACTGTTAAGAGGAATAGATGGAGTCACGCCATATTTTGTTGACATGAACTTGCCATGTCTACAAGGTGATTTAGACCATGCAAATTACGAGCAATATCTCATACTCTTCCTAAGAAGAGTATTTTATATACATATTTCAAATTTGATTTTTTTTATTATAAGTATTATTTACAATACACATTAATATGTTTATATAAAAATATTTTAAAATTGCAAAAATGAGGAAATAACTTACTCAGGTTTAACTGGATTCAGTTGATTGTAATTATTATAATGAAATAAATTTGCTTTTTGTTATTATTGCCATTAGTTACAATAAGTTTTATAATATTTGTTTAAAAAAGTAGAAGGGAAAAAAGCCATATAGCCGTTTTAACTATAATATAAATCAGAAAAGAATATAAAATTTATTTATGAGCTAAATTCAAACTGATTCGGGTTTTTTTTTTTCAAAATAGAGACATACTTTGGAAAATAGTGGAACGGTTATCTGTTTGATTTAAAAAATAGTAGTCCCACATACTAATTGTAGGATTAATAATTATTAATTCAGAAGAGTTCCTACAGAAGAAAATTAAAAAAAATATATAGTCAACTCTGATTTTAAGGTTATATTAAACTCTGATAAATGTACAGTAATTCTTAGACCTTATTAGTTCAAGAGAAGGAATAAAATCTGACCCAGAAAATGTAAAAACTTAAAAACGCACAGAAATTAAAAAATATTGAATAATTGCAGTCATTTTTTGAAACTTTGAATATTTTCTTAAGGGAAACGGTCATATGGCTACATCTCTGTATGAACTAATTCATAAGGGAAAATGCTGAACTTGGAATAATTGCAAAAAGAAGCATTTCAGAAAATTAATTTGGATGTAACCTTGACAACTATTTGCATCTCGGAATATGGAATTGGGGTTGTATTTAGCCATCCCTTCCATAATGATAATCTTCCAACAGCTTAGATATCGAACTCTAAAAAAAATTAGAGCTAGTTAAAGAAAGAAGCACTTTCTATTGTTTGCATTGTTAAAAAAATTCCATTATTATCTTTTACAGTAAATATTCAAAATTATAACAGATCATTACCCATTATTGGAATATTCTCTAATAAAACCTGAAAACTTAAAAGTCCAAGAATAATAAGCTGGTTTAATAAATTGTCTTCATACAATTATGAATTAGATTTTCAACCAAGGAATCAAATAAAGCATACAGATGCCTCTCACAGATACCAGAAGCAATTGCAAAAGCAGGAAAATTTCTAACAGTGATATTTTATTAGTAGCTGAAAGTTTAGAGCTGATAAACAGTTAACTATAGCAGCATGGACTAAAGCTGGTTTTGGCTACCAAATATACAAAAAAAATGGATACAAAATGGTTGGCCCAGTAAATAGTCAGGAAATCCCCAGTTTTTATGGAATTCATGAAATAAATTCATAACAAATAAAGGATGCATTTTAGCTGCTGTTAAAATATTTATACTGTTTCAAGAATGCACTGATGTATTGGAATTACTGTATGGTGGACATCTTGGAATAGTAGGATCAAAAACATTTGCACAAAGTTATGTGTAATGGTCTGATATTGATTAAGGTATTAAATCTTATATTAAAAAAGTGCTGAATATGTCAATTATCAGCAAATGTATTTATTCAGAGATCACCAAAAGGGAAAGAAATCTATGAATAAAATGACTTCCCAGACGTTTAGAAAACTACAGGTGGAATAATGAGAAAAAAGTTTTCTGAAGTAAGTTGGGATAGTGCAGTGTATTATGCTTAACACGGTTATTTCTAAAACACACACTAAGCAAAAAAGACAAAGCTTAATATAATAAAAAAGAAAAAGACTAGTCATCCTACCAGTGAAAAAGTTGGCTTTACCTGGTGTATCCCCGCTGAAGTTGTGGAAAGGGCATGTAGTCTGTATTGTAAGTTCTATAAAATTTCAGGGCTTGTAATGATACTTCAGACAAGTATTGAAAATAGTATTCATTATATAGCTTTATAATAATGTATAAATATGTTTATCTCACATTGATATAAGACTTATTGTTGTTAATGACTATTTATTGTTTATAATTACTATTTCAAAGTAAAATTTGAATTTATTTCATTCTTGAGTTTTGTTATTCTATGCAATATTTGATTCCCATCACAACTAAATACTATAATCATTCTAGTGAAGTACCATTTGTGTTATTTCCAGGATTTCATCTAATAATAATCATCTTATGTTTAAAAATTATTCATATAAATTTTAGAATTTTACATGTCTATATGTAATGTAAAATTTTTATCATTGGTTGTTCTATTATATATGAAATATCTATGTGGGGTTAATGTATGTGTGTGTTTTCTGTCTGAAGATAAAGTATATAGATTGTAATACTACAAGTAAACAATACCATTCTTAATACAATTTATTTTAGCATCTCAGTTTTAGAGCTACATATTTTTTAACTTTAATTTAGTCCTTAAATCATTGAGATCCTTTCTATAAAGAATATTTATTATAAATTTAAATTTACACATAATTAAATTAATTCAATCAATTAATAGTTATTATACCATTTGAACTAATTGTTTTCTGTTCTTTTGTATAATTCTTTAGAAATACAATTTTGATTAAATGCAACAGTCTTGAATTAATACAAATTAAAACTAATTTTTTTAAATTAACATTGTCTTCATTAAAGTGTAAAATTACATAAATTAATAATATTAACAATTGTACTATAAAATAAAATTTTAAGTATATATATATATAATCCTGCTGTAATGTTATATATTTATAAGGATCAACATAAATACAACAAAATATATATTCAATTTATAGTGACTGTCTTTTATCTAAAAACAATTTCCTGTTTAAAGATATTGATCTTTTCAGAGTTAGTATTTGCTTATTTTTTTTTATATTGTTACATTTTGATTTACAAATGTCATAACTTATTCCACCATAAACTTTGACATCACCCACTCTTTTTTATTTTTATATATTGATAATTTTACCTTAGTCTCACACTTCAATATAGTTTATGTATTTGTAAAATATAGAAATGTCCTGGTCATTTTGCTGTATACCATATTTTTTCATTTATTTTTTTCTTACAGATCTTGGACATTCTATTTATATTCTACATCAATTTTTTTATTATTATTAATACCAGTTTGTTTAGTATTTTTATCAAATCAAGTTTTTATTTACCCTATCTTTTAATTTATTTTTTATATTTTTTTTTCAGAACATGATATTTTTAATCCATTTTATCTTTTTAAAATTTAAATCTGTTGAAAATATACCAATTACTAAAACAATTCAGTTTTCAAGTTTCATTTAGGATTTTTGATAATATTATTATTGATTTGTTATAATTTTTAAGTATTTATTTTTAACTTGCATTAGCTAAACTAAATAACAACAAAATTGATACACTTTTTATGTAGATTTTATTTATCTTTAAAATATCACCATTATTATTAATAAAATTAGTAACAATAAAACTATTTAGAAAAATATGGTTCCAAAAATGATTTTTCATATATATAATCCAATAAAAATATTGTCCTTTTTTCTTTTTAAAAATTATTTATTCACATGAATCTATGTATATACTTCAAAAATATATTATTTTCATTTTTCCTAAAATGTTTTGTTGTTAAATACTTGTCTTCTTTTCTTTATATATATATTCTTTTCTTTTTATATCCATTTTATTCCATCCATATTCTTCCAAAAAAATGCCATTATTTCTGTGATTGTTAAAAAATTTGTGCAAGTTTTACTGATTCTAAAAATATACTTTTAAAATATCACATTTAATAACAATAAAACTTTTTTTCTCTTTAAAAAATATGATTCCAAAAATGATCTTTCATATATAAAACCAATAAAAATATTGTCCTTTTTTAAAAAAAAAAACTTTATTTATTCACATGAATCCATATAAATACTTCAAAATATTAAGGACAAAAAAAATTAGAAAGGATGAAAATAATGTATTTTTGAAGTATATACATGGATTCATGTGTATAAATAGAGTTTTTAAAAAGAAAAAAGGACAATATTTTTATTGGATTTTATATATGAAAGATCATTTTTTGGAAACATTTTTTAAAGATAAAAAAGGAGTTTTATTGTTATAAATTTCATTAATAATGATGGTGATATTTTAAAGATAAATTTTTAGAATTAGTAAAACTTGTATGAACTCTTTAACAATCAGAGGAATAATGGCATTTTTTTGGAAGAATATAGGTGGAATAAAATGGATATAAAAAGAAAGAAGAAAAGAGATTTATATAAAGGAAAGAAGATAAGTATTTAAGGACAAAAATTTTGTGAAAAATGAAAATGATGTATTTTTGATGTATATATATGGATTCATGTGAATAAATAAAGTTTTTAAAAAGAAAAAAGTCAATATTTTTATTGGATTTTATATATGAAAAATCTTTTTTTATATATAAATATTTAGTTATTTTTTAGTTGTATGGAATGAAGAATCATTTAAGAAAAGTGCACATCAAACTAAATGAACGAGTAAACTGATTTTGTGTAACTTTTACAAATCGTATTAATATGAGGAAAATATATATATAAATACTATACATATTTTATATTTGATGGAACTTTACCAAAAGAATTGTTGTAGATTAGATCAAACAACAGATGTAAGTGAAATTGTAAAGGATTTAATTAGTAATAAATTATTCTTGTTTCTGATCTATCACTTTTCACTTAATATGTAGGTTTGTTTGTTTTTGGTTAGTAATAAATGGTTTTTGTTTTTTTATAACTTAACATCTATCAGTAGCCTTTAGGTACGTAGGCTTGCTGCATTTGTCTGAGTTTTTAAATTTCTTCTAATAAACAATGCAGATAAAAATCTATCAACTATCAATTATGCCAGTAATACTAACTTCTATTATTATTTCCATCTCAGCTTTGACATTGTTCTATTATAAATCTCTGATGAAGTTTTACAAAATAGTATCGGTTGGATGAGATAGAGTAGATAGCTGAAGGGAATTTGAAAGTCTGTGTTCAAATTCCTTATATTATTACATCTAGATTCCGGGAACATAAAATATACTTATATTTAAAATATTAAAAATTATTTTTATTTCTTTTAAAATTGTCATAGCATTTGCTGATAATATTATAGTAGTCAAATCTGAAGATAATTCTTTTACCAGAACCTACAAACTGAATTCAAATCCTATCAAGTAAACTTAAACTTTTTCAGGTCCATAGTCAACTAGCTAATGATCTAATCGATTGATAAATATGTATTCAGTTTTATTGTTAACTAGAGAGTAAAAATCAGTTGTGGTAAATCCCTAAAAGTTCATCAGTTGATATTTGGCAAATTTGATGAGTAATGTCTTTATTATTCTTCTTCTATGGGAGTCTGTTGAAGAGTCATTGTTTTGTAATGGACATTTTAAAGACTTATATATTTTTACTGAAATCTAAATGAATGATATAGCTATGTTTTAAATAAAGTACTATTACGAGATCATTAAAGTTTGGATGAACATAATGAAAAATAGTATCTTTAAATTATTGTTTAAAAGACTTGAATCTGATTCAAAGAAAAAAATTTCAGAAAAATGTCACCTGAAAAGTTCAATAAATATCACAAAAATTAGAAATTATGATTTTAAAAAAGCAAGGAGTTGACTTTTATTAGTCTCGAGAAAAGAGAATCCAAAGTTGTATATATTGCTGAGTATAACAGAAAAGAAAAAAATATATAAAAAATAAAAAACAATAAGATGCAGTATTAACTTACAAAAGCAAAAGAAGATATCACAAATATATAATACCTTTTAAAAATCAGAACTGGAGAAGAAAAAGAATCCTAGTTGATAGTTATTGATGAAGAGAAATTGCCATTAAAGAAGAATAATTTATGGAAATTGATGTGATAATCAGAAGTTATTGCTAAACACATTTAATCAAACAATCGATATCTAGTTAAAAAAGTGAAAATCATAAGTGTAAAGCAAAGTAGTTTATAATAAAGTTGTCTTTAATTAATGCAGTAATGAATGCTTATTGTTGGACACAATTATGATGTATGAAGTAAGTTTTTTCACTCTATGATCAAAAGCACACAGATATGTAATCAGTAAGAATAAAATGTATGAAGATTGAAGTAAAACATGCTCAGTATTTTAATCATTAATTTATTAACAATTAATAAAAGAATAGCAAATAAGGTTTCATTACTTAATCAAATAATGTTTAAACTAGTTAATTAATTGATATTAGAGAAATTTAGGCCAAGACTGATTACATGGTCATAAGTTAAACCATATAATTAATTGATATTAGAGAAATTTAGGCCAAGACTGATTACATGGTCATAAGTTAAACCATAGTGAATTTCTTTCATAATTATGCTGCATTATTAAATAATTTTAATTAAAATTTGGAAATGGTGCAAGCAGATCTGTTGGATTAAGTTCTGAGAGTGTACATAGAATTTTGTTAAATTATATACAGATTTTATTTCAACAACAAAAAAAGTTAACTGTTTGCAATATATAAAATTGAAATATTGTAAATAAAATTATGATCAACCTTTTTTTATTTTTACTTGTACATTTTCTATCCTGTATAACCATACTTAATGCATGTTTTTTTGTTTTTATGTATTTTGACTATTTCCTTAATTTTAAATTTTTCAAAAATTTTATATTACAATTACGTTAGTTTACCAGAAATTTTGATGATTAATTATAATTAGTTTCAAATATAATAAAATACTTAATTGAGTTTAGTATCTGAGAAGACTACTGTAATTTCCTTTAGCAGTCAGTTCTGATAAAATGCATATGCTATATATTATTATTGTTTATCGAATTTCACACTAATGTAAGAAATAAAATAAATTGATAAGTAATAAAAGGGATCTGCTAAGAATATATTTTCTTCAAAAATAATACAATTAAGAAATAAATACATTAGTTTTCAAATGTCTTTTTTTCCCAATATTCATTAGTTTACCTCATTATTTCTTTATTTTTTTAACTTACCTCTTAGATTACTATAATGGCCTATTTTTATTATCATCGTACCATGTTTTTTTACATTAATCTATGACTTTCTATCCTTAAATTATATTCACAACAATTGTGATGCAATCTTTGTTTTATGTTTGTCTTTCAATATATATTTTTGTCCTATTCTTCTGGGGTTAGAATGTCATACTCATTTATAAATGATTGATAATAATAATAATAATTTTTTTAGGATTCCAATTCAAAGGAGAACATTTTTTTGAAAACATTTTCAAGGACTTATAATTATTTTTGAATTTATTAGACTAAATTGGCAAGCAAAACAATCAAGTATTTATATAATTGTACTGAAATAATATTAATTCATATTTAAAACATGGGCACATATTTTCCTACAAAGGCATATAATGAGATTCATTATAAATAAAAGAACATTATGGAGATTCATGGGATTAATTACTCAATTTAATGGAAGATATATAAATGCAAGTAATTCAGGTTTATGCCTCACCAAGTGCTCATTGTGATGAAGTAGAGAATTTTTATATGGAAGTACAAAATGCTTTTGATCAGATGAAACATTGTTTGAAAATGGTCATGCAAGACTTGAATGCTAGAATTGGCAAGTGATTGAGAAATGAAAATGCTATATTTAAATTTAGTTTGGGTGATAAAAATGAGAGAGAGTACAGATAGAATTCATAGAAAAAGAAAAATTGTATATTATGGATTATTTTCTTGAGAAAAATGGACATGGAAGCAGCCAATTGAAAATCCAGGAGAATTTTATTATGTTTTGATTTACAGAAAATATCTATTTCAAAGATTGTAATATTCTTAATAGATTCACAACAGGAAATGATATTTTTAAAATTTTTCTCTCTATTAAAAAATAAATTAATTGATTGCATTTCAGAGATCTTGGAACTTTAACTATTTATTACTTTGATGAACTGGAGCATAAAAAGATGAAAATTTTTAAAAATAATTGTGCTTTAATTGTTTGATAAATCAAATGTTCAAGAAACCAAATAGTTTGTTTAGTGTAATAATTTCATTCAATGAACCAGATTGTATGTGTTTTTTTTTTTACTTTATTTAACTGAGAGTTGAACCAGGAACTCTCTCTACCACTGGATTTTTTTAAAAAAAATGATATTTTTGTCTTCTTTATAAAACAATGACTAAATCTGAATTTACACTTTTAAAAGATTAAGCGGGATGTAGTCATAAATTCTATATAATGAAGTATGTCAAATATATAATGATTTCTGAGAAAACATTTTATTATTTTTTTTTTACAAGAGTAGGTTTCTTCACACCACTCTGAGCAATCTACTGTGAACTTCGATAAGTGGTATAATAGTAGTAACATTATATCCTCAGATAGATATTTGGTCTACATCAATAAAGATTTAAGATTTAAAACTGGAACTAATTCATTTATGCATCTAGCAGCCACTTTTAATTTCTTCATATTATTCAAACTAATATCTTGAAATACAAAAAAAATCCTAAGTTTTGAATCCATATAATATTTTAACAACTTACATTTTATGTTAATTGTAAGTTTCTATCTTTGGCTAGGAAAATTAATGCCAACAAAACAACATCACATGATTTTCTCAGCTTATTTCAAACATATTCTACCAAAAGTAGTTCTCTTCAACTTACTCCAAAGAGATCTGTTGTAAGTTGAGAAATCAATGTACACTAGATGGTAATCATAGAATTAAACTTGGTTGGAGTGCTTTTTGTAGAAATAATTTGATACTAAAAGGAAATATTCCTATGTGTTTGAAAAGGAAGGTTTTTAACAAATGTGTTTTACCAGTTCTTACTTATGGATCTGAGACTTGGACACTTAATAGAAGAGCAATACAGAGACTTCAGACCACTCAAAGAAGTATGGAGAGATGTATGTTGGGAGTAACGAGAAGAGATCGAAAACGCAATGTTTTGGTAAGAGAACAAACAGGTGTTACTGACCTCATTGAAAAAATTAAAAGATTGAAATGGAGTTGGGCTGGGCATATTGCTAGAAGAGATGATAATAGATGGACAATTGAAATTTTAAACTGGATTCCAAGAGATTGTAAAAGACCCAGAAAGAGACCACATGTGAGATGGATGGATGAAATAAGAAAGGGTGCAGGGGTGATGTGGAGAAGAGAAGCTAAAAATCGGAGATGGATTAAGCTTGAAGAGACCTTCATCCTGCAGTGGATTGATAATGGTTGATGATGATGATGATGATGATATTTCAAGTATTAGCTTGAATAACATAAAATAGTTAAAAAGTGATTGTTATATGTATTAAGTGCATTATTTCCAACTTTGAATTCTAAGTTATCACAGAAAAGACAAAAATAATTGCACTATTATCTAATGTCTATTGATTATTCAATTTTATGATGGATGTCCTGAAATAGGATAAATAAAACTACTCTTGGAAGTATATGCTAAATGTAAGCTGAAAAAGTCACAATATTTTACTGGTATTTATTTTTATTTTGTAATAATTATTAAATCTAAAAATTTAAGGAATTGAAGGCTTTTAATATTAATAATCAAATTATTACCTATTCAGGAAATCATGTGACATTAAAGCATCACAAGTGCAAATTGACTATCCAACAACTTCTAGCTCTTGAATCAATCACTATCACTGCAGTAAACTGCAGTAAATAAGGTTTAATATTTAACAATAATTAATGCTATAAATGTTTGAGGAATAAAATATGCATACATTATTACTAATAGCATATTATATAATAGCACCATATAAATTCAAAATAAAAAAAAGAGTGCTTCAGAATGAAACAATTCTTTTAAAGCTGGCTTTTCTATTCAAAGAAAAGCTTTAAAAATCTAGGTTGAGAAGAATCAGACACAAATGTAAATAATGGCTACTTAAATCAGCTTTGATCTTTTTTCTTAGTAATGATATCTTTTAATATTACTATAATGTTCATTTAAATATAAATATTATAATGTATTTGAGTAAGATCCAAATAATTATTGAACAAATTTGCTTTGTATAAATGTAAATCAATGATTGCTTAACACTAGTTGTAATTCAGAAATAGTACAAATAAAAACCAATGCTAGAATATTTCAACAGTTCTATCTGTATTTAGAAATACAAAGTCTGAACCAAGCAATATAAGTAGAAGGAATCCTCGTACCTATTAAGTTGGGCAAGTTGTTATTGATTTCAAGACTATTCTTAACACCAGTGCAAATTTAAATAGGCTTAAATTCTGGCTTTGTGTTTTTAAATACAGATAAGGCTGTTGAAATATTCTAACATTGGTTTGTGTTCATTTCATATTCAATTAATGTTATGGAATCAGTGATTTAATCTTATGTAGTTTGGAGTTTTCAAATTGTAAATTATTTATTAATTGTGCTTTGTGTTCACACATGTAACATGTTTCTCTTATAGCTTTTAAGATATCTTATTTAAATTTGTATCTTATAATTGAGATACTTAACAATTTGCAACTTAATAAGGAAGAGAATTTCTTTTAACTATGTTGCTTGATTCAAACTTTATGTTTATAAATACATATAGTGCTGTTGAAATATTCTAGCATTGGTTTGTATTAATTTACTTTATGAGTTTCAATTAGCATTGCGCAATCATTGATTTATTCTTATGTAGTTATGTTTGAAGTTTTTTAAAGCGTAAAATAATTATTTATTAATTGTGCTTTACTTGTAATATGTTTGTCTAATAGCTTTTAAGATTTAATCTAATTTGTACTTGAATTTCAATTTAATAGGTAAGAAGATTCCTTTTAACTTATATTGCTTGATTGTGATTTTGTATTTCTAAATGGCAATAGTGCTGTTGAAATATTCTAGCATTTTTTACTATTTATTTGTATAAATATGTATTAAAGATTTATAAAATTGAAGAAATAGATCATTTATTTATTAATAAATTTCAAAAGTTCTTCAGATAAGCCTTTATATAAGAAAATGAGGTGAAAAGAGAAGATGGTTCATTCTTTTCTTTAAAAAGCTTTGTCTTGTGCTTTATATTGAGAATATTTAATTTATTTAATAAACCAGTAGTGTGAGTATTAATCTTGATGTATTACATAATATTAATGACTGATGTGTCTTATATTACATATAATTTATATTGTAGTAAATAAAGTAGATAAGCTAAAATAAGTTGTAGTAAGATAATTATAAACAATGGCAAACTATCATTGACAATGATCAAGCTTTATTGTTTGACTATAGTTCTCTATTGTTTAATTGATTTATTTGTTTTTAAGCATAAAACTTGGCATTTAATATACAAAATGGCATTATTTTCAAATAGAATGAAATTTTGAATCTCTTCTTTTAGGGATAGTTTTATCTTTTTTAAAAAATAACAAAATTAGTAAATTATTTATGCAATATATTATTTAAATATATAAGATATTCAGTGTATACATATAATGGGTGCATCATAGTATTTTATATTTAAAATGTGGAAAGGAAAAATTTTGCTTTTTATTTTTTAGATTTACATGAAAAATGCAAGAAAACATTTTTTCATTGGATTAAAAAAATTCCATTTATTAAAAAGAAGATTGATGCTCAATTAGCTAGTACAACTGCAAGATTAGAAGCAGAAATGTGTAAAGGAAATCGAGGATTTAAATTTGTTCAGCAACTTCCATTAGAGGGGCTAACTGCTGTGAGTTGACCAGTTTTCTTTAATCATAAAAGGTGTGCTAATTTTAGATTATAGCAAACATATGAATTATGAGAAAATAATCTTTCTTTTTGATTCTTGTTTCAGGAACAAAAAATTTAAATCATTATTTTTTAGTAATTAAATTTAAATTTTTTTTATATAGTAAAGCATATGATTATGTTTTTCTATTTGATTGTATATTTTTTTATCTAATTTGATGCATGTTCTATATAATTTATATACATTTTTTTCTTGATTTTGTTATTCTTGATATAATTTGGTTTATAATTTTTCATGAATGATATTGTTAAAAATTATTGGTTTTTGAAATTATATTTAACTATGTGTGTAAAGGTATAGAGGTAGTTGATTCTAAGATTTATATTCAAAGAAATAGTTCTATACCAATGTCAGATTAAATATCATTATCTAATTTAGAGCCTGGTAATCATTTTTTTAATGATAAATTACTTAATGAAATTTTAAAAATTTCAATTTATAATGTTGACTGAAAAAAATATGCATAAAGTAATTTAAAATCCTAAATAATTTTTTTTTATCCGCTTTTTATCTTTCTTTTGCTTTCAACATCATTTGACTGATGTTGAAGAAAATATGGCATTGAATATAAAATTTAATATGGATCTGGTTAAGCAAGTAAAATTATAATTACACATGATCTAACTTTTAACATTTCTTTTGAAATCAAAAATAAATAAATCACTTTCAAAAAAGGAAAATGCTAGGCCCTCCATATACGCAGTACAATTTTATCTCTGTTGGAGCCATTACATAAAAAGAAAGCCTTGTGGGAAAAACGTTTATTATAAATCAATACTATAATGATGCATTAAAATTATTTTAAAGGTTAGGAAATCTAAATAATTGTCTCCTTAATAAAACATGACTGAAACAAAACTTGTATATGCTTTTATTTAAACTTATTCTATTTTTTATCTATCTAGAGAAATCTTTTAATTCCGTTTTCTGCCAATTACCAATTTCCGATTTAATTCAACCTTTGCATATATATATGTATTCCCAATGACAATACATTTTTTTTAAAGTTTGCAAACAATTTAGATTTTTAATTTTTATGGAATTCAGTATTGTTCAGTTCTGCCATGTAATGGTATTAAACTGTATCTAAACTTTTTTTCCCCCTAATATCTGCAACTATATTAAACTAAAAAGTAGAAAATAAAAAAAATTAATGAAAAGTTTTTATTCACATAAATGCACTAAAAAAAATAAAACTTTTTTTTTTTCAGCTTTTACAGTATTCTTGGTATTAAGTGAATAAAAATTAAAATGTGTGGCAAAGAATCATTTAAATAAAATTGCTAATAATTTTTTTAGTTTATATAAATGATTCTTTGTCCCAAGTATTTATTTTTTGTTACATAATATTAAGAATACTATGAAAAGCTAAAGAAAATGTTTTTTTTTTTTTACATTTTAGTGCATTTATGTGAATAAAAACATTTTTAAAAGAATAAATTTTATTTTATAAAACTAATCATGCCATTATTGTCTTTAGGACTAATGAAATTACTATAATATTATATGTCTGAAGTGCTTTTTTTTTCATTGCAAAAATTATTTCTTAATGGATCATAATATTTATTAATCGTAGATTTAAAAAATGCCAACCGCCCTATCTCAGATCATTGTTATCCTAAAACAATCTAATTTCTCATCATGTTCTCTACCAGATTATTATTTGTTCAAGTGGATTCATGTTATTGTTAGATTTTTATAAGCTTTTACTGCAATATCTGAAAAGTGAAGGGTAAATAGCCACTTATATATTATTAAATTCATTTAAGAAAGTTATAATTGAAACTGTAATAACAAATAAAAAAGCATATATGACTTAAATGGAATTCAAGAGATTAAAGACAAAACACTATTAAAATTGCTTTGCATTGATTATAGAATTTTAATATTAAGGAGGGGGTAAATTTTTTAGCTAAATCATTAATGTATCTTGTTTTAGATTAAAAATTATAGTGATGCATTGATGCTCAGAACTCCAAGTTGATTTATATTTTAAACTAAAAAATTGTATTTTGTAACATCTAATTTAATCACATTTTCAATCTCTCAGAGCCAAAGCAATACCATCGAATAGAATAATGGAAGATAATAAATAAATAATAACTTGTTTGTAGCAGCAGCAAAATTCCAATCATTTTTACATAATGTTTTTTAAACAAATGATTTTTTTTACTATTATAATTACTTGTGCAATTTAATATTTTTTTTTTTTTTTTACTTACTTATGCAATTTATGCCAATTAGTTAATGATAGTTAGCAGAATATTTACTTTTAACAAATCTTATATTTAAAAATATCCAGATTAATCTTACTCAAAAAATTTTTTGTTAAAACTTTTTCACTGATTTGATTTCCTCTACTTTTATTGAATCAATGTTTGCATCAGACTTACTATCTATGGACATACATCTAGTAATTAATATCAAATCATTCATTTCTAATTGTAGATCATCTCTCTTTAAATCTTTTATATTAACATATAAAGATTAGCTATCATCTATTTATAATGATCTTATTAATTTTTTTTTTAATCTATTTAAGCTTATTTGTATATATTAAGGATATTATTTTTGCAAATTGTCATATATTAAGTTTTGTTTTGTTTTTTATTTTAGCTAATAGTTTTGTTTTTTTTTGCCAATTCAATTTAAATTCTTATTTTCAGCAAGAAATATATCAGCTATTAAATTCTTCTTTCTACTGCAAAACTTTCTAAGCCTCCTTAAAAAAAAAATCGTGCCAAACAAAAATTGTTCATAAAACTAAGGAAAAAATTTTATGTTCTGCATGACTTAGTGTAGTGATGAGATTAGCAAATTGAAAAACCAAGATATTTTGATTAAATTCTAACTAATGAAAGTAAAAAAAAAAACTGTTGGTTTTGAAAGCCCTAAACAAGTTTTTCCAATAAGGAAGAGAAAGCATTTATAATATCTATCTATTATTCCTATCTCCAAACCAGTTTCAAGTTGATAACTATCGTCAGAGGCACTAGGATATTCAGACACTAAATCTAAAATATCAACTCAAGTGCAGCATTTATCTAATACTTAATTATTAAATGGAAAATCTGAAATTTGTAGACATCTATATATCTTCAAGTCCAACTATCTAACTTAAATAGCTATATAGCCCTGAATAATTTTCAACTACACCATATATTAATAGCCTTAGCAATATAACATCACCAAAGCTTCAAAAGCAAAACTATATTGGTATGAAAATCAAATCATACATCGTGTGACTTAATGTAATAAGCTTGTAGTTCAAATGTAATATAATGAGACTGCTAATAGCTCTCAAAAGAAACTTCTGATAAATGAGGATAGGGATAATTCTAGATAGATTTTAAATACTTCCTTTTCTGGCATTTATCGGAAAAGTTTGTTTAAAGCTATTAGCATGCTCATTATATTACATTTGTAGAACAAACTTATTATGTTAAGTCACGTGATGTATGACTTGGATTTTCTTACTATTATAGTTTTGCTTTTGAGGCTTTGGCAATGTTATATTGCTAAGGGTATTATCAGGCCCATATAGTTATTTAAGTTAGATAGTTGTGTTTGAAAACATTCATGTCTGAAAATTTCAGATTTTCTACTTGATAGTTAAGTATTAGAGAAATGCTGTGCTTGAGTTGGTATTTTAGATTTAGTGTCTGAATATCCTAGCACACCTCACTGACAATAGTCATAACCGTGAAATCAGTTTGGGAATAGGGATAATTTTAGATAGAGATTTTAAATGCTTTTGCTTCCGTTATTTATTGGAAAATCTTGTTTAGAGCTACTAGCATGTTCATTATATTACATTTGTAATACAAGCTTCATATGTTAAGTCACGTGATGTATGACTTGATTTTCTTGCTAATATTGGTTATTTGAATGAAATTGCTTATTACTATAGTGGTCAAGCATAACTTAGTTTTCCAAACGAACAGCCATGCAATTATTTTAAGTGAATCAAAAAAAATTATAATTAAGGTTAATTATTTAATGAATACTTTTAATATATTCTCAAATAATTTTTTCAGATAAAGATCTTTCTCTGAGAAGACTTTATATATATATATTGAAGCAGACATATTGTTTTATATATCCTGAAGTTATACCCCCCATCTTTCCCATTTTAAAATGAT
The DNA here is from genome assembly GCA_028023455.1 of Epiperipatus broadwayi. NCBI lineage: Eukaryota > Metazoa > Onychophora > Udeonychophora > Euonychophora > Peripatidae > Epiperipatus > Epiperipatus broadwayi. The sequence goes on along the minus strand of JAQFVV010000032.1, from coordinate 2,557,279 downwards.
ATGATTTAAAAAAAGAAAGCTGACACAGTTATAAAAACAAAATGTGTAAATAATATTTTAATTTGCGAAGCGCCGATAGTTGAAAACTTAAATGTAAGTTCTCTGGAAAAAAAAGAAGAGAAAAATCAATATTTAAAATGTACAATTAGAAATTAAGTGACCCATTTAATTAATGAATTTTTAATCATTAAAAATCTATGATTTCAAACATTACCAATATAATATTTTTTTGTTAGAGCTGAATGTTTACGAATTACAATATAGAAATGCTATAATTAGTTCAGTAAAAAAAGATAGCATCACTTTCATGCCTTAGACAAAAGAAGTCAACATGTTTTAGAAAAACATAATGCTCAGCATGGGTGAGATAAAAAAAGGTGATAAATCGCGGGAAGTTGGGGTATATAAAGTGAGCAATCTATCAGTTCCAGGAGTTGCAGTTGATTGATTATAACAGCTGTTTTGCAGTAAATAGCAGTTCACTATTTAGTCTACAGTGAAGAGTTTAAAAATAATTGGACCAACTAAGTTTGGAGGCACCGTGGCCAGTAATTACAGAAGAGCAGCAGTTAGTAGGAGAACCCTATGGTTACTGTTAAACTGCAATACGAAAAAGCAAAGTATCAACATGGAAAATGCTAGAAAATGTTTGCCAAGAAAGTATAGCTCGCTCTCCCTTCCCACACCATGAAGAAGATATGAAGATGAAAAAGCATCCCTTAGCGACCACCAAAAGAAAATATATATCATTCAGCTCTAAGACAAATCCCTTTTTAATGTGAAGATTTAACAATGGTGAATCGCCAAATTGCCAACCGATAAATATAAAGGTATTTATGAAAATGCTGTAAGAAAAGCATTTCGGAAAGATAAAATGAAATGTAGTTATTTAAAATGATTAATTCAACAAAATGATAAAATGTCATGTACCAAAATAATTTCTTATAGAATAATATAATTGCCATTATTGTTATTAAAATTAAAAAAGAAAAAAAGTAAATTGAAATATGTTGACAGAAATGGTGAAACGTAATAATGAATTCACTGATTTATTTTTTTTTTTAAGTAATAAAACTTATAACATTGATTCGCAGTTAAGCTTTATAATAAAGAGTATAAGAATTATGTGTCTATATACCTGAATTAAATATGTGTCTATATACATGAATTAAATATGGGTCTATATACTGAAACAGTATATTCCTTCTCTCATAACTGTTTCACCTATTTTCCCCACAACTCCATCTGTGCAAGATTTAAACCCTCTCTGAGTACACATATATAAGCGTTAACATGGCTATATATGTCTTATCGCACATATATAGGCAGACAAGAAATTGTGATATCAATTTATATATATTACAGTGAGTATGTGTGTGGGGGGGATACTGTTAAAAGCTATAACAGTTCTTCATGTCAGCAAACCATCCGGTCTCAGATCAATCGAGCATTTGATGCTGAAGCTCTTAAATAATTACTCACTCACACCACAAACTTGTCTTTAGCATTTTATATAGCACCATAGTATATATATATATAAATCTAAAAGTAACCAGTTCTTTTTCCTCCTTATTAATTAATTATTCAGCATTAGACAAACTCAAATCTTGGTTACCAGGTTGAATCTGCATTATCCTGAGCTTATTTGTTTGCTCACATTATTAATATATATAACAACCATCTTAGAGCTATATGTTTTCATTATCTCTGCTAGGCTATTATCTTATGACATTAGCAAACCATGAGCAAGAAGTTGGATATACTACATGATTATAGGCATTATTTATGAACCGCACATACACTTATTTTAATATGTTGAGATAAGTCTGCTGTATTGTTAATAGTCACATCCACTATGAAAATGCCTACCTGTGGATCACACTTACTTAATGTTATATAATCTATACCATTGTGTTACTTTATTTTATGTCATTGTTATTGTTTTAATAAACATGTTTAAAATACAAAATTTTTTTATATCTTTCTTGCTTGTAGTTCTATTTCAATCCAATCCACATTATCTTATTCCAACCTAATAATTTCTAAGTCGAACATACATTGCTTTAATTAATGTAATTAGGGTGTTAAGTGGTCTATTCCACCCATTGAGTTAAATTGATAGTTAGCCCTTGAGTCTCACTTTTCTCCCTGTTTTAAGCCAGTTCGCAGATTAAATTGAGACTAAGTGTGACCTCGGAAATATCATTCATAAGGTGTTAAATCACGAAGAACTAGCAAATGAGTTAAGGTTTGGTCAGATTAGAGGTCTCACCATCTCACTTTGGTCAGCTTTGGTGTACTTTGCCTGGACTCTGGATTTGTTGCGTGAGTGTACATATCTGACCGTTACAATGCATGAATTAAATATGCGTCTCTGTACATGAATTAAACATGTCTATGTATGAATTAAATATGCATCTACATACTGCAATTAAATATGCTTTTATATACATGAATTAAATATGCATCTACACACAGGAATTAAATATACGTCTACATACAGGAATTAAATACGCGTCTTTGTACATGAATTAAATATGCGTCTACATACAAGAATTAAATATGCATCTATATACATGAATTAAATATGCGTCTATATACATTAATTAAATTTGTGTCTACATACAGCAATTAAATATGCTTCTACATACATGAATTAAATATGCGTCTACATACAAGAATTAAATATGCATCTATATACATGAATTAAATATGCGTCTACACACAGGAATTAAATATGTTCTCATGTACATGAATTAAATGGGTAGTAGTATCAATGACCGTACCATTCGCTTGATGGCGCTCTTGCTAACGAAAAACAATGAAATATAACATTACCTGGCCATGACCTTTCAAGAACTAATTGACCTTTACTTGTTTTTTTTTTTTTAAAGAACATTAAAAACTAAATATCTTTTTTTTTAATAACGACAAATACAGCATCATTTTGACAAAATGAAATGTATTCTTTTTTAACAATAACAAGAACTAATTGACATTTTATGTTGTTTTTTTCGTACCATTCACTTGATGGTGCTCTTGCTAACGAAAAACAATGAAATATAACATTACCTGGCCATGACCTTTCAAGAACTAATTGACCTTTACTTGTTTTTTTTTTTTTAAAGAACATTAAAAACTAAATGTCTTTTTTTTAAATAACGACAAATATAGCATCATTTTGACAAAATGAAATGTATTCTTTTTTAACAATAACAAGAACTAATTGACATTTTTATGTTTTTTTTTTTTTGTTAAAGAACGTTAAAAAGGTAAATGTCTTTTTTTTTTTTAAGATCGACAAATAAAGCGGCATTTGTAAAAAAGTTATTGTATTCTTTTTTATCAACGACAATAACAAAATATTTATTTAGGACATTTTTAAGATTATTAAATATATGTTATTTTTCTAATAGTTGAAACACGAAAACAAAAACATTAGATGTCACCACATAGCGCTGGAATAGGAATGGGGGGGGGGTGATGGTTTTGACGATCTAAAGGATCGTTTAAAAGAAGCATTACTTGATAAACAAACTAATCAGACTGAACGACAAGAAAAAAAAAATTATTTACGACCTTTTCTACATTAAATTTAATATACGTATGTTTTTCTTCTAATAGTAAATTAAGCATTTAAACAAAATTAAAATACAAAAACAAATCAATACATAAACAAACTACTGTCTTGCGAGGATATCACGACTGCTGTGACTGTTTAAGAAGTCGCGCTTATAACAAAACTTTCCTTATTTTTAAACCATTACAAAGTCTTCACAACCACTGAGACAGTTTGAAAATTTTTTGGACATCATAGTACATCATTTAAGTGTAATATAATACTTTATTAAATGAGATTTCAAATGTTGACTTCAAATCTACACACCCTCTAATTAGACGATAGCACAGACTCAATCGATCATTTGTAGGGTAAGAACAGGCCACTTGAAAGTAGTGTGATTTGCGAGATAATCTGCATAACACACTACATGGCATTACTGGCTGCCTCAAAAACGGTATATTTTACTGTTTTTGAGTAGCATCAGTGCTGTCAAGCAATGGTACGATTGTTGATACTACTACCATTAAATGTGTCTATATACCTGAATTAAATATGTGAATGTATTTGAATATAATTATTGGCTAAATGAATGATTAGATGAAAAGAATTAATCCAAATATAAATTAAACTTACCTAAGAGTATATTGCATTAGGGAATTAATAAACGTGTCTACAAATATGCACATATGAGGAGAATATAAACTCACCGGAGAATTTAAACTTGAAAAATGATAAGGGTGGTATCCGTGATGTACACATGGGTATCTAAGTAAATCCCATTTATGTGAATGCAGGCAGAACAGGATTATGAAATATAAATGATGGATATTATGATCATCAATGATGGGACCACTCATCAGAGAAGTTATCGATGAAATGGACTAGCTAATCTATGTAACCTGAATTGTAATGAACTATTAGGAGTGTTATCCAAATACTGTTAATTAAATAAATTGTGGTTATATAAAACTAATATATCTTATCAGTTTCATTTTGCATCATTCATCAATCAGTGTACTTGTTCACAGGAATCTCATATTTCCTGAGCTATGTCCAACATAACATGATCTGGGTAATTAAGGTTGTTGTAAGCTGGAACTCTAGTGGTGCCATTTGGGTTCACAGAAATCTCATCTTTCCTGAGCTACGTTCAACATAACTTGATCTGGGTAATTAAGATTGTTGTAAGCTGGAACTCTAATGGTGCCATTTGGGTTCACAGAAATCTCATCTTTCCTGAGCTACGTTCAGCATAACTTGATCTGGGTGGTAAGATTGTTGCAATCTGGAACTCTAGTAGCCCCATTTGGGAAACCAAACATAATTTTCTAGATGTTTTCAGTCTCTTTAATATACACCCGCTGATGAGCAAGAAATATTGTTGGGTTGTCGTCGAATAGCTACTACATCCCACTTGATGGCGTACTTTTCACGCTTAAACTATAAAATATGATCATTCCCGGGCCGTTAATTATAATCATTTTGATGTATTTTTTGTAATGCGAAAATAAAACAGAAGAAAATCGTCTTTTTAAAATATTATTTAATTTCAAATATTATTCTTTTATTAATGTATACAAATTAAATGATAATAATAAATGTAAAATAAAATAAACAAATTACAATTTGATTCATCTTTTTTAGTTTGCTTTTAATTAGAAAAATCAATTTTTTATCGGAGATTTTTTTACTGGGGTTACGGTTTTTTTTGTTGTTGTTTACCGCTATTTTTCATTTCAAATCGAATGACAACTAAAAATAAAAGTTGTTACGGTAGGTTTAGGGTTAGTTTTAGGAAACAAATTACAATTTGATTCGTCTTTTTTAGTTTGCTTTTTATTAGAAAAATCAATTTTCTATCGGAAATTTTTTTACTGGGGTTACGGCTTTTTTTTTTTGTTATTTACCGCTATTTTTTATTTCAAATCGAATGACAACTAAAAGTAAAAGTTGTTACGGTTAGGTTTAGGGTTAGGTTTACGGTTAGTGTTCTGTTGTTTGTAATGCTAAAATAAAAAATATCAAAATCGTTTTTTTGTAAATATATTTTTTTTACTAACATCTATAAAATAAATGATAACAATAAACGTAAACTATATTCGACAAAGTATAACAGTAGTCGGAGAAAAGAAAGAAACTAAAACGTTTTTAAACAACGACAAATATATATATAAAATGTTTATAATATATGCTTTTTATGACATTTAAAAAAACAGTGTACAATTGTACTTTTCTTTCTGGACATTTTTGTGTTAACGCTCTTTTTTATTGCAAAAAATATACACACGGTACAATCTTAAAATATCTTGTGGAAATGTTACGAACAGTACGTTCCTTGACACGTTACCTAATTCCAATTCACTTTATACATATATCTCGTCAACATTTACTACTTAAAACTTCAATACACTACGGTGTAAAAACTCTGTTAATTATTACTTTACAAAATCTGAACATTTCAATACTTTAAAATAAAAAAAAAACCAACGAAAATAACACTTCTGTCCAATTCAAAAAAACACACCCTCTCCCCAAGCCGTAACAATTTTATAAACTGTGCGTAATTGGGAAAATGTATTTGCTGCGTAAACATACATGCTGTACTGCGATGCAACATAGCGGCCTGCAATCTGTAGTACAACAAAAAAGTTGTATTATAGAAAATGCGGGTTCGAACGTGTCGGCCGCGGAAAAGGCATTTTTATGTGTTTTATCGCGAAAACAGTACCATCTAGTGGGATATGGTGGCCCATCGACGACAACCTATTGTTGTAAGGGGAGTAATGTAAGCATCGGGTTTTCCTTCCTATAATATGCTCATCAGGAAATAAATCAACCATCAAAGATGGAAACTCAGTCTGGTTACATTTGGTTCCCAACATGAGGCCCGATCTATCTAGCCTGCCCATAAGTATAAAAAGCTAGATGGAAAAAAGTAGATAAAGAAAATAAATTAAGAAATATGGAAGGCAGAAGCAAATTATAGTCAGTAAGTTGTGAACAGTGCACACAGTGTAACGATGCGAAGTGAAATGAATAAGGGGAAATTGAGGCAGTTAAATAAAATGAATGGTATACAAAGAATAAAATAGGCAAAATAGAGAAGTTGGAGCTAAATCATGAAGTGGAGGGAGAGGGAAGCTTACTAAAGTTAGATAAATAAAAGAAATCAATAAAATGGACAAAGAATCAATATCAAAGGAAAGAAGTAAATTGCAAGTTAATAAAAAATAGATGATAACTAGAACAAGGACACAAATGGTGAACACGGAAGCTGAGAATCTTCCTAGCTAAATCATGAAGTGGAGGGAGAGGGAAGCTTGCTAAAGTTAGATAAATAAAAGAAATCAATAAAATTGTCAAAGAATCAATATCAAAGGAAAGAAGTAAATTGCAAGTTAATAAAAAATAGATGATAACTAGAGCAAGGACACAAATGGTGAACACGGAAGCTGAGAATCTTCCTAGCAAAGAACAAAGGCAAGAAAGAAGGGACCCAAAAGAGGATGATTAGCAACAAATGGAAGGAATCCAGAAAATAGAGGATGCTTTCATACTAATTCAGCTACTAGAAATGTTTAAAGCTGAAAATAAAAAGAGACCTCTTTTAAGAGAAGATGATAAGAAACAAAGAGAAGAGAATAAAAAAGAGACCAACAAAGAGGAGGATAACAAAAAGAGACCAACAATGAGAAGAGGATAATAAAAAGAAAGACCAGCAAAGAGAAAATGATAAGCAAAGAATAGAAGATAAAAAACAAATTATAGAAGCAATTGAAAGTCAAAATGAAAAAATTAACCAAATAATTAATGTTACTAACGAAATATTGAGAGTTAAATAAAAGGTCATGGGAGAATTCAAAGGGTCTGAATGAACAAGAGGTCAAGATGGTCCAAATTTGTGAAAGCATGGATATGAAGATAGAAAGAATCCAGGAATTGATGCAGAAGCAAGTGAATAGCTTGACCACCCAAGTAAAAGAACTGCAAATAAAAAGTGGTTATACACTACCAGAGCATCATATGTCTGTCAAGCAGTAAGCAAATGAAGGGAAAGAAACAGTCCCAACACAAAATTTAGAAGAAAACTTCCACAAAATTATTCAAGAAATGCCAATAACCGACTATATGCCAGGGATTGTAAACCAGTTCCTTAAAACATGGACATTTTGCAAGGCGCTGTAATGAAGCACCTATTGAGTGCCTTAAAAGCTTATAGAGGTACTTCAGTATTAATGCTACGACCGAAGAGATGAAACTGGCAATAGCTTGCAGTCATTTACAGGGTGCAGCACAAGCATAGTAGGAGTTATTTTTTTAGTCAGCCCAACAATTTCAATGATTTAAAAAATGCACTCATGAACTTTTATTGGAGTGATGATTGTCAGGATGGCATCAAATAAAAGGCATCGCAGGAGAAATGTCCACCTGGTGAACCCTATACCTCCTTCCGAAAACATGACCAAGTTAAGGGCCCTGATAGCAGATCCACTAATGGAACTCCAAATCATCTGGATGATCCGATAGTTTTCCCAGCTACTTTGAGAGGAAGCTGATTGGGACGGATCATCTATCCATTGAGCAGGTGACCGAGTTATTAACAGATTACAACAATTGTGGTATCTCGGCAACAAATAAAGGGGAATCCAAGCTGCCAAGTAAAGCCCCATATAGGAGGGATGATGGACTGAGAATAAGTGCTCTTGGATATAAAAGGAAGATACCTCCATGATGCTACAGTTACCATGATGCACTACCATAGTATCATAACAAGAAATGAAGTACCACCATGGAAGAGGAGAAATTCAATAATCAGCATAAATAGTCCTAACTGAACCTGAATAGTGAGAAGATCTGGAAGTGGATCAAACATTAACCAAGTAAATATGCATCAGGAATATGGTTCTTCATCCCATGATGTGACTATATTTGGACAAAGCAGGAATATATCACCTCACAACATAGAGAGTTATTATTGGGAACTGGTCATGATCTTCAGTCTCCTAAAGCAGGATGCAGTTATACAACCAAAGGAACAAAAATATGAAAGACCATGAAACCAAAACTGAGGAAAGCAGATACTTTGAAGAAATTAGGGGTAAATATTAGGAAGCATTATAGCTTTGCATACAGTGCTGATAGTGGATGCTGATATTTTTATTGCCATAGGGATGCAGTGTGTTTCATGATGCTCCAATGTTTTATCAGCACTGCACCTATATATAGTTTAAACTTGTTTTCAAATAAGCCCTTGACCTAGTATTTTAATCAGTAAAATACTGAATTGTCTGCCAGGCATAGAATTATGTCATGTGTGTGGAGCTTATAAGACTCGAAGTAAATGAGCAAGGCATTGCACATGGTCAGTATTTCTTGGTCGTTTTTTTTTTTTTTTTTGCTTTTTTTTTTCCAAGGTGCCCTCTGGGTAGGAAGTTGTATTTGTGCTTAAACTGAGATAATCCTTATGTTCTTGTGTTGCATGCAAACTTGTGTTCTGTAATGAGATTTCTGACCTTAATGGTGCTGGAAACAGGCAGACAAATATTAAACCAATAGTCATTCCATCTTAAAAAAAATAACAATAAATCAAAATAAATAAGACTTAGCAGTAATCAAATAACAGACACGTTTTATATATCCTGAAGTTACTCCCTCTTTCCCATTTTAAAATGGTTTGATTTAAAAAAAGAAAGCTGATACAGTTATAAAAACAAAAAGGGTAAATTTAAGTTCTCTGAAGTAAAAAAGAAGAGAAAAATCAATATTTAAAATGTACAATTAGAAATTAAATGACACATTTAATTAACTAATTTTTATCATTTAAAATGTACAATTAGAAATTAAATAATTTTTATCATTAAAAATCTGTGGTTTCAAATGCTACCAATATAATTTTTTTTTTTTGTTAGAGCTGAATGTTTACAAATTACAATATAGAAATGCTACAATTAGTGCATTAAAAAAAGATATCATTTTCTTGCCTTAGGCAAAAGAAGTCAACATGTTTTTGAAAAACATGTTTGTCAGCATGGGTGAATAAAAATGATGATTAAAAAATTGCAATCAATCGAGTTGCAGTTGATTGATTGTAACAGTTGCTTTGCAATAAATAGCAGTTCAGTATTTAGTCAGTCTACAGTGAAGAGTTTAAAAATAAGCAGACCAACTAAGTTTGGAGCCACCATTGCTAGTAATTTAAGAAATGCAGTAATTAGTAAGAGAAACTTATGGTTATTGAAAAACTGCAATATGAAAAAGCAAACTATCAACATGGAAAATGCTAGAATGTTTGGCTAGAAAATATAGCTTGTTCTCCCTTCCCATACAATGAAGAAGTCATGAATATGAAAAAAACATGCCTAAGTGACCACCAAAAGAAAATATATACCATTCAGCTCTAAGACAAATCTTTTTTTAATATGAAGTTTTTAATAGTGGTGAATCACCAACAGATAAATTTGAAGGTAAGAAAACTCTAGATAACATTTGAAATATTTAAAGGTATTTACGAAAATGCTGTAAGAAAAGCATTTCAGAAAGATAAAATGAAACATAGTTATTTAAAATGATTAATTCAACAAAATGATAAAAGGTCATGTACCAAAATAATTTCTTATAGAATAATATAATTGCCATTATTGTTATTAAAATTAAAAGAGAAAAAATGGTATATTGAAATATGTTGACAGAAATGGTGAAACGCAATAATGAATTCACTGATTTTTTTTTTTTTAAATGATAAAACTTATAACACTGATTCAAAGTTAAGCTTTATAATAAAGAGTATAAGAAATATGTTTCTATATACACCTGGGTCTCGTTTTATGCGGTAGATAGGTTCCACAGAAAACTCGCATTAAAAAAAATTGCACAAAAATAGACTTAACTTACCTTGAAAAATGGGGGAGAGGTGCTGTAATTTTCGGAATTCGCATAAAAGCAAAGCAACAAGGAAAAATTACTTTAAAATTCGTATTAAAAAAATAAGCAAATAAAGTATGACTAATAAAAAATTTCAAATATTTGAAACAAATTAATACAAGACAAACTTTTTCCTTTTTTTATTACTACAGTATTTAATTTTAATTTTTTCATACATATTTTAATCATTACTGCTAGTGTCCATTTGTAAACTAGTTAGAAATCAGATTTGATGTGATGTATTGTGACTTCTCCTTAAACAAAGTCATGAATCTCTCTGCAATTATGGCCAGAGAAACCTATTAGCCACTTTATTTTTATTCATGATGTGATGTACAACTAGCGCTACTTTCAGTCTTATGCTGTGTTAATAGGTTTCTGTTTCTATATTAAAAAAATGAAATCGCAATCAAAACAAAATATTATGCATTATTATTAGAAAGATTATTTTCATTTTATAAAATCTTCTTTTTTATTTTTAAAAATCTAAAAGATTATTTATTTCTGTTATGTATAACAGAATACGTTTTAAAAGTTTAAATTTTTTGAATATTTATTGCAATATTTTTATATGCAAGTATAAATCTATTATTATTATTTACTCATTAGTATAAATAGGTTATTTACATAGAAGCTAAGTTCTAAATGCAGCTTCATGCCATATTCACGTTAGCTGCTAATATATCGTTATATTTTTTTGGGGGAAAAAAAAGCATTTCGAGTCAAAATAAGTTATTAAGAATTTAAATTTCTTGATATCTAATAAATATAGTGCAATATGAAAGATATTAAGAAGAAACATGAATCGCATAACTTCAAAATCGCATTAAAATAATCCGCATAAAACGAGACCCAGATGTACCTGGATTAAATATATGTCTATATACATGAAATAAATATGCGTCTATGTATATGAATTAAATATGTGTCCATATATATATAAATTAAATGTGCGCTTATATGCATCTATATACATGAATTAAATATGCATCAACATACAGGAATTAAATAAGCATCTATGTTCATGTATTAAATATGTCTATATACCTGAATTAAATATGTGTCTGAATTAAATATGCGTCTATTTACATTTATTAAATGTGTCTACATACAGCAATTAAATATGCTTCTACATACATGGATTAAATTTGTGTCTACATATAGGAATTAAATATGCGTCTGTCTACATAAATTAAATATGCGTCTTCATACTGGAGTTAAATATGCATCTATGTTCATGAATTAAATATGTGTATATACCTGAATTAAATATATGAATATATTTGAATATAATTATTTGTTACTGAATAATTAGATGAAAAGGATTAATCCAAATATAAATTAAACTTACCTAAAAGTATATTGCAATAGGGAATCAATAGACATGTCTATGAATATGTGCATATGATAATATAAACTCACAGAAGGATAATTTAAACTTGAAAAATGATAAGGGAGGTATCCATGATGTACACACGGATATCTCCTACTATGTGAATGCAGGCAGAACAGGATTATGAATGTAAATGAAGGACACTATGATGATCAATGATGGAACCAACTTCAGAAAAGTTACCGATGAAATGGACTAATTGATCTATGGAACCTGAACTGCAATGAGCTATTAGAAGTGTTATCCAAATACTGTTAATTAAATTAATTATAGTTATATAAAACTAATATATCTTGTCAGTTTCATTCTGCATCATTCATCAATCGGTGTACTTTTTCACAGAAATCTCATTTCCTGAGCTATGCCCAGGTTGTAGTAATCTGCTAGTGGTGCTGTTTGGGAAACCAAACGGATAAATTTCTAGATATTTTCAGTCTCTTTAATGCTACACCCTCTGATGAGCTGGAAATATTGTTGTAAGGGGGTAACAACACCAATAATTATTTTCTTCCTACAATATGCTCATCAGGAAATAAATCAACCATCAGAGGTAATAGAAACCCCAGTTCGATTACAACTTATATACATTATACAATAAAAACAAAGCAGACAAGATTTATTTTTATATTCTTATTGCCATCTTTGAAACATTTTATCTTATGCGTGAATAATCATTATTAACAATAATACTAAACAATTTAAATTCATTCCAGAAGATGAAAAACTATTGATTATCGATTTGCATTTCACAATTCACCTTTAAGATTTTTTTTTTTTTTGCCTTAAAACAGTGTTCATGTCAAAAATTTGACCTAATAGATCATCTACAACTGTTGAAGGAAGCTATTTTACTATTAATCTTTTTTTTTTTCAGATATATATTGTAAAACAATCATTTATCATCTAATATTTTATTTCACAAGAGGACTAATCTGATTCTGATTTATCTAATATAAAATCTGAATAGGCTTTTTGCAATATAAGTATTTTAAGTAATTAAATTAAAATCACATCCAGCCGTTTATTTGATATTATATAATTCCATTGTCTTTTATGAAAACTTAACACACTGTTAATTTTCATATCGTTTCCTTTTTTTTTTTTAATTTAAAAATTGTACAGGAATTTACGAATGGAAATTAACTCATGAGGTGATTAATTTCTAAATAGCCATGAAAAATTTAAATATAAGAATGATTGCCCAAGTTTTGGTGAAAGTAAAAATTAATCTTATCCAAAAACTAAGCATTTAATAAATTTAGTAACAATATTTATGATGGCATTAAACTACAATTATGATAATTCAAAAGATAGATTTAAGGACATCCACTTTACCCTGGTAAGTAACAGACTTTATTTGAGGTTTTGTCACAGTGATCAGCATTAATTTGTATTCGCTATTTTGATTTACAATCTATTATTTGCTACAATCAATTTTTTTAAAAATTATGAAACTTTAAATAAAAAGTTTTTTTCTAATCTGGCCATTTTTGTAATATTGATGATATTATGGGACACTTATTTCATTAAAATTACATCAACTGAAATAAAATGGTGAAATTATTGCAAAAAATGTACAGTATAAAGTTTATTCATTATACAGTATTATGTTTTGACTATAGAATTAAAATATGATTAATGTATTTTATTTGGTTTTTATCTAATGTTCTTGAAAAACAATCAGTACTTTTATTTATGATATATTCAAAGAAAAGATTTTCATTATTAATTACTACAAAAGCAAAAAAATTGCCAGTTCATTAATATAGTAAGTAATCAAAAACATATTTTGATAAAATACAACAGCAAATATTGAATTATAAAATGTGTACATTAGGAAAAATATATTCATTCAATCAATATTATGTATTAAAATTCTTATGAATGTTATTTTACTTATGGCAAAAAATGCATTATTCTTAATTATAAAATGCAGTCATTGTAATTGTATATTATTTTGAGTTTAAAAAAAGGGAGAGAAAAAAATAATTTTCTGTATTATACAATTAATAAGCAACTTTATTTATTTTAGGTTAATTTTTTAAAAAAAAAAAAAAGGATAATATACATTGTGGTTAGTTGATTTTTTTTTTCATGCTTATAATGAATTCAGGAAATATTCTTTTGCTATGTAAGAAGCAAAATTGAAAAAAATTAAATTTTTTTAAAAATTAAATCTACCAAAAATTTTTTATACAATATATTTACCCATGAATTGTAATTTTTTTAAAATAATATGCTTAGTAAAATGCTTATTCATTAATTAATTCATTTTTCAATTTAATCTTTATTGTTTTAATCAAATTTTTATATACATTTTGAATTTAAATTAACATGAATTCTTTTTCCAATAGAAAATCATTATAATTGCTTAATTTTTATGTGAGATGTTTTGGGGATATAACTAATAAAAATATCTGAATATTTTTAAAAATGAATTTTATTGAATTCTGAACACAATCTGAATAAGTTTATTTATATGAACATACATGCATGCATTTAAAACATATATCTAAAGCCTAAATCTGTTATTTTTATGTAAGAAGTTAGGAATCAAACTTATACCAGTTAAAAATTATAATAGTTTTGTATTAGCCCTATTGTTACTTAATGTTATTTCTTCTCAAATAAAAAAAATATAAATTGTTTGATTTACATAATTTATTACTTTAAAATGTTGCATGCTGAAATAAATGGTTAATATCTCTGGTTCTATTATAATAACGCTCTTGACTTTTCAGTAATTGTATAAAATTGTCTGTGTAATAAAATAATTTAATTTTAATTATCTATTTATTGTTAAATACTATTGTAATAAAATAATTTATTTATTATTACTTCTTTTTTTTTTTTAGAAAAGAAAATGGCATTCTTATGAAAGTCAAATTAGAAATATAGTCAATATTATGTGAATTATTGAAATGTTTTCAGTTAGTACTAAAAAAAAAACAACTACTAATAGGGCTTATTTGTTAAAAACACTTACTTGTAGACCATGAAGCCTTTTTACTTACTGGAACTTATTTAAAATTGATTTATCCAGATAAGATGAATAATGACTTGTCTTACTTTCAATAATTGTATGACAAATTTGAGTAACAAGCAATATTATCAAATATTTTTGCTTGCTCTGCACAACAGAATAATGATAGTTACAGGCCTCTTACAATATTGTCCTTTTAATTTCCAAAACAGAAAGACCCTATACAATTGGCAAAGATTTAGTTTTAGGTTGTAATTTCTGAACTATTTTGTACAGTTTTCCATAAATTGTCACATAATATAATAAAATCAGTTTTACTTAGTAATGATACTGTTCACAAATTAATAGATAAAATGACCAAAAATACATTTTGATATTTTACAAGCAACAAATTTCATACGAGCCAGTATTGCCAGGTAATGAATTTTTTCTGCTTGTATATATTTGCTTTATTAAAGAATTATTTGTAAAATATTTTCAAACATACACAAAAGGTGAAACTTTATTTTATGTTTTCAAACAGTTTTTTAAAGACAAAGAAATTTCATTTATAAATGTAATTGTCTATACAATTGATAAAGCCCCATCACATCAGTAATAGATAGATCATTATAGATGCTTTACAGCTTCTTTTTAAAAAAAAATCATGCCAAATATTAAATTCATTACCAGTATTTAATTGTGAAAATCTTGATGATTAATTGCACATTACAAACAAAATTAAATCACATTCTCTTCATCCTGAAGTTTGTTCACTATCAAAAGATAATTGCTTGAAACAATTTTATGAATGTTTTGATTTTGTTATAATGATTTTTGAAAATATGCAAGATGTTCTCAGTAATAACATTCAAAAAATTAAAGCTAATATTGCATGATAAATTCAACAAAATGAGTTTATAATTACAAGGACAAAACATAACTTATTAAAGCAAGGTCTCATGATGACATTTGTATTGAAATTAATACATTTTAAATACAACTTGGGACATAGGATAATATTAATTATATCAGTTTTCAAATTTGTTGGAAATAGAAAAACGAAATTATTTATCTGATATTTTGATTTTTGTCAATTATTTATAAAGTTACATGAAGATGTGGTGCAAAAGTTTGAAGTACTTATTAATTTGGAAGTTCCAGATTGGATAATAAATCCTTTTATAAATATTGAAAATATTATTAAACATTTTATAAGGAAATATTTTTACATTACAAAAGAAAATTTCAGAGTATCCTGTTTGTTGGCTATTGTTAAAAAAATTTCTAATATCTTTTCCATCATTATATTTAGTTGAATAGTTTTAGTGCTTCATCATAAATTTTAATCAAAGAAAAGTTTTTTGCAAATTATATATTATAGAGATTTACGACTTTCACTTACAGGTAGTAACCTGATAAATTAACAAGTTAGTAACTCTACTGAGCTCAAGTTTTATAGTATATGACTAAAAATCAGTACCACATGACAAGGGACTGCATTCTCAGTTTGGCATTCAATTTTATTTTTAATTTCATTTTTTGTGTAGTATTTAGTTTGTTTGTATATTTATTAATATTCAAGTGTTATTTTGATATTTGATATATTAGATTTTTATTTTTTATTTTTTTGGATTTTTATGTAGTTTATTACATACTTATTTATAGACTGATTTTTTTTATGTTACAAATGTGAGAAGACCAACAAACGTGAATGTAAAGATTTTACCAATAATTTTTTTACAAATTGTTTTTATGTTGCGTTTAAAATTCTTTTTTAATTTTATATTTTTTAAAATAAACTTTTGTTGTAGTTTAAAAATTAAATATTTTTTTAAATTCAGTTATAACTATCTTCAAAAAAGTAATAATTTTTTTTACAGATCAACTTTTTAGCATACTTAGTCAAATGGCAGGTAGAACTAAACTGATTATATATTAAGAATAACTGTAGTGAAAAAAATTTTAAGACAAAAAGTGTATTGTGGCTTGAAAAAATTGAAAATCACTGTGTTAAACAAATCTTGATTATTTATTTTAATGCATTATATGCTTTGTTACCAAATAAAAAGACTTTTAGTTGTTCTGAAAGCAAGAAGAACACTGAAATTTTTTACAAATTCATTTTTTGTCAATTTACATTAATTAATTGACTACGGAAGATGGATTTATCTTATTGGTGATCATATTTTTATTTTTTTTTAAATTCTAAATGAATTATGTAAATTTTTCGATTTTTACTGTAAAATGCCCCATTTACCACCGATTTAATTTTTATCACATTGTATCTATCATTTTATCTTTATTTATAGATATACTTTCTGCAACAATTTTTTGTATAACAAATATTATTATATTTTAATAATAATAAAGAAAAAATATTTTCTTTAAAAAAAAAAACTATTATTCCCTTGTAAATTAATTCTAGAATCTTACTATGAATGATATGTGTATTTGTTTTTCTTTGTGGTAATTTATTCCTTTTCTAAAATTAGTGATCTTGCTTATTTACTTGTTTTAAGTTACATATATTAGTAATAATGTTTTATTATGATGATTGAAAAAAAAATAGTGTTATTTATTTATTTTCTTATATATTTCTTTTCAGGACACTATTTTGAAGCAAGTAGAACAGTATAATTCCTTAGGTATTTTTTTTTTAATTAGATTTTTATTTTTTATATATATTTGCCAAACTTTCTTAATGTAAATTTTTATGTTTATGATTATGCAGCCAGACATTCAAATACATATTTTACCTGATAGAGTTAATGAACTTTCTAAAAACATCACAAATCCACCACTTCCTTTACTTTGCTATAATATCATTTGTAAAAATTTATCCATCTTATTTGGAACACTTTTTAGCAAAAAAAAATTTTATTATATATATGTACACACAATCTTAAATTTTGACTGTCCTGCAGTCTTCTTCAGATATGTATATAGAGAAAAGCATTATTGAATTACATTGTTCTAAGAAAGGTTTACTAAAATTTCAAAGTATTTTTTATATAGTTATTTATTTTATTTTGTCATATCATAACTTTGAAGAAGATTGCAGGACAATCAAAATGTAAGATTGTGTGTACATATATACAATAAAAAAATGTTTTTTGCTAAAAAATGTTCAAAGTAAGGTGCTTATTTCATTTTCTAAAAAGATGTTATTCATATATAATAAGCAATATATAAAATATTTAAATTCATCCAATGGGCTTTCAAAACATATATATTTTTATTTTCTCCTGAAATGAATATAAAACATTATCAATTTAATAGACAACTATATATTTAAATTATAAGTTTATTTTCATCTATTTCATTTAAAATTGAACCTTGTAAAGATGTTACAATAATTCAAATAATATCACGTGATTTACATATATCTTAGCACACCCTCTATTGATCAATCCCAACACTAAAAAATGTTTTCATAGTTTCCAATTTTATTTAACACTCATTAAATTTATTTAACCATCAGGTGAAATATATATATATTGCCATTTTATTGGTAATATATTTATGAGAGAAAATAATTTAAACAGTTCACTTAATTTGTAATTTAATTAGGAGTAAAATTATTTCCTTTAGAAATACATGTATTGGCATATTTTGTTGCTATTAACCAGTTAGTGCACATTTATATAGTAAACTTTTTGCTTTATTAGTATAACTTATATAAAAAAATCATTTAAATATTAATTCTTGTTTAATAAATTATCTTTCATAAAATGGTTTTCAATTATTTGATATAGCTATAATGAAGAAGAAAAGTATTTAAAATAATTCAGTTTTATTTATAAATATAAAGAAAAATCATTTGCATTAAAAATATTTATTTTTTGCTGCAAAAATTAGAAAAGAAATCCTTGTATTATTATTTGAAATATTTTTTATCTGTTAAAAAAAACTACATGTGATCCCTTAAGGTTGTTTACTCTTAGCGTGTTGAAACTGCTTGAGGGTGTAATTTCTATGTAAACAAACAGAATTATAATGTTACCAGGCCGTTGTTTTTTTTTTTTCAACTTTAAAGTGCTTTTTTGATTTACAATAAAATCATAAATAATGAAAATTATCTATAAGAAATAAAAAATAAACAAGAATAAAAAGAAATAATTTCCCCAAAACAACATCGTGGCCACGCAAATATAATTTGTAATTTTAACAAGAATAAAAAAAGAGAATTTATTCAAAACATCGTGGCCAAAAATAAAACCGGTATTTTTGATTGGTCTCTCGATTTATCTCACGCAAACGTGAATTTTAGCGTGATGTTGTGAAAATCATACTTACACCTTCTCTTTGACAATTGATTAAAGTGTTATCCTTGGCTAGAGAAGCAGAGCAAAGTTTCCACAATTTTTATTACCTCATAGTACATCATTGGATTTGGAAAATAATGACTTGGGCATGCGAATTTTAAGACTTTTGACAGTCTCAATTACAGACACCCTCACAAAATACCGTATCGAAATTTAAAATGGGATTGTTCATATAAACTGCATAACACAAAGTTCACCGTAAGCGGCAGTGGCCGTTGCGGCAGAATAAACATCCTACTTCTGTGCTGTAAATAACTGTACCAAAATGTTAATAATGCGATTGTTCATATAAACTGCAGCAGAATAATACGTCCTATTATCTGTGCTGCAGCATAGAAATAGATATCATAGTGAAATTTAAAATGGGATTGTTCGTATAAACTGTATAACACAAAGTTCACCGTAAGCGGCCTCTGCGGCAGAGTAAACGTATTTCAAAAAAAGAATATAGTTACAAAAGTGTACATATATAGTGCAATTAATATGCTCTGCATAATAAATTGAAAGCTTAAAATATATATTTATTATTAATAAACCAATTATATAGATATATATTTATCTAAGAAATCAAGATCCTAATTCATGTCATTTGTTTATTGTGAAAATTCATACAGAAATTTTTTTAGACATTTCTTTTTGTAAAGAAATTTTTTTTTTTTACTTCTAATAAATCAGTTGATTTTTTTTCTATTGAAACCAGTTATAACAATTTCTAATTCAATTCTTATCATCTAAATCTAAAAGCTTTTTACTTTAAAGATTTTTGTTAATATCTTTTCTATATTTATATAATGAGAAGTGAAACGGAAGTAGTACCAGAGTAAACTTGTTAAAATTCTGGCAGAAAAAAATATATGTAATAAAAAATATAATATTTTGAAAAAATATTAATCATTATTTATTTAATGATAAACTTGTTCTGGTGCAATTAAATATATGTTGAAGAAAGAAAGTTGTATTTTGTGAAATAGTTATGGACTTATTTGATATGAGAAAAATAGAAGTTGAATTTCTTAGAGAAACAATGTTTTATTATGAATATTTTTGGCAACTCATGAGATTCTGATATATAAAATTTCAGAATTAAGTGGGGATAAAGTAAAACTTTTAAGCAGAAACATAGCATTTGTAGTAAAAAAAAATTAATAATTATTTATTTAATAGTAAATTTTCTGTTGCTCTGTTAATAAAATATAAAATTATAATTAATGTTTTATTGATTTATTTTTTCCGAAAAAAAGAATGACAGAATTTAGTCGGCTCGAAAGCATAGGGAGCTCTAGTCATATATATTGAACCGGATATTTTATCTGATTCAAAGATCTCATCACAAAAATAAAATCAACCTTTGTTTTAATTAAATTCTAAAAGAAAGCTATTTAAAAGTTTTGTTTATAAGAGTACATGTAATAATGCACATATTTAGTTATGTTTTAAAATTCTGTCATTTCTATTTTTTAATAGATTTTATTTTAAAAATAGTTTTCTTTTGATCGCTTGTTTGTTTTTTTAAAGTAATTAAAAGCAAATAAACTTTTAATTGCATTCTTGTTTTGATTGTGATCCATTTTTAATTTATTTTAGCTAAAGCTGAGACTTGTTTTTACATTTATTTATTTTTAAATTAATTCTAAATAAGATTACTCTGGTTAGAATCTTTAATTAAGATTAAGTCTGAGATAAAGACTTGCCCTGGTCAGAACTACTAATTAAAAGATGTTATGGAAGATAAGAATTCTTATAAATAGCCCTGAGATTACAGATTAATGATTCTTCAGCTATTGATGGTTATTCTGCTAGTTTAGTTTTGCTTCAATTATTAGTACACCAATTGTGAGATTTCTTTGAATTGCCATGCTGCTATCAATTCTCAAGGTTGCTGTCTCTGTCTGGGAACCACTGCCAAAATTATCCACTATGAAGAATTTTCTCATCATCATGCCATGCTAAACCAATTTAAAGATGAGCCTGGATCCCAAATCTTCCCTGAAAAATTATGCCGTAAGAGCTAAACAAGAACTGATTCCAAACATTGTCTCCTTTCTCCTGAACTGAAAATAGAAACCTAAGTCTTCGTCGGAATTCTGTAGTAGAATGAACTATTTGTGCCGTGCTGAAAGACCTCCACAGTCTTAAACTTATATCTCAAGATAATATGTTTTCTTATTCTTTCCAGGGTTTTAAAGTCTCAGCTTAATCTTAAGATATAAAGTAAGCTATTTTTATAATATCTTTTGCCTATTAAATGTAAATATTTTTAGCATTTATTCTATGTATTTGAATCTTAATTTTAGGATTCCATGTTTGCTTTAAATTTATTTGTCAGAGCATGTACTGAGAGTTTATTCCGTAAAGCCGTTTACATTTTTAATTATTTCACTTTCTTAATAAACACTTGGGCAGACGTAAATAATTTTCTGATTACTTAACGATGCCCTCTTGTTTTAATCTTCCAGAAAAATGAATATGACTTTTGTCTAGTTCCCATAGTCTTACCTAGGTAGCTCATCAATGTTTGTTATTTTGGAAAGGTGAAACATTACTCTAGCAGAGATCTTAACAAAATCTGACTTGTGAAAGATTTTTATCATACACACGTGAAGATTATTTATTTACATAATTGTAAAATTAATAGAATTTTATCTGCCTTATGATCTAAAACTGTGAGCTAGTCTAGTTAGATCAAGGCTCTGCTAAAATCATTGCTAAGTAATATTTCACATCTACAAAATATCAATGGTTAATCTGCTATTCAGTTGAGATAGTGTGAATTAGATAAAAGGATTCATTTTTCCCACGGTTAGTATATTAACATGAGATGTTATATGTAAGTTTATTAAAATGACTTAGAAAATATGACTTGTGGAAGAGTTTTATAGTATACTCATATGAAAATTATTTCTTCATAGATATTATATTATATTCCCTAATATAATTATATATATAACAAAATTTAATACTAAGATCATTTTATAGCAAGAGCATTATAATCTTAAATCCTTGGTTTTGGAAGAATATAAATTAGTAGGCTTTAGAGTATTTTTGCATAGAAATGATAATCACTGAAAATACAATCATAACAAAAAGAAATATCAAGATGTACATAGTTGAATTTTATAATATTTGCTAGATGAAACTGCATCGAAAAATTTTGCAACACTATATTGATAAAGCTCATTGAATATCATTGTCTTATGTATCTAATGTATTGATAAAGATATGTCACAATAATATTGAAATAAGTTATAGAAATATTTATCAAATATTTCATAATGAGAAAATTTGAAAAACTAAAATCTGAATTGTTTACAAACCCTTATATATATACATATTTCTTGTATATGAGATCGAGACATGTCATAGTTTAATTCAGAAAATCATCATGAAAAGAGAGTCAAATAGGCATGGTTCAATGCATATTTAAAAAGTGCATTGAATTAGCACTTTAATAGTATTAAAATTTGGAAAACTAGAACATGAAAACTAATTATATCTGTTTGCGCAATTTAACACTACTATGATGTGAAACATTGAAAAATGTACTAGGCATGAGATTAATTAAGGGAATTAAAACTAATTAATACTTAGCAAGAATTTTCAAAGATTAATTTTGAAAGTTCTGAAAATGCTATATTAGATTAGTTATATATATATATTTCTACAGGACTTTAATATATGAGTTTACACATTTTTATATAAATGGATAGATAAAGAAACTTGTGGTATAATACTTAATGCATCTGTGTTGCCATGATCATCAACATATAGTTCAAATACAGGTCGAACTTGAACATTTTTTTCTAGATGTTCAAAGATTTTTATTAAAGTAGAATAAATCACAGCTAGCCCAATTAACTTTATAATTATTAATGAGTAAATGGATATTTGGATTTTCTTAGCTAAAATATAAAAGAAGTCAAAACTCACCAGTTTTCAGTTAATTAATCTGGTAAATGATATTTTTTCTTTATTCCTCTCTAGAAGATGTGGAAAATTGCAGTTTGCTATTTAAAGCAGCTTTATTTACATACATATATTAATTGGGTTTTTTTTTTAATAATAGATTTTTAAGAAAATAAAGTATGCTATTTTAAATGTCAAAATTTTACTAAGTACATTTTTAAATTTTTCATATTTTTTTTTTTTTGTTGTTGTTGTTGATGAAAGGCTGAAGATAGCTAACTTAAAATGGTGAAAAATATATTTATATGGTAGAATTTATTACAGCTTTAAAATGTTTTTTTTTATTTGTTTTCATCAGAAATTACTTTGTCACATCATTTCAATATTATTTTTAAATCTATATATTTTTCCTTTAGATGAGTATGATTGGCTTGGTGGCAAAGTATCCGGGACAGTATATTCTGGAGATCCAGTTCTCACAAATCTTATGGCCCAAGTATGTCACTTTATTTATCATATTACATAGTTATTAAATGCATTCAATTTTGTTTTTCTGCAAATGAATTAGAGATGGAATTTAAATAAAGTTTGTAAACATTATGTTAGTTTATAATATTATATGATCAGTCACTATCATTTTAGTAACTTGTGTCATAATAACTGAGCGTGCCTTCACATATAAAATTTATCATGCATATAAATATATTATTTAGAACTATATCATAAACTTTAATAAACATCTTTACAGCATTAAAATATTAATATTATCTTCATAAATATTTCATCATTTAAAGGAAAATAATTTGTCATTTTGTATTAGCTTTATTCATCTTGTGAGTAATCAGTTCATTAGCAGTTATTTAACCAAGTTTAATTTTTAAAAGTTCCACTCTCTTACTGTTCTCAAACCTTCAGAAATGTTATCTTCACTCTGAAATAAAAGTTGATAATGATTTAGTAATGAGAATCATTGGGTGCAGATTAGTAAATTTATGTAGAATATTTATAGGTAACGATCAAGTCTGTTTAGTCTGATATCACTTCACACATTTACTTAACAGGATATCCAGAATAGTCATATCATATTTATTCATATCTTTGATGAAATCCCAAATAGTAAATTATTTCAACTAATGAAACATGCTTCTTTCCCATAGAAGTTGGTCACATTTATCTGATTTAATATGCAAACTTGCTTTTTATTTTATTTTTTTTTGTGCAGTAGCATCAATTTTTACAATGATTCTTGATATTTCTGGACACAATTTATATTTTGCTGGTCATTTTTAAAATGTATTAAAAGTAAATTGCGAAAAACAAATTTAAAAAAAAATACTCTTTAAAAGTGCTAATGAAGTCTTGGTCAAGAGAATAAGTTTTATTTTTCATTATATTATTTTGATCAGAAACCAAGACATCTAAAAATATCACCCTTTCTCTTAGATATTTATACTTTTTAAAATATAAATTTATTTTTAATAGTATACAATTTTGAATAGATTACAATGCTGCTAATTCTATAAAAGTATCATTTTTTTGTGTGCATAAATGAGCCTGCAATGTGCCGAACTATCAATAAATAGTCATTATCAGAGTAATATTTAAAATCAACTTCGCAATGTTTTACCTGTGATAAATTATTTTAAGTAAATAACTTTATTAATAGAAAAACACACAAAAAAAAAATTATATATTTACATACTAACAAAAAAACACTTTCCCTTTTTTTTTCCCAATAATAAAGACTATTCCATATTTTACATACAGTAGGGAAAAATCCACCCCATATTCTTTCAATTTGTTTTTTTTTTTTGGCAGATATTTTATACATTGGTAATAGTATTTATCCCAATCATCTTCGAGTTTTTTAATCCAATTATATTTTGTGTTATCAAAAATAAATGAACATCTTACAGTCCACATTGTTTTCGACACGTGCTATTATCATTGCATTGTGAGGGTCAAACCTCTGAATATATTTATTTATCATATATCTCAAATTTGTAAATGGTGAGTTAAAAACACAATTTCTTTAATTGTCAAAAACCACTACACTCTTCGAACAAATGCAAGATAGTTTTTTCTTTACTGTTACACATTTGGTATGCAGATTCATTCCAGATCTACGGAAAGTTGTAGGTAACAAGCCATTCATCAACTTAAAGACAAATTTAATGTAGGAAGGAGGAGCACATATTGATTGATAATTTCTCAAAACTTTCTTATTCGATAAATCCATCCATGACATCTCTCGACAGTTCACGTGCTTTTTTAGATCCCTATATCTCAAACTTTCCAAATTCGGTAAATTTAGTTAATTCTGTAAGTCCTTATAAGTTATTATCATCAAGTCAAGAAAAAAAGATCTTCTCTCTTTTTCTATTTCACTGAATAATCTTATATTATAATCTGGTGGGTCAAAAATTTTATTTTTTATTATATTCAAGTAAGTAGTAGCCTTAATAAAGGCAACATAATCTCTTGCTTCAATTAAATTAACCCTCTCCCCATTACTTTTAGGCAGCTGTAAAATGGAGACAGAAACTGAGTTACTAATTTTACCCCAAACTTACTTCTTAGCTATCCTATTAATTTTATTTATTGTATTATTGAAAATAGAAACCCAAGAGCCATAATATGCCAATATTTCTGAAACAATTGCATTAAAATTTTTAGCTCTAGTTACTGGGTAAAGCCTTATAGAAGAAAAGAAACAAATTTTAGATTCTATTTTATTAATTATCATGTCATTCAAGTATTTATTCATATAAATTTTAAGAGTTATATATTGGTATTCTCAAGAAAATAGATGCTGTAGCCAGAAATTCACATGTTCCTGTGGCAAGCTGCCAGTCTGCAGACTTGAAAGACTGAATGAGAGAGTCAGTCATTGTTTGAAATTTCTGAAGAATCTCCATTATCACATCATCTATAAAAGCAGTTATTTGCATCTTTACACCCAAATGAGGCAAGTATAGACCAGACACTCTGTTTTCTATTTCTTTTATCATAGGGTCCAAATAGATGGCAATGTAAGAAGAGGAGATCCTTGGGGAATACCCTTTGATGGTATGAAAAAATTGAATCTTCTCATAAAATTCTTAATAGAAATAGAAATTCTGCTACTTTTAATATAATTTTGTATAGCACAAACCAAATATTTGTGATCAGGAACTAAATTATCCAATACGTTTATTAAATAAGACCAATTAACCAGATCAAACACAACTTAAAATCTATTTTAACTGCATAGTATTGCATTAGTCTAAGCTCTTTTGCATATTTAATTGTTTCTTGCATCCCTAATGCTGTGTAGATTGCACGTTTACTTTTAATGGCATGATGTACTTGGGAAATTCTGGAAAGAACTATAGCATTCCGTTTTCTTAGCAATATTCTTACTAAAAATTTTGAATCTATATCCTCAATTGATGTATGTCTAAGGTCTTCAAATTTAGGGGTTCTAATTGCTTTATCTTTTCTTATACTAAAGATAACTCTATTATTTATATATGGCCATTCAATCTTTTCACAACACATTTGGTTAAAACATTTCCACAATATTGGTATTAAACCATAATCCAGCTTTTTGTAGACTGAAGCCAGCATAGAGTCATTTGCCAAAGCTATCTATCAATCTCATTTTTTATTTCTGTCCTTGTAATATATTCTTTAAATTCTTCTGAAAACTCTCTACTGAAATCATTTATATTACCTTTCCTTTCTCCAAATTTTCTTTTTAACATATCAAAAATTGCTTCATCTACACAAATTCCAGATAAAACACCAGATAACTCAGTTTGTATTAAATTATTTTCTTTTGCATGTGGTATATAAACCTTTGCATAGTTAATAACTGGCTTAGTTATTTTACTAATATTTGAGATCAATTTCCTAAGTTGTTTTATTTAAAATTCCTGCTGCATTAGCCAGTCATCATCATCATCAACCATTATTAATCCACAGCAGGATGAAAGTCTCTCCAAGTTTAATTCATCTTCTCCGATCTTTAGCTTCTCTTCTCCACATCACCCCTGCATACTTTCTTTTTTCATCCATCCATCTCACATGGGGTCTCTCTCTGGGTCTTTTACAATCTCTTGGAATCCAGTTTAAGATTTCAATTATCCATCTATTATCATCTCTTCTAGAAATATGTCCAGCCCAACTCCACTTCAATCTTTTAATTTTTTCAATGAGGTCAGTAACACCTGTTTGTACTCTTACCCATACATTGCGTTTTTGATCTCTTGTTATTGCCAACATGCATCTCTCCATACTTCTTTGAGTCATCTGGAGTCTCTATTGCTCTTCTATTAAGTGTCCAAGTCTCAAATCCGTAAGAACTCGTAAAACACATTTGTTAAAAACCTTCCTTTTCAAACACATAGGCATATTTCCTTTTAGTATCAAGTTATTTCTACCAAAAGCACTCCAACCAAGTTTAATTCTATGATTAATTTCATTCATTAGGTTTCCATCTATATTAATAATCTGATCAAGGTATTTGTAACTGTTAACATCTTCTAATTCATCATAATCAATCTTTATTTTCATATTTTGAGCAAATCCATTAAACATTACTTTAGTCTTTTTAACATTTATCTTTAGTCCTACTTTTCTACTTTCATCTGATAACTCCTGCAACATTTCCTGCAGCTCTGAAGCATTATTTGCAAAAACAACTATATCATCTGAAAAATCTAAATGACTTAAATAATCTCCATTTACTTTCACTCCTTTAGTTTCCATTTTAATCCACAAAATACTTCTTGCACTGCTGTAAAAAGTTTTGGAGATATGGAATCACATTGTCTTACACCTTTCTCAATGTTGACTTTCCCAGTATCATTATGAAATCTAATTGTTGCTGTTGCATTTTTATAAATATTCTTTAAAATATGACAATATCCTGGATCTGTACCTTGATAATCCAATGCTTTAATCACTGAAGAAATGCTTATAGAATCAAATGCCTTTTCATAATCTGCAAATCCAAAACATAATGGCAACTCATATTCATTTGTCCTTTCTATAACTTCTCTCAATACCTGGATATGATCTACTATACTAAAACCACTTTTAAATTCAGCTTGTTCCCTTGGTTGGTGGAAATTCAATGTTCTTTGTAGACGAGTTGTAATTATCTTGGTAAAAATTTTGTATAAAACTGATAAAAGGCTGATAGGTCTGTAATTTCTAATATCTTTTTTATCACCTTTTTTAAATATTAATATTGTTACTGCATTCTTCCAATCATCTGGTACATCTTTATCATTTAGACATTCGGTATATAGCTTTGCTAAAAAAAATTTCTATTTCTTCACCTGCTTCTTTTAATATATCAATTATAATTCCATCATTACCTGGAGCCTTTCCTTTCTTCATGCATTTAATTGCATGTTTCACTTCTTCATTTAAAATTCTGGGCAATTCAGAACATGTAATAGAAATAGGAGGTACTTGTTCTTTATTATATATAATTCTTGATGAAAGTCTTCTACCCATTTCATAATGTCATTTCTGTTTTTAGTAATAATTTCATCTTATTTTCTTATTGCAGATATAAATTTCCTACCAATACCAAAATGTTGTTTTACATTCTTGAGACTTTTATTTTCTTTTACAGCTTTCCTTGCTAGTTCACAGTTATACTTTTTTATATCATTTTCAACTCTTTTCCATACCATTTTACAAAATTCGAGACATTCAATCCTTTTTAATGCATCATTTTCATATATCTTCATATTCCTTCTTTTCTTCATAAATTCTCTAGTCTCAGTAGAAATTTTATTGATCAATTGCTGCTTTTTTTCTACCAGCTATGTTTGTTGCAGTTTTTAAAAGTGTATCAGTTATTTTCATATTAATTTCATTCAAATCTGAATCATATTCAAAATCTACTAATACTTGAAACCGATTTGTAAGTTCTAATTTAAATTTATTACAATGTTTCTGAAAATTATGAATATCAACTGTAAAAATTGTTTTTCTTAATAATTTTTATCTCTAGTTTTGCATTAACACGTATCTTACATCTTACTAATCGATGATCACTTCCTGTGTTAAATTTATTAAGAACATTACAATCTTGAAATATGTATTTTCTGTTAGGTAAAATATAATCCAATTCTGCTTTACCTTCATTGGGATGCTTCCATATCCATTTCCTTTTAACATTTTTTTCAAAAAAAGAATTCATAATATAAAGTTTTTTTTTTTTCAGCAAGCATTAAAGTCTCTCATAACAATTTTAAAATGTTGTTTACTCTGATCGAAAGCCTTTTGTACATTCAATAAAAAATCTTCTACTACTTCATCACTATGAGAACTTGTTGGGTCATAAACCTGAATTATCTGCATTTGGTATCTGCTATTAAGTTGTATAACTAACCTTGCCACTTTGTCTGATACACCATCAATCTCCACAATGTTGTTCTTCCACTTTTTATTTATAATGAATCCTACTCCACTTGTATTTTTAATATTTGTACCCTTATAATAGCGTACATGTCCACTTTTTAAATTGTCTCTTCACCTTCTAACTTCACAAAGTCCAATAATATCCCATGTAATATAAGACAGTTCTTCTTCTAATTCTTGCAATATTCCTTTACTTGAAAGTGATCTGCAGTTGTAAGTACCTAAATAAAAAGTCGTCATCAAATACTGTTATATTCAGTAAATACTGTTATATTCCTCTTGTAATGTACCAACCAAATGATGGTTTGTATTCAAACATGAAAGGCATTGTAATATATTATGTATCTCTCATATTCTATTTTTTATTTCATTAAGAGACAATTTTTGCTTTGCTATTTTTATGCATATTTTAGACAATTCATTTTTTAGTTTATACCATGCAATACAAGGTGGCAAAACTGCAACACTCAAATAATAATTCATCATTACTAGACAATTAGAAATTTGATCTGTTTTTAAAACTATTTCATCCCTTACATTTCTATTTACTGTAA
Source organism: Epiperipatus broadwayi (assembly GCA_028023455.1). NCBI lineage: Eukaryota > Metazoa > Onychophora > Udeonychophora > Euonychophora > Peripatidae > Epiperipatus > Epiperipatus broadwayi. The sequence goes on along the minus strand of JAQFVV010000032.1, from coordinate 2,527,233 downwards.
ATCTATATTGCTTTCTATTAATAACATAATCATATATTTTCGAGTGCACCAGAAGGTAATCAGAAAATGAAACTAAAAATGTAGTTATCTTAACATTATTAACTTTATTGCCCGATATAAAAAATAAATCAATAAGCATTTTATATCTACTATTGAAGTATGTAAAATTATTATTTAAATATTTATCTTGTAATGAAAAAAGTGAGACCTCTTGTAATTTATTTTTCAATTCACTTGGGAGATTATTGTAAGTACAATTGAAGTCACCACCAAAAATAATAATTTCTAGTTTTGACAACAATTTATTTTGGACACTATGTAAAGCTTTTACTAAGTCCTTACCCCTTGCAATTGAGTAAACAGCAATCAAATAGTGCAGAACCCTTGAAAACAAAAAAGTCATGACAATGTAATTAGTCTGTAATGTTAAAATGTGAACTGTTTCAATATCTGAATTCATATTAAATAATACAGCAACTCCTTGTGCTGGTCTACTATTAGGTTTATATAATATCTTTTTTTGAGACAATCTGTTAAGAATATTTTTAGGCATATTCATATTCATTTTTGTTTTCGTAAGTATTGCAGCATCATACCTTTGTTTAATCATGTAATCTGCAATTTTAACTTCTTTAATTACAATATTAATACCTCTAATATTTAATGTTGTTATGTTAAGAGAAAAATCTGTCATTTATTAAACCAAAAATTTGTTGATTTTCTGTCTTACCCTTGTCACTTATATTATCAGACAATATCAAATTATATTGATTTTGTAGATTTAATTCTTTGAAAGTTTTTTTTTTTAATATCACTTCAGTGCCATTGTTGGGATTGATACCATTATTATTATTATGATTCATTTTATCATCATCTTCTAAGTTAGACATTTCATCTCCTTTGTCTTTTGAATAATTGGTCTGCTTTGAAATTTCAGAGTTATCTTTACTTATTACTATTTCTTGATCCATGCATTGATTTTGATATTCCACATCTCTCTCAAGTGGAATCTCAGTATTACATATATAACCTGTTCTATCAAATGCTTCCAACCTCACACATTGCTGCCATATGAGCTACTCTGTTACATCTGAAACAGAGTGGCAGACCTTTAAGGATAACAGAAATAGGCATTTGATCTTTTATAATCCTATGAGGCAATTGTTTTCTTAATACACCTTTTTTTAATTTTAGCAGTATTTTCCATGTGTTTGAGGGAATTTGAAATTGAATACCTGGAGTCATTTCTCTTTCCATGGAGATTATTTCTGCATAGTTATTAATTGGATTTTTTTAAAAATCTTCATTAAACATTGTTGGAGTGAACAAGATCCTACTATATACAAGAGAGTTGGGTTCCTTGGATACATAATGTATCTTATGACCTTGCACTTCTTTATTAGGCTTTCTGCTAATTCTCTAATATCACAGTTGATGTATTCTATTGAAACAAAACCCCTAGTGGGAAAGAAAGCCATATGTTTGATTGAATCAATCATATTATGTGAGGCAAACATTTTTAAATATTCACCTATTTCCGATTTATCGAGAATATGTTCCCCATTTTTTTCATTAATTTGTACAATTAAACTAAAAATTGATGTGTTAGGAGTCATGCAACTATTAAAAAAAAATTTCCAATAAGAATTCATTTTAACAAAGGTCTTTGAACTGGCTTGCGTATATTTTGCAAATTTGTAAACTCCATTGGAATAATATTATTGTCAGATTGTTTACCTTCTTTATTTATTTGATTAAAACTTATAAATTTTTCATCATTTTTTTTTTTGTTACTTGAAAAATTAGACATTATATTCTCATTCTTTTTAGAATTTTTACTATAGTTTGTTTTTCTTTTCTTACGTTTAGAAAAAATCTCCCACTCAACATTATCTTTTACTTAAGAACTATATTTAAACTCAACATTCTCATTTCTTTCATAATTCTTTGACAAATTAGCCTGCTCTACACAACCATTAACTAATTTTCCACTACTTAATTTATGTTTTTTTTTCTTTATATATCACCTCTTTGTCCGCTTTATTAAACCAAATCAATTCAGTATTACTCTTTGTTTTATTAGGCTCGCTAACGATATTGGAATTTCATTTTGAAGCCTTATCGTATTAGCTATTTTGTCACTAAAAATTTTTTTCAGTTTATCAAAATCACATTTTTTCTCTTCTTTTGATTTTTTGTTTACTTATTTATTTTTTCTTCATTTACGCTCTTGTCTTTTTTACCAGTCGGTATTTTCTAATAAATTATCAAATTTTCATTCAATTTTAAGAGAGATTTTTAACAAAACATACCAGTAAGATACGCATGTGTCGTCTCTACCTGTGATAAATTATAAAACTTTATAGAATACATTCCAGTAAGTTAAAAGATAATTTGAAATTAAAAATGCTGAGCAAAAATTTTTTTTAAAAGCTGCCTGCAGAACTCAAACTGAATAAGGAAAAGAAAGGTTGAAAACCTTAGAGTTAACAAATTAATAAAGACTGATATGTGCAATATTATTCAATTTGAAGTCCTTTAATGTTTTGTTTTCGCTAAAGCATTGTAGTTCATACATAAAGAGGAATTTTGTTGCTAACACTAGATTTTTGAAATTCATACAAATCTTGCAGTTAATTTCTGAAGGAATAATAGTAGAAAGTTGTTTGGTTAGATATTGTTGCATTTTTTATGTTTTTTTTTTATTTATTCATTTGCGTTTTAATGTTCTTGCTTTAGGTTTATGGTATTTGCCTTTGGTCTAACCCTTTACATCCTGATGTATTTGCATCTATTCGTAAAATGGAAGCAGAAGTTGTATCCATGTGTTGCAATATGTTCAATGGTGGTTCGGATTCATGTGGAACAGTAATATAACTTTATTAAAATTTTATAACATAATTTATTTTTAACAAAATACATTTTTTTAATTTTTTTGTTTTAAATTTAAAATATATACAGTATTTAGATTATTTTTATTGATCATAAATAAAAAAAAATTGTGATTGTTAGCTATTTAAATGTTCAAGTTTTATAGTATTTTTTTATTTAGAAAGGAAAAAAATTAGATACCAATTGAAAATTTGAAATATTAACTTTCTGCAAAATTTGTTAAATTGTAATTATGATGCATAACCATATTTAATTGCTAAAAAAAATGAGGGAATTTTTCCTAAAGGTTATTCAAAATTAAGCATTTTATTTAAAACGCAATTTATATTTTTTTGTGCAAAATGACTTATAGATAGTATCTGAAGAAGAAAATCCTTTTTGAGGGACCAACTAAATAATTTTGTTAATTTTTGCTCAAGATTAAGTGCAAAATAATTTGTTGCATATTAGTGTTATAAAGTTATTAGTGTGCCCACTAATAACTTTAAATTATTGTTACTATTATTTTTATTTCACCGTATACTGTTCTATGTGTTATAATTGTTATGAAAAAAACCAAGAAAATATTCTCTTAAAATCATAATTAATAAAAATAATATTCTAGATAATAATTTTATAAATAAATAATTTGTTTTGACACATACAATAGTGAAATTATTAAATTGTTAGTCATCCTAATTATTATCTTCGAAGGTAAATTCTGTGCAACAATTCAATGACATTCTTCCTGCCTTTTTGTTTTTTGTTCTACTTTTCAAAAACCTGTAACTATACTATTTTCTAAATCATCGATAAACTTTTTTTTTGCCATCCAGAGATCTTTCTAACAAATATTTTATAATTCTTCTACTTCTATATGTATGTGCAATCCATTTATTTCATAAACATCATTTTTTCATTTACTCTTTTCAGCACTTAAGCATTGCTAACTCTATTTGATATTTTCTTCACCAAATTTACATTTTGACCATTTTTAATCTTTTCTCTTTTTCTAGTTGTCAAATTCCTTGTGCTTCAAATAAAATTACAAACAAAACCCTTTAATAAATTAATTTTAATGGACTGCAATACATCCACTTACTTTTAAAAATTGTTTATCCATTATACTTTTCTAACTCTTAATATTTTCCTCATGATTTTTAAAGAAACATGTAATTGTTAAAAGCATTAACTTGCTTTATTATTTTCTACCAAATATTTTATATTTTATTACCTTCATCTATAATCACTTAGATATTTGCTTTCATTTTAAACTTTTTAATTCTATTAATATTATCTTAAAAAAAAATTTTTCCAGTATTTGTTGGGGTTTACCTATATCAATAAAACTGATATAGTGAACTTTTTTATTCTTAATATTAAATCTTTCCTCTGCAAAATAGCAATAATCTTATTTAGTATGCTAAATTCTTATGAGTAAATGTTCAAAATATACAATATTTCTGTCTTCAATCTATCTCTTATGCAAGAAGACTATTTATTTAATGCTACCAATGTGTGTTGATTCATGTCAGCATTTCTTTGTCCAAACTATATTTCTTCAAAATATTCACAAAATCATTAGTTTACTCTAGCATATTCCTTTACAAGTGTTATTGGATTTTTTATGTATCTTTCAGCAGTAGTTCTGCATTTTTTATATTTCTATTCCTTCTAAATTCAAACTACTCTTCAACCATCATTATGTGTAACCTGTTTTATTCTATATTCTTAGTAACATTTCTCTACTTTAGATGGTTTCTCTAAATCATAACTGTTGAAAGAAAATTATTGAAAAATATTAAATTATAAACATCAATTAATTCTGTCAAACCATTTTTTTCTGTAGTTTCTAAGAATTATATTTATATTCTGCCTTTTACCAGTATTCATCTCGGCTATACCTTTGCAATCTTCCTTCATGAAAATTTGTAAGTTATTTCATCAGTTTCAGTTTTTTTTTTATTAATACTTATAAAGATTTATTCTTTGCAGTATATGAATATCTAATATATTCTCTTCATATCTTACAATTTGGTTACTTTTCTATTAATAATTTATCATTCTTTGGTTTCTTATTTATGCCTGTTTTTTACTCATCTAAAAATTAAATTCTTTGTCAATTCCCAGCTAAGGAAAATTTAAAATAAAATCTTTCATTTAGATCATTTCAACCTTTTTAAATGTTTAAATATCACAAACTTCTGAGCTGCTAACTGATTATACAACTATTTTAATCATTCATCTTATAAATGTAAATAAATTATTCACATCTCGTTGCACTCATTTTTAATCATATTTTTTCATTTGTCTGTTATATGTATGAATTTACTATTAATTTTTTATTATATATTTTTTTTCTTCTTTAGAATTTCTATTTTTCCATATTTTTGATATTATTTCATTATTGGCCCCAAACTTCATTGTTCTTCCCTCTCTGTCTGTGCTGCAGATTCCTTTAAATTTTATTTAAATATTTGTTTTTTTTTATTTGAATTTACGTGATTCTTATTTTACTATTATTTCTACTTTTTTTCCCCTAATAAATTTGAAAATTTTTTTTAAATATTATCATTTTTTTTAACTGTCTCAGGACTTTTCATATTTTTAATATTCAGTTTCTGATCTGTCATTACTAAATAGTGATGTGAATCTGTTGCAACTATAGGATGTGCACATGCATTTTTTAAGGCTGCTTCTGAAACTTATTGTAAGATAAAATGTTACCTCTTCCCTCCCTCTCTTCATTAACACAGAGATAAAATAATTGAGTTCTGATTTCAACATCTAATTGTTTAAACCAAAACATGTATTGTTACATTAGTTAGGTTCTTTTCTATTCTTTATTTTGGGAGGAAAACAGTCCAGTTGTTTCCACTGTTTTATATCTAATAACCTAGTAACAAAAGCACTGGATGAATGGATGTCAAAGTTTGACCATATCCATATATACATATTTTTGTATATTTATTACTATACCTTAGGATCCTAACAGCCATCAATTTATTTTAGATTATAACATTAGTAAAGAATAATCAGAATATCATATGGAATCATTAAAAATGTCAGTCAGTTCCTTATTAATCATTGAGAAAACTTGTATGGAAAAAGTTTCATTCTTAATGCATGGTACATTTATGTAAGGACATATTCATTGAAGGAAATATGCAGCTATAGTTACTTTGTACAGTCTGTAATAATCAAGTACTAACAATCAAGACTTTTTAAAGGATGCAATTCTAAGTATGGAGAAAGACAAATAATTCCTAGACCTATTTATTGTAAGTGAATTTCTTAGGTTGTTTTTTTTTTTCGTTTTTTGTATGGTCCAAGAAATCTTTATGTATGAAATAATGTTCATAAATTTATTATATCTTTAATGTACTTATTGATCTTATTGATCATCATAGAAACCATGTTGAATATTATCATGAGTGAAAATATTTTCCCGCTATCTATGTTTTAATTGTGTAAATTCTCAGAGGTGTTTTGGCTCAATTATTATTTTTTTAACCAATTTAATTTAATCTATTTCTTCAGTAAAAATGTACTTTTGTTTTTTTTTTGTAATTTGTATGGTAAAGATATGGATCTGTCTGATTATTAAATCATTTAGGGCACATTATAAACTTTAATGAAATCTTTTAAATATTATAGTAGTAGTTTTCATCCCCTTCTCCCTTTTTTTATATTATGCTACTACTTATTAAAAAAACAAAAAAGGCATACAAAAATTGAAAAAATATGAAAAAAGTATTATATAAAATAAAAATACTTAAATGAATGAAAAAAAAAACTATTAAATTAACATTACAATTTTAGAATTACACATTAAGCATCTTTTTATTAACAGCATGTACTTCTTGTTACTTATAGTATTTGCATATAATGATACAAGAAAAATATCATCTTTTAAATTTTATTATTAATATTTTCTATTATTATATTTTATAAAGTTATATACAAAAAGAAAAAAAAAATCTTAGAGAATCATGTATTTAAATATTTTTCTATTATTTTTTTATTTCCACAGATGACAACAGGTGGCACTGAGAGCATTATTATGGCATGTAAAGCTTATAGAGATTATGCTTTAGATAGAGGCATTAAACAACCTGAAATGTAAGTCTTATTTTTAAAAGATAAATTCTCATCACAATCATATTAGTTCTAAAAAAAGTTTAATATAATAAAATTACTTGTAATATTTAGCTAAACTTAGAAAAGCTCTCCTGAAGATTTGTGATGATGGTGTTTTAGTTGTATTTATATATTGGACTATTTCCATCATCTAATATGAATATTGAATGTCTTTAGAAAACTTTAACTTTATTTAAATATTCCAAATATATTCAACTGTTAGTAATAGTACATTGAATAGGTTAGTATATGCATAAGGTTTCAAGAGGTATTATTCTCCCCACTTTTTCAGGTGTTGCTGGCCTGATCAGTGGCAGTATTAGCATGGGAATCTGATCTGGACCCTTCCATTCGTGGGTATTGAATTTTAAGATAACACTCTAACCAACTGAGCCATCCTGCCAAAGGTAACATTCAGCAGAAATTTCGTATACAGTAATTATCTGTGAGGTTCTTCCTGATTTCTCCACTTTTTCTTTTTAAAAGCAAAGTTGATTAGTGATTTCCATATATTTTGTAATCACACTAGGTTGACTTATGGGATTATTTGTCATTGTCATATGAGCAGCTTTTTTAAATTTCTTTCTTTGTACCTTTTCTTCTCTATCCAATATTATTGTGTTTTCCCAATTGAACATATGTTCATTGGTACATGCATGGGGTGCTATCTTAGACCCATATGTTTTCTCTCTCTAATCATCAAGTTTGTATTCTTGCAAGTGCTTTTGAATGGGATGACTGGTCTCACTAATATATGTTTTTCCACATTCAGATGGTATTTCATCATAGATGCATCTTTTTCTTTTCAGCATTTCAAGTTTAGGCTTTATAGATGTTAGAATTCCTTGTAGTGTAGTAAGGCTCTGGAAGGCTGTTCTGATGTTATACTAATTGCAGATTTTTCTTAATTTGTCTGCAATTTTGGTATGTATGGGTACATTACAGAACCAATAATTGTTTTTTTCTTTTGATAGTTCTTTTTGTTGTCTATTTAAGATTTTCTTAATAGCAGTGACGGATAACTATTTTTCATAAGAGTTTGTTCTATATGAATCTTTTCTTTTTTCAGATCATTGGTTTTTGAACAAACTGTTCCATAATGATAGTATAACTCCATATTTTATGTTTCTGGTTTGATTGGATGTATAGGCTAAGTATTTTCTGTATGTGTAGGTTTTCAGTAAACTGTAGTTTTGATTTTGACATGAGGAGGGAGTCTTGTCACACGAACATCTAAGAATGCCAATTTTTGTTCTGATTCTATTGTGAATTTAATTGAAGGGGCTATCTTGTTGATATGTTTTCAGTAAGTTTGTAATAGTGCTTCACCATGTGACCATACAACAAATGTATCATCCACATAGTAATGCCAAACTTTAGATGGATATGGAGTAGTTTTTATGGTTGTGGTTTTAAGTTCTTCCCTATAAATATTGCTAATCAGAGATGACAATGGTGAACCCATAGCCATTCTTTGATTTTGTTGGAAGATTTCTGTATTATATTGAAAGTAGATTGTTTTTATGTAGAATATTAATAGTTTCATTATACTATCAAAAGAGTTGTTCTGGTTTGTAAGCTATTATCATCATTTAATCTTTTCCTTACAATAGACGATGCTTCTTCAGATAATATATTTGTGAATAAACTTTCCACATCAAAGCTTAATAGAAAGTCAATTTTTTCAATTTTCATGTTCTTAATTAATTCTACAAAGTGTCTAGAATCTCTGACAAAGGGCTGGGTCTTGTATACCAAATGACTAAGAATTTTAAGAAGAAATCTTGATAAATTTTGGCAAGATGAATTTTTAGAATTAAAAATAGATAAGTATATGAAATTTCTACTCACTGTTGACTTTGACAGTAGGGCTCGGTTAGAGTGCTACCTTAAAATTCAGTATTCAAGAATCTAAAGGTCCAAGTTCAATTCCCATGCTAGTACTGTCACTGCTTAGGCCAGCAACACCTGAAGAAGAGGAGAGAATAATACCTCTCGAAATGTTGTGCGTATACTAACCTGTTTGATGTGGTATTACTAACAGTCGTATGGATTTGGGATATTTAAATAAAGTTAATTTTTTCTACAGACATTTAATACTCATATTAGATGATGGAAATAGTCCAATATATAAATATAATTAGAAAAATTCCTTTTATGAAAAAATATACATGCATTAGTTACACATTTCAGCAGTAATGAAGGAACTATTTGTATATTTTAAAATTATACAAGTTTAGTTATATAACTTATGAAGTATTTGGTATTTCCTATATTTACTTCATTTTAAATTAGTATTTTTTGGACATAAATTAATATATATTGTAACGGTCAGAAAACGTGTGACTCGTAAACATAGTGCAGAATTCGACCACCATACAGAACAGCAGCACCATCGAGTAGCGAAGCCACCCGTGGTACTGAGTTCGAACATAGTTTATCGGTTCCACAATACACTCCACGAAACAACGCATCTGATGCGACATTAGTAAAGATTTCCTTAGGCACGGGGTTCAGGGATATGCAAGAGACTCATGATTTTATTCTCGAGTTAGCCAATAATCAAACTTAATATTAATTTAACATTCATATTTACATAATCGAGGAAATGTTATCGAATAAGTGAAACGTAACTGCAGACGTATAGTTTAAAATTATTTATTAACACATTTTAATAAGATCATTTACTAACAATATTTATGGATTAAAAGCTTCAGTAGCGGGATTTGCGACATGATTATATTTTAAAGAATACATTTATTTATTTGTTTACAAAAGGAATTCATTTATTTGAGGGCGTAATCTAGCTACCTAAAATTCTCGAGTAAGTATTTCTAATGCATGCCTGGATAGATTTATACCTTTGCAATGCAAGAGTCTAAAGTATGGGTTATAAGAGTAATGGCAGTCATAGATTTTTTTAATTAAAATATTTATTTATAACTAAGGGCAAACATTTATTTGAGAGTGATTTATGAAGATAATGCAGAGGCGGAGTGATATATAGAATAATAAAATTAAGTGAAGGAACACATGTACGCTTTAGAAAGGCGATATGGAATGGCAGTATATTGAAACTGCAATGCCGCAAATGGGTTTATAAGAATGACGGGCTGGTCTCTGCCTCGACCCGATGAAATAAGGTGTCACATAAGCATAACCAGGGACAAGCGGTACGTGTCGCAATTTGCCGGCTGGCTGCATGACAGGTCAAGTCCTACGGGAGCACCCATTATGCCCGCTTGTATAGGACGACTGGGGTTAATTTCAACCCTGAAGAATCCGGAAATTTCACGGCAGAATGGGTCATCGCGTCTCTAAAACGTAACACATGTATACTGTATAAACGATTATGATGAGATTTAAGTAGATTTCTGACTCGGCCCTACATTATCAACATTTACTAAAGAACGTTGGCGACTCTCAAAGAAATGTAATTTTCTGGAATTATTCATGAAGATTTAATAAATACAAAACATATATAAATTGGGAATTATTATAACTAATACGTCAGCCGTTTGCGAAGTAGTAGACCCCTGCATTATAATAAATGATGCATTGAATGCATGTCGATTTATATGAAAGTTAAGTTAGTTATGAAAGCAAATATTAATGAAAATTTGACACGCATTCATTGTTCCAAGCGATCATAGATTTAAACTTTGATAATTGAGACAATTATGAGCATGCAATAATTAAATAATAACTATAGATAGAATGTAGGTTTGAGAAATACGCACCCAAGAAAGATAGAGTGAGGTAAGCTAGATTATTAGAGAAATTTACATATTAAATTAATTATTCAATTTTAGTTATACAAATGATAGTTTTTACATTTTATAATTTAGATAAGTAATATGAAGAATAGCTATAGCATGTTATTAGAGTACTCTAGAGTTTGAACACAGACAGGTACCTGTTTTATAAGAAGTTTTCTGATTCCATTAGTTTAGCAGCAAAAAGTTCACGAGTGGCAAGTCTTTCTTGTATTTAGATATTTCATTTAATTTCACGGCAGCAGCAGCTTTCTCATTCATTTCAGGCAGCAGATCTTCATGGTGAATTTATGATGGGCAATGGAAAGTTCGACATCCATTGGGCCATCTCCCGATGGAGAGTAATCTAGGTGCTTTACTCGGTCATACCTTGGCAGGAACAAATTATTTTTATTATTTTTGGAGACTCTCAGTGATCGAGAGCAAAGCTAAAGTTTAAGTGAATATCTCCAGCAAGTCTAAGATGGCCTCTTTTCTTATCTTGATCTCTCACATTTTTTTGTTAAGATATTTTAGGTTCTACTTAATCTGCCCTGAGGATAATCAACGCATTTTGTTGGTTTTTAATTAAAGAAAGCTGCTGTTCTATTGTTTACATTTTACATTTACTAATTATATTTTGGGGAATTTTTCTTTAATTAATCTATTATCTATCACTGACCAATGCTTTTAAATTTCAAAGACAAAAAGGGAACATAAGATTATTTTAACTTTTAATTAAATATTACATCAGATTTTTTTAGAATTATTATTAAACGAAATTTAAACACAGCAATAAATACGAACTTTATAATGCAAAATAAATGATTAGAATTATACAAAATTATATAACTAAAAGAAATCTAAATTATACTATTTTATCCCTATTTATTGCGTTCAATTTGAGATCGAAATGTGTGCGTGTTTATGCTGAATTCTACATATATTTATATATTTTTAATATTGCTACACACACAATTCGATACCAAAAAGTTTAAATTTGGGCGGGATAGACCGGTCAGTGAGAGACTACAGAAAAAGGTGAAACTTAAGATTCGAATACAATCTTACTGTTTCATTTCCCCGTACTTCCCGTGAACAATTAAGGGAAAACAAAGGAGGCAAGAAAGAGAAAAAAATTTTACATTATATAATTTAAATACGAAAACATTATTATTGTTTTTACAGATATATTGAAATATAGAAAGCAGAGATTACAAGAAGCAACGAACAATTTATATACCCGGATCTAGATTTTATAGTTTAATTAAAATGGCCTAATTTGGCCGTGTCTGGTTAAAATCATAGTAATAATTAGTTAAACAGAATATATATATAAAAAATTCTTAGAATAGGATTAGTTAGTATAATATAAAAAAAAATTTTTAAGAGTAATAGTAATTAAACAATAATATATATATATAATAAAATTTCTATCTAAAACCCTATTTGACTAAAGTACAATCCATTCAACCAAGTTCATTATATCAAGTTCATTTTATTATTATGTTCATATACGTTTAATCCGTCCTAATAGTCTAATATTTTTACAACCCCGGGTCAGGTGGATAATACCTACATGGTTTGAGATTACGGGCATTGTATGTCCCTTTTATGGTATCTCCATCTTTTAATAAATATGCATTTGGGCCGCATGTGCGATCAATTATAAAGGGTCCCCAGTACAAATGAAAGAACTTTTTATATACTCTTTTATCTCGGTTACTTTGTTGAGAGTTCCGTACCCAAACATAGTTCCCGACCTGGAAATGTTGGCTTCTCCGATCTGCTCGTAATTTCCGTCCTGCCCTTTCTGTAAGGCGGCGGTGTGCCTTGCGTCTGTCAGTTTCAATATTGATTTCACGTTCATCCATGGGTAATGGCGTCTTGATCAGTAAAGAGTCCGCTTTACCAAAATGCAAACGTGTTGGTGTTATACCAGTGTCCATCTTCGTCTCTTTTTTACTGCTTTCACTCAACGGTTCTTGTGGGCCTTCATCTATTGGAATAAGGTCTATTTGCTCATCTACTATCATAGGTTTGTCAAGTATTTCTAATTCCCTTTCCATTTCTGTAATTTCTTCTTCCTTTTTACTAGCTGGGGATATTCCAAAATGTTCCTTTATGGCTTCTAACTCTCTCCACATAAGGTCTTTAAATTCCTGATATTTTCTTCTTCTTGTCTCTGTCTTGATTCTTCATCTCTTCTTTTTCTCATTTCCTCCTCATACATTTTCTTCATTTCTTGCATATTCTGTCTAAATATTTCAAGTAACCTTAGACTGAAGTTCATTGATGCTATTCTGTCATTTTCTGCTTCCATTTTTCTTAATATTATTTATTTTCTTTATACTATTAGCATTTGACTACTCCCCACCAGTATATTGGCCCTATAACACTCTTTCACTGCCCTCACCTACTCTACATTGCCCTATCTTTATACTGCTGCGGTTAACATATTTAACATATATTATAGCGAACTACTGGTTACGCGTATAATAAGCCACTGCTGTCTATGATATATATATTTGTACTTTAACAAAATATTTAGTGTTAACATATATAACAAGCTTCTGCTGTCTATGCTATATATATAATGGTGTTTTAATAAAAAACAATCAATGCTACTTGCTTTCTCATTTAACAACTGATTACTTTTTTTTTTTTTTTTGACATATATATATTTTCGTTCCTTCTTAACTTACACACACATCCCTGCTTTCCTTAAATTTGTTATTACGCCTGCTGTCCTTTCATTTACTCGACCCACATTGTTTCACTCGATTTACTTTTTTTTTCATTACTTTTATCAAAACAAAATCGTATATATATAGATTAATTAGCCAACTCGAGTAACGAACGCTAAAAGAAATTTATATGCGTTATATTTTGCTCAGGGTATATATGGGTTTTTGTATCGAAAGCTCCACGTTGGAAAGCGCCAAACGCTAAAAAAAAATTTAACTATGTAACGGTCAGAAAACGTGACTCGTAAACATAGTGCAGAATTCGACCACCATACAGAACAGCAGCACCATCGAGTAGCGAAGCCACCCGTGGTACTGAGTTCGAACATAGTTTATCGGTTCCACAATACACTCCACGAAACAACGCATCTGATGCGACATTAGTAACGATTTCCTTAGGCACGGTGGTCAGGGATATGCAAGAGACTCATGATTTTATTCTCGAGTTAGCCAATAATCAAACTAATATTAATTAAACATTCATATTTACATAATCGAGGAAATGTTATAGAATGGGTATCGAATAAGTGAAACGTAACTGCAGACGTATAGTTTAAAATTATTTATTAACACATTTTAATAAGATCATTTACTAACAATATTTATGGATTAAAAGCTTCAGTAGCGGGATTTGCGACATGATTATATTTTAAAGAATACATTTATTTATTTGTTTACAAAAGGAATTCATTTATTTGAGGGTGTAATCTAGTTACCTAAAATTCTCGAGTAAGTATTTCTAATGCATGCCTGGAGAGATTTATACCTTTGCAATGCAAGAGTCTAAAGTATGGGTTATAAGAGTAATGGCAGACATAGATTTATTTAATTAAAATATTTATTTATAACTAAGGGCAAACATTTGCAGAGGCAGAGTGATATATAGAATAATAAAATTAAGTGAAGGAACACGTGGTACGCTTTAGAAAGGCGATATGGAATGGCAGTATATTGAAACTGCAATGCCGCGAATGGGTTTATAAGAATGACAGGCTGGTCTCTGCCTCGGCCCGACGAAGTAAGGTGTCACATAAGCATAACCAGGGACAAGCGGTACTTGTCGCAATTCGCCGGCTGGCTGCATGACAGGTCAAGTCCTACGGGAGCACCCATTATGCCCGCTTGTATAGGACGACTGGGGTTAATTTCAACCCTGAAGAATCCGGAAATTTTACGGCGGAATGGGTTATCGCGTCTCTAAAACGTAACACATGTATACTGTATAAACGATTATGATGAGATTTAAGTAGATTTCTGACTCGGCCCTACATTATCAACATTTACTAAAGAACGTTGGCGACTCTCAAAGAAATGTAATTTTCTGGAATTATTCATGAAGATTTAATAAATATAAAACATATATAAATTGGGAATTATTATAGCTAATACGTCAGCCGTTTGCGAAGAAGTAGACCCCTGCATTACAATAAATGATGCATTGAATGCGTGTCGATTTATATGAAAGTTAAGTTAGTTATGAAAGCAAATATTAATGAAAATTTGACACGCATTCATTGTTCCAAGCGATCATAGATTTAAACTTTGAAAATTGAGACAATTATGAGCATGCAATAATTAAATAATAACTATAGATACAATGTAGATTTGAGAAATACGCACCCAAGAAAGATAGAGTGAGGTAAGCTAGATTATTAGAGAAATTTACATATTAAATTAATTATTCAATTTTAGTTATACAAATGATAGTTTTTACATTTTATAATTTAGATAAGTAATATGAAGAATAGCTATAGCATGTTATTAGAGTACTCTAGAGTTTGAACACAGACAGGTACCTGTTTTATAAGAAGTTTTCTGATTCCATTAGTTTAGCAGCAAAAAGTTCACGAGTGGCAAGTCTTTCTTGTATTTAGATATTTCATTTAATTTCACGGCAGCAGCAGCTTTCTCATTCATTTCAGGCAGCAGATCTTCATGGTGAATTTATGATGGGCAATGGAAAGTTCGACATCCGATGGGCCATCTCCCGATGGAGAATAATCTAGGTGCTTTACTCGGTCATACCTTGGCAGGAACAAATTATTTTTATTATTTTTGGAGACTCTCAGTGATCGAGAGCAAAGATAAAGTTTAAGTGAATGTCTCCAGCAAGTCTAAGATGGCCTCTTTTCTTATCTTGATCTCTCACATTTTTTTGTTAAGATATTTTAGGTTCTACTTAATCTGCCCTGAGGATAATCAACGCATTTTGTTGGTTTTTAATTAAAGAAAGCTGCCGTTCTATTGTTTACATTTTCCATTTACTAATTATATTTTGGGGAATTTTTCTTTAATTAATCTATTATCTATCACTGACCGATGCTTTTAAATTTCAAAGACAAAAAGGGAACATAAGATTATTTTAACTTTTAATTAAATATTACATCAGATTTTTTTAGAATTATTATTAAACTAAATTTAAACACAGCAATAAATACGAACTTTATAATGCAAAATAAATGATTAGAATTATACAAAATTATATAACTAAAAGAAATCTAAATTATACTATTTTATCCCTATTTATTGCGTTTAATTTGAGATCGAAATGTGTGCATGTTTATGCTGAATTCTACATATATTTATACATTTTTAATATTGCTACACACACAATTCGATACCAAAAAGTTTAAATTTGGGCGGGATAGACCGGTCAGTGAGAGACGACAGAAAAAGGTGAAACTTAAGATTCGAATACGAATCTTACTGTTTCAATATATATATATAACAGCATAAAAAATCTTAGTTAGATAATATTTTTGCTTTATAGTCAAGACAATAAATTTAATTTATTTATGATAGCCTTGTATGTGAGTTGATATTTTAAAACATCTAAAGTTTTTCGTATAAATAGTTGTGAAGTTGATTTAAACTAAAAATATCTATTAGCATGTTGCTTATAATAATTAAGTAAATAGTATTATATTGGTATAATTATAGATTGATTGAAACTCTCATATGAAACTTAAATATGCTGGTGTTCTAAATTATGTTGACTTCTATAATGAATGGGCAGATATTTTATACTGATGAAATAGAAAATATACCATGTCTTGTCATTTAAGTTTATCTAATAAGCTTTCTTTTGTGAAAAGTAAATTTGTACATGGTAATCCATATTATCTTCAGTGTGTGAATTGAAATGATAATTGGAGTATTTATCTGCTCATCTTGAAAACTAATGAACACATCCTCATCTTTTTATCTGGTTAAAGTACAAACATTATTAAAAGAAATTTTAGATCATACCTATAAACATACTTTGATGGAATTTGTTAATGGAATAAGTTGAATAACAATTTTGTGTATATTTGTTTCATCCACATAATACAATTTCAGTATTTTGAGAACCAAAGAAGGCTTTTTTATGTTTTTAACAAATTCATGTTCTTTGTGATTGCATAGTCATTAAGTTAGAATCAAGGCACATGTATTGGTAGTTAATGAGATGTTTTTACAAGTATTTCATGATAGCAATACACTATTTTGCTTTCATATTGATGACAAGTACCTTGGGATAATGAACCTAGAACTCAAAATGAAATTCAGTATAAGGTACTAAATAAGAGAAAATACAATAAAGATCCCCATATAAAGTATTTGTACTATAGTTGATTAAGTTTAAAAATAAAGTGTATTGTTATCATATTGAATAGTAGAGCTTTTGCTATTTTGGAAGCACTTCAGTTCATTAATTACATTATGTATGTAACTAATATATTGAATGAAAAGAAGGATAAACATCAATTAAAAAATTGCTTGGATTATCACTTAAGATGAGATGTGTAGAGAATCTGAGTCGTACTTTTTCCTTTTCCATGAAGTATATATATATATGTTAGTGTGTGTAAAAAAAAAAAAAAGTGGTTGAAATGAATTTTGTAGAATTCCTCTGTTTAGAGTAAAAATATTTAAATGTCTCATAATTTATAAATTATCTTTTTATTCATAATATAATTTTTAATGTCTGATAATTAAAGCTGCATACTGTAGTATTGATTTTATAATATAGATAAAAAAATTCAATTTGGACAACAAAAGTAATCTTATAGTTTTTTTTGTTTTGCAAATATTTGACCTCCTGTACTAAAAGTATTGCATATACCACTTATTTGCTCTTTATATTATGATAATTAAGGGAAAATTTTGGTGCAGTGATTTCTCATAGTTTTTAGGTTTATCCTGGCAAAGATTTTGAGGTCTAAATTTTTTATAGTGAGAGGTCTTAATTGTCATAGAGTAATTATTGATTTGGCTTCTTTTTTTTTGCTTAATTATTAAATGATTTTGCTAAATGTTGATGTATTAGCTGTATGTTTGATCAAGGTATTGTTGGAATAAAGGCATTAAAGCTTAATTTAATGTCTAATATATAGTGAATGGAATATAATCAGAGTTAAAGTTATGTTTTAACTTTTGTTTGTCTATTTCTGTTTGTATTTTTTGGGATGGAATATATATTGAACATTCTGAAAAATTTGTCTTTCATAAGAGAGACAAAGATCAAATTCCACATTCAATTTAGTTTGAAAATGGGGTTGTATAGATAGAGACTCTCAATGGAAAGATCTTTACATTTTCAACAACTGTATTGATTTATTGCTACAGTTTCTTATAATTTAGATAATTTATTGGGGGGGGAGGGGAGTAGTTTTCTGATTCTAGAGATCTAATTAGTTTGTGCCTGTGTAAATAGATGTTCTATTCATATTGGATATTACTAATGAACTGATTACAGACTTCTAGATGAATTATTGAACTTAGAATTTGCAAGATGAATTTTTATAAAATAATTAGCAATTTGAGAATGAGCTAAACATATGCATGCTAAATTAAGAACTTGTCTTTGATGAGAGTAATATTTGGCAGAATATGTTTTTAATCAAGAAAAAGTGATATGATAAAATAAATGCTGCATAAATGATTGCACCAAGTTCAATATCAACATTAAATTAGGGAATAGAGTCAAAAAAAAAAAGTTAATGTGATTTTTTTTTTTTTTTACTATTGAGAAAGCTTATAAGAATTTGAAGCATTATTTATTCAGTTATATAGATTGCTTTTTGGCCAGTTTAACTATTAGCAATGTGTAGAGATTTCATCCAATGAATAAATTCATTAAGTCCTTCAATTCTGTCACCCTTGGTCATAGATTTATTCATGGTTTGAGCTTTTTTACATCTAGCTCAGCAGCAGTTAAATTCCATTTATGAAGTAGATGTGTACAATATGGGTTATCCTAAATCTGTTGGTGAGATTTCTATAACATCTAGATTTTAAATTCAACTGACTATTAATGAAACAAAACATTTGTTATCTACACTTGTGTCCTTGCTTTTATTTGACAAAAGAAATCCTTTTCAGAAAAAGAAAAATCCCTCAAAAAGGATATGAAAGTTTGGAAATCTTTCTCAAAGATTGGGATTTTTACTTATAATCCAATAAAGACAATATGCCCCCCCCCCCTTTTTTTTTTTTATCTAAACAATAGGAAAACATCTTTTAATTTTAATACAAGCTTTACAACAGTAACTGAAATATATATTCTATCCCATGCTATTTAGGAGTAATCTTGATTTGTAACTTAACTTATTTTTTTCATTTATCTAAAGTTAGGTCTAAAATAAATTTTTAGGAAACATTTTCTAACATTATAATATTCCTAGAAACTATTTTTGATCACTACTATACATATCTTTTTGGTTCATTCTATAAATTATCTATTAGAAATAATTCATTTGAACAAAAAACACATTTTATTTACAATACAGTTTTAAACATTTAAAATATTTTATATTATTGTTATATTAATGAAATGAAAAATATAAACGATAATAAAATGTATATATATATTTTTTTTAAGGGTTATACCAAAGTCAGCTCATGCTGCATTTGATAAGGTAAAATGTATTTTTGACTATTGAATATTTTAATGTATTTTGAACTTTAGTTCTATAGAATTGAGATATATATAATGTGATGCATTGGTGTTTGTCTTAAAGTTTGTAATGATTCCAAATTAATAATAATTATATGTTGGACTATTTCCATCAACTTTTATTAAATATTGAATGTCTTTAGAAAAATTTAAACTTTTTAAATACATTCAACTGTTACTTGTAAGAATAGATGAGAATAATACAATTTGAAATGTTGTGTGCTATTACTAATAGTTGAATGTATTTGAAAAGCATAAATAAAGTTTGATTTTTATTTTTTTTTTTAAAGACATTCAATATTTAATATTAAATAATGGAAATAATCCAACATGCAATTACTAATAATGTGATGCTGAATTGTTATAAATATTAAGTTTTCTGTTTAAAAAGTGGGTAAGATATTTTAAGCTTGTAATAAATCACATTCATGGTTAGTGGGAATGTTTCCATATTCCTAACACAACATAATTTTTTGTACCTTACAAAAATATTATTCTCTGCCCAGTTTCATTAGTGGTAATCCCTGAGGTGATACCAATTTGCAAACTGCATAAGATTTCGTTTGCTCAGAAGGAAAGAATTGAGAGGGAATTAATGAATTAGTTAAGAAAGGCATGTTAGAATCCATGGAAAAATCCAATTGGGGTACACCGTTAGTAATTATTACCAAACCCAATAGTCAAATTGTTTGGGTGATGACTATCAGGTATCAGTTTTTGCAAAAATGCATATTCTGTTCCTAATGCTTGGGAAATAATAGTGTCTCTACAGAAATCAAATTTTTTTTGCAAAATTAGATTTAAATGCTGCTTTCCATCACATACCAGTCATTGATAAAGCTGCTGAAATATTAACCATACACATAGGGTTATGTAAAGGCAACAAGCTTTCTTTTGGAACAATTTTTCCCACAGCATCTTTCAGGCAAAAATTGAAACCCCCTTTAATAGATTTGAGGGCATCAGTCCATTTTGTGGCAACAACATTGTTACCACTACTACAGAAAATGAAACTTAGAATTCATTTATGTAAAGTATGCAAAAAACTTGATGAAATTGACGCAAAGTTTAATACCCAAAAGTTTATCTGGAAGGCTAGTGAAATCAAGTTTTTAGGCCATGTCATTTCCAAAAACGTCACATCTTTGCCCCAGAAAATGCTAAGCTGTAGCAGAAGCCCTAAAACCTAATAATGTTAAACAATTCCAAGCTTTTCTGGAACTCTTAAACTATTTTGAAAATTTTTTGAAAGGGAAAGCATGTTGGCAGACCCTTACAATATTTTTAAAAAGAACCAGAAATGGAAAGCTGATCCAGAAAAAACAAAGTCGCTGTTAACTTCAAATAAATTACTAGTGCAATATAATAGCAATTTAGAATTTACTTTTACTATTAATGCATCTGAATTCAGAGTCGAAGCAGTGCAATCACCTTGCATAGTCAGGTAAACAAACCATTCTGATGCTTCGCACACTATCCAAAGCAGAGAAAAATTATAGTCAACTGGCCAATGAAGCTCTTGCGATACTATTTGGCATCAAAAATTTTATTAATACTTGTACAGACATAGATTTACTATAATGACAGATCACAAAATCTTACTTGGTAATTTAGGTAACAAACAAGTTCCCGAACACCTTAGCTCCCTCATGATAAGATGGCTCAACATTCTGGCAGAATATGACTATATTCTAGATTATAAGAAGGGAAAGCAAATAGGCATGCCGAGGCTCTATCTCAGGGATCTCCAACCCTATGCCTGCGGGTACCATGGCACACGCAGACCATTTTACATGTGCCCACCGCTATCCGAACATGATAAAAAATTATTTATCTGATACAAGTGAATTTAATTTTTAAAATTTCTTATAAATTATTGTATTATACTGTAATCAAATTGTAGGGCATACTACTTTTACAGCTTAAAAGAGTTTATTTCTCTGTCTGCCAAGTGCGGTCTTTCTCTGTGCACTGCACTAGCACAGAATAAGTAAAGTTAACACAGACACCAATCTCTCTGCTTTGCGCATGTTTATAAATTGTATCTGCGCATACATGTTCGCCATTTTGAGAAATACTAAGTCGGATTCAGAATCAATTGAATTACTTTTTATTTTTCAAAGATCAAATTTCAAAAATTCTAACCCCAAAATGAGTAAAAGACAAATCTATAATTTTAATACTGACTGGGAAGAATCACATTGTGTCGTCAATATTAAAGATAAATGTGTTTGTTGTGCAGCAGTAGTGTTGCAGTGGCGAAAAAACATAATATTGAACGTCACTTCCAGGCAACCCATTCCACTTTTAATACTAGCTATCCACTTAAATCTGAATTAAGAAAGAAGAAAATATCTCAACTAAAATCGAACCTGTCTGCCCAACAGTCAGTTTTCACTAGGCCTGTGGTAAAATCTAAAAATGCCACTATTGGTTGCTCGCAAAGAAAAAGTCTTTCCAGGATGGGGAATTGTTAAAAGAAGCATTTTTGACTGGTGCCAATTACTTATTTGAGGGATTTTCCAACAAATGTGAGATTATGTCAGCAATACAAGACTTAACAGTTGTCTGATAACACTGTCACAAGAAGAATACACAACATTTCAAAAGACTTGTAAACTCAATTAAAGACTGATTTGGAGATATGTGAATGGTTCTCACTACAATTTGACGAGTCTACAGACATAACAGACACAGCACAGTTAGCAGTTATGGTAAGAATAATATTTAGTGATTTTAGTGTAAAAGAAGAATTACTAAAAATATTCCCAATGAAAGGACGAACAACAGGTGAGGATATTTATAACTTATTCTTAACATACACAAAATCGATAGATATGTCTTTGCACAAGCTGTCGGCAATAACCATTGATGGAGCACCAGCATTGATTAGTAATGTCAATGGATTTATCGCCCACTGCAAGAAAGACAAATAATTTCCTAACTTTATGTCTTACCCTTACATTATCCACCAGCAAGTTTTGTGTGGTAGGATACTCCCCTTTAGACACATCATGAAAGTAATTACTATAATAATGAACCTTATACAAGCAGCCCCTTTACAACATCGCCTTTTTGAAGACCTATTGGAAAATTCTGAAGAACTGGATCTTGTACTTCATAATGAAGTATGTTGGCTTAGTAAGGATAAAACTCTTTTAAGATTTGTCAATTTAATTGAAGAAATAAAAAATTATCTCAATTCTAAAAATCAAAATTTTGTTGAATTAACGAACTCTTCCTGTCTTGTGGATTTGGGTTTCATCACAGATATAATGGAAATATTGAATCATTCAAACTCGCAGCTGCAGGGGAAAAATTTACTATATCTATAATGATAAGATCTATAAAATCATTTAAAGCCAAACTGGTTTTGTGGATATCACATTTGCAAATGAAGAAACTTGTATGTTTTCCAAATATGAAAAAAAAGATAGGCGATGCTGAAATTGACTTTTCATCATTTGTTGTCAGTCTTCAATTACTTCAAAACCAGTTTAAAAAACGATTTCAACAGTTTAATATTATTGAGCCAATGGTCACCTTTTTTGTCAATCCTTTTACTTGTCAAGTAAATGTAACTGAAATAGCTGCACAAATTGCAGAGCTTGTTCAAGTTAGGGCAGAACTGGAGTTAGAAATTTTGGATCTTCAGAACGACATTGTTCTAAAATCCAATGTATCAGATGAAAAAAAACTTCTAGAGTATAGTTGATAGAAATAAATTTCCATTCTTGAAAAGAGCATCATACAAAATAAAATCGTTTTTTGGTTCCACATACTTGTTTAAATCATTGTTTTCAACCATGAATATCATAAAATCAAAATACAGATCTCGACTGAGTGACGAACATCTTGACGATTGCTTACAAGCAATAATATCATCATACTCCCCTAATTATGAAGCAATTGCCAATAAAGTGCAGTGCCAACGATCGCATTGACTTGTAATATTATATATAATTTAGTAATTTACATAAAAATATAAATGTTAATTATATGTTAAAATTTTATTTTTGAAATAAATATTTTTTTGTACATTATGTGTATTATTAACAATATCCAACTATAAATTTACATTGAAAAAATAAATGGTGCCTGCCACATGGCCAGTATTATAGAATGTGCTCTTAAGTGCAAAAAGGTTGGGGACTCTATCTCATATGCCTGACCAGTCAGAGACCAATAAAAGGGAAATAGAAATTAAATACATTGATGTGCTAAAGAGTCAGATCCTCAATAGCAGAATAGTAGTCATGGGCAGAGGAAAATGATGATTATCAATGGATTATAAATCAAATTAGTACAGGTTGGTGTAAGCAACATCCAACTTTTCTCCATGAAGAACTATAGAACGCTTGTGAATAGTTGTCCATCTGCAAAAGCTGCATTCTGAGGGTCAATCATCTGCTAATCCCAGTTAAGAGGAGAAATCAAAATTTAAATTATTGTATGAAGATCATCCGGATGTGTTAGGGCAAAGGCTTTAGCCTGTAGTTATGTTTGATTGCTGATATATTTAAAAATGTGGTAGCTGTCAATCATGCGCTAAAGTACCTCCATTAAAGTTTAAAGCATGGCCAAAAGTTGAGGGGCCGTGGCAGCGCATCCACATCGATCACTGTGTCCCAATCAAGGAGTCATGGATTCATATTCAGGATGGTCCAAATATAAATTAGTTAAAAATACTAGTTCTGATGAAATGGTCACCGTGAACCTTTAGTTTTGGATAACAGAATTGGCTTTGCATCAGAGAAATTCAAGGAGGATATGCAAGAATGGGGGATAAAACATTTACTCGTGCCCTTTTATCACTCTCAATCTAATGGATTGGTTGAAAAAGCTATGCAAAATCTTTAATCATCCATTAATAAAATGGGGAAAACAAGAATTCAGGAAACAGTTTGTACCGCACTATTTTTTCAGCATTTGACTCCAGTTGCTATGTCTATTATAATCTGCTGAAATACATCTAGGCCGAAAGCTACAAACTAAATTATCAAACATTGTAATGATTGAAGATCATAACGAACCAACAGAGAACACTTATAAGTTTACATCTGAAGAAAGGGTGTGGGTTAAAAATAATTTAAATAAATTCTGTTTGTGAGCTGTAGTTATATGTCACCTATCAAAGTAAGTGGTGATTTTGTATGAATGACAGAAAAATATTACATAAACATGTCAATCAACTGTTTAAAGATGCAAGCATGGATGTAATACCTGAGTTATTCAAGAGAACATATACCAGCAAGATAGTACTAAATGAAGATACTAAACCAGAAAAAAATTTTACCGTGATGATCAACTATGTGTACCAGAGGGTAATATAACAATTGAAGGTATGATAAATCTGCCTTAACATGAAAAAGAGAAAGATTGATTTTAGTCCATATAAAAAAATAAATCTCTGAACTTGGGGGGAGTATGTTACGTATGTGTGTGTATGTTTAAATACATACACATAAAATGGTTAATTGTATAGGGTGATGCATATATGTATATGTAAAATATATATACAGTAATTTAAAAATTTTGCTTCTTGAGACTAGTAAACTTAAATAAATTAAAGTGGTATTACATGATCAGAAAAGATTAATTTCTTAATTAGGTGAGTTAAAATCTCTGAAGATAAGTAAAAGAAATTCATTCATTAAAAATATATACTGTTAACAATTAAATTTATGTGAGTTTCTGATCCAGTCCAGGATATATCTCGAATAAATTAAATAATTACCTTATCGGCAGGATCTGAGAGAAGAACCAATCAGAAGAGTAATTGGACAATCAATTGATAAAAAGCAAATGAGAAAAAGAAATGAACACTTGCTATGGGAAGCTTCTGGTGTTCAGAGGGACATTTAACCTGTGTTGGATATTGCCATATGTACCTTAAGCTTCCAATGCAGAGAGATTTGTTTCCAAATGTGCCTTAGCAAGTCTGAGAACTTAACAGGTCATGTAGATCTTTATTATTATTTCTGTATGCCTTCAGGTTCATGTATATATTGTGAATTTTATATATGATAATTAATAATGTAAACCTCTTATATAGAGATATTAAATACTAAATTGTAACTGTACTTGTTGTTGCTTTTACCAGAGAATAAATTTAGATCTTTTGTGATCTGGAGAACAAGAGTTATATTTCCAGACATAGCAATAACTAATTGAGTCACAAAACTGATACAATTGTAATTGTATGTGAATGTGCATTGTTGTTAAGTCTTTATATAGTCTAAAATAAATAATGGACAGCAAAGGGTACTATATGTCATTTTATATTTTAAAAAAAAAAAAATTGGAAAATGTTGCATCATAATCATGATTTGTCTCGATCAACATGATAGAACAGCAATTTGAGGAACAATAGAGCCAGGAAACAATATTATTTATATGGGAATCATTTCAGGACCAAAAATAGCAGCTATAATATAAAAGAAAATGATGATAATAGGAACATATATTTTAGGATTTTTTTTAACTTATTATTAAAATAATTAGACTTTTTTATTGTTTTTATTTAGGCTGCTCAGTTGATGCAAATACGTATCAAGCATGTACCACTAAATCCAAACACAATGACTGTTGATCTAGTAGCTATGAAAAATGCAATTACAAGGAGTACTTGCATGGTAATCATTATATTAAATACTATAATTTACTTTGTAATACCTTATAAATTAGTTAGTGATAACAATTATTATTACTGTTAAAATTAGATTTTAAGATCATCTTTTTCCTGTCTTATTTGTTGTTTTAAATATATTATTATATACTATTATTAAAGTCATTTGAACATTGTTTATTTATATAATTTCTGACTGAGGAAAATGTTAGGAGAAAGAGAGGGAAGGAAAGGGGAAAACTATGACTCATTTTAGTTAATTGAGAAGACACCGCTATTTATTGTTTGTTTTTTGTTTTTTTTTTTGTACTTGAGCTTCCTATCTCAAGCAAAACTAATCCTAAAAAAGAGCTGTTTTATGTATAGGAATTGAATTATTAATTTAAAAAATTGGCAAAAATGGGGGGGGGGGGGGGAATAGAATAGAATTGTACTAAAAATTATAGTAATGGACCATTTAATTAAGAAGTTTTCACTAAAATACATGTAACATACAAATTAAATTTTATAATTCAAAGCATTCCACATTTATTATTTGCAAAAAGTATAAATTTATATATACAGTTTTAATCTCACAGTAATTACCTATATTTAAAACATTGAGGTTAAATATTAATTATACTGATTACTTACAACTGAACTATTTTTACACATTATAGAAATTTTTACAGTTAATTAGTCCAATATTACAGTTGCTTTCAGTTAAAACCCTTGTTTATTGACTTTGTAAATGAATTTTGTACATTTACGTTCAACCTTCTGAATTGTATTATTATTGCTTATTTATAAATGGAGATAACTCTTCTGCAAGATAGTATTTCTATAATGGGATTTTACACTAATGTAATCAGTGAATTATGGCATATGCCCATCCATCCAATCATATTTATATGCTTTTGCTGTAATGTGATTAAATTATTGAGATTAAATTTATATAGGCAATTAATTGTCTACTTAAGTAATTTGTCCTATGACTTTTTGCATAAATCTGATTTCTCCTTCCAGTGCAAGTTTTTCTTTTATTCTAATGCAAAATATGAAAACATTTTCTAAAAAATAAAATAAGCATTACAATATATAATAAATTTTTTTTTTTTTTCATATGTCGTAGCATCGGCCGGGACGCGAACCCACAACCAAATATTTCCATACAGAATGAAGATGTATTAACTTGGACATCATATTTTTTATATATATTAGGATCTCGTTTTTGCATGAGACACAAAGAAATGGGACTACATTGACTTGGATATCACTTTTCTTTGAATTTTTTACACTTTATATATATACAGGGAATTTTTTATATAGTTGCATATTCATATAAATTTAGTTTACTGCTTATATAATGCAATACTTAATTTTTATGCAAAAAAATCTGGATTAAATAAATATGGCTAATTCAAAAGATGCCAAAAGTTAAAAACAAAATTTGATAAATAAAATTTAAAAATCTTTTAAAATCAAAATGATAATTACATGTTTATTTTGTTGTTTTGTATTTAGAATGAATATTTTTTATAAATCTTATTTTTGTTGTACTATTCTTATAATAATAAATAGCCACTTGCAAACAAATATAACCATTCTAACTCAAAAAAAGGAGAGAGAGAGAAAAAAAAAAAACTTGTAGAAGTAAGTTCTATCAATGGATTATACAATCCAATCTGTGGATCCAAATATATTTCCATATATAACATGCTAATCTTTTTTTTTTTTTTGGTGTACTAGATACTGATTTTTAATTTGTTCAACAGAAAACTTTTCTTTCTGAAATACTTCAATACCACATATAATTGTAGTTCTCCACTGTGTTCTATTCTCTACCATATCTTCCCAATAGAAACAATATTGTATTTCTTTAAAATGTCTTTGAGATAATTCTTATAACATAGATAGGATCTATCTCAACACCATGTTCAAGTTTATCATAAAACTTAAAAAGAAGTCTTCTATTGTTGATTTGTTTTACATGTCTGATCCAATGAAGATATAATTTTATAATAATGAACTCAATAGTATTACATCCAGCAAGCTGAAGAATATATAGATTGATTTTATGATCTTACTATTTTTAAAAATTTTACAAAGCATTTTTAAATGAAACTTTTCTAGTGCTTTTATATTGCACTAATAGGCCTTTTAAGTTTCATTTCCATGAAAAAATTGAGTAAAATAACAGTTCTATATAGAGCTAACTTAATTGCAGTAGTTATTTCCTGTGATAAGCAGCACCAGGACCTTGGAGTCTGTGTTATACCTCAAGGTCTAAGTTCATGAGGCCTCATGTTGGGTACTATAATCAGAGGGGAAAAACCTATGTAATGGTCAGATTTGTACATTCAGTAACAAAACCTAGAGTCCAGGTAAAGTGCACTGAGCCTGATTGAAATGGGATAGCAAGATTTCAGGTCCAAAACAAGCTTCAACCTATTTACTAGTGCTCTGTGGTTTACCATCCTATGAATGACATTTCTGAGGTTACCCATGGGTCTTAATTTAATTGACGAGTTTGGTCCGAACAGGGAGAGACATGAGACCCATAGACTAACCACACATGCAAGATATAAACGGCTTAACTAAACTAATAATATTAAACTTGCAGTAATATTAATAATTAATTCTAATGTATATCAGAGATAACTAATGAATAATTTAATTGGAATACAAATAAAATGATAATGAAGATGCGGTAAATTTTAATAAGTTTTACTAATAATAAATATAATAATAAAATTGAAATATAAAATAAAATAGAATACACTCACAATTGGAAAGCAAAATATATAAATCTGAAGCATGCAGGTATTATACAGTGGAATGAGATTGATTAAAGTGTTACAGTGTATAATCTCACTACTAGATGTTTAATAACTTCATGCAAGGTGAATAAATTATGCCTGTGGAAGATTGATTAATATGCAAATAATATTTCTAAGCCCTGGTTTGCCAACTGATATGTAACATGCTAGCCAAAGACACATATATAACAAATACAGCGCAAGTAATGCAGTTGGTGGGGTGGAATTAAATAAGAATTCGAGCATAATATGAAGCTTGATAATGATGAAAATTAGATTTCATCAATCTGAGATTCTCATGATTTCAGACAAATTCTGAATATATATTCTACAAAGGAAGAACAGGCTAAACTAGCATTACATATAATTTGCTATAGACACATACTAAAT
Organism: Epiperipatus broadwayi; assembly: GCA_028023455.1. Lineage (NCBI taxonomy): Eukaryota > Metazoa > Onychophora > Udeonychophora > Euonychophora > Peripatidae > Epiperipatus > Epiperipatus broadwayi. Next base: position 2,497,966 of record JAQFVV010000032.1, on the reverse strand, counting down.
ATTATTAAAGACAATGATGCAGGATTCCACATATATGATGTGCGGTATCTTGAGACCAAATGATTTGCTAATGAATTAATCAATAAGAACGAACCTACGACCAGCTTGCTTCTCATGTTCGAGGAATATTGAAATGCCATTGTTCTTTTGCACTCTTTCCCCATATGTGGCGCTGCATTTGGCATATCATTGTTAATGATAAAATATGCTTCTTTTATCTTCTTTTGCAGTTGTTAGTTTCAGTGCACCCAATTTCGGGGTTGGAGGGTTGCAAAAATTTAATTCAGATACATGAGTTTAAAGAAATATTATTCGCAATTCCTTCATTATCTTTAATTTAATATTTTACATTTTCTATACAGCGCAATTATAAAGTCGTAATGATGGCCAAGTTGTGCTATTTACATATTGAAAAATAACACTAAATGTATCATAATAGTGGTGTCGCTTTGCAATTTCAACATGTAAGTTATTTCAGAATCAAAATATATGCTGCAGTCGCGAGAATAAGGTTGGCACCACTGTGATTATATAATGCATTTCCAGTCAAGTTATTTGTTTCGGATTCATTTCAACAATTATCCACATCGCAAGAACAATACAATATTGTATTTTACTGTTTTATTCGACTAAGGTTAGTATTTATCTGAATAAATATTATGAAAGATGTTATTTTTTTATATATAAATATGCTTGTATACTTTTTTTTTTCACTTTTTTATTCAAAATTTATCATTATAAAAATTTATTTTTTATTTGAAACTTATTGTCATTTATTTATTAACAAGTAAAAACATATTACTACTTTTTAAACTTAACAGGTAATTTATAATTGATTTATTGATAGTTTTTAAATATTAAAAAATAAAACATACGGGATATTACAAAATAAAACATATGGGAGTAAATATGCTTCATATAATTAAACAAAAAATACTGCATCATTACCTTTGGAACTCAAGTTCAACCATTTATCCATGGGTAAAAAGTATTTTTATCCTAAAATATAAATAAAACAAAGAATGTCAATGAGTAAACACACAATAAATATATATGTTAATGTGCTCCTTCAATTTATTATTAATAATTACATTTGTAATGTAATCTTAATTTAGATGTACCTGAGCACTGTATCATCAAACAGTATATATTATATTCTAGTCAAAGCATATCAACAACATGATGCACAATGTATGCGAAGGGTTCAAACAAAACAGCTGCATTCTAAGTAGAAAAGTCAAAATTTAATCAAATCATAGATAGCTGAAAAAGCACAACACAACTTCACATGATTTTTTTTAGCTTACTACAATAACAAGATTGTTTCCCCCATCTTGATTCTAGCATTATCTATTGTAAATTACAAATAGTAATGTAATTTGATTAAAATATACTTTATGAATTAGTATATACAAGCGCTTTAAAACGCTGGTTGATGAAGCTGTTAATAGCAAACAATCAAAATTGAATTAATTCAGGCTAAGCGCTTTTGAGGTATTATCCCTCGTAATCATAGCCAAAATAGTAACAGTTGTTGAGATATTATTAGATGGTAATTTATACAAATGTATATATAAAGTGCTTAGTCTAAATTCACATATACCTGAAATGCTAAAGAAAACTAAACTATTTTATTATATATATAAACAACCCAAAATTATAAAATTTCTCAAGCCCTCAGAATTATAATTAGAAATGTGGATTGCATATTTTAATAAAATTTTGTTATTCTTGCAATGTAATATTTATGTGAAAATCATTTCCAATTTTTTGTTATCCACAGTTTAAAATCATTTTGTTCTTTTTATCTGAACTGAATATTCAGTCAATGCTGTGCTGATTATTTAACATCATTTTCAGTACATATATAAGATTCAATAAAAAGATAGTTAATATAAGCTATTGATCATATAACTCTATCAGTGTTTTAAAATTGAAAATTTGCTTTGAGTTTTTGATGTCAATTTAACATATCTTTTTATGTAAGTAAATAATAAAACAGCCTTTAAGTATTCTATTGCATAGCAAAGTCATCTCTAGTAGTCCCTATTGAGTCAATAATGGAGATTGCTTTGCTGACCAGGCTTGCTAATTGCTAGATGCTGAAGGTTTTAATATTATTCTCTACTTTTTTATATATACTTCTATAAGGCTAAAACCTTAGTACATGTGCCTTGAGTCCTTAATTTTAGCAATAGAGACCTCTACAAATCATAACGCAAGATTTGACTTTATAAAGATAAGAGGGACCTCTCTTATCTCTAAACTATTTTTCTTTATTATATAGGTAAGTCTAAAGCATTTTGATTTGGGAGCATGAAGCTAATAAATTCTTCACTAAAAGATTTCGCGAATGTTAATGTTTAATAGAAATAGTGGACTTAATCAGTGAAGAATTTATTAACTTCATGCTCCCAAATCAAAATGCTTTAGATTTGCCTATATAATAAAGAAAAATAGGTTAGAGATAAGAGGGTCCTTCTTATCTTTATAAAGTCGAATCTTGTGTTATGATTTGTAGAGGTCTCTCTTGCTAAAATTAAGCACTCAAGGTGCATATACTAAGGTTTTAGCCTTATAGAAGTATTACGTGCTGACATCGCGCTTAATAAGAATTAATATTTACAATTCTTTATATATAATAAGGTTTTTTTTGCATATTAGATAGGCTTAAAATATATAAATGTTTCTAAGGTCATTGCAATAATTAAAAATATTTACTTTTGGCTTTTGATCAAAATATTTAATTTGTTTAAAAAAATTATAAAAATAATTTATTTGGTTAGAAACTATTAAATACTATTAATTATACTTCATACTTTGACTCTGATTTCTTATTCAGATCAACAATATCCAATTAATATTATATTATTGTGATGTGATGTATTATGGCTTCTCCTTAAACGAAGTCAAGAATATCTTGGCAATTATGCCCAGATAAACCTGTTAGCCACTTTATTTTACATATTTATTGTACATATTTAAGCGCCATCTAGTAGCTTATTTAATTAAAATATAAGATGTATAAAAATCAAATTCTGATTTTATAAAATATAATAATATATGTTTTACAGGATTGATTTCAAGGGAATACTCTTCATTAGATATGCCAAGTTCCAACATTATTAACCATATATCAGAATAGGCTGTTAAACTGATTTTACTTGCTTTAATTTAAAGTTTGATGAAATAATTCCAATTATTAAATGTGATTTTTAGTTAATAAGCATTTATATTATAAATATGCTCGATAGGTGCTTTTAGTTGTCAAGCACACACATATATAATATATATTGGATAGGTAGAAATTATAATTTTAATTTTTTTTACAAATGTTAGCATTAATATATGTATTTCAATAAAGAAAATATTAGTTCAAAAAACTAACAATTATTGATGTATTACTATTTTTACGCTTAATAAACATGTACACAAATATATTTTAATCACGTATAATCTTAATTCCATTTTTATTTAAATCTAATTGAGTTAAATATTTATATTTCAGAATCAATTACATAATTCTGAATTGTAAAGCTACACTTATATATAACATCTTGTAATTAAATAATGTATGATTATATAGACATTAAATGAATAATAATTGTTAAGTATAGCTCTGTAATGTATTAATTACAAAATTGATTATTTTGTATGTACATTCATTTCAATTAATGAGGTTTATATAAAATGAAATTACCTAACTGGAATATATTTGTATGTGTGCTTATAATGTTTGTTAGTTTCATAAAGTAAATATCTTTGTTGGTTATACTTTTGCTGGTATTAGTATATAATCATATTTGTGTTTAACTATAAAATAAAAAAAAATTGCAATTAATAATTGTGATCAATTTATTTTTCACACTTTAAAATAAAGCAAATTCTGATGAACATGAAAAAGATGTATGCCTTTTCTGATTTGTGCTGTTGCTGTAGTTTGGCACAGATGATGATGAAGTATCCCTGAAACTTGCCCAATAAATCTTTTCACAGTTTGCTATCTTGAATTTGTTTATTATATATATAGCATTTTCTACATCAGTTAAATAACGAATTCCTAGAAGACATTCGGATGCATTCATTTATAATAATATAAGTATAGCTTCATAATGTATTAATTATCTAATTAAAAAAGTGTTATATTTATCTGAAGGTATAATGTTATTTTTCTTTTACATCTGTAACATCAGATTGTTTATAGCCAAAATACCACTAATAAATTGATATAGTTATTACTTTTTATGTTTCATTCTCAGTCATATCTGGCTGTTTAGGTTTTATGTGTTCATAATATGCTAATCTTTCAGCTATTTTTCTGTAGTGTTATATTAATAAATTATTTTTTAATATCTGTAAATATATATATATATAAGTTGCAAATTGGATATCATAAATAATAGTTGAAAAAAGTAAATAAATACAAATCTGTTTGGCCATTTGAAATAAATTGGTAATAAATGTCAGTTGACATGCAGAGCAAATGGTGTTATCATTGCTTAATTAGCTAAAAAAATAATATAGTTATTTAATTATAAATGAAGAAGTATTATAAAATAGATATATTTATAAGATATAACTGTTATATTGTCAGTTTTAGCTCTAAAGAAGAATATTGGGCAGTCAAAATGTCAGAAATAGAAATAATAAAATATTGAGGGGAAATTTCTAAAAAGAAATTAATTTTCTAATATATTTTAAATAATTTTTAAAAGAATACATTAAAAAACTTCATATTTTTTTTAAGATTAGATTTTTAATCATTTGTTATCTCCATCTTGTAATGTATAAAAGATTTCTATTACTGTAATTTATTCATTTTTATAGTTTAGTTATATCAATTAAATGTTCTCAAATTATTAAATTAGACTGCTTTTTTTTTTTTTTAAAGCTTGTAGGTTCTTGTCCACAATATCCTCATGGATCTATTGACCCTATTCAGGAAATTGCAAAGGTAAATTTTAGTTTATTTTTTAGATATTTATATATTTTGTACATGAAAATAATTTTACAGTAGCTTATATTATTGTTATATATACATTAAAGCAAAAATTTTCATAGGTACAACATATTATTTCAGATTTGTCCGTGTATATATTTCTTGTTCAATATGTCTCATCAGCCATTTTCCAAATTGTAGAAGTCATTCAGGAATATTGTAGAGACAATTGAAAATCAGAAAATTTTATTTTAATATAAAAATGTCTTAAATAGTTGGTTTTAAGTTTGTGAAGCAAGTGATGGAGATGTTTTGTCCAGAAAGCTAGTTCAGCAGCTTTTTTGATCCATATATTTTATGTAAATTATTCAAAGAGATAGTACTTTTTATCCAATGAAATTATAGAAAGGTTCAGAAACAGGAGGATGACATACTGAAGATTTGTGCAGTGTGATAAATGTGAAAATGTTTTTAAATATCTTTTAGCATATGTGGCTTTTCTAAAAATGAAAATGTCAAATAATTATTAAGTTTTATAAAAAAGTACTTCAAAAAAGGAAATCAATCCTCCATCATTTTCTACTTTCATTGTAAATTTGATCTGAAGGTGAAAATTATTTATACGTATGAAAAACTATTTCTCCTTATAAAAAATTTCTAAATCGTCCTAATAATTAAAGCATTAAGCAATACTGTAGTACGGATTATAGGCAAAATATGAAATGTCAGTTTTATTTTAATATTTTACATAATTTCCCTAGATATTGGATAGAATACCTATGCATTATATAGATTGACAAATAGTATTTCAGCAAAGTATAAAAAGAGCTTTTATTGAAAAGATACGTGTGAAAATGTAAGAACTACAAAATGTAACTTACAGGATTTTTTTACAAAAAGACCAATGCTGAACACTGCAAGATTAGACTGGAATGACATTTTGAATTGCACTTAACTGCCTTTTTTGCACAAAAAGTTTTGTCAGTGCATCTAGTGAACTTTTGGCCACTATTTGACTGAGCAGAGGTGGCTGGTGAGAGATTTATTTCATGATCAGGAATATCTCCAATTCTTAGCAAGTCCTTGGGACATAAAGTGAATTGTGTGTAGAGTTGGTTTAAAATTCCTTTATCATTTCAAAATCAGTAAAAACCTTCATTTGTCTCACTCTTAATAATCGTCAGCATATTATATGTTGCATGCCGGAGAAAATTTTTTGTCAGAATCCATTTTCATTTTTCTTTTTGGCCTGTATTTTCAGATTCAATTTATTTTGAATTTTACCTTTGACAACATTCTCAATATTAAAACAAAAAATACACAATATCACAACCTTTTTTTTATTCTCATGTCCAAGGCAGTGTGAACATTTCAGTTACAGGTTCTGCACATATGGGCGTCACTGGTTTTCTTCAAACAGATGCAGTAGTTAGTTAGCAAAACCAGATGCCTTTTCAATAGACATGTATTCATCATCATTTTTATCTTTTTTTTTTATGGGCTACAGTCTTTTTAACATGTTGATCTGTTTCTTGTATTGTTTGAACATTTTCCATCATTTTTTTTTCAGTTGCATCTCAGTCTGTATGTCTTTTAAAACTTCTTGTGGTAAGGAAAATGTGAGATCCTCTTTAGCTTTGCAGCTAAAGAGAACTTCATATGATGTTCTGTTAATTCAAAAATGAAATGCTCTGTTCTTCATGAGTTGCACGAAATATAGTGCCTTATTCCATCAGTCAGTTTTTTCATCTTGCATCTACATGCACCGCTTTATTTTCAATGTCCTGATTAACTCAACACCTACTTGGCTTTGTGAGTGGCAAGATGTGTCATGGATGCTCTTCAAAGTCATCCAGTACTCCTTTCAGTTTTTCATCACATTATTAGCAAATTCTCTGCCATTGTCATATTATAGAATCGATGGAGGACCAAGCAATATAAATATATTCATGAAGTTATATGCTGATTCTTCTATTGCCTTTGATGTCAGAAGCTTGAGAACCACAAACTTAGGGAGATGATCTTGGTATACCATTATAAACTTGTATTCCCTATCAGGATGTGACTGAAAGCCTGAAGTCAACCTATTAGTAAGAAGTGAATTTGGAAAAAAAATCATAGGCATCACTACAACACCCTTTTCAATATCTTTATTTTTTCTAGCATAGCTTACAAGGTATAATTCAATACGAATAATGTTCTTGTACATGTGTTGAGATTTTCACTTATATAAAACTGCATTTCACTGATGCCTTCTTTAACAGAAAAAATCAACTTTTGTTTTCTATGATCATCACACCATAGCCATTCAGCAGTTAAAAGTCACATGATTCCTTCTTAATAATCATCTTAGCATTTTTCACTTTCTTCATTCACTAACTTTTGGTAGTCGTTTTGGTTTTTAAAAAATGCAATTACTAGCAGCAGTGATTCAAACTTTATACAGTTTTTCATAGAACTATCGTTGCCTAACAACATGCTATGATTTTTGCCTGGACAATGTAGCTTGCTCAGTCATTTTTTACGCTGCAGTTCCAAATTGAAGTTCCATTTTTTTTAACTGCCAAACAAAACCAGCAGTTCAAATGGTGGAAGTGTTATGGCTCTCTCTTTGAGGTGAGTGAAAAGTCACATAACTTGCGACATTAAATGTCACTGCCAGGAGTATTTTATACTTTGCCGATTTGCCTTTTGGCATTCTGTAGAATGTAGGAAATGGGTGAGAGTCTTAAGCAATTTATACTTTGGCATCCAATTTTCAGCATTGTATAGAATGTCTAATGCTTGCTTTTCATCCTTATCCTGTAACATATATAAAGTATCTGTCACACTGTTAGTAGATAGCCAAATTGTGTCACAAGTGAATAAGCTGTATGAGTGATTGACTAATATCAGCCAAAAAAAATCATTATTTGAGGGTTATTCTGGCATAAAATAAAATATATATGTCAGTCATTAGTTAACTTCGTATACAACACATAATTCTCTCATTTTGAGAATGAGAAATTATATCTCAGACTGAATTAAATGTTAAAATTTATATAAAGAAAATTCTAATTATTTTCTCTGATCTTCACTATTTAATATAGTTGACAGTTGTTGTTTTTTTTTTTTTTTGCAACACTACTAATTAAAGTTTTCTAATAAGTTTTAATTTCAAAAACCATAGCTATTTATTAATAGATATTGACAAATATATTGGTCACCAATTAGCACTGCTTTTAAAACAAATATAATGCATTATGTGGATATGAAACTTGAGAAAGTTTTAATGCTAATTCAAGCAACTTTCACAGATACAATTGTGCTTTTCATATAAGAGATCATACATTTTTATATCATTTATATAACTATGAACAAGATATAAAACACTTCTATTTTAATTAACAAATGAGTTGATTAAATCAAAAATCTCACGGAATAAATGTTGCGTAATTGCCTTGTATTTGTTTTGTTTTGCTTTTTTGCCAATGGTTTTGCTCAATCTCCTTGTAGTTGTTTTTTTTGTGTGTGTGTGTCAGTGAAGTTGATTTTTGATCCATGGTATAAGGAAATTATTTCTTAAATTTTACTTATTCGGAAAATCCATTTTAGTTGACTAAACAGATTTTTTTTTTACTTTGCTGATCTTTAGTACTCATTAGAGGACATTATAAGAAAACAACATTTTTGAACATGATTGAGATGCTTGTTAATAAATCTACTCGCATATTTGGTATTCTTAGTAAAACCTTAATTCTTTGATCCTTTTAAAAAGTTTTTTATTGTTTTTGGTGTTTTTTTTTTTTTTGAATGAATTTTAATTTATTTTTATTATCTAACTGTTTAAATAATTTGTGTTAATTGATCAAAGCAACTTTTGTTTTATTGTTTTTGTTAAATAGATGTTTTATTGCATTGATATTTAATTTAGATTATTCATCTATAAATGTTTATGTTTCCTGAAAGATATAAAATTAAGAAAAAAATGTATAAATTTTTTTTTTAATCTTTATATATTTTTTTGTTGTTTTAGCTGGGGCTGAAATACAACATTCCTGTTCATGTTGATTGTTGCTTAGGTGGATTTTTGGTTCCTTTTATGAAAAAGGCTGGTTTTGAAATACCTCCATTTGATTTCACTGTTGATGGAGTAACTAGTATATCTGCAGATACTCATAAGGTAAATTATGTAATGTTAAGTGTGAGTGGGTGTATATGATAACTAAAATAAAATATACATTTTTATGCAACTAAAATATTAGAAGAAATATGCAAGTATAAATTATTAGAAAATAATTTTACCTCATATTCATTTGTTTTAAATATAGACAAGTGCTATGTATTATTTTGTAGCAAATAGCTAAGGTCATTTTAACATATTAACGTAAAGACAAAAGAATTTATATAATTAAATAAAGACAAATTTAAATAAAACTTTAAAGCAAAAGATTTTACAATGAACATAAAAATTTTAAAAAAATAGGAAAAATCTCATTTATTTTTGTAATCACTAAAACATAGGATACATAAAATAAAAAAGATTTGACTATAAAATTTAATTAGTTTTTAAATAGATATTTGTAATATTTCATTCTCCAAAAAAATTGAATGATTTATCCATACTTTAAATTTGTTTTATGAAAGAGATATATTCACTAAAATGAACTATTACTCCAGATTTGGCATGATAACTTTTACTCATTTAATTTTTCTTTTCTTAATATCAGAAATGGTCGCATCTGTAATTTTCTTTTTTATATTCTTACTCAGATAAACAAGTAACATTTTTTTTTCATAATTTTTTGTTTTCATGTAAAAAAAAAAAGACCCCTCCCCCCAATCCCAAATTTGCTGATAATAAAAAAGGATTTTTTTTTTTTTTTTAATTGATCCATTCAGGTTTGGATAACTTTTTTTTTTTAAATCACATGAACTTAAATCTATCAGTATTGTACAGGGGATCATTGTGAAATAATTTTAATGATTATACCAACTGACCATTATAACTTTTTTTAGGTATCAAGAAAACAATTGTTGAGGCAATGGTGATCTATAAGAAATTATCGCTATAAATATTAAGGTATTTTCATGCATAGTTACCATGGCAATTAAGAAAAATAAACTTTTAGTTTATTCAAATGATTGTAATGTAATAATTCCAGATAAAAACTAGACAATACTGAGTAATCTGCTCTAACGGTAAAAAACAATTTTAATTATTACAAACAAAAAAAAAAGTAAATATATCATAATTACCATATTTTACATTTTTAGAGTTTTTATTATTCATTTTTTACTTTGATATATAAGCCAATGTTAATCCAATATAATGAAAATGAAATTATAATAAACACTTGTAAATAATTTGATTGGTAAGAGTTTAATATGATGTGTACAATATTCATTTTAGTTTAATAATTTTTACGATCATGTATATTTATTTTTTTATTTTAAAAAAGGTAATTCCAATTATTATAATATACAGTAAAAAAAAAATGTAATAATAAATATACTCATATTAGAACATGATACTTTAAAATAACAAATAAATTAGGTGATCAATTGAAAATATAATAATTAACACACATGCATAAAGTACATATCTATACTCCAAACTAATTATGCTGTTTATTTTTAAAAAATTAAATATGTTTAATTTGTTTTTGAAATGAAATAAAGTAAATGTTAATATATTTAAAATTAAATTTAAAAAGTATTTCTGAATTCAAAATTGTTGATAAGAAAATTTACTATCTAATCAATATAATTATTTTCAAGGATGAAGTAAAATAGCCACATATTGCTCATAAAATAACTTTGTTGTATTTAAATTTACAGAGTATTTTTGTGGAATATGATTCTGTTAATTCAATTGAAATGCCAATTCCTTGATTTTTATTTTGTAGAATGCTATAATAGTTTTTTGTTTTTTTTTTCATATAAATAAAATAATGTTTTCCATTTATAATCTTGAGAAAATATAGTATCCAAATAAAATATTGAAAGAGAAAAACATTAAGAAAAAATATTGAAAATAAAACATGTGAAATTAATCATCATTTAATTATTAATATAATATCATAATAGTCATTCCAAATAGAAATAATAAACTTATTTAATCCATAGTTTTTTAAACTGTAATCCACAAAAATCTAGAGCCTCACCATTAATTATATAAGATTTTGTGAGGCAGTTTTAGAATATTTTTTGATTTTTAGTTTTTAAAAAACATATGTGAGCTCTAAATGAATTTTTTTGGTACAAGAGTTTTTTTTTTTTTTTAACTAAAGAATTTGGGAACTCCTTATCTAACTAATTATTTAATCTACTTCAAGCAAAAAATGGCCTACAATAAATTATATGAAAAGAATAATTCAAAAATGTAAGCCATATATGATAATATAAACTCATTAATACTAATATAAATAAACATCAGGGACAACGGCTTATGTATTTGGAAAAGAATGAATGCTTCTGTAGAAGAATTATCTAAAAAGTTCAAAAGCTTTAACTAAAATTCAATTTTAAAAATTCACTAAAATATTTATATATTTAACCTCACAAAATCGATGCAACAAGTTGCACATACAATAGTGTAATAAGAACAATAAGTACATTAGTGTATATAAATTATTTTGCCAAACGTAAAAAAAAAAATTCTCTAAACTATTTTGCTAAACATAAAAAAAGAAGAATGAACTATTCAAATTCATTATTTTTTATATGGAATTTCTGTTGACTTCCAAGTTTTTTGCCAATAGTTGAATTGTTTTTATATAAGGTGAATAATGAGTTTGACCATCGCATTATTCGTTGATTATAAGAAATTCAAACAATGACTAAAAGATAATTTAAAGTTAAAACTTAAAAATGTTAAAAGCATTTGGAAGATAAAAATACCTTGGTAATGTATTATCTATACTTAAACTAGTTGTGGTTCTGATTAACAGATAAGAGTTCCATATTTTTCTCTAAACTATTTTGCCAAACATAAAAAAGAAGAATGAACGATTCAAACTCATTATTTTTTGTATGGAATTTCTGTTAACTTTCAATTTTTTTAATCAACAATTGAACTGTTTTTATGCTTAGTAAATAATGAACTTGACCACCACATTACTGGTTGATTATAAGAAGTTCCCACAATGCTAAAATATAATTAATAGTTAAAACTTAAGAATGTTAAAAGCATTTAGAAAATAAAAATATCTTGATAATGTATTCTCTATACTTAAACTAGTTACAGTTTGATTTACAGACAAGAGAGTTCCAGATTTTTCTAAATGTATTGCAACTGAGCAAGGCATGTTGGCAGTTGAGTTTGAAGATTTTGCTGACAATGTAATATAGATGAATTTGTATACATATAAAATAATATATATAATAAATCTTTTATTTGATTAAACTTAGAAAATTTATTTTCCTTGAGGCATACACATTGTATTTTTTTTTCTTTTAATAAAAATAAAAAAGAGAGCAAATTAAATAATAAAAGCAACTACTGATTTGAAATGTTGATAAAAGCTCGGCAGAGTGTGACATTGGTAATTAAATATGGCCACGATAATTACAAGAAAAAGAACTACAATGTGTCTTTGTTTAGGCCTCTTAAATGTATTCTGTCAGCTAACTTTGAAAAATTCAACTATTGATGCCAACACCCTTTATTGTATTTCATGTATTATTCTGGGTATCAAGATATATATATAATACCTTTCTATTTAGTTCATCTAAAATTTATGTGGTATAGGTTTAATATAGGTAGTTATTTGTTCTCTTGTGTAAAAGGAGGATTTGTATTACAGGGTAGAGTCATTCCACTGAAGATTTAATAGGAATGTCTAAACAGAATCCTGGTGCCTAATAAAAAAAATAAATTTAAACTATTAAAGGCAACAATGTAAGTGAAAGTTCATATCTATTTTAAGTAGCATAAATTGTTATTACTTATGCTAAGACTTAGATAGATAATGTTAATTACTGTATATAAGTGCTGATAGGTTTTCACCAAAATGTATAAGTAATTTGTTATAATTATGGCCATACCTAGAAATATACAACACTTACGCTAAAGCTTAAATAGTTACATGTATTAACATAGATTAAGTGTGAGCATGGTAGGTAACAGATATATTCTTATTAGATATACAAACCTAATCATCAAGCCTTTCGCATCTAATAAATATAGAGTAGGCAAAAAATGGTATAATGGCTGCCCAAATGATGAGTCTTGAAAAAACTGTGATCTGAAATAGGAGTAATCAACGGGAAAAATAGAGTGTTATTAATGTATTTGCAATTTGGATTGGAAATTATATATATATATTGCGATAACACATAAGTGATAAGGTTTTTTTTTTCAAACGGCAGGTAAGGAGAACATGATTTATTAATATATTTTAGAAATAGATTATTCAGTCAAAGTAAAATATAAAAGTTCTTTTAAAAGAAAAAGGGGGGGAGGGAGTATTGAAAGTTTTTTTTTTTCTATTGCTTTGTTAAATAAAAATATGGCGGTGTAATATTTAGGCCGCAATCAAAAGTGATGACAGGGTGAAAGAGGGATCAGCATATGTTAATGAGGAAAAGAGAATACTGTATACAATAAAAATTATTACTGTTAAAGAAATTGGTAAAAGAAAAGGTATATATATATTTTGTGACACATTGAATATATATATATTGTAAGATAGTGCATGGAATTGAGAGGAGGCAAAGAAGTCAAAATGACCAATGATAAAGAAAAAGAAAGAAAGGACAGCATCGAGCCAATAATGAGAAAGTTATTTCAGGAGCTCGTATTGAAATGGAAAAAAGAAATTAAAACAGAATTGATGGTGGAAGTTAAAAATCTCATAGGGAAGAAATAAGAGAAATAAAAACAGACTTCAAAGAAATGGAAGGCAGGTTAATGAAGGGAGTAGAGACAGTACTAGGGAAAGAAATAATAAAAGTAGGTAAGACAGAATTAGAGTCGGGAAGGCAAGCAGAAGACAACCTTGTTAAGACAAAAATAGGAGGAGAGGAAGTCAAAGAGAAGGTGATTATAAAGGAAGAAAATATACCCACTGTGGTAAATCAATTCTTGAAAATAAAAATGTTCTATGGATAAGATAGGGAGCCACCAATAGAGTATATAAAAAGCTTAGAAAAATACTTTTATATAAACAAAATGCCGACGACATGAAATTGATAGTGGCGTCTACTAATTTACCGGAATCAGCTCAAGTGTGGTGAGAGTCCTTATTCGAGAGGACAACAAATTTTATACAATATACATGAGCGCTAATCAAAAGCTATTGGAATGAGGACCACCAGGAAACAATAAAGTTCAAAGTCTCACAAGAAAAAGGTAGAAATGGAAGAGCCATATGTGCCTTTCTTGGGAAATCAAGTTGCTCAGCTGTGGACTTTAACAAAATATCCGATGACAGAGAAGCAAATTATTAAGTTGGTATGGAGAAACTTCCCTACTCTGGTGGGACAACTACTATTTGGGAATGAGTGTGAAACAGTAGAATAAGTGGCAGACTTACTGAGTAAATTGGACAACAATAAATGCAATAAAAAATACATATGTAAGAGAGATGAATCTCAGTTAAATACCATTACGTTAGTAGATAACCCAGGATCTTGGAACAAAGGAAAGGGATCCTCAACTAAAAGTAAAAAAATAATAACGTAGTCAAGATCCCCATCTCCGGGGGGAACATGTAGAAATTGTCAAGAGATCTGGATGTCAAGTGAAAAGGCTGGTGCGAGTAGCACATGGAGCAATCTGTACAACCAGCTTCAAGCTTAAATTAGGACGGATTTCATGAGAATGACTTTGGATTTTTCCCTGGATAAAATGAAATTGGTTACACATTAATAAGCTGAATAAGCATAGGTAGAGAGAAATAGCTATTACTGATAGTATGCCAGGAAGTTATATAATGGGTTAGTGGGGTGGCTTGAAGTAACGATTCAAATATATCATGTCTCTATACTGTACACAATTTGGCAGTAGAAACAGATGCCTGTAAGTCTCCAGAAAGCGAGGTCCCAGATGGATGGGGGCGGAGCTTGCTGCTGCATACCTACAATTCTGAGTGACAGACCTTGGTCCACATGTAGGATAGCAAACCGCTGCCAAAGTATGTTTATACTAGTCCAGAAAAATTTGATATCCCATTCCATTAGGAAAGTAGTCTACCATATGTGTATACTGGGGGTCTCCTACCCATCAGAAGGCAGTGGACTATTGCAGTATAGAAGCATAAGAATAGGGTTAAGTAGAATAAACTTGCTAAAACACTTAGTTTATTCTCATGGTTAACCATGAGAGGTATTGCAATTATATAAGACATGTTGGCAGTTGAATTTGAAGATTTTGCTGAGAATATAATATAGGTGAATTTGTATATATATAAAATAATATATATATAATAAATCTTCTATTTGATTAAACTTAGAAAAAAAATTTTCCTTGAGGCATACACATTGTATTTTTTTTTCTTTTAATAAAAAAAAAAAGCGAGAGCAAATTAAATAATAAAAATGACTACTGATTTGAAATGTTGATAAAAGTTCTGCAGAGTGTGACATTGGTAATTAAATATGACTGCGATAGTTACAAAAAAAAGAACTGCAGTGTGTCTTTGTTTAGGCCTCTTAAATGTATTTCTCTCAGTGATCTTTGAAAAATTCAACTATTGATACCAACACCCTTTATTGTATTTCAGGTATTATTCTGGGTATCAAGACATATATATAATACCCTTCTATTAGTTCATCTAAAATTTATGTGGTATAGGTTTAATATAGGTAGTTATTTGTTCCCTTGTGTAAAAGGAGGATTTGTATTACAGTAGAGTCACTCCACTGATGATTTAATAGAGATGTCTAAACAGAATCCTGGCACCTAATTAAAAAAATAAATTTAAACTATTAAAGGCGACAATGTGAGTGAAAGTTCGTATCTATTTTAAATAGATAAATTGTTCTTATGCTAAGACCTAGATAGATAACGTTAATCTCTGTATATAAGTGCTGATAGGTTTTTACCAGAATTTATAAGTAATTCGTTATAATTAGGGCTATATTACCTAGAAATATACAATGCTTACGCTAAACCTTAAATGGTTATATGTATTAACGTAGATTAAGTGCAAGCGTGATAGATAACGAATGTATTCTTAATAGATATATAAACCTAATCATCAAGCTGTTCACATCTAATAAATATAAAGTAGGCAAAAAATGGTATAATATGTAATATGTATATATTATCTATTATGTAAAAATAGTTGCGGCAGTAAAATAAAAACATCATAAAAAAAAGATTATGTAGTATGCTTCCGTTTCTAAAAAAGCCATGCTTCATCACTGATAACACACCTTTCTATGAGCTTTCCACAATGCAAATATTTTATTCTAAACTTCTGAAAATAGCAGACAGTTTTTTGTAATAGTTTAAGTAAGCAATGTTTCTCATATTTTATCATTTTAAAAGAAAGGTAGATTTCTAATATGCTGAAAGACATTTAGATGCTAAACATTGCTTGAATTTTCATAAGATCAAGTATCTATAATATATTAAATCAGAAGTAATCATATTTTGATGCTAGATCTCTAGAAGAAAGTGTTCAATGATCTTTTGTGTGAAGAATAATCAGACAGACTTAAATTAATGAATGATTAATTAGATTATGTAATAGTAAAGTTGATGAAACAATGATAATATTAATAATCCAAAAATTTTTAAATATATTCAAAAATTATGTTAGAACAAAGAAATAAAGCAAAATGATTTGGGATAATGATAAATAACCTTACAAAGAAGACTTATAATCTCGTTATGCTTCAAAAAAATTTTTACTTTCTGAACTGATTTCATGATGAAATTCTTTTAAACTTTCTGAAAGAAAATAAGAATGTTAATTTGTATTGCCAAAGTCTATCTTAATTAAAGAATCAATTTTTTTTTTAATGATTTTATAGCAAACAGGAATATTGAAACCTGCTTATCAACTTTTAACCCATGGAAATATTTCAATAATATGTTTTTCAGAGTTATAATTTCAACATTTTATCTGGTTTTTAGTAAGTTATAACAATTTGGTTTTATTTATAGTAATGAGATTTTTTTTTTTTAATCATAAAAAAAAAAATAATCAAACAAGCTAATTGTAATGTTTATCTTTAAATGTTTTATAATTAATATAAATTAGTGTTTATTAGTATGTGCTACTGTTTGTTGTCTTAATAAACAATGTCTTAATTATTTTGAATTATATCTGAAGTGTTTCCATGTTTTCATTATGTTAATATGCAATTTTGTGTATTGGCTTTCACTAGTATACATGTTTAAAAATTTTATTTTTTTTTTAAATATATTTTAGTATGGTTTTGCACCTAAAGGGTCATCAGTAATCTTATATAGTAGTAAACAGTATAGGCGGTATCAGTTTTTTGCCTGTACTGATTGGCCAGGTGGAATATATGCATCACCTAGTATACCAGGTAAAACAATACCGAAAAGTTTAGTTATTTTATGCTGATAATATTCCTGTTATTTTTAAGAAATTTACCTTTTTTATAAATTTAGGTAGTCGGGCTGGTGGCATTATTGCTGCATGTTGGGCAACTATGATGTATATAGGTGAAGATGGATACATTAATTCCACTCGTCAAATAATTAATGTTGCAAAATATATAGAAGCTGGGTAAATATTCATAGTTCTTAAATTTTTTTTAAAATGAAAATTTGGAAAAATTTGTAATCAGGATTGATAGTAATGAATTGTAAGAATATTAGAACAAATAATTACTTTTTTATTAAATTATAGTTTTATTGGATATTTTGAACAAAATTATTAATAGGTTATATGTGTTTTTATTTGAAGAATTGTATTTAGAATGGAAAAATTATAATTAAAGTTATAATAATTGTTGTTGTGAGATGACATTAGTACACCAAATTCTGTAACTAAATACTTAGTCACCAGTGAAAAATCCTTTAAGAGTAAAATAATATGCAAAAGTTCATTATCTTCTGCAGAAGATAATGAATATTATTCTCATTTTTATCAACAAATCCCTAATAGTTATATATGTATTTGTAAATATTGACAAGAAAAACAATGAAATCTTATGATCAATTTCAGGAGCTCAAATAATTAATACATCAAAACAAGTTGAACACATGACCAACAATAAATTATGTATCTTCCACTTCATTTATATAAGATTATTAAAGTAAAAAGTATATAAATTACTTAAAACTAAGAAAATTTGCTCTGATTTACATAATTATTAGATATAATTAGAGTCATTACATAGGGGTATTATTAAAATTTATTTTAAAGATCTAGTAAATGAATGTTGATTGGACAAACAGTGGACAATGGAAATAAATGTTATTAAAATGATCTCATTCAGTGATAAAAATAAAAAATTAAATGATTAAAATAACATTTGTAAAATAGGTTAATGTTTTTAAATATTTAGAAAACTGGTTCAATAATGAGAACAAAGAGTGAAAGATGAAATCACAAAACCAAATTTTATTTTATTAGAAAAATAAAATTAAGATATTTCATAGGTTATTGAAGATAGAATTAAGAAAGATGTTTTCTAATTGTTTAATCAGGAATATAAATTGTGCTATTTTATATTTTTTTGAAGTTTTATTGTTTAATTTTATGTTTTTATTTTACAAAAGTATGTTATGATATTCTTTTACTGAATCTATTATGTATTAATATAATTCATTATTAAAAATATGTATAAGGAGGAGTTAACTTAAATATTGTAAATTTCGATTTTGTGTTTTCTGTTCTTAAATCAGTAAAACATCTTAATTTTCAGTATTAAAATAATTTTCTTTAAATAAGTTCAAATGTAAATGAAATTGAAATTTATATATATATATATTTGTTGTTTATTTTAGTCTTCGAGAAATTTCAGGATTATATATCCTCGGGAAGCCTCAAGTATGTGTTGTTGCTTTTGGATCTAAACATTTTAATATATATAAATTAAGTGATGCTTTAAAACTACGAGGCTGGAACCTTAACACTCTCCAGTTCCCTTCTAGGTAACTTACATTTTAAATATGGAATAAGTTGAAAAGTGTAGCTTATGATTGGTAGTTTTCCTAATATTAAATAAGGAAATACAGAATTTTGCTTCTCTCTGATAAGCATATAAATTATATGAATAATTATGATTATTATTTTTGAACATAGAATCAATCCTTCTTTAATTGCTAGAAATTATATATATATTAATATTAAACTTAACAGGTCACCAAAATAGTTGGAACTTCAAAATCACATTTAGAACAATAATTTAGTAAACCACTAAACATCACATGATCACTATTTCTTATGCTAGCACATTACTGTTATTAAAACAGGCAAAACTCACCATACAATAGTGCCACTCAGATCCAAAGCTCCTCACTGACAAAGGCCACAAGCCAGAAACTAGTCTGGGGATATTGGATGAGTAAGCACTACATAGGGATTTTATGCACAAGCTTTCTGGCATCCATTGATTACTCTGGTTGGCACTGAGTGGTACTACTGTATGGAGAGTTTTGCCTGTTTAATAATTATGTGGCATAGTGATTAAACATATTCATATGCCATGTCTATATCCTTGGATTTGAGTCCAAGATTTGAACTTTTACATTTTTTGAAGGTAACTAACAAATTTATCTTTTTTTTTTAAGTTAGATATCTTATACTCAACTAGCTATTTTCAACTAGAGGTTAAATATTACAGGTTAATGTGGGTTGGTCAATGTACTGACCAAAACAAAAATATATATATAATATGATGCAGCATATAGTAGGGCTAGTGAGATATACATTTATGGATACTGAGATTTGATTATTTTTACCTTAACTCATTTTATTAATGTAAAATATATTCCAGTAGTCTATGCATTTAAATAAAATTGATATTTTCTAGAATACTGTATTCTTATCAGTAAACAATAAAAGTTTAATTAATGAAAGTGAAGGCTGAATCTAATATGTTATAAATCTCACTATGTGGTGATAAGTTAGAAAAACTTTTTAGATGTTTAATGAAATTAGAATTGTTTGAAATATAATATTTGTTGTGAATTTCTATGGATTCAAAAGTTAAATACTAAAGAACAATGGAATTATTGATGTTTTTGAATTTTGTGCTAACAAAGATTTTCTAGAAAATACAAGGAAAATGAATAGATAAATACTTCTGAAATGAAATCTGAAGTTTTACTTGAATAGTCAGATTGAAATTACCCAACTTTGATCATTATAAGAGCTAGACTAATTCATTTAAATAATATATAATACTCAAGAAGTTTGGTGATAAAAGAATAATAACCAATGATAAAATGGATGGAATTTTCTTCACAATATTGAAAAAATTAAACATACCTATTGTTAACTATTTACAATTTTTGAAATAAAATTAACTTAAAAATTTAACAATAATGAAAACCAAATAGATAATCACGTAATCACTGCAAGTCTGTAAACTTGATAGCCTTTAACAAGAATAATAACTTAATGCAAATAAAATGTAAATATAGTTTATTATAAAACTTCTGTAAAATTTCAATTGACTATTTTTTTAATTATTATAGAATAGAAGCTTCTTTGCATAGTGAGAATTTATATAGAAACATGCAGCATGCCAATAAACATCATATGACCATCTCCTCTTATGCTTGTGTATAACTATTGTTAAAACAGGCAAAACTCACTATATATATATATATTGCCACACACAGCAGGCTCGAGTAATCAATGGATGCCAGAAGACTTTGTGCATAAAATCCCCATCTAATGCCTACTCATCCAATATCCCCAGACTAGTTTCTGGCTTATGGCCTTCGTCAGTGAGGAGCCTTGGATCTGAGAGCACTGCATCTAGATCTTAGGATCTAATGCAACCCTCCAGCAACCTCCTTTTATCTCCATTTAACTACAAAACTATGAGTCTTAAACTGAAAACATCTTAATGTTTTCAATCCAAGCCCATTAGCTTATATAGTCATATGGATCTGTACCCAGTTCACTACTCATACATTTTGGTGTCTTTGGTTCTTTAACAACCATAGTCACCACTATCTTATTAGGCAGGATTGGTTTTAAGCCAATAAACATCACATGACCATCTCCTCTTATGCTTGTGTATAACTGTTGTTAAAACAGGCAAAACTCACTATATATATATATATTGCCACACACAGCAAGCTATAGTAATCAATGGATGCCAGAAGGCTTGTGCATAAAATCCCCATCTAGTAGCTTTATGGCATCCATTGATTACTATAGCTTGCTGTGTGTGGCAATATATATAGTGAGTTTTGCCTGTTTTAACAACAGTTATACACAAGCATAAGAGGAGATGGTTATGTGATGTTTATTGGCTTAAAACCAATCCTGCCTAATAGGATAGTGGTGGCTATGGTTGTTAAAGAACCAAAGCCACCAAAATGTTTGGGTACTGAACTGGGTACAGACCCATATGACTATATAAGCTAATGGGTTTGGAAGGTGTTTTCAGTTTAAGACTCATAGTTTTGTAGTTAAATGGAGATAAAACGTGGTTGCTGGGGGGTTGCATTAGATCTTAAGATCTAGATGCAGTGTTCTCAGATCCAAGGCTCCTCACTGACGAAGGCCATAAGCCAGAAACTGGTCTGGGGATACTGGATGAGTAGGCACTAGATGGGGATTTTATGCACAAGCCTTCTGGCAGCCATTGATTACTCTAGCTTGCTGTGTGTGGCAATATATATAGTGAGTTTTGCCTGTTTTAACATGCAGCATGATCTATTTATTTACTTGTGATAAAATCTAGCAAATTCTTCTATTCTTGCAACTCTTATGTAATCTGTGTATGCTTTAATAATCAGATGGTATTAGTCGTATGTTGTGATAAATCTCTAAAATCTTTAATTGATCACTTATGACATTTTATATGGTTTTGAGTCTAAAAAAAAATCTTTTTGGTCTGGCATTTAGCAATGTACAAACAAATGTTGTGTGTGTGTGTCTTTTCATCATATAAATTTTTCAGTTTGTGTATTTAAATGGTATATTGCCAGCCAGAATTGAATCTAATTTTTTTCTCTCTCATTAGGCCTCAATCTATCTAGACACTTTTTAAAATTTTTTATAGTCAGAGATATCTGGTTAAAGATCTTCTATACTATCTGAATTCTTGGTGAATCTTTGTCAAATATACCCAGTCGTGTCGAGTACAATAAGTTTACATTGTGCAAAAAATAACAAATATCTTAGGATATTATATTTTAGATTTAGATTTTCCAAACAATTTTAATTGAGTAAAAGATCTTTTTCATGATCACAGTCATCAGAGTTTCTAAATCATAAACTTTTTAACAATTATTTAATTTTTTTTAAAGATTACACTGTTAATTTGATAAATAAATATATAAATAATTCTATGTCTACAAAAGGAACACAATCATTTTTTATATAGATGAGGCTCTAATTATGATTGTAATCTCACCATCTTATGCTATATCTCAAATATTAAATAACTTTTCACAAATTTATTATCAAACTTTTTAATTATATTTTTGTATTCTTAAAGCAAACTGACTTAAGGACTTGATCTTATTTTAAATGAATTTCATGCAAAATTGGAGTATTTATCCACTGCAATATTGCATTTCTATTAAAATAATAATCATCACTTTGCATATCCAAACAAAATTATAAGTTATAATGTGATCACGCCTCTATATCTTCAGAATTTCATTGTGTTCTAGGATTCACTCACCTCTATTTCTGTTCTTTTTTAATTCATAAGAACAATATTTTTTTTTAAATAAATGTTTTTTCTCTTTCCCCCAATAAAGCATTTATTATTTATTTCTGCTATACTTATGCCGTCAACTGTAAGTATGAATAATAGATAATAATCAAATGATATAGTGCTACAAAATCCCTAACTCTGTGTCAATTTTTTACTTTTTTTGGACTATTCTAGCTATGTAATATTCATTGATTACTTAAATTTACAGCAGATAGCTCCAGAGTAGGATAATGGTAACTGCTTTTGGTAGCAGATGAATAAATTATGAGAAAATTGTTTTTTTATTAATCTTTCTTGCTGAATGGTAGAAGGATTCTATATAGTTGTCATAAAACTAAGATCTTAAATATATAAAAACTTACCTGATGTCATTTTTATATAACTACTGTGTTTCCCTGAAAATAAGACCGGGTCTTATATTAATTTTTGCGACAAAAGACATCTTAGGGCTTATTTTTAGAGGATGTTTTCTTGTACAAAAATCTAACATTTATTCAAAATCTCGAATCTACTTCCCAAACATGTTTTTTCATCAATACTCTATTTGAATTTTTAGGTAGCGATATGCACTGAGGTATTTACATTTATTCAAGGACAAAAACTTGTACTGGGATCAAAATAATCTGTTTAAATCTACTATTGAACCAAATGTTAATTGAAGCCTTACGAGATAGGAGTGGTAACAAAAATGATTATAGTTAAGAATAATTATCCATACAAAAACAATGAAAAAGTGCAAGCACAAAAATTCAGAAAACATTTCTGTATTTCACACCTATTTTCTAAATTACTCATAATAGCCTGCTTGGTATTTTTTTTTAAAACTTTTCTTTAGGAGAATGATTGATTTAACCTACTAAAAAAACATTTAAGAAAGCTGATTTTTTTTTTATCTTCAATATTTAAAAGCCACCATGATCAAACTCTAAAATTAAGTCAAGCATTCTAAATCTAAGTATTAAATATAAATAAAATATGTACCTAAAATTACATAAATGAAATTATAAATTGTCCAATATATTGGCTTTTATATTGGGTAAAATTTTAAAAATTTGTTAAATCATTCAAAGTCAATAAATTGGTTGTCTTACGTCCAAGATTCAGCTGAGAGGAAATTGTTTCTCTATTCACATAGAATTATGTTTATTGAAAATGCTCAATGGCAAAATACATAAGTACCTTTATAATTTTTATTATCATTTATCCAAAGCAATAATGTCAATAATATTATTTATTTATACATTCATTATTTTATAATTTAATAGATACATCATGTGTTTCAACCAATGAAAAAAAATCCATTAATCTGGCTGACTAGGGTTTATATTTGGGGAAACACTTATGTAAGCATCCTAAAAAATCATGCTAGGGCTTATTTTCTGTTTAGGTCTTATTTTCAGAGAAACATGATATGTAAACAAGTTAGCTTGGATTTAAAACCTTAGAATTTTTTTTAAATTTTAGGATATTATCTTGAATAGTGCAAAAGAATAAAAAGTACCAGCTCAATGCTAAGTGCATTCAATTATTTCTATATTTTAATCCTAATATTTATTAATCTAGGCAAAAGTCACACACCAGTCTGGAAATATGAGTTATAGCAGCACTACATCAGCAGGTGTTCATTGATTATTTAAGATTATAATAGATGGCTGTAAAATAGGGTGAAAGATAATTGTAATTGTATAGTATATGAGAAAATTATGAGAGGCAAAATACGGTATAATCATATTGCCAAACATAGTTTCTAATTATTTGTATTGTAACGGAACAGGCTTTTGAATCATAATATTGGTATGTGTATCGATGCCATGCGATTGGTTGTGCCATATGTAATGGAACGGACTTTTACCTAATATAATAATAGGTTTGCCAGATCTTCACAATGAATAACAGTCTATTTTTGATGTTGCGCCTATATACCTACATACACTTTAATTTCTTTCCTGGGAGAGGAGAGGTCAATAATTAATTAACTATTAAACTATATACTTATACTCACCTCATCCTTACTATCATTCATTTCCGTTATTGGAGAATCTGCATAATCACTTAAAATGTGTTTACTTTATTCAGGCGTATTTCTCTCATATTGTTGTAAGGTGTCAAGAGTTACATCACAATTAACAAGATTATTTTAATACAGGTTAGTTGTCGTGTATGCCTTTTATAATTTAATTCAAATACATATTAATTGTATGATTAAGTTTGGATTTAAATTAGTATAACACTTAATGGTTTATCTATTATAGTGCTTCATTTTTATTAGTGTACTGTTTACTAAAGAATGATAATATATTGGGGCATGGATTTGAATTAGGCCAAAAGATGTGTAAATGATATTGGAGGGGTGTAAAGATCACACCATACATTATTCCCCCTTTAAAAAGATGTTAAAGATGAATGATATCTTTAATTCCTTGCCTTTCTATTATTAATTATTTAAGGATTAAGCTAACATGGGTCTATGATTTTTATTCTTTTATCAAAATATTCATGTTTCTTAATAAGAATTTCAATCATGTCCACAGATTATCCCAAATCTTGATTAAATAGAAAGGTTTTTTGTTTTTGCTATCCAAATATCAGCATGTTCAGTATCTCTATAAAATAGCTATAAATTTAAACAATTCTTTGTTTTCCCTATAACTTAAGTAAAGTCCCTTTTTTTTTTTTTTTTTTGGTAGGTGTTACCAATTTCTTTTTTACTTCCTGAGATGCATAATGATCACTGTTGGTAAAATCTTTTCCCTGCTTCAATTATTATTAGAAAACTGTCTCCTGTTGCATCAATCACTTTTTCCTTTTTCTTTCTTAATTTATTTTAATCGTAATCATTTATTATACGAGGTTTGAATTTATGCTTTATAGATTAGTATTTTATGTTAAGTTGGTTAAGAACTTGTTAGTCTTCCCCATGGTATGGCTTAATGATTCGAACATTATATGTTTCTTTGATATCATTGCCTTTATCTATGCAATATGCGTTTGGACCAGCGCATTTGATGATGGTAAATGGTCATTCATACATATTGCAAAATGTGTGAAAAATAAATTTTTTAGGCTTCCTCCTATGGGGTATCTTAATGAAAACTTTGTCTCCAATTTTAAAATGATAGCTAGCTTTTTTAAAAAAAAAATTTGTCACACATTTCACTCATTTGTAGCATTTTGTTATATGCCTCCATTTGATCCTTTCTCGATCGATGAACATAGGCATGGGTTTATGGAATAAAATTAGTATGTTGTCCCAATTGTAGTCTAATAGAGGCGAACTTGTGGATTCCTTCACATTCCAATTTATATAATTGACTACGTACTATGTGTGTTTACCCAACCTTTATGTGTGTCTCCTAAGTAGGTTCTAAACAAACATCCAGGTTCCCGCCTTACATGTTCAGATGGATTTGATTGTGGATTCCTAATAGAAGTTAGCACGTTTTATCTGTTGTTTTTGTACCCATTTAATCCCATCTTTAGATAGGAAAGGAGTACCATGATCAGTTAAGATTGTCCCTGGTTTTCCTATTTCTTTGAAATGGTGGGATCCAATACTTCAATAGTAAATTTAGTATTAGCTTGAGGTTTAGGGTAAGCAGCCACAAATTTTGTGAGATCATAAGTTACTAATAAGTATTTTTGCTTATTGAATGGTGGTAGTGGACCATAAAAATCCACAGCTAAGATCTCATTTGCTCTTTTGGGAATGATGGAATTAATTGATAGAATTGCTTTCTGGCTTGGCTTTTAAGCATGCATGACAATTTTGAATTTCTTTCATGATATCTTGATACATTTTGGACCAGTAAAACTGAGTTTTCATTAATTGTTCAATTTTATGAGTCCCATAATGCCCATATAAATAATGTACATATTGAATGAATGAGTTTTTTAATCTTTCTGTTATTACTACTCTCCATTCACTTTTATCATTATTTGATTTATATTTTAAGAGCTGATTATCTAATCTATAATTTTCAGATCATTGACTTTATACAGAATTTCCTCTTTGTTTAATGTTTTAATAATTTGGATCAGATCTTGATCTAGGATTTGAAGATGGTTTATATTTAACAAATTGTTCTCTACATTTTCATTAATTGCCAAACCAATATTTAAAATGTAGGCATTATCTACTGTTAGATATTGCTGTTCTGATCGACATGAAATACTTAAAATATCAGTTTCAATGTTTTTGGATCCCTTACAGTATCTGACTGTATAATTGAATTCTTGTAACAGCAAATTTCACTTTACAAGATGACTGTTAGTTAAATAGCTGTGATTCAAGAATTCAAAGCTCTTATGATCAGTAATCCTTATCACCTCTGATCCGAGAAGCATTTGTCGAAATTTCTGGAAAGCCCACACTATTGCTAGTGCTTCTTTCTCGATAGCCATATAATTTATTTCTTGACCCTTTAAAAGATGGCTAATGAAGTAGAGGATTCCAATCTGGCAATCCTCCTGGATTTGGGACAGAGTTACCCCTAATCCATAACCACTACTATCTGTTTTTATGATAAAGGGTTTATTAAAATCAGGAAAAGCTAACATGAGTTGCTCTAAAAATCCTGTTTCAGTTGTAGTAAACATCTCATCTTGATCTTTAGTCCAGTTCTATCTCTCATATTTTCTGATTAACTTTAATAACAGTTCCATGTAATCAGCAAATTTGGGATAGAAACATTTGTAAAAATTACATAATCGTAATATTTTTCGGTGTAGGAAAATTCTGTATCACATTAATCTTTTCTGGTTGAGGTCTTGATCCATTATAACCAATTATGTGACCTAAGAAGGGCTACTTTGTTGCACCAGCAATGTACTCTTCTTGAAATTGATTTTTATACCTTTATCACAGCACTCTTTAAAGAATATTCTTAATTATTGAAGGTGTTCTTCAATAATATGAGATGCAATGATAACATTGTCTACATAGATTGTTGCTATCTGTTTAATTTCAGGAAAAAGGATTTTATCAGACATCTTATCAAACCAGCACCACTATTAATCAATCCAAATGGCATCCTATTAAATTGGTAGGTGAATCCCTCATATCGAAATGCAGTGTATTGGCGATTGTCTGGATGGAGTTCAATTTGCCAATAAGTGGAGGTTAAATCTACAGTAGAAAATACTTTATTACCAAATTTCATGAATAATATGTGTATGGATGGTGGTGTATTCCTATTTGGTATGGTAATTTTGTATAGTTGTCTAGTATCTAAACAAAATCACATCGACCCATTTGTTTTCTTCACCATTACAATAGGATTGCACTATGGTGAAGAGCATTTGGAAATTATACTCCAATTGATTATTTTCTTGATCTGTTTAATTTCATTTCGATATTGATATAGGATTGGATATGATTTGGATTGAAATGATTGCTTTTCATATAATTTAATTTTTTTTGCTGGAATCACTCCTGGTACTTCTGAGAATATAACAGTATATTCATTAATCATCACGTGATCACATTTCCTATACTAGCACATTAATTGTTGATAATCAGAGCAAAACTCTCCATACAGTATTGCCACCTGTGCTAAACAGAAACTAGTCTGGGGATATTGGATGAGTAGGCACTAGATAGGGATTTTATGCACAAGCCTTCTGGCATCCATTGATTACTCTGTTTAGCACAGGTGGCAATACTGTATGGAGAGTTTTGCTCTGTTTATATTCATTAATCATAGATGGCAATTTTTCTATGTCATTATCTTTAATTAAATTTGACTGCAAATTTTTCTTTCAACAGTGCTTCAGGTATGGTAGATATTGTGCAATCAATCTCATTTAGGTCATAATTTGGTAGTAATCTCATTTTTACAACCTCATCACTTATTCTAACTAATTTATTTTCGAAATTGGCCATACACTTGTTCATATGTAAGAAGTCTGTCCCTAAGATCACTTCATGAATGAGACCCATTTAGTATTAAAAAGACATGATAGATACATATGTGTTTGATGGTCAGTTTGACCCAGATTTGTTTTTGAGTTAATTTTACTTTTTTGTTGTTAGCCATGGTAACTTGTACTGACTTGAGGGATAGTGTTTTAATATTTGGATTTTTATTCCTAACTTTTCTGTAAAATCCATCAGAAATAACAGAGATTTGGCTACCAGTATCTAACAAGGCTTTAACTCTTAAATCCTCAAACATTATTTCTATCATAGGGCAACTTTGCAAAGCATGATTAAGCACTTCATCTTCCCATGAACAGATTAAGTTGGTCATTTCTTTTATTGCTGGTTTGATTTTGTTTCTCATTTTTTACTTGTTTTTGGTCCTTAGTGTCATATTGAATTTTTAAAAAACTGACTTGAGACACAATTTTCACAATAACTTCAGATTTAATAATGTTAAAGCAAATTCCTTTACATTGACAGAAACTAGAAAAACTAAGGAAAACAATAAAGTAAGACAAATAGCGATTTCCCTTTAAAAAATAAGTAAATAAAGAAATTTCAACATCCGAAATAATCATTACTTTATTGTTTGTTCATAATTTCTAATTTATCATTAATTAAGTTTAAATTACATCTTCATTGATAATTTCTTTGTATTTTTCACAAAATTATCTTTCAAACCATATATAATACTTCTTACCTGAGATAATCTATAACTTCAGAATCTCCAAAACTAGTCGCATAAGAATTCTTCGTTTTTATCTTGTAAATTTCTTTGTATTTTTCACAAAATTATCTTTCAAACCATATATAATACTTCTTACCTGAGATAATCTATAACTTCAGAATCTCCAAAACTAGTCGCATAAGAATTCTTCATTTTTATCTTGTACCCCAAAAGTTAACAAATCTCAAGGCATCTATAAGAAAAAGATTCATCCTAATAAAAGATACAAAACAAATCATTTCCAGAAGTGGATATATATTTGTCATCATAGCAATTGGCTTATTGTCTATCTAAAACTAGAAATTGTAGACTACTGTCTGTATCAATGATAAAATGAGTTTCATCTCTTCATTTTATATTTTTTGTGTACACCATTGATGTTATATTGCTATATTTATTGTTCCACAGAAATATAATCTATTTGCTTATAGCTCATTTGCTAGCTATAGACTTGAAAATAATGTGATGCAAGATGTGGCAAAACTACTGACTCCACAGCATGAGTACCAAGGCATAGCCAAGAATCAGAATTTGATTCTTTACCTACATACAATTCCATGTGGTACATATATAACCATTGTGGCTATTTCCACATACACACACCATTTGAAATCTCTCTTTATTGGATTTAAATGTTTATATTTTCACATAGTACTATGCCTAGCAAATTTTGTGATTGCTTTATCAACTGCAACTTTTCTGTATATCTGATAATCAGTCTTAAAATTTACATTGTATTATTCTATAATTTTTATATTTATAAAAATTACTTGTTATACAAACACAGACTTGCATATGCAAAAACATTAATACAAATATAAATATACTAATAAATTATTAAATTTTTTGAGAATCATTATATTTGTAAAATAAGGTTACCTCAAACTTGAATCAGAACCCAAAATTACATTGTTCATAAACCACTTTTATTATATTTCAATACAAATTTGTATACTGTATAATAAAGACCGTAAATGATTTAATATTATATAATTTATATAATACACAGAAACACCAATAAAAAAGCAAACACAAATTATACCATTTATCAAATAATTAAAAAAAATTTAAAATACTATTCAAATAATTAAAAAATAAAAATTGAATACTTACGACCCTGTATTCTGATTACGTTTCAAAAGCCTTGAAATGCGAATTATCGGCGCATTTTTAATCCATTTTAGTAATGTGTCTGGCCGGTCAAAAAATTCTGCCTTTGTCTTCTCCATGCAAACTAGTAAACTGAGCAGAAAAGAAAAAAAAATAAATGAACCTATTAATAAAAATATTACTAAAAAATTCAAATTTTATCAGATTTCAACTTGAGATAAACCATTTTAAAGAGCTTTTCAAGCAGCAATGAATGCTGGGATTTCTGTTGATATCATGCTTGTAGTTTTCACGCAATTTTAAAAAGAGAACAAAATTTCAACAAATCAGCTGCTGCTAGTGGCATTCACCTACAACTACTAAATCTGTTAATGTAGGTCCTTGAGGAGAGGAACCATTTTCCATATCTCTTATTTGTTTGTTTTAGTTGATGCTTTGGGTATATCTTTATTATACTCACCATTCACTTGATATTGTTTGCTAGTGGATACTATATTACTGAGGTTTGATGCATGATGTTGTAGCAGTATACAATATGCCGTTTCATTAATTTAAAATTAAAATAAAAACTTAAGTTCGTAAAAAAAAAAAAAATTATTAAAAACTAAAATTAAAAGTTGTTTAACATATATATATTCCCGTAGATGGAAAACTTTAAAAGTATTTTTTCTTTTTAAAATAAAAAAAAGTATTTGAACGTACTTTTTTATAAATAAAAAAAAAAAAGTAAAGATAATATATTTTTTTAAAGTAACATAAATAAAAATGGAAACAGGTATTAATTAATTCCCGTAATCTCAAAATGGAAATGATTGTTTTTTTTAATTAAACGAAAAGCAAACTAGCCCTTGGGACTTGTATATATTTTTAAAAAAGTCAGATAGGAGACAGATAAAGAAACTAAAGATTGACCAATGGAAGCACCAAGCCACAGCACGGACCAAAAAAGAGACTCTAGGATTAGTGATATCTTGCTCGTTGGATCCGAAAATTTGCTGATAAGAGGCTAATAAAAATATAAAAGGCAAAATAATTGTTGTTGCGGGACTAACTATTAATCTACAAGCAGGCTATTTATCTATAAACTGTAGCTGTATTGCAAGCTCCAGTGGTGTAGGAGCCTGCAGTAGATTTAATTTCCGGACAACCACCTGATGCCTCCAGAAGACGGTTCTTGACCAATTGAATGGCAAGTAGCGGCCCATTTCAAAGGACAAACAGTCAACAAGAGTGATCACGAAAATGGGCAAACAGATTCCAGGAAATCTACCATTGAAAGTATGAACTTTTGTCATTATAGACTGTTTCAATATTCTTGTATAAGCAAAATAAATTAAACTTAACTTTAAAGGAACTTATCTGACTTAAAGAAAATTTCTAAATTAATTTTATGTATAAATTGGTTAAGTTAATAATCATTTCCATTTTTCTTTCTTTAATAATTTTGTATTAATTAAATCATTTATTTAAATTTAGGTTGGGTGTGAATGGCTATATAGATTCATTATATTAGTTTAAGGGAGGGTT
The DNA here is from genome assembly GCA_028023455.1 of Epiperipatus broadwayi. Lineage (NCBI taxonomy): Eukaryota > Metazoa > Onychophora > Udeonychophora > Euonychophora > Peripatidae > Epiperipatus > Epiperipatus broadwayi. The sequence goes on along the minus strand of JAQFVV010000032.1, from coordinate 2,465,926 downwards.
AATCTTGGGTTAGTTGTTTCGCAGTTAAATTGGGTTAATGGATTGGATATATTGGTGTAATTAGTAAATGTAGTATGAAGATCCGGTACATGCAGGATCATCTTGATGCCGCACTTGGGAAAAGTAATCCCACTCTTATCGACCATCGGAAGCAGATGTATTCCCTGCTCCTTGGATCACCCCTTTAGCCTATGGAATGAGATGGTAAGTCGGCAAAAAGGACCGCAATCCCTTTCTATGGAGTTTTCTGTTTATTTATTTTATTGTTCTTCTCGCCAGACGATGTATCATTCCTGTACTGGACGAGAGACAATTTCTGCTATATAACCATGCTGTACAGATGTGTATTCCTGACAGTATGGTGCTGTGCTGTCATATTCATGCTGCTTTGAATACATTGATATATCAGATAGATTGGCATAGGTTTGACTGAACTTTTGGCCTAGGGTTAAATAGGGGCTATAGGATTTTTTTTTTTTCAAACGAATCCATATAGTGTATCTATACTCAACATTATAAAACAAACTCTTATTAAAATCCATCTGTGCGGATTGTTTAAAATAATAATTTAAATTTAAAAATTAATATTAAAATGTAAGCAAGATAAATTTTATTCCTCAATTTTAAATATTTATATGTCGATAAATCTTTTTGTGTGTGTTATTTCTGGCAGTAGCTTATTATTTATTTTATTGAAATGTCTATATTAAAATATATTTTAAGAAGTTATATTAAGTCTCTGCGTCTCCATGAGCTAATGGCATGGGGTGACAGTCGAAATAAAATATATGTAAAAATTGGATCTTGACAATATGTATCTGCCTACTATATAAATTTTTCAGGCTCCAATAGCCTGGTGGCACCCTGTACGGCAGATATGATAAGACTGCAACTTCCAGTATACCCCGACCGTTATAATGTAGATTGTCAACTATTCTATTATCTATGATAACATCTTTTTTTATTGCTTTACCCTTTTGATGGGTAGGGTTGTTATTATTATTATTCTTTCTCCTTTTGTAATTAATGGCATTTATTGACATCTCTTTTCTTTTTTTTTCTGAATATTTGTGAATTATGTTCTGATTGTTGGTATCAATGTTATTCAATAAATCAGCAATTCATTCTATAATAATGATTGCTCTATCTTCAAAGATAAGTTATGTTTTATAATTCGGATTATTTAATTTAGGCTAAGATGTTATGTGTCTAACATTTTTAATTTAGTGACTTGCCTTCTAAAAAACTTAGCAAATGTTTTACCAGGAATTTTTCTTGCAATATTTGGCATAATAAAGTTTGGTGATTTTTTATTCCAAAAATTCTTTATTAACAATGTTTGGTAATCATTAAATGTCTTAGGCACTTGGAATAACGATTCCCACCAAGATAGAGTGTCTCCTTGTAGATAGCTGTTTTTTGCCTTTTGAAAGATTGTTGTTGACAGAAAAATACAAATTTAAACTTAAGTGTTCAATGGGAGCTTCATTGGTCAGATCTTTAAATACTTTTAATTTTACAAATTGATTTATCGTGCTGGTTTGGAGTGTATGAGTGTTACTATATTTTTTTTGGACATTGATTGGTGATTGGGTGTTGTGAGTTTTTATATATTTCATTGGATAGAAAATACTTTCATTATTATTTTGTGTTAGATGCTCACATTCACTGTCATTATCCACCTTCATATTGAGCTCCAATCTTATTTTATCTTTTCATCATTTCTATTAATAGATTCCAAAATAAGATTTAATTTCTTTGTTGTTGTTTCTACTTCGGAAGATTTAACATTTTGAGAAATTTGACTTTGTATTTCTTTTATTTTAACTAATTTTTTATCATATTCGTCCTTTAAATTTTTTATTGTTTGATTTACTTGAGTATTATTGTTTTTTAATTGATTCAATATACTAGTATGATTTTCCAATAAAATTTCAATACTGTTCTTATTTTGCTTTATTTCCGTTTCTATTAAGTTTTGTTTAATGTCTGATAATTATTTTCCATTGTTTGAATTTTTTTTTCATGTGTATCTATTTTAGTATCTTGTTCTTTTTTATAATGATCAATTTCTATATGGGTATTTTTCATTTTTTTAGTGATATCTTTTTGATATTCTTTTTGATTTTGATGAATTTTATCTTCATAATTTTCATATATTTTTTTTCATTTCCAAGTATCTCATTACCATTTTATTTTTTAATTTTCCAAGTTCAACAAACCTTTTCTCATATTTAAAGTCTTTTTCTTCTATAACCTTTTCAAGTGGTTGTATCTTGTTCTTAATGTTGGTCTGCACTGGGATACTTCAGCTTTCAGTTCAATTGTTATGTTATCCATCATTTGGTGTTGATCTGCTTTCATATTATCCATCCTTTCAGAAATATTTTCCATCTTGGCAGACATTTGTTTTTGATTTGCTTGGATATCTGTTTTCATATTATCCACCTTTGCTGACAATTGCAGTTGATTAGCGAACATTTGCTTCATCATTTGTTTAAATGATCCATCATTAGCATCTCCTTTCTTTTCCCTTGGTTCCTCTGGAGTTTTATTGGTTTCTGGGGATTGGGCATTTTGTACTGTTGTCTGCCCAGATACACTTGGGTTCTGTTTTATTTTTATATCTTCTGAAATAGCATTCTATTTTTTTTCTATTCCTTTCACTTTATATTTCAACTTCATTATCTTTTTCAATACTCATTTCTAATTGTATCATTTTAATTTTACTTCTGGTAATCATGAAATTGTCTGCTATTTTATTTTAATTCATTATTCTAATTATTTCAACTTTTATTATAGTGTACATCATGGAAATATTCATCATCGCTATCACTTTTACTATTTTTGCCAAAACAAAATTTTATATTCACATCAACTGTTGCTTTATTTGACTTTTATTTTACTATTTAGTCTCCATTTTAAAGCATTTTCAGTGTTTGACTATCATCTGTTTTATATTTTTTTTACTCATAAGTAAATTTCAATATTCAAGTTCAATTTGTCATACCAAAATATTTTATAAATAAATATATTTATGTTTTATTCTTTTCACTATTGAAAATTTTGAATTGTAGATTAATATAAATTCTGATTAACCTGCAATTGGATATATTATATTTATAACTAAGTGTGGTATTAATATAAGATTCTAGGCCCCACGATTGGTTCCATATATAACAGAACGGGCTTTTGAATCATAATATTGCTATGTTTTTGATGCCCTGCAATTGGTTGCACTATATGTAATGGAACGGACTTTTACCTGGCATGATAGGTTCACTAGGTTTTCACAGTGAATAAAAGAGTCTGTTTTTGATCCTTGCGCCTATATACCCACATACATTTTAATTTCATTCCTGAGAGAGGAGTGGTTAATAATCAACTAAATATTAAACTATATACTTATACTCACCTTGTCAGTATTATCATTTGTTTTCGTTAGTCCCTGATTTCACGCTCGTGGAGAATCTGCATAATCATCTAGTTCAAGGTATATTAATATCACTTAAAATACAGGTAGGCATAAACATGCGTAGGTGTTTAATGATAGGTGTGGATACATGAAAATATATGTAAGTGTGCAAAAATATTTATAAGTATGTGAGAAGATATGACCAATTAAAAAGTGAATATAGAAAAACACACAGAGAATTTTTAATTTAAACACTTGTATATATTTAACAAATATATTTACAGTAAGTAACATTTTAATAAAGAAAACTTATAACAAACTATAAAATATTTAATTTAACATCTATGGTTACTCTTTGCTTATAATTTATTTCAATTATTATTCCAAAACTTTATCCCTACAAAAAATAGCCTTTTGATGTCCATGTTAATATAAATGAAATTTATTTTATATTTATGATTGTCTCAATCATCCTTGCTTGCTATATTATTATATGGAAATCATAATTCATTTTATTTTCATTAAGTTGATATATTAAATTCCTATCTGTCATAGTGATGATATGGGATATCCCTATTATATACTATATATATATATGATACAAGAAAGACCATTTATGATAGAAATAGTCAAGTATACTGAAAACATTTAACAAAAATATTAGTAAAAACAGCAAAGAAAAATATATAATGGTACAATTGTACAAATGTTTGGAGTAAATACGTATTAGGTAAAGTCTTACCTTTCCCTGGATGATGATTGGATTTGTACGCAAGCAAGTCCTCATCATAACTTGTATTTTATTTTACTTACAATAATAGCAATAATATTTCTCCATTATGTTATGTATTGTAATGGATGGTAAAATATGCCTGGATACGATCCTGCCCACATAACAGACAGGAAAATAGCCTGTGCAGTGTGATATTATGCAGATGTAACAATCTGGAGACTATGGCTTAATGTACCCTGATTTATTGCCCCGAAGACACGGTCCACAGAGTTTAAAGGGAAAAGGTCTCATCTACCTACGGTCGGACTTTGGGTAGGATGCTGATGAAATGCCTAACCAATGATTGCACTTTCTTAGGTTAGTTCATCCATTTTTCACCCCTTTCTGATTCCGTTATGCCCTAATATTCAAATCCATGGAGAATATTGCCTTTGACTCCCTTAACAGTTATGAACAGATACATAAAGCAACTTCCGCACCTCTATATAGATTTCAACTAGTATTTAAAATGGAATAGGTGTGTGTGCATGCATAATTGTTTGGTAACTGTTAAATGTCAGGACAACTCAGTAAACCAGAGACTGGAATAATATAAACTCTTTAACATTTATTGACAATGATAAATGAAATTAAAATAAAGTATTTTAACAATAGTAATAATAATAAAAAATAATATATACATGTGTCACATATGAATTTCTACCATTCTGTTAGCTAATAATTCTCTAGATTTATACCCTTTTACCTATGGTAGAAATCCATCTATGAAACTCATTATTTACAAGTCATGAACTGTACAAGAAAAATAAACATTAATGATTTAAAATGATTGTGATGCTGACTAGCTAAATTAAATATCTATTGATTTCTGCAAAGCAATCTATTTGGTTTAAGTCCCCCAATCTAAGTTTAAATATATATATATATGATAGGTATAGGAATTTACACTAGTTGATTAGTCAATTACACTGGAAAAATATAGAACGATGGTTAATCAACAATATAAAACACATAAGATGAATTCTGTAATTTACCAAGTGTTGTGATTTAATCTGTAAAAATAAATGGGAATCTTATCTTAATATATACATAGATAACCTGATATGAAGCAGGTGGGAAACTGAACTGACCTAGATTTTGTTTACAATAAAAAAAAATAACTAAGTTAATCATCCCCCCTTTTCTTCTCTGCTAACTCTGAAAAATGAAGTTTCTATCAGCATAGACTGAAATTCTCCATCAGAGTATGAAAATATAACACAGATAAAAGAAAAAATCAAACAAAAATTTGTAACTTTAATTTCTTGATCAAAATAATAGTTGGGACAAAGTGCATAAAATCGTCCTAGTAGTAGTAGTTGATGGTTAGGCATGTTACTCTCCAACAGCAGTTTAATTCAGCAAATCATTTTCCTTGGCATGGATAATTTACATAGCAGTGTCTCCTGGCATTGTGTATAGTAAATACATCAATTCTTAGCTGATTAACCTTTAAATATTCCTGTGCATGCTTATTTTGGACCGTTGCATCTTCTTGCGTGTTACAATAACATAGAATGAAAAGAGAGGTCATACAAATATGTTAGGGAAGAACGCGATCTCACAATAGCATGTTTTCCTTTACCCCATCTTCATCTTAAAGTACCATTAAATAATTATTTATAATCATAAATTATGTTAGAGATATAGAAGACATTTTACATATATATATATTAAAAGAGCTACTTCATTTTTGCTTTTTATTATTAGCAGAATTAATTTTCGTTTTTTTTTTTAAAGATTTAAAATATTAAAATTCTTTCAGTCACATCAGAATATGATTTAATTATCCCAAAAATCTATAAATTGTTTTTACTTTTCATTTCTCATTTTTTCTGCTGAATTTGACGAAATTTAAGATACAATATTTGATTTTAAAAATTTCTATAATTCAAATAAAAACAAAAACTTTATTTTGGCGTTTGAAATTTTAATTCAATTGCTGTTATCTTATTATGGCCAATGTATTGTTGACAAGAAGAATGATTTTAAAAAGGTTTCTGTTTTTATGCAGTCCGTGCTTATGTCTCGTGACACGCTCAGATCTTCATTTGCTGTTGGACTGACATGGCTACTTATTGTTTAAATACACTTCATGATAAAAAAAATATTAATAATAAAATCATAGTTTTATTTTCATACTCTGTTTTTATGGCTACCTAACTTGATCTCAGGTTATCTCTCAGTCACTTGACTACAAATTACGTTGCACTATTGTTCCATTTCAATTTAAAAATAATTATTGAATTTTATCAATCAAATAGTGTATACATATACAATATCATTTCCTGTAATATTGTTTGTACTAAATGATTTGTTACAAAATAATAATTTATTGTGACTTTCCTAATTAACTGTGAATGTAAATAAATATATATATGTTGTACATGTATATATGTTAACAATAAATAAATAATCTCCCCATTATTAGTGCAAGTTTCAAATAGATTTGATTCAATAAGTGGGCTAATCTTAGCAGGAATAATTGCATTGTAAGCTGCCCCTTACAGTATTAATACTTATTTTCCCTCATGTATCCATATTAAAGGAAATGTATGAATGAAAACATTGACACAAAATATATAAATAAATAAAATTTATGACACCAACCTAAATGTTGTTTTAAAGTTCATAAGGAAAAATGTCCTAGTGAATCATTCTAATAATTCTCAGTAATCCATTTTGGGTATAGATGGTAAAATGTGAGTGTTCTAGAACATCCATTAAGTCATTTACCTTTTATATCTTTGTAACTTCTGCTTTGAAGTGTAAAGTTGTTGGATCCATTTATTAAGAGTTAACTTAATGCTTCATGGCACAGGTGTAAAGTGGTCAATTTCATCCCTGTTCTGACAATTATAGCTCCATGAGCAATGACTTTCTTTCCCCAATGTCACTTGCACTTAGCAATGCATAGTTGTTTATGTAGATATTTATATAATTTTATTAAAATATCTTGAATGAATTAAGAGCAATATTTTCTTATACTATTAAATATCCTTAACTCTAGATAATTTGATCTACAACTTAGAATTAACAAGACTTTGGAAATTCGAATAATCTGAATTTAATTTCAAAAATTTCACTTTCAAATTCCTCAGTTGGCTAGTTTTAACTCTATATGCTTTTTTACTTTATCGAATATTTAAATATTTGTTTTTATGACTATTCCAATTCAATAATGGCTGGTATTTCTATTCGAGATGCAAGTTCGAATTCTCTGCTTAAATTTACACAAGTTATTCAGCTGATGAGAAGTTTTATCTGCATTCAATGAAGAAGCTCATTGCTTTTCTTTCTTTTTCCTATTCATATGAGGTTGTTCTATCTAAGATAATTTTAGATGACTTTTATATTAAGTTTGTGATCTTGATTTAGGTCCATTGTTTATGTCATTAACAATAATCATTATATATAGATAATATATTAATAACAATGAAAAAATTTTATTTGTTATTTCTTTCCTTTAACATAAACTTTCATTTCTTGCTTGCATTTAATCTATCCGATCGTATTTCTCTCATATTATTGTAATGTGTCAGAGTACATCACCATTAACAAGATTATTTTAATACAAAGTAATTGTCGTATATGTTTTTTATAATTTAATTCAAATACATATTTATGGTATGATTAAGTTGAGGTTTAAATAGATATAACTCTTAATGTTTTATCAATTATATTGCTTCATTTTTATTAGTGTAGTGTTTACTAAAGAATGATAATATATTGGGTCTTGGATTCAAATTAGGCCAAAAGATGCGTAAAAGATATTGGAGGGATTTAAGGGCCACACTTTACAATATAGTAATATTTTTTAAAAGAGTTGAATAACTAACTAGTGATAAAAAAATTTGAGTTACGTTTTGAGTATTTTTTACTCAAGCATATTTTAATCAGAAATTCAGTTTTTATTTGATTTCACATATTCTTTGTGTATTTTGAAAGATGAAGTAGTATGTCATTATTAAATGATAGTGTCATATTTAATGCTATGTTTGGAAAATATTGGAGTATAGTTATTAAATATGAATGCAGAGTTAAAAATTAAGAGGACATAGTCTTGGGTAAATTGCAAAGAGAAAAAAGTATATATTGTGAAATCTTTATGAAAAAAATCCAAAGGTGAAATAGATATGGAAAATAATGGTACAATAAATTTGAGTTACTATTTGACTAATACAAAATATGTAATTTGAGACTTTAATATGTTTAATAGATTTAATTAAAAAGAAATCATTGGTTAGTGAGATGGGATATATATTTATGCAAAACTGAAGAGGCAAAAGTTTTTAAGGAAGATAATAATAACAATTAGAATTTATAACATCCACAAATAAACTTATTAATTAAAATTAGAATTTGTAAGTGATTTTTTTAAGTGTCAAAAAACTTTGAAGGTGCTCATACTTGAATAAGATCATTCAGAAAATAATAAATATTCTACTAAAAATAACTATTTATAGAATTGTCATATTCAATAGCAGCAATTGAAATTGAAACAAGATAATGTATATAGAAATAAAGTGAAAAGTAATTTACAATGATGTGTAGAATTAAAAAAACAGTGCTTATCAATTTTCAAGTAAACCAAGATGGTAACTCGTATTTTTGATAAATCTATAGTTTGGGGTGGGAGGGAGCTATTTATAAAAAAAATGCCTCCTATTTAATATTTACATTTGTTTTTTATTATTGCTATTTTAAAAGAAAATGTGGAAAATTAATTATAATATTTACAATTTATTTATTTATTTTTGGATTAACTTATTAACAGAAAAAATAAATCAATAAATACAATATTTACACTTTATTTATGTTTTGGCAGCGTGCAATCATATCATGACCATTAACACACACTTTTCAAGAGGTCAGGATATTTTACTTTTGGAAATAATCAACTGCATCACAATCTGTGATTTGAAAACCCCAAATTTTTATCATTATGATAATTTACAAAAAAAAAAACTGCTGATAAAAAGAAACACGCTGAATTAAACCAAAGCTTGACAATGTTAAAAGCATCTTTTCTTTTTCCACATTATAAGTAAAAAAAAAATTGAAATAAAGCTTCTTAATGAAATTTATTGTAATTTATTCCTTTTTTAAAATGTAACAATCAATTTATTAATTTAGTTTTAATTTAACAACTAACACATCTCTGGTAGATTATAGTCCTTCAAAACTGTCCATTTATCAAAAATACAGGCTGTCATTTTGGTTTTTGAAAACTCACAAGTACCAAAAAAAAAAAATGGTATAAAAAAGAACGAATGATGGTAATCATAAAATGACAGGGAAAATTATAGAAAAGAGCAAAAAGATATTTAATATTTTGGTATTGTAAAAAAATTATTTTAATAATAAGAATAAAAAGTAGTATAATTACAAAACACAGAATTGATCCATTGAAGTGTTTGGAAAAAATGTAAAAAAATATATAGCAACCATGTATTCTATATAATAGCATTTACTGGTTGAAATGCTACTTTTACTAAATGAATAGTTGGGACATGTGATTAAATCTGTGAAAAATATAAAAACTATCAGGAAGTAATAGAATTATTATTGATATTTTACAGGAATATAAAAGTTTTTGATTAAGTTGTACACAAGGTTAATTACAAATAATCCGTAGAGAAAATTTACAAATATGTTGGTACAAATACATTAATATTAAATGGAAATATACCTGAACAGATAGATTTTTAAGAAATTAGTTGTTCTTACTTGTGGATCTGAGACTTGACTACTTGAAAGAAAAATAATTTAAAAATTGTAGATGCTACAGCTGAATCTAGAAAAATGTACATAAAGCGTATCAATGAAAGATTAAAATTGAACAGATGTTAACTGTCATATTGAGAGAATTATAGATAAAAGGAGAAAGGCTAGACATAATGCTAGAAGAGATTATAATAAATGTTAAATTGAAATTTTAAAACTAAATTTTGAGGGATTTTAAAAATCTAGAAACAGATCACATAGATTGATAGAATAAATAAGTTTTCATTGGTAAAGAGAGAAATGAAACTATGAATCAAAAATAATGGAGTAAACTCTGGAAATTTTTTTATTTTATTATGAATATATTATGATTGAACATGATGAAGATATTTGTTCATTTTATTTTACTTTCAATAAAAATTATTATACATAATAATTTTAACCAAAAGATTAGAAGAAAAAAGTTTTTCCCCAAATGTGTCATTGATTTTATTTTAGCCAATTTTTTTTTTAAAAAAAAAAAACTATTTCCAGGAGCTTGTAGTAAAAATATAATAGCTGAAGTTTCAATACAATAAGTATTTTCCTCAGAGTTTCTTTTTTCTTAAATCATAAGAATGTGTTGCTTAGATTTAAAATTGTTACTTTTTTGCTTTGTTATTTTCTCCTCATTCTCAAATTTTATTGGTTGAGAAGTTTTAAAAAATATATTATCCTCTAATAGCTTTTTCTAAATATTGTGAATTTTCTTCAATTTACACTTTTCATTTATGCTCTTAGACTTTTTAAAAATCTCTATAGTTTCTCTTAGCAATCTTTGGTCATATTGTTCAATTTTTGCCAGAATATGTGTTTTATTAAAATTGATGTCATGGTTAATTAATTTAATGTGTGAATATTTGGCTGATGAAATGTGTTAGTCCTTTCTTATGTTTATTCTTCAATTGATCTGTCCAATGTATAAATGTGAACAAACTTTACATGGAATTTCATATATACCATGATACTCCAAAGGAATATTATCTTTAGGATGTGGAAATACTTCATTAATTTTTTTAAATGTAGTATAAACTATATGGATATTATTTTTCTTATAAACATTATTAATTTTATCAGTTATTCCCTTTATATATAGTAGAAACTGTCTTCATTTCTGAAGTATCAAAATCTTTTTTATTATATAAAAAAAGCCCTATTAATGATCCTATGATCAAAATCATTATGAAGAGCGTAAATGAAAAATGTGAATTGAAGAAAATTAGCAATATTTGGAAAAGGTTATTGGAGGATGAAATATTTTTTAAAACTTCTCAACCAATAGAATTTGATAATAAGAAGAAAATAATGATTTTAAATCTCACCACACACATATTCTTATGATTTGAAAAAGTTCTGAGGAAAGTACTTGTTATTGTATTGAAATATCAACTATTTAGTTATTATATTTTTATTATACGGAATCCCCTGGAAATAATACTATATATATATAACATCACATGATCACCATTTCTTATGCTAGCATATAACTTATTAAAACAGGCAAAACTCTCCATACACTAGTGCCACTCAGTGCCAACCAGAGTAATCAATTGATGCCAGAAGGCTTGTGCATAAAATCCCCATTTAGTACCTACTCATCCAATATCCCCAGACTAGTTTCTGGCTCATGGTCTTCATCAGTGAGGAGCTTTGGATCTGAGAGCACTGCACCTAGATCTGGTATCCATTGATTATTCTGGTTGATATTGAATGGCACTACTGTATAGACAGTTGCCTGTTTTAATAACTATATATACATTGCAATGGTACGAAGAAGCAAGGGTGCACTTAGGATCATGGCATTCATCAATCATCAATCCTAGTTATTGAACTAATTTAAATTAAATATCAAATATCTGAGGAATGTGAATACATACAAGGAATGAACCTATGAGATTACCACAACTAGTTATATTAACTATAAGTTCTCCCAGCATTACAAAAACGTAATAATTATTCATTATTATGAATGATCAATAATAAAAATAAATCAACAGTCAATCTTGTGATTGGATTTGAAATTAGTTTACAAAAAACTAGGCTAATTATTTGGATGCACAAACTTAAGTGCTAATCTATCAGAATATATAACAATAAAAACAATAATGCTCGGATACTAAAATGTGCTGATCATCATCAATGCTCTGGCCACAGAGTATCTTTAATGTACTGGCCAACTATAAACTTCTAATAAATACTAAACTAAATAAAATGTAGTGCATGGACTTTTAAAAAATTTTCCCTTTGTGCCAATTCAAGATCATCATCATCTGGATGCCCATAAATACTGAATATAAACCTTTTATATAACAAACTTAGGCACAAATCTAGCTCAGGAACAAAAGGTATGAAGAGAAATATAATCCTAACATAATACACCTGGGTCTCGTTTTATGCGGTAGATAGGTTCCTCAGAAAATGCACACAAAAGAAATTGCACAAAAATAAACGTAACTTACCTTGAAAAATGGGGTTAGGTTCCTATATTTTCTGAAATTGGCATAAAAGCAAAGCAACAAAGAAAAATTACTTTAAAATTTGCATTAAACAAATAAGGAAATAAAGTATGACTAATAAAAAATTTCAAATATATGAAAAAAATTAATATAAGACAAACTTTTTTTATTAACTACAGTATTTAATTTTACATTTTTTCATACATATTTTAATCCGTTATTTTACAATGTAGGTTCGTTTGTGAACTAGTAAGAAATCAGATTCGTGACGTGTTGTACAACTAGCGCCACTTCCACTCTTATGCTGTTTCTATATTAAAAAAATGAGATGGCAATCAAAACAAAAAGATTAGACATTATCATTCGAAAGATTATTTTCAGTTTGTAAAATCAATAAAATCTTCGTTATTATTTATTTTAAAAATCTAAAAAAATATTTCTGTTAATATCTAACAAAATACACTTTAAAAGTTTAAAATTTTTGAATATTTATTGCGATATTTTTATACATATGTATAAATCTATTATTATTATTTACTCATTAGTATAAGTAGGTTATTTATATAGAAGCTAAGTTTCTAAATACAGCTTATGGCCATATTAACGTAAGCTGCTAATATAACGTTATATTTTTGAAAGAAAAAAAAAGTATTTCAAGTCAAAATAAGTTATTAATTAAATTTCTTGATATCTAATAAATATAGTGAAATATGGAGGATATTAAGAAGAAACATGAATCGTATAACTTCAAAATCGCATTAAAATAATCCGCATAAAACGAGACCCAGGTGTATTCTAAAATTAGGATTGAGTAAATTCACTGGAATAATTTTAACAAGGAAATACTGATTTATTAATAACAACAAAAATGAAATTAAAGTCTGCAGAATATGACTATACATATAAATTAAGCCTTCAGATTTTGATTAATACCAAAAAGAAATCCATTATTACATTGTAATTTACATGTGTCTCAATAGGTTTACATAAAACATATAACAACACACAATATAAAATGAACATATTTCAATTGTCATATAATAATAAAAAATAAGATTAATTTTAACATATATGTCTATCTGACATGAATCTATTGAAACAGTCAGATCTATCAATCATCCTGTTTCACCTACTATTTTAGATAATAGTATCTATTTCCCTATTTATATACCCAAGTCCGCATGTATCAAATTAAAACTAAACCTAAATATTGTAATAATTATGTGTATTATAGCATAAATCATTCAACACTTAATACATGCATGTAATAAATTATTGTATGTGCACATACACCTGGGTCTCGTTTTACGCGATAGATAGATTCCTCAGAAAACACGCGCAAATGAAATTGCGCAAAAATAGACGTAACTTACATTCAAAAAGGGGGGGTGCAGTCTATGATTTTTCAAAATTCGCGTAAAAGCAAAGCACCAACGTAAAATTACTTTAAAATTCGCGCAAAAAAAAAAATAAGAGAATAAAATATGACTAATAAAAAATTTCAAATTTGAAAAAAATTGATACAAGACAAACTTTTTTAACTATAATATTTAATTTTATTCAAAATAATATATTTTTATGCATAATTTACAGTACAGTAATTTACATTTTTCTATACACGTTTTAATTATTATCGCTATTTGCCGAAAAGCACGTTCGTTTGCAAACTGGTAAAAAATCAGATTCTCACAAGAGGAAATACAGCTAGCACCAAGTTCACTCTCATGTTGTGTTAATGATTTTCTGTTGACAATGTAATTAGTAATTAATCTTTGAGATGATGATTTTATTAATTGTTTATGAACTTAGACTTATGATAATAAAAAGACTTTTATTCACCACTGCCGGGAAAAATTTAATTAAAACTAACAACTAAAAATTAAATTTTTATTTTTGTCTTTAATATTTTAATTTTCAATTCCGTTTAAAAATCAAATTTCATTTTACATCACATTAATTTCAAGTCGCCATGAGTAATTTTTAAATTGTTAATTACAATTAAAAATCAGATTTAATTTTTAATTGTCAAATTTAATTGTGCCCACTGCTATTACTCACCTTTTAAAAATATACTTGCGGACACTAAATGATTAATAATTGATTACGTTCTTTTTTAAAAAGCAAAAACAGAATGTGATTTAAAATGCAAAATTAACACGCACAATGTTTGAACAAATTTACATTATAATCTTGTAAAATTTAATGTGTGTATATATAAAATGTGGAAATCATGATTTTAATTTCATTATTGCATAAAATCTTACTATTATAAAGCACTGAAAATATTGAAATTACTAAGATGAAAGTCGAATTCCAATAATGTGCTATTACTTTCAATATAACGTAATTGTGCGAAATTTATTATTTAAAATAATAGCGCATTATCGGAGTTCGACTTCCGGTGAAACATGAATCACGTAACTTCAAAATCATGTTAAATAAGTCCGCGTAAAAAGAGACCCAGGTGTACATATAATTTATTAAGTAGATTAATGTAAACCTTGCTGTGTGTGTGACGAAAACTTACATATATGTAAAAAGAGAAATAATGCTATAAATTTAACAGCATCGTTGTTTTGTTATATTTTGTATATAAAGGTAAATTTCAGTTAAATATGTTACATATAGGGTAACATGTTTACGGGTTTCAAATGTGTTTTTAAAAAAATATATATATAATATAAAAATAATCTTTTTAGCTAAATTTTGACCTAATTAAATGTTAAAGGTGAAAATAGATTTTAAAATAATTTAAATAAATTAACCACCCTTTTTTAAAAAAAAGAGAAAAATCGATAACTCAGCGGGTTTCCCTGCCTTTGCTAAAAATATTGCAAAAAAAAGGATGAGAGAAACAATTCTAAAACCAAGAGAGTGGTAAACAAGTTTTATACCTAGTGAGGGAGGAGATCAGTATATAAACTTTTTGCTCCAGCCACCATTTTGATAAATATTATTCATTTTTCATTTTAACAAGTTGTATTAAAATTCTATGATGAGAAATGTTGAGTAGTGGGAGATAAATTTGCTGTCTGTCTCCCTGAATATTGATCTACAAGATGGTAGGACATCAGCACCCTCAGTCCAAGTTGTAGAAGTAATGGAAAAGCGGCCCAAGATCAAGTGACCATGCAAGTCAATCGTGAAAGACAGATCGATAACTAATTTCTGCAGATTTTAACCCATTCTTTAAATTAAATCTAAAACCTTCAAAGCTAGCTATATTGATACATAAATGACCAATTTTATTTTAAACTATTTTTAAATTCTAAACTTTGAAATGTTAATTTTTAAAACGCAAGTTAAATGTATTTTATTTTATAATTTAAATTTGTAAGTTTTGCCTAATTCAATCCAAACTAAACGAACTTAGAACTAATTTCTAAAATTTCCACTTATGTAAATCAATAACAACTAGTTATTATTCTTTCTTTTTAAATCTATGCTTATGCCTATATTATTTTGATTATAATGCATTTATTGATTTATGCTATGTTTTATTCAGAATGGAGTTTTCTAATATTTAATGTAATTCGGGAGAGACAATTAGATGCTCTCACATTTATTTAATTCTTTGTTCATTAGCGCACATACTAAACTCCCTTCTGAAGAGTAAATATAAAATCTATTTTATATGTAATTAAGCTGTTACCACTGCTTAATAAGATAGATGTGCTTTAAAATAAATTATTTAGTTAATATTAGCAGGTGTGATTAAATACAGCATATTATTAGTATTTAGACTTGTAATGTTCACTAGATATGCTGTAGTCCTCTTTAGTTCTATATTAAAAGCTATACAGATACCTTAACAAACTAGATTTTATTATATACCTTTAATTAGCATAATTATTGATGATGCTATCTTTGTGAAGTGGCTTATGGTAGTATCATAGAATGAAACCAAAGATTTGCGTCTTAATTTAGTTAAGAAATAGTATAGTCAGTGGGGCGGATGTGTTTTTATGAAGCACATATGTGCCTTAATTCCTTGTTGTTATTCTCACGTATAATGGACTTGATTTAAGATCAATTTATTTGGTTAGTTCAGACAGCATTATATTTAGGACTGGAGCACAAGGATCCAGATGATTTATTTGTAAGCTGTTCCGATCATCCGGACTAAATGTCTTATCTTCACAGCAAATAGTATTATCCACGGGAACTGATTACACGGTAATTAATCCCATGATTAGGAACACATCCGAGACACAAAGTCAGATTAGATATTTTATAAATGCTGTAGTATCTGAAATCATGCTACTAAATACCAGTTCATCCCTCCTTAGTAATTAAATATTTCAGCTTTGATCTGAACTTAAATCTGGTTTCATGAGTTTACTATCTGTGCAGAGAGAAATGTTTAGCTCATTATAATAATATTAAAGCTAGTTGCAATTTAATAATCACTCCTGTAATCTAACTATTGCAAATCTTGTAGGTTATAATATAGCATAATGAAGGCATAGCTAATTGTAGATTAAAATTACAAATAAATTTTCCAAATGTAAATGATAAATTTCTCAATCTAAATAATTTTTACCCTGTAAACATCATCCTCACCTACAGGTGAGATAGCTGTATATTTCATATTTTATATTTTCTTATTTATTTTTCTTAAATTTTGGATCATATTAAAATTTATAAAATATAATTACGCTTAGTGTCTCATTTCTTGCTCATTCGTTATTATAGAATCACAGTCAAATTAATAATATCAGTTTGTTGGGTCATATCTCCCATATAGCTATATTCTTTGCGTATATTTGTTTAATTTAAGTGTAGTCTCTGCTAAGTAAATTTTTGGTCTCATATTCCACCACTGCCTGCACGTGAATTAAAGAAATACAAGTGTAGCCTCATATGTGTCATCTGTAAGGTGGTAAATCTCTGAGCGTTGGTGAAGGAATTGGGGTGAGATTGGGTTCGAGGTCTCCACAACCTCATCTCGATCAGCCTTGGGATAATTTGCCATAACTTTAAATTTTGTTGCGCATGTATACAGGTATGACCGTTACACTATATAAGCAGACAAACATGTAAAATGGGAATTATATCATAATAAAAATAATAACATCACATTTTAGTGATATATAAATGCACACATATGATGTATGTGTATATATTTAAAATAGATGATATGAATTAAAGCTATTAATTAACTTCTTATTTATTTTTTTATTGTAAGTAAAAGTTTTCTTTAAAAAAATATTTACTCCTTTGACAGTCCTTCATAAAAATTTTCTTTAATAGGTTACTTCTAATTAATTATAAATGTTTTTAAAAAAAAATACTCCTGGAAGTTGTTTTTTTTGTTGCCTAATCTAGAAATATTTTTGGAGGTTTTTTTTTTTTCAAAATATATTGGAAACACATCTTACTTGTTATATAAAGTTATTTACAGCTGTACTTTATATATATATATAATATATGATGCAGTATCTTTATCTGTGCTTTATAGATAAAACAAAGTAATTCTTCAGCAAGCTGATAAACTCCAAGCAAACTGCTTTTCTAAACATTAAACTGACTTATTTCATCTTCAGGAAAGGTGTAATCCAATAACTTATCACATTTAATCAGCTCCATTTAATCTAGAATTTAATAGACTTCAGGCATACCATCTAATACACAACATGGGCTGTGGAGAACACAGGAAAGCTGGGCCTTGCTTCCATGTGAAATCCAAACTCAATCGTTGCACTAGTAACAGCAGCTTGATCCACTATCTTGCCTTCTGTTATCTCTTCATGGTAGTAGTCATGCTGTCATAATCTGTATAATAAAAAAAACTAAGAACTCTCTTCTAATTTTTTCCCCCAGTCTTTTATAGCCAGGGTGGTGAAAAAAAATACAGTAATTAAAAATATTTTACCTATTTTGATTGAAAGAAGCTAATGACTTCTCAATTCACTTAATCCTTTGAAAAATAACTTAGTAATATTTTTATCAAAATATGTTATACAAGCATTAATTTAAAAAATTTGCTAATCAAAATAGATAGTGGAATTTTATAATTATCGGTATATCTATGGTAACATAAAATCATGTTCATTTTAATTTCAAAATCAGAATTAATAAAATATAATTAATTAGACCTTTCAAAATATTTAATTTATAATTTAAAAAATTTTACATTGAAAACTATTTAATTTTTAACTGTTATTCCATTGTTATAAAGAAAATATCTACAAAAATTTTTGTCTATGTTCATTTCTACTTCTCATTTCAACTTTATATATATATATGTGCACACACACTAGTATGTGAGTGTGCCATAAGACACATAACCATCTCATGATTCTGAATTGGCACAAAAGGGATATCCTTTAAAGTCCATTCGCTATGTCTTATTTAGTTTAGTATTTATTAGAAATTAAGTTTATAGTTGGCTAGTACATTAAAGGTACTAAGTGGCCAGAGCATTGATGATCAGCATGTTTTAGTATCCCAATATTATTGTTATATATTCTGATGGATTAGCATTTAAGCTTGCGCATCTACATTAATGTTTAAATAATATGCCCAAGCTGACAAGGGCTATATAATTAGCCTGGTCTATAGTAGGCTCATTTCAAATTCAGTCACAAGACTGACTGTTGTTTTATGATGATGAATGATGATTATTACTTCTGGGTAATGCTGGTGATCTTATAGCTATTTGTGTTGATCTCTCGGGCTCATTATCATCACATTTGTAAATCGAATATTAAAAAAATGACTTGGAGTTGGTGATAATGAGTGCCATCTCCCCAGATTCACCCCTGTTTTTTTTAGTACTGGTACAAATGACTACCCAACTGGGCCACTGATAAGCAAGAACCGGTGGTCATTACAATAAAATTGCCCCTCGACTTAATCTCAAATAACCATATCTGAGAAAGAAGAAAGTATGCATTTTATGCAGAATTAATTTTAAAGTATTACTGTGAAAAATAGACAAGATTATAAATTATAAAATAGAAATTTTAATGTATATTTAAGTTCATATTTAGA
Organism: Epiperipatus broadwayi; assembly: GCA_028023455.1. Taxonomy (NCBI): domain Eukaryota; kingdom Metazoa; phylum Onychophora; class Udeonychophora; order Euonychophora; family Peripatidae; genus Epiperipatus; species Epiperipatus broadwayi. The sequence goes on along the minus strand of JAQFVV010000032.1, from coordinate 2,446,521 downwards.
AGTGAATAGAAAATTATGATTTTGGAGATTGGATTGGGTTTTTTGACTGTTGGTGTTTCTGTAGCTGTACTATTAGTTTTGATGATAGTTGGAGGGTTTTGTCATTGGCTTGGGGATACAATATTTTCAGGCAATTTCATGGGATGTTTTATCTCAGGCATTGCTCCAACCCACTTTCTGATTCCCTCTTGTTTATCATGGTGCAGCTAATGATCCTGCCCTGAACCCCAGCTTCTAAGTCTTCAAGAAAAGGAGCAAGGCATAATTTATAATTTGCAGTCCCTAAGACTTAAGGGGCAGGGCTGTGCAAAGATTTTTTCTATTTTTATTTCATATCAAGGGTTCTGGTAGCTTAGCACTTTTGGTGTTCATGGTGCATTGTGTACTTTTATTCCAGTGGCTGAATTCTTTATTTCAGAATTGCAAGTCATTATTCATTCTGCTAGCTGACAGATGCCTGTCAAATTTCTAGAACATAGTTTGAGGTATTAACTTTGTTTTGATTATACATGTATATTGCATAAAATATTGGTTGATGGGTATTTTATTTCTCTTCTTTTTTTCCCATGAGTATGGATATGAGACAGTTATGTATCTCATGATATACAACAACATAGTAGTGTGTGAGAATATATATATATAAACTTGAAATTAAAAGTAGTAATAAATACAATTTTTTTTGTAAATATTTTTTATATTACACTGGAATAACAATTAAGGATTAAATAATTTTGATTGGTAATTATAAAATTCCACTATCTATTTTGATTATCAAATTTTTTATAATTAATGCTTGTATAACATATTTTGATAAAATTTTATAAAGTTTTTTTCAAAGCATTAAGTTGAATTGAAAAAAAAATCATTAACTTTTTTCCAATCAGTATAGGGAAAACTTATTTTTAAGTCTGTATTCCTCCTCCCATTCTGATTATAAAAATTGGAAAAAAGATTAGAGAGCAGTTTTTAGTTTTTACAGATTATGACAACATGAAGATTATGAAGAGATAAATGAAGGCAAAGCAGTTCAAGTCCAGCTGCTTCTACTAGTTTACTACAGTAGAGTTTGGAGTCTCATGGAAATAATAAGTCTGCTCTTTTGTATTCCCCATAGTTCATATTGTGGAATAATGACATTTGTGTCTAGAAGATTATTTGTTCCGAATATTGTTTATAAAAAAAGAGGGGGAGGGTGAATATTTTTTTAAATATCGAAAATGAGGCAATAAGGATCTGAATTTTAAATGAAACTTTTCAAACAACAATATTTTTAAAAAAAATAAATAAAAGTATTACCATAAAAAAAAGAAGAGAGGCTAATTAATAGCTTTAATTTATATCATCTATTTATATATATACATGTGAATTTTAAGTATAGTTTCAACATAGAATTAATTGTAAAAAAAAAAAAAAATTTAATAAGTTTATTATTTTAACAAATTAAAATATGATATAAACATCAATGTGTGCACACATTTTCATTGATACCCACATATATATGTGAAAACAATCATTATTTATGTATCATTAAACGGTGATAACTTATTATTATTGCATGACAGTTGCCATATGTTATGCACGCCTGTGTGCTTATATAGATGTGTGTCAGGTAGACATGTTAAAATTGACCATATTTTTTTATTATATGACAATTCAAATGTTCGTAAATTAAACCCCACATCTGTGTACTTATATATGTGTTTTGTGTATTGACATATTTATAAATCACAATGTGATCTATTTTTGAATTGATCAAAATCAGAACTTAATTTATATGTATAGTCATATTTAGCAGGCCTTAATTTCATTTTAATTGTTATTAATAAATTGATATTTTATTGTTAAAATTATTTCAATGAATTTACTCAATCCTAAAGAGTTTTAGAATATTATGTGTTAGGATTGTATTTCTTGGTCACAGTACTAATTATAGAGCTTTTGTTCCTGAGCTAGATTCATGCATAACACTGTTATATAAAAGGGGTTTATATTTAATGTTCATGGACATCCAGTTTATGATGATTCTGTTGTACGCAAAGGGGATATCCTTTAATGTCCATGCATTACATTTTATTTAGTTTAGTATTTATTAGAAATTAAGTTTGTAGTGGGCTAGTACTTTAAAGATACTAAGTGGTCAGAGTCTTTATGATCAGCATGTTTTGGTATCCCAGCATTACTATTTTATTGTTATATATTCTGGTGGATTAACACTTAAGTTTGTCCATTCAAATTAATGTTGAAATAATCTGCTCCAAGCTGGCAATAATAGATCCATTTAATAAATCCAGTCACAAGATTGACTATTGATTTTTATTGTTGATCATTTATGATGATGAGTGATTATTATTGTTTTTGTGTAATGCTAAGTGAACTTATATTTATAATAGTTATGGTCTGTGTTGATCTCTCATATTTGACTTGAGATTGATGATGATGAATCCTATCACCCCAAATTTTCCCCATAATGGTCTTTACTGTTAAAGCCCTATTAACCCACTTATGCTTCAAATGACAGAGAAACATCTTTTGGCCAATTCACCCCCTGGTGAATTTTTCTGTACGTATTATACGTTAAAATGCGTATAAAACGGTATACTTTATTATAATTTTTTTTTTTAAAAAAAAACACGAAATTCAAAATTCCCATTCTTACTGTAGACATAAGCCCCGCCCTGACATGTTCAACCGTTGTGTGTTGCCAAGGCTGCAAAACGTTAGGCATGTTACGACATTGAAGTTTCCAATAACGCAAAAACATGTTTATTTTGCGAATTTATTACGGTTTTAGATTTTTTTTTAAATAATTTACACTATATTTATTAGATGTCAACAAATATAAATTATTAATAACTTACTTTGACTTGAAATACTTTATTTTCAAAAATATAACATTATATTAGCAGCTAACATAAATATGGCCTGAAGCAAATTTGGAGACTTGCTATGACGTAAAGAATCTACTTATATTTATGAGGAAGATAATATTCGCAATTTTGCAATAAATATTTAAAAAATTTAAACTTTTAAAACATAATTTATTAGATATTAGAGAAATAAATAATTGTTCGTTCAAGTTTTTAAAAATATTCAGAAATAAAAATTTTGTTGATTTTATAAACTGAAAATAATCTTTCTAGAAACAAATGATGTGTAACGTCTTTGTTTTGATTACCATCTCACTTTTTTAATATTCACAGAAACAAATTGTGAACATTTAAAATTTATTTCAGTAGTAAACAAAAATATCTATCAAAGGAAGTCAAATTTATTATTTTCTGATAAATAGTAATCATTTTATCATATATTTTACATTGACATAAACTGAAAATAATTTTTCTAGAAACAATGATGTATAAAGTCTTTCTTTTGATTACATCCTCATTTTTTTAATATTTATAGAAACAATGTTGAACATTTAAAATTTGTTATTTTCTGATAAGTAATAATTATTTTATCATATATTTTACGTTGACATGTGAGAAAGAAAAACATCAGAATAGCAAAGTAGGAAACGGTTAATGATACTGTTATCAAATCATTATGATGTGCATAAAAGAAAAATGTGAATTTAAGAAAATTAACAATATTTGGGAAAAGCTATTTGAAGATAAAATATTTTTTTAAAACTTCTCAACCAGTAGGATTTGAGAATGAGAAGAAAATAACAAAGGGAAAAAATAACTATTTTAAATCTCACCACCTACATTTTTATGATTTGAGAAAGAAAAAGCTCTGAGGAAAGTACTTGTTATTGTACTGAAACATCAGCTATTTAGCTACTATATTTTTACCTCACGGAAGTTCTGGAAATAATACTATGAATATATATTGTACCCTTACTTCTTGATATATAAAATAGTTTAAAATACAACTAGCTCAGTTACATTATTATGCTTAATTAAAATTTGCATATCTATCTTTAATATACTTTTATATTATCATATCTTAATTAAATTTATTATCAATTATCAAAATCAATATAGTTTTAGATTATACTAATTAAATAAGTATTTAATAAAATTATGAGACTGCGAAGTAAAGTTACAAAGTAATAAGCAGATTTACACTGAGTCAATATCTCCCAAGATACTGTCTCAATGGCATAAGAATACTACCACTACCTTATTATCTTACCACTACATCTATAGCATTCTTATGACTTTTAAATAAAATAAATTATCTTTAACAATACTAAAATAAATACTAATCTTCTAACTTAAAAATATAATTAAATAATCTCAGGTTCTTCTAAGATGTTTTAAAATAATAATAACTCATGTAAATAAGTATGATGTGGGATTTTATATCAAACTTAAATACACCTAACTTATTTAAATAATAATAAATAATACTAATCTTAGAGTGTAATTTAATCTCATCTATTTCTATGATATAATTAATCATTAAATGAACAAACAATCATATGTATATCTTTTATTTCATATGGTATCTTAATTTTGGAATAGATCAAAATCTTATACTTAATAATCTGTGGCAATAAACAATATTGTATTCTTATAATGTGCATTATAATCATTTTATGACCATTGTAATATTTATGTTCATGTCAATCAATTCTTATAAAATAATGTTAAGCAAATATGATATTCAATTCTAAATAATAATAACAAATTCATTTTGTGCAAATATTATGTTTATTTCAAATCATCTGAGGTCAAAATGCTGTGGTGAAAAATAATGAAAACTCGACACACTTTTAAAACAAATTAACAAGTTTATTTACAATAACTTCAAATAAAATTTATTTACACTATTTACAATTTTAGAATTTAAGAAAACAAATATAAACTGAACTAAGCAAGAAAATAATAATACAATCTGTTTACACTGTTATTAAATCATGTACTTCATAAGCAATTATACATTCTTTCAAATGCCATATTATAATATTACAGTGTGTTTTTTAAAAACTTAGATTTTTTTAAAATAAATAGCAGTGTACTTTAATTACTACAAATAACAATATATGTCAAGACTATTTATGTAGTATGTGTACATAATGTAGCTCTACCTATTAAATAATTACATTAATTAAGTATTACCATTTATAATGTATCATCATATATCTACTTTATTATTAGCATTGCTTAATAGCTTTATAAAATTAATGTATCTTTGTAATGTAAAACAAATAATTGACTGTAATTATACTTTACTTAATGTAATTCCTGTTATATGTTTTATCAAATATGCATTACATCTCTGTACTGTTCAAAACTATTATTTAAATCATTTATCAATTTCAAATTCATAAAGCATTACCTTAGATAAATTCTATGATTCTTTTCTATGTAAAAAAAAAAAATCATTACTTTACTTTATGTTCTATTTTAATCCTTTCTAATAAATTTTCTATCTATAAAACTATCTTCTAAACTTATCTCAAATTTCCGGAAAAACAAACATCAACTTCAAACAAAATATTCGTTATCCAAATTACCTATATTACATCGTTTATACTTGGTAAACTTTTCAATCTAAATATAAGCTTCTACCTAAACGTAACTTAACTTATTTAATAAAACAAAATACAAAAATAGAGTCTTTTCAAATCTATTCTTATCTTGCAAATAATAAAATAATTACCTAAATAAAGAATAAACATAATTCTAATACTATAACATAATAAAATATCAAAATTTATTTATGAAAGAATCATATAATTATTTCTAAGCTTCTTACGTAATGTTGTATCATGTTGATATTATAGATTAAAACTTATGCATATTTTAATAAAGTTCGTTGCCAATATAATGTATGTGTTTTCTTAAAATATCTATACACTCATTCCACAAAACATAATATTTGGTTGATCTAAAAAAAAAAAAAAATATTAAATTCATCAAAATCATTATACAATGTTTTTACCATAATAATAATAATGTCCAATCTGCTATCCAGTATTCTTCGGAATTTGCAGCTTCATAAAATAAAATCATTCACATTTATACTCATAAACATTCATTAGAATATTCTGTGTTATATTAATTATAAAAAATAAATTTATGTAATTAATTATTATATTATTTTTAAGTTATTATTTAATAAATGTACCTAACCTACTTTTAATAGTTTAATAATATTTTAAATTTTATAGAAAATAAATAAAATAAAAGTTCATATTACGTATTTCCAGCGACGACTTGTGTTCTACCATAAAAGTTCTAACAAATATCCTACGTATAAAGTCAATAGAACACTATTTCCTGTTCCGTTGTATCACGTGTTTCTTGAAAGTTTATATAAAAATGATAACGTTTTTTTTTAAAAAATAATAAGTTCCCATAAGAAAACAAAAATAAAAATTAAAAAATAGTTTATAAGTTCTTTCTGAATCCAGTTCTTCATAAAATATTATCTTTAAAGTTATTATTTCTAAACTAATTTATAGTTTGTATATTATTTTCATTAAATTATTTTAATCAACTTGGCTTGCTTGGTTTGGACGTCCATGTATTACTTGCGCATTTTTCAAAACAATATATCTAGGTAAGAATCTATTTTTCCATCTATAACGTCCAGCGTTTTAGATTACTTCAATATAATAATTTTATTATATTACGATTTTAAATAATCATTTTTATAATCTATTTGCCTTTTCAAATCGTCAATATTTAGTCTTTTAAGCACAAAGACTTAACAAGGCATGTATTTATTAAATTACTACTTCTTATATCTTTACTTAAGATATACATTTTATTTTTTTAAAAATCTACAAAAATACTTTCTTTCTATAAAAGTATTCATATTTCTTTTAAATATCTATTTATAATAGACAATAGTAATTTAAACTTTTTAATACTATTTATAGTCCAAAATACTACTTTTCTCCATCTCATGGTTTTATATACTAATCCAGCGTCTGTTATTTTTCTAGCGTAAAGTTTCTGATATATTTCTACGATACGTGATGTTTCCATGATTATTCGTACGTAAATTGAGCTTCGATATTGAGAAGACCAATAGGGAATTATTAAGTTTCTACTGCATACTTATCATTTAAAAATTATAAAATTATATACAATAACACTCTTATGATTTTAACACTGATTTTAAGAGCGTTTTTAAATTTACTTAGCTATTTTCTCAATAGCACGATTAACTTAGAAATTTAATTACAGAGAGCCCCCCTCAACAATTGAATCCAGCTTTTATACTAGCAGAAACTCCTTATCTGATTGGTACATTTAAACAATCAAACTTTCTAGCTTATTTACATATTTACTAACACACTATTAGAAATAAAATCATGACTTATTTAATATTTAATATAATCACACTTTAAAAATAATTTTATCGTTTATTCAAATCTATTAAACATTTTTTAAAATATTCTTTCTTACTTGATTTAAATCTTAACTTTTATAAGATCATTTAAAATAAATTAAATCTTTTTAAATACGTTACATTTTTAAGACAATATTTTTAAAAATCAGATTTAATATTCTACATTAATATCTTTTATTTTATCTCGTGATAACTCACGTATTATTTATAAATTTCACAACATAATTTTAAAATAGTTTTGCAACTTTATGAGAAAGCTTCCAAGCATGTGTGTATATCTCTAATTAACATCTGTCTTTACAATACAAGAAACGCTTCCCATAATCTAAAAATAACTTAACAATTGCTTTTTTTAAAATAAATACTTATTTTTAAAATAAATAAGATATTACATCAGATTTTAGAATAATTATTTGATATGATTAAAATCAAATATTAATCTCAATTTGAGTACTTATAATTTAAAATATTTCTATTCACTTTTAACACATATTTTAAACTAAATAAATATCTTGGTCTAATTTTAACTTGTCTTTTAAATACTTTAGCTTCAAACATTTGTCATTAAATTTATTAATGCAGTATTACATCATAATCATCATCATTTTTAAATATCTTCTCAATATCAACACAATTCACATATCAAATACTCATAGATTGCTTTAATTAAACTTATGGTAACATTACCACAAGCAAAGTCAACATCACACTTTTAAAATACTTCTTAAATTTAAAATTTTCTACTAGATTAGCACAAAACTTAAATGGTGACCCATACAAAAGGGCACAATATATATCCAGATTGTCTTTTATTTATTACAGGCTGAGATTTAATTTTCATTTTTGTGCACTTTACATTGAAAATGCTATCTTGAAAAACTATTATTACTCAAAATTGACATTTTTGATATTCCAAATTTTAATTTAAGAACATATAAGATTTGTTTAAGTACAATATAACTTTTAATTTAATGTCATAGATAAAACAGCCTTTAACTAATCTGTTGCAAGACAAAAATTCTATTCTTACAAAAAATAGTGAGGAAAACATTTAATCAATTGCAGCATGGTAATAATTTTGTCAGTTTTTATTCTTATTTAAATTCTAGCTAAGAATAGCTGTGTATCATTTATCAATTAATAACTGGATGGTTATCGGATTATTTTCCTGAAAAAAAAATCCCAAGTTTTTTTGGAATTTCTCAACTATCTGAAATATGTTGTTTCAATCCCAAATCTTAGATTTTTATAAATAGCATTTTTTAATTATTTATTTAAGTATTTTTTATAATAAATGCAATTTTAAGATTATATAAATTAATATGTAGTGGGTAGATAGATTAAAAATATATTGTCTTACAAGAGTCCTATATTTAGCGTTTTTTATTTTGCCACAAAATTGTGTTAGATGTTAAAAAATTTTAAAAACAGAATCTATGCAGAGCAAGTTATGCAATAGATTTTTAAAAGTTTTGTTTATGAAGCTGTAGACTGCTAGTCTTCCTAATCCAAAAAAAATCTTTTCAATTAATTTGTCCAAAATGGAGTGTCAAAATTAGCATCCATTTCATGCTTAAGACTCACAATAGAGCTGATCCTAATTGAATAATCAGCTTTTGTTAGTATGCAGAGAGAATTAAAAATTCTAAACTTTTGTGTTAATTTTTTATTGATCTTGTTGGGACATTACTTCTGGTATCATAAACTATGTGTTTGCTAATATGTGAAATGTTTTAATTTGTGTTTTAAAAATAATCATGGGTATATTGTATTTTATCTGTAAAAAAACCCTTTTGTTTGCCCTTTTGTTTTTTTTTGTATGATGTTGTAACAGTCAGATTCGTATGCTTCATTAACATAGCGCAGAATTCGACCACCACACTGAAAAGCAGCACATGGGTAGTGAAGCTACCAGTATTACTGAGTTCGAACATGGTTTATCGGTTCCTCGCATCTGATGCCACAGTAGTAAACATTTCTTTAGGCATGGGGATCAGGGTAATGCGAGAGACTCAAGACTTTATTTTCGAGTTAGCTATATATAATATTAATATTAGACATTTATATTTTATAATCGAGAAGATAGTATATTGAATATGTATCAAATAAATGAATATATGATGGCAGACGTATGGTTTGAAATTATTTAATTATAACATTTAAGATTAAAATTATTTGAAGAAAACATAATTATATTAAAATTCCAATAGCAGCATTATTCTTCCGATACTGTTTTATATTTACAAAGAGTACAATTATTTGACTGACATAATCTAGCTACCTGAATTTTTGAGCAAGTATTCCAAAATCATGCCATCAGGGATTTAATAGCTTTGCAGTGAATGAGTCTAAATTAGAAATGATAATAGCAGCTGCGGACATATATTTTATTTAATCAAATAAGATATTTATGAGGAATTAAATTATGGGCAAACATTGATTTGAGAGTGAGTTTATGTCAAATAATGCAGAGACGAAGTCATACTTGGGATAATAAAATTAATAATAGAGAAACACGTGGTACATCTAGAACTGCGATGCGAGTGTGGCAGTACATTAAAACTGCGAAGCCAATGAATGAGTTTAAAACAACTTGCTGGCGTTTGCCATGGGCCCAAAGATAAGATGTCACATAAGCATAATCAGGTGCAATGGGTTCGTGCCACACTTACTTCCTGACTGCGTGATGGGCGTCAAACCCTACGAGAACATTCATTATGTCCCCTTGTGTAGGATGACTAGGATTCAGTAAATACTGTATGATCTGGAGTATCCAAGGCTCGAAGATGGATTATCGCATCTTTAAACTGTAACACATGTATAACTAACATAATAGGTTCGGATTGAATATAAAATTTATGACTCAGTCCCACATTACCAACATTTAATAAAGAACGTATTTTGCTCTCAAAGAAATGCAATTAAAGGGTTTAACGAATAATGACTTTATTATTTAAAATATATAAAAAAAAAACAAGTTTAAAGGTAATTATAAATTAGGGTGGTTACTCTAAGAACTAATATGTCTGCCACTAGTCATGTAGTAGACTCCTGCATTACAATAAGTGAAGCAATGAATGTGTGTCGATTAACATGAAAATAATTGAAACAAAATAATCTAATATAAGTAAATGTTAATCATTGGATTTTCTGGACATGCATCCACTATTTCATGTAATAATGTATTTATTTATTAAGGAATTATGGTGATTTCCGAGCAGACCCGCCAACAGAAGTATATAAAAGAATTTTAAGATTTGTTTGTCACACAAGATGGCAACCATTGTAATTATAATTGATATTTAAAATTTGGCGAGGCCCGGTCGGAAATCTTATTGGCATGATATTGTTAAATAATAAATTGTAAAAGTAGAAATATGTAGCCAAGAGATAGACAGAGTTAGGTAAGCTAGATTATTAAAAGAAATTACATAATAGATTTACAATTAAATTTACCAATGAACAATTTATATAGATTGAGCTATAGTTTATGGATAGAATTTATGCCTTGGGTACAGGTACCTGTTTTATAAGAAGCTTTTCATGTTTCATGGTCAGTGGCAATTGTTCGTGAGTTTAACAGCAGCATTTCTTTCCAGCTCTCAGGTTATTGATTCATTTCAATATCAGCAGCAGCTTTCCGATTATTTGGGCAGCAGATTCTCATATTTTAAATTTGTGAAGGGCACATGTGGAGATTCGGGCCTCGGATCTATCATCTTCGGGGGAAGAATAGTCTGGGCGCTTTCTACTCGGTCATCTTATTCTGGACGAAAAAGTTTAAGATCTATATTTCTCTCAACTAACCAGAACACAGCACAAAGTCCAATAATAAAGTTTTGAGAAAAAAAATGTCCTCTTTTTCTTTATCTTATCTTTTCCAAAGACTTTATCATGTGTTTGAAGTGTTAGTATTCATTCATTTTATAGTTAAAATCTAAAGCGCATGTGCAACAGTTTAATGCTGTTTAAATATTACAGTTTATAAACATCGCGCTATATAAAATAATTGACTTATTTACATACATTTAATTTCAAATAGGAATGACGTATCGTAAATTCTAGTAAATTTCACTAGTGTCATTCATTCAAGCATGTAAAAGTAATTTAAAGTGATTATCTAATATCTTCATGCTTTCACTTTCAAACACTTAAGATTCACCCATACAAAAGCGTTTGGGTTCGAAAAGATAGATGCCGTTCTATCTTTTCCAAAGACTTTATCATGTGTTTGAAGTGTTAGTATTCATTCATTTTATAGTTAAAATCCAAAGCGCATGTGCAACAGTTTAATGCTGTTTAAATATTACATTTATCTTATCTTTGTACTTTTGTTCTAGTTTATTTTTAGCTCCATTCATTTGCCCCGAGGAGAATCAATGCATTAACAAGAGTTTTTAGATTTTAATTAATTCAGAAAGCTATAGTTCTATTGTTTAGGTTTATTTTACCTTTTTACATTTTATTAATTGAAACTTTTAGGGAATTTTTCTAATTAATCTATCATATCTCTCACCGACCATGACTTGCCAAATTTCAAGTACAAAGGGATTTATAATTGATTTTTACTTTTCTTTGAATTAAAATCTAATTTCAAAATTATTATTTAAAATACGATTTTTAAAACAGCAATATATTAACAAAAGTTTATACTTTAAAATAAATAGCTAAAGTTATATCAACATTATATAACTAAAAGAGAAATTTAAAATTATTTTATTTATTGTTTTAAATTTGTTATCGAAGTATGTGTGCGTTTACGCTGACTTTTACAGATATTTATATATATTTTAATATCGCTACACACGCAATTCAATACCAAAGAGTTTAAATTTAGGTAGAATAAAGGTGGTGGGTGAGACATGATAGAAAAAGGTAAAACTTAAGATTCGAATGCAAATCTTACTGTTTCAATGTTAGTTAAGTTATCAGATGTCTCTTATCCATCAGAAATCTTATTTATTTAAATTTTATCCATTCTTATCTAAGTTTGTACCATCGAGTAATCCAGAACTCTTCTTCAAAAGAAATTTTTTTTAAATTTTTTTGTGCTCCTTTTTTTTTTTATAATTGGTATCTTTATAGAGTATCTATAATCTTAATTTGTTTACACATGCATGAACTCATGCTTATATTTTATATATGTTACATGCTTTCGCATTTAAGTATGTAATCTTATGAATGTGTAAAAAATATAAATATTAATAATAAATTATTAATTATAAATTTAAAAAAAAAAAGTTTAGCTGAAGATGACTAATTAAGATCTCTTTAGCTGAAAACATTCTTGTAAAATAATGTGTTTTTAATTTATTGTTAATATTAGGCTTTAATTCAGCATTATTGATATTCTTTTTATATTTTTCATAACAGTTAATATTAAAATATTGTGGAAGTACTGAAAAAACACCAGCAAACTATAGTTGGCATGAAATTACATCAGTATATATAAATCATGCTCTGTGTGTAAGTTATTAAATAGTATACTTATATATAATGAAAGCTAAAGTGTAGGTGGGCTCATTCTACATTTTATGTTTCACAGTTTACTTATAGCTCACTGGGGATTTTCAGTACTTTAGCATTATTTCTTCTAATTCGGACTATTAAAAAGTTATATTAATATTTATAATAAAGAATAGAATGAGGAGATTATATTTATGTAAACAGAAAACTTTTTTTTTAATTTTTGAAGTTTCTAAGAAACTATCAATTACCTCTAATTGATAGTTTTTTAGCAACATCAAAAGCTAAAAAAATCTGTTTACATGGATATAATCTCTTCAATTCTATTCTTGATTACAATAATAATCTATGGAAATATTTAATTCAACATATTAATAGTTGTACGTAAATGTATTACTTATATATGTGTGTGATGCTGTCATATCTATGAAGAATATTTTTATAAATCTTTTATTTTAATCTCAGGCAGCTAATATTTATATATTTTTATCAATAATCAAATAATATTAGGCCTAGAAGTTGATAGAAAACTGGTTGTATTTGAAAATTTATTGCTTTTAGATTATTCATTGATGAAAGTCACATGATCTCAAGCAAATAACTGTCATTATTATTATTAATGATGTAAAGAGTTTCATTATTTTATAATATGCTTCTGTAAATCTGAAATTATTTAAAATTTAACTGATGTTAATTCTTGAACATAAAAGAGCACTGCACTAAGGTGGTAATTATTTAAACTTACACAAAAATAAAAGTATGTTTTTTCTATCCTTAAATAATGCAGAAATATTTTTAACCTTTTTTTAAAACTAGTATTGTTAATTTTTATAGAGAAGTGAAATATGTAACATTCTTTATAATTTTTTTATTTTGAATATTGCATTGAATTAATAAGCATAAACTGGTTTGGATATCACTGCAAAACATTTTAAAGCCATTTCAGTTATTCATACAAAATTTTAATTATTATTAAACATTTCAATTTTTTAATAAAATTTTATACATTTATATTTGTGCTGCCAAGCATTGTTATATATTAAATAATATTCAGATTACTTTAATAATTTTACAATAATAGTATATTCATTTCAGCATTTTGTTTTTAATGAAAGTGAATTTTATGGGTATTGTTAGTGAATCATTCAGAAATTATTTAAAATTTTTAAATAAAGATAATTAACTTTCAGCAGAAGATAATGCAGTTATTTCATTTACAACAAGAGAAACATGATTTCTAATCATTATCAGTATTTTATGGCTTTATCAGGATAATTTTTTAATTATTATCACTATATTATGTCTCCTATCAGACTAATTTTGATGTAATAAATTGTAAATTATAGTTACTAATTACATATTTTTTATAAAATTCATCCAGAGCCATAACCATTATACTTGATTATCAGTTTTTTTAGAAAATATTTAATTATGATGGTAGTAAGATGAATTTTAGTACATACAGTTGATTAGATTAAAATATTTTGTAGGTAATAGAAAGAAGTATAATATACTTTACTGTGTTATGAGCATGGAGGAGGGACAGTTTAACAGTGGCAGCCATCTCTTTAATACATTTTGCTCTAATATCTGATATTCATAATTATATTGTAAACTTTAAATAACTTTAGTGCATAAAGACATTATGAAATATTGAAAGTTTTTACCTCATTAGGATTCAAGATACTTTAGTATTAAAGCTATAACACAGAGCATATATTAGTTCTACTGCACTTGTTCACATTCATATCAATCCACTGATAACCTTGTAATCTTGAGATCTGACCAAAATAACGTGTACACGGATCTTGTAAACAACTTTTTGGCAAAAACAAAAAATGTGTACACAGATCTTTTAAATGATATTTTAGCAAGATTTACAAAGTTATCAGGAGGTTGAGACGAATGTGAACCAGCACAGTAGGTCTAATACATACTCCGTGTTGCAGTACTAAAAATAAATAAAAGTAAAAACATAATATATTTATCATTTTCAGTAAGAAATGTTAATTTTAAACAAGACATTCAAATATGTACGACTTGGATACTAACAACTTTTAAAAACATTTGAAATCAAAAAAAAAAAAATGTGATTTCTGATCTTAATGATATGACAGCTTTACACAAAAAAATTGTTAGTTTAAATACGCACTAAACAAACAATAAATGATTTTAGTTTTTAAATAATATTTATAAAAAGATTTTCACACTAACAACTTTTAAGAACGACATTCCCAATCAAAAAAAAAAGTGATTTGTGATCTTAATGAAATGATGCCATTACACAAAAAATTATTACTAAACAAACAGTAAATAATATTTATAAAAACACATTAAATATATTCATATGATATTTATTGTGTAATATATAACAGAAATTGTCGCCTTGAAACAAAAAATTTAATATTACCACAGAAAATGGAGGTCTGTACTAAAAATTTTCTATCCGAAAATGTAGCACACGATTGCAGAGTATGCTCGGATTTTCAACAGAAATGCTAATTAACTAATTTTTTTTTATAAACAAATTAAACCCAAAAAAATGGGACAAAAAACACCAAAAAAAAAATACATATTAAAATGGAACAAAAACCATAAAAAAAAAAAATACATATTAATTATGAGACAAAAAAATCGGATTTAGTTGATTTAGAAAAACACATTTCCACGTGGACTGGGATTTTCAACAGAAATACTAATGAATGTATTCTTTTGTTATAAACAAATTAATCCCCCCCCCCCCCAAAAAAAAGAAACAAAAACCACAAAAAAAAATGCATATTAATTATGAGATTGAAATTGTCGAAGTAACATGTTTCTACACGTATACTCGCAGGATTTATTTTCTTTCAATTTGATGTCGTTGTGGTATATTGTAGGTGTGAAAAGGACTTCTATTTCCCCTTTAATACTAAAGTACCGGATTCAAATATTTACATATTTATACACCACTCCTGTATTCCAAAAATGATAAATTTTCATACATTCACAGTCTCCAATCAACCTTCAGGCCTAACATTGATTGATTGTGGATCATATTAGTGATCAAATTTATTACAAATTGGAAAGGAAAAAGATTGTATAAAAATATATTAATATAAAATTTATTTCAAATGTTGTCTATTATTGACATGACAGATTCCAGAGTTAAAAGTTCCTATATGAATTACTATCTATGGAAAATATAAATGAAAATCTCTTAATTCGTTTTAATACTGAAAATGTGTTCAACCTGTCATTTGATTGCTTGATTATGATTTGACCACTTTAAGCAAGGTTATGTGATAATAAAAAAATGCAAAATTTCTGAGGTTTTAAATCATTCTTCATTTGTTAAAAATACTATTAAAAAATCAATTGTTTTTCTAAAATAATTCTGTTGTTTTGACCCATGATCTTTGATAATTAATTTACTTCAAATAACAAATCATGCAACTCATGCTGTTGCAGGTAGATCACATATATATATACACATATTAATAAAGATGTTAAACAGAAATGGTCATCATAGACTAGTCCTCCAATAAAATAGATTGCTCACTTTATGTAGTTATATTTAAAAGAAAATGTTACTATTATTCTTATTAAAAATTATGTACTTTATATATATATATTAATGAGTGCAGTATTTTTTTTTTTAATGTAATTCTCAAATGATTAAATAATTGTTAAAATGTTATATTTTTCTGATATTATTTTTAAGAAATAATTTAGTAGAAAATTGCTTATTAATTCATATAATCCTACAAATTTTCATTTATAGTGCAAAGAAAATATATGTAAAAACAAGGTCATTATATCTCCCAATTTTTGCAGTGAATATATTTTTTCTATAGTTCCCCATATTTGATTAAAGAAACCATATATGATTTTTTACACACATATATTTAGGTATTTTTCATAGTGTATATACAGTATGAAGTAAACAATTAGAAAGTAGAATACAGTATATATTTATATGTTGTAATAGTACGGAGAAATTTGGGGTTGAACCTGTGATGATGGAACTCATCATCATCAACCCCAAATAAACAAATTAATAAGCATGATAGACACCTGACAGAAGTAACTATAAGTTCACCAGCATTACACTAAATTAATAATCATTCATCATCATGAATGATCAGTTATAAAAATAAATCAAGAGTCAATCTTGTAACTGGATTTAAAATGGGTCTTATTTAGTCCTTAATAGTTTGGGGCAGATTATTTAAATATTAATTTGGATGTACATACTTAAGTGCTAATCCATCAGAATATATAATAATAAAAACAATAATGCTGGGATATTAAAACATGCTGATCATTATGAATGTTCTTGCTACTTAGTACCTTTATTGCACTGGCCAACTATAAACTTAATTTTTAATAAATACTAAAGTAAATAAAATATAGTACATGTCTCCACTGCACCAATCCAATATCATCATCAATTGAATGTTTATAAACACTAAATATAAACCCTCTTTTATATAACGGACCATTATGCACGAATCTAGCTTAGAGAACAAAACCTCTATAACTTATTGGAACAAGAGATATAATACTAAATTTTTAGTAATTTATAATATTTTAAATCTATTCATGATAGAGTAAATTCACTGGAATAATTTTAACAATGAAATATCAATTTATTAATAACAATAAAAAAAGGAAATTAAGTTCTGCAGAATACGGCTATAAATTAATTCTTCCGATTTTGATTAATACGAAAAAAAAATCCATTATTACATGGTAATTTACAATTATGTTTCATAGGTTTACATAAAACACACATATATAGGCACACAAACATGCATTAAAATAATTTATGAACATATTTGAATTGTCATAAACATATAAATGAAATTCATTTTATAATTATAATGACTGATTTAACATATATGTGTCATCTACATAAGCACACGAATGTGCTGTAACATATTGGGAAATGTCTTATAATAATCATATAATTTAAATTAACATGTTTGAATTGTCATAGATTTATATAAAAAAAATTCAATTTGTTTTTAATAATACATAACTGTACATATATGATGTGCATATATATAGAAATAGATTATATAAAATTAAAGCTATTAATTAGCCTCTTATTTTTTTTATGGTAAATAAAGATTTCTTTCTTTAAAAAAAAAATGTAATATTACATCTTTAACAATATCCTTCATAAAAGTTTTCTTTTTTAACAGGTTACTTTGATTAATTAATTGTAAACATTTTTAAAAATGCTCCAATAAGTTCCTTTCTTTCCAATCTAGAAAGATTTTGGAGTTTACTTTTTTTATATATTGTGACCTTCTGAATGGGCACAAGTAATTAACTGCAATCTACTCAACATTTTCATTTTGCTTTTTGCATCTCTCATAAAAACTTGACCCTTGAATTGCCTCTTTTACTGTCCACACATCTGTGTGTAGTGCATGTTTTCCTACTGCTCTTTGTATTTTTTCTAAGTAATCTAATACCCCTTTACTAACACAATGCATTGTTACCATATATTAACCCTGCTACTGCTGCTCCCTTCCATACAGTTCTAGCTACATCATATTTATTATATGAAAGCACTGTTAATTTCTTTATCAATCTCTTTTTTTTTCTTTGCTTCATTTATCAATTTTTTGTCCCATTCATCCAAGCAATTCTCAGTAGTTATATCTATTCACCACACTTAACTTTATATCCCTCAATAAAAATTCTTTGTCTTCTCTTTCCCCAATATTAGTCATCATTACTTTTGATTTTTCTTCACTAAATTTAATCTCCATTTCTTTACGTACCCTTGCACATGTCCTCAGCATAACTTCCATATCTTCCCTTCTTTCTGC
Source organism: Epiperipatus broadwayi (assembly GCA_028023455.1). Taxonomy (NCBI): domain Eukaryota; kingdom Metazoa; phylum Onychophora; class Udeonychophora; order Euonychophora; family Peripatidae; genus Epiperipatus; species Epiperipatus broadwayi. The sequence continues at coordinate 2,427,919 of JAQFVV010000032.1, read as the reverse complement.
ACACAAAAAAACATCATCCTCAAATAAAAGACTCAACAATGTATATACTTCTTTGCCATCTATTAATGGTATCTCTATCCCTTTTCCTAGTCTTTCTATTGCTCTCTCCATTTTTCTCAAATACAACAAAAATAAAATAGGTGACATAGGGCGTCCTTGTCTTAGATCCCATTTTTAACTTTAACTGATTCTATATCACCTAATTGATACATATAGTAATTATTTTCATATAATTCCTTAATAATGTCCTAAGTTCCATCCATTCCCAAATTTACTAAATTTACCCATAATTTATTTCTATTCACTCTATCATACACCTTCGCTATATCTATAAAAACCATATGTAACTGACTACTTGTATTCCTATTCCTATCCATAAGTTGTGTAACGACAAATAAACTATCTCCTATATGCCTATCCGATCAAAAATCTCCTTGTATTTCTCCCACTATATTATTTTCTTCCATCCATTTTGCAACCCTTCGCAACCATATATGAGAAAACTGTATATAAAATTGATGTTACTGCTATCGGTCTATTATGATCCTTATCCTTTCCTTTAAATAGTAGCCTTACTCTTATATTAGTGCACCTACCCAGAAAATCTTTCTTCTGTGCCATCTTATTAAAACATGTTAATAGTTTTACTTTTGCCCTATGCCCTAAATTCATTACCATCTCTGCTGCCCATCCATCTAACCCTCTTGCCTTTCCACTTTTCAATTTCTTCCCTGCCTCATTCAGTTCATTTTCTGTAAACCTAATATTCCCATTACTATATGCTTTCATGTTTGCTATCACACTGTCCTTCACATCTAACATCTTTTCTATATCCATTACATAACTATTTAAGATTATCCTTCATTTTTCTTTAGAGCTACATTCTATTCCCTCATCATCTACTAATACTATCTCTCTTTTCCCTACATTCCTTCTTTTAATGTAATTTCAAAATTTTTTACTCCCATCTCTTCCACTTTTACTAATATCCTCCAACAATTTACTATTCAATTTCATTTTCTCTATGTAATTATCTATTTTAGCCAACTTCTAAGTACTTTTCCCATTTGACAATATCTTTTTCACTTTCTTTGTTCTTAATAGCACACTTATATTCTCTGCATGCTCTTTTCCTCTCTTTTACACTTTTACTAACTCATTTTTTTATTACTTTTATTTTTCTGAATATTCTCACCTAAAACCCTATTTGCCACTTTTTCTATTTCATCACACCAGTCCTCATACTCATTTCCAACCAACTCTTCCATGGTTTCTTCAATTTGTATTTTATACTCTTCTATCTTATTCTTATCATTCACTCTCCATCCACACCAGTTTTAAATGATTTACTTAAAATAAGCTGATAATGACAACCATGTGCCATTTTATTGCTGATGAGAATTTATTTTATTGGTACTGTTGATAAATAATGAAAACATTTCAACTTAAATAAAATAACTTTTGTTATATTTACCCTGTAAATGTAATAAATTATCATTCACCTTTTTTTAAGTATATATTGTCTACATCATTGAAAAGGTGATAGTTCTCTCTGCAAGTTTCCTGCTACACTATCTCTGATGTAGCAACATAATTTAGCTGTCCTTCACAAAAAGTTTAAGGTGTTAGCATACCTGGATCACAGGTTGGGACATGAAATGTTATTATATAAAATACCATTCATCCCAATTTTAATTTTGGAAATAGCCATTTAGCAAAAACTAAATCAGGAGGATGCTCAAGCTCAACAAAGCTTTTTTGGGCAAAAAATCATGTAATTTTGGAACTGTGAACTGGCATGTAATTGTAAACAATGACCAGGATTTGTATTCAGATTGTTTGCACAAACTTTTGGTCCACATATGATTCAAAACACCTAAATAATAGTTAGTATTTATCACCTGACCTTCTGGAATCTATTCATGGTGAATCGATAGGCAGGTGAATTTTTTTTTTTAATGATCTCCATTCCATACTGTGATGTTTATTTGATGACTCATATTAGAAATATCAATTTTCATTATCCATTATGTTATTCAATAAGGATACCAAATTCTTAATTGTGGCTTTTTGCGTGTTTCTGCTGTGTTACGTTCTTGCTTTTTAATTAATTATCAACAAGAATGAGATGCAGAATGTGCACATGCCTTCTACTTAATCAAATCTTTCATTAAAATGTAATGAGCAATGATTTTGGAAAGACCAGTGAGTTCTTAATTTCATTGACTGACATTTCAACAACTTTTTTTGCACATTTTTTTTATTTCTAATTATTTTTGGTGTGTCATTCAGGGGATTATTTTCAATGCTCTTCCTATCATCATGAAATTGCAAAACACTTTGAAATATTTTTACAATCCATGTCTTTACTGCTATACATAATTTGAATCATTTGAAATAGTTCAGTAACACTTTTGTCTAATTTAAAACAAAATTTAATTTTAGCACATTATTCCATCCATAGTTGTTATTTTTTTTACAAAGATATATGCTGTCACATTTTATGTTGTAATGGCTTAAAGTTTTTGTGCAAATAGCTAAACTATGTCATTACTTACCACATCTATCAATTCAGAGATGGTTTTGCAGACAACTTGAAGAGAGATGCAATCAACTTTTTACTGGGACATTCTATGCATATAATATACTGCTAGTTTTTTTTTGTATACATCATTAAAATTTTCTGAGTGCAATATTTATATATAATTTTATACAATTGCAGTAGTTACTAGACATTTATATATTGTAACCTAGTGTTATTGACACTTGGTTTACTTGGCATTATTTCTGCAGGAAAACAATGCTATTCTTTAAAGAAATAAAAAGATAAAATAACAATAGTAATAATTGATTAATAAAGTATGCTATTCACTCACTTTGGCATGTTTTGGGTGAATAACTAATAGATTTAATAACTCAATGTCATTTTAAAGAGAGAACATGAATAATTTAATATTTAGATATTAATAATTAGAGCAAATTAATATGGTATAAAAGCTAAACAGTAATTGATTTTGGATGGGTAGAGGGGACAGTGGATGAGTGTCTTATCATAAAGCACAATAACTTCTGGTAATTTCTTTTTGTAAAAAAAAAAAAAAAATTTAAAAAAAAAAAAATAATAATGTTTAAAGAATTATACATCACTGATTGTTAATTTAATGTATTTATTATTATTTTTTTATATTGTCAAATTACTTTGTAATCCAAGTAAATAATACTAAAACTATATGATTGTAATAGGTTTTTCCTTTCTTTTGTTTATGTTATAATCAAATGATTATTTTTCTGGAAGAGGTCGCTAAAGTAAAAAAATAAAAAAAAACAACAACAAAACGAAACAACCAATTTCATAATCAAGATCTTTTTTTTTTTTTGAAAAATATAGTCTGCTTTTAGTTTTCAAGGAAGGAACAGTGCTGAAATTTGGTAACTCAATTTTTTCATTTTATTTTGCAGAAATAAATGTAATCAAAGTAAAATTTTAATAATATAATGTGTGGCTAAAATTTTTTGATAAGATATCCTGATTTTCTTTGCCATCTACCTATTTAAAGACCTTTTATACTTAAAAGTTTATTGTCTTGCGCTAAAGTTCAAAAATGACAGATGTAACTAAAAGAGTCACGAAAAATTATATTATATCTAAATTAAGGAAGGGAAGCGATTTCCAAGAAAAAATTAATTATTTATTAACTTTATGTCATTTATTGATATTTTCTTGGTATAGAAAAAATAATAATAATAATAATTGAAAGAAATATTTTGAAACCAAGGAAAATCAACTAGAAACATTTTCGCGCTCTTTCTCAATATTGTCTGCCTTTACAAGTAATGTAGTTACATACGTTAAAATATGTTTTATTCACCAAGAATTGTCTGGAAATAATAATAATGATAAATAAGATTAAATTATGCACCTGTATATTTTTTTTTAAAAAAAATATATATATAAACTTTCTCAGAGTAAATATAGGAAAAGCCATATAGGGGCATTCTTACGGAGAAGTTACCGTTAAAAAAATTTATAATTCCTAAAGTATGAACAAAACCAAATATCTTAGAGACTTAATGATAAAAATAAATGATATATTCTATTATACATCAGTTGGAATTATTAAAACTTCATGTACACGTAAATTGACTGCAGTTATTATCATAATAATCTCTCGGAAAATTGCGCATTTTCGTCCATAAGTAAGCTAGCTAATAAGTATACGTATCGTCAATAAAAAAAAAAATATTGTGTATGTTTATTGTCTATAGTCAAATATTCGTCTATGTTAGAAGACTATTTTTTTTCTTGGATCCCAAAATTGTAGTAGTTTAATTCAAGTAAGAATTAATCTTCACTTCTGCTATATGTTTCTTTACCTAATTTATTAAACGCACAAAATAAGAGAAAACTTTTTTTTAAAGGAAATAATACCATGCGTTTATTGTTTTTAAACTTGCTTCGTGAAATACGACTGGATAAAGCTCTTCACCTGGACCAATTGCTCAACAGAAAGACATTTTCTAATGAGAGAGTATGCACTTGTTAATTAATGATTGTTTAAAACTAAGTTATAAATGATATGTATTTTTTTTTGTTATATCACATAGGTTAAAGTCTGTATGGTCAAGTGATATTTAATAGGCTTGTAATGACAAAGGTATGTTTTAATATAATTATTATAGGTTAAGTTGATATTTAACACGAAAGAAAAAATCTATAAAATATGTTTTAATTATTACATACAATTGTAGGTAGAAATTTTGTATGTTAGATACGTAAAAGAAAAATATTTAGATATTTAAGGGGTAAAATAAATATTGAAAATTATCAGAAGTAACTAAAAAAAAAAAGAAAAAAAATGCTATAACAAAATATTTCTTGTTAAAGTTTTAAAACGAATTTATACTGTATTAATTGAGGAAGTTATTCCTAATTATTCTTAAATAACACATCCACTTTATTTAGTTTAAGATAGTATGCTACCAACTATTTTTGAATGTTCCTTTATTAAAATTAAAATTATTATACTTTTATTCTATGATGTCCATTGATTTCAGATGTTGATCGAAGTATACCCGGTAACATAAGTTTATTATAATCAGTGTATTTACTTATCCTGCCCAGATATAGCATTGGTATATGCTTAATATTCGCATAGGTAATAATTATAATGTATTTATTTTGTGGGATGAAAAATGATCTCCACAAAAGCTTTGTTTTTCATGAGAGGAAGATTTTAAATATAATGTTCGGGTATGTTTATAGCCCAAGTAATCGATTCTCATAGATAGGACGATCAAGAATTTATCTAGCATTTAGTATGCTTCATTCGTTTAAATCCCAGGAGAGGATTGTATTTGGTGTGTGTTCGTTGTATGCCCAAGTAAGAGGCAAGAAACCACCAAAATATTTTAATGTAGTAGATTACTTTACAGACCTTCGTGGTTATTCCATATTCCTCATGAGAAAATAAAGATAGCTCCACCATGGAAGGTGTTGATTATTGTGCTTAATTTTGAAAGTTCGGGCAAGATAAAGGTTATATTGGAGGTGTTAGTTCCTCAAGATCCACTTTAGTATAAATAGTGCGTTAGTAACTAAGATCAATATCTGTATTGTGCTGCTAAATATTGCTAGTATTTGACAAGTAAATCAATGGAGAAAGTAATTAAAATTGCGTAATTTAAAACGCTTATTTACTGAAGGAATATTCAAATGCAATATTTAATTCTGGTTAGTAATTAAATAATACTCATATTTAAAATTATAGTATGAATAAAATTTATATCATAACTTAAGTTAGCATTAAGTTAAATGTAAGATGGTAAGTGTAACTTCCGATAACTGGCCTATAATTAGAATAGGTTATCCCATTAAAGACCATAAATGAAGTAAATGTATTAGAAATAAATTTAATATTTTGCGTATTGCATATGATTGGATTAATCATTTTTTAAAAAAAAAAAAAATGAACAAAAAAAATAGTTAGTCAATAATTTTGAATAAAAGCTTCTACAAGGTTATCAAAATTTAATAAACAATGTATTGGTAATGAAATGTATTTTTAGTTAATCAATCCATATGATTGCATACAGGAGAAGTAGTAACCTCTAGTCCATAACCAAAAGAGTATACAGATTAATGTCAGTTATATTTTTGTATTACTATGGGATTATTGAATAAATGTTCATATATTTTTTTTTTGTGATAATAATAAATTATAGTCTTGTTAAAATTTGTTGTAGATTCATTTTTTTGTTTTTATATGCTAAATATAAGTGTTTGCACAATATTTGCAAAACCTTTTCTTGAGTCCGAAATCATTCCAAATTCTTAAAAACTTAATATACCAGATAAATAAAGTTAAGCAGATCGGAATATGTCATTATATTTTAGTTTAATGATAATTATTTATGGAGTTGAAAACTTAAGACTAAACATTCACCTTTGTGTAAAAAAAAAAAAAAAAATGAATTATTCCCAAACCATTAACTTTGGTTGCACATTATTCCATTCCCATTTAGTTAAATTGTCTAAGTAATAAATCTTAGTTATATTATTGTGTTGTCATGGATGATGGAAGGACACAAAAAGCACCCTTGTCTTTTTATTATTCTGACTGAGATTCTGAAAAAAAAAAAAAAAGGCTGTGTTATTCAAAATTATACGTCATTATTGAATAGAATTATCATCTCTTTAAATAATATAGTAGTTGATATGAGAGATGAAGACACATTGAATTTAAGTAAAATAAATGTTTCCTATAGCCAACCAGAATGCCAGTCATATGCGACAACACAATACTGCCGAGCATTTCCTTACATGAAACAAAGAACCCTGAGATTAATATTATTATAATTATTCTTTAAATTAATAAGTGATCAATTATTGTTGTTATTACAATCGTGGCATGGCTTAAGAGAATTAAATGTACAATTGTATTATATGAAAGGTATTTTAGATCATATTGGAAAATTAATGGATATGTTGCTTTATTTTGGTTGCCTTAACAACAACCATGAAAAATTAGTGTCCTGGGTGCAAATAAATAAACTAAAATAATAAACTAATTAAAAGAATATTGGGTTAGAAATAGAAAAAAATAAATAAATTTCTAATAAACTAATTAAATATTTTGGGTTAGAATATATATATATTAATGATAACCCCACTTCCTTAATAGAGATTATATTTCATTTGTGTGTATATATTCTCTTTTTTTTTTTAAAGAGAGTATTCTGTTACTTATGGAAAATTTTTAATTATTTTTTTTTCCTAATCAAATTTATATTTGAATTCTAAAAATAAATTTGTTGTTTTTGTATAAATTTAAATCCCATTAGTCTGTCATCACGCTATTAAAAGTTTTATTTTTTCTTTGTAAAACCTTGAACATTTTAACCAAAATGACTTTTACATTATAAATTACTCATTGATTTGTTGAGGGAACTTTTTGAAATTGGAATACAATTTTAAGTTAATTGGTTAACTAAGTTTATTGATCACAATGATAAAAACAAGTAATCCTAATTGCAATGAATCTATAGTCACAACAACATATAAGCTTTTAATTTTTGAAATCTGTTTAGATATTTTGTATATAAGTATGTGTTTATATGTTGTATTTTTATATTCTAATAAAATTTATACATTCATAATTAAGTAATATATTTTTTTCTCCAAATTGATCCATTAACATTATATAAAATATATACAGTGATTCCTCTTTTTTTAGACTTATTATTTCATAAATCTTATTTTACATTGATCCTGACCCAACATTCCAACTGTCCATAGTTCTTACCAAAGGTTCTACATCATTACTGGAAAAACTAAATATAAAAATATGATAAAAGATATTAGTGAATAAAACATAAAATACTTTACATATGTTTATAATCAACAAATGATAATTTATATATTATAAATAATATTCTTAGCTTACATATTTGTCCTTAAATAATGCCAGCATTGTAAATTGTAAAAAAAAAAAAAAGCATTAGATTAGTTGGCTACAAATAAGTGCTCACTCCTATTAATTTAATTAGTTGTGAATTCAGGTTTTGCTTTTAGAATAAATGGAAGAAAACCTTTTTAACTATCTAATTTTGTGTTTCTACAGTTTTGAGTATGAGGCAGGTAATAATGGGAAATATTGGATTTTTTGTCATTTAATTAAAGATCTGAAAATTTTATTGATTTCTATCTGTGGCATAATATATTTATGATCTTCTATGAAATAATATGTTGGGTTTTTTTAAAAGTAACACTTATTATTTGTTTTATAATTAATTGGCTTTAATAAAATTTGCCTTAAACATTAATTTCCAATCTATTATTAGCTCATTTATGTAAATATGGTAATGTATGTGTAAAATAATATCAAAATTGTCTTTAGTTGCAGAAAATGTAAAAACAAATCATGTGTCAGATAATGGAATATTTCAGTCATTTTACTACTGAATATTTCATAAATTTTTTATTTCCTAATTAACCTGAAGTATGTATTTTTGAAAAGAAAACAAAATTATTTATTTAATCATATAATAAATTTACATTTTAATCAATTTTGATTATTTTGAAATTTTGCATGTTCAAGAAAATAAATTATTTGTTGTTAATTTATGAATAAATCATAGTAAAAATTAATGAGTTTTTTTATTTCCATTTTCATGATTGTTGAATTTTCAGAGATGCTAAATTGTGAATTAACTTGTAAGCTTTTTTTTTGTTTGTTTATGAAGAGAAAAATAAGTTTTTATTCTGAAATTGGATATCATATGCATATTATGAAAAGAGTTTTAGGTCTGGTTTTATATTTGGAAAAGTTTATTCAAATACTTGTAGCATTTATTCTCTGTGATAAGTATTCAGAAACACTAATATTTTATATGCCTGAATTGTCTGTGATAGCATTGCATGTGTATATATGATTTGCAAGTATGAATACATGGCTGGCACTAAGGAAATGTTCAAACATTTACTGATAGATAATTTTAAAAGTGGTTTTAGTACAGTAGATCATATCCAGGTATTGAGAGAAGTTATAGAAAGGACAAATGAATCTGAGTTGCCATTATGCTTTGGATTTGTAGATTATGAAAAGGCATTTGATTTTATAAACATTTCTTCAGTGATTAAAGCATTGGATTATCAAGTTATAGATCCAGGATATTGTCATATTTTAAAGAATATTTATAAAAATGCACAGCAGCAATTTGATTACATAATGATACTAGGAAAATCAACATTGAGAAGGGTGTAAGACAGGGTGATTCCATATCTTCAAAACTTTTTATAGCAGTGCTGCAAGAAGTATTTTGTGGATTAAAGTGAAAGCTAAAGGAGTGGAAGTAAATGGAGATTATTTAAGTCATTTAAATTTTGAAGATGATGTAGTTGTTTTTGCAAATAATGCTTTAGAGCTGTGGAAATGTTGCAAGAGTTATCAGATGAAAGTAGGACTAAAGATAAATGTTAAAAAGACTAAAGTAATGTTGAATGGATTTTCTCTAAATACGAAAATAAAGATTGATTATGGTGAGTTAGAAGAAGTTAAAAACTACAAATAAGAAATTAAAAACTACAAATACCTTGGTCAGATTATTAATGCAGATGGAAACATAATAGATGAAATTAATCATAGAATTAAATTTGGTTGGAGTGCTTTTGGTAGAAATAACTTGATATTAAAGGAAATATGCCTATGTGTTTGAAAAGGAAGGTTTTTAATAAATGTGTTTTACGAGTTCTTACTTGTGGATCTGAGACTTGGACACTTAATAGAAGAGCAATACAGAGACTTCACACCATTCAAAGAAGTATGGAGAGATGCATGTTGGGAGTAACAAGAAGAGATCGAAAATGCAATATATGAGTAAGAGAACAAACAGGTGTTACTGACCTCATTGAAAAAATTAAAAGACTGAAGTGGAGTTGGGCTGAACATATTGCTACAAGAGATGATAATAGATGGACAATTGAAATCTTAGAATGGATTCCAAGAGATTGTAAAACACCCTGAAAGAGACCACATGTGAGATAAATGGATGTGGAGAAGAGAAGCTAAGATCAGAGAAGATGGATTGAACTTGGAGAGAGACCTTCATCCTGCAGTGGATTGATAATGGTTGATGATGAATTTGTGATAAATGTCTTCAATGAGAAAGTGTATTGACATCATATTAAGGCAAATAAAGTGTGATTTATAGTGGAGATGGTGTTATTAAGAATTTTTTTTTTTTTTTTTTTTCAAAAAAAGTTACACAAAATCACATAAGTGCACTTTTATTAACAATTATATGTAGTTGGTAGCTATGAAGATTATTTTCATAATTTTAAAAGTTATGTTTTTATTAGTATTTATATATTTGAAAATATATGTAGTATAATAAAATCTATCAGACGAAAGAATAATGAATAGAATAATTACTATTCAAATAACTTCTCAGATATCAGACAAAATATCTGAATCTTTTCTAATAGCAAGTAAGTCAAAATATTAGTACTAAAAATTTACTTCACTTTTGTGTTGAAACAAAATATTAATGTTTTGTAATTGCAACTTCTATTTTCATAAATATTAAGTATAGGGAATTTGAACTCAGATTTTTAAGCACTCTTCAACTATCCACACTATCTCATACAACTAATACACATGACAACACACATGTAGAAAATATAAATAATCACCAATCAGATTTTTAAGCACTCTTCAACTATCCACACTATCTCATACAACTAATACACATGACAACACACATGTAGAAAATATAAATAATCACCAATATATGTATTTTGTGCTAAACCATCACTCATCAGTTGGTCCAGATTCTCATCTCCCACACATATATATAATCAGTGCTCAGTTTATATTAAGATAGCAAATCTTCATACTTTAATAGACAGGCAATAATATTGGCATTAGCATGGGATTTGGGTTTTCATCATCAGATTTTCAATGATATGGATGGCTAAAAAGTTAGAGATTGGAGTAGATTTAAGCCTGTCCATTAAAGTATGAAGATTTGCTATCTTAATATACACTGAGCACTGATTATATATATATGTATGGGAGATGATAATCTGGACCAATTGATGAGTGCTGGTTTAGCATGAAATATGTATATTGGTGATTATTTATCTTTTTTACATGTGTGTGGTCATGTGTATCAGTTGTATGAGATAGTGTGGATAGTTGAAGGGTGCTTGAAAATCTGTGTTCAAATCCCCTATACTTACAATTAATCTCCAGGTTTGTGAAGAGTCCTTGGTTTTCAAATATTTTTTTTATAAATATTGTAAAGTGATTCAAAATGTGTGTAGAATAGGAAAGAAAAAAAACTCATTACTAGTTTTATTCTGCCAAGTGCTGTTAATTGGGAAAATCAAAGTCTTGGGCTCAATGCCCTTAGGGATATGATGCCTTTTTTACCAGCAGCGAAGATTACAACATATAACAGTTGCATTTTTTAATCAGTTCTTCAATATTTATCTGGTCTGATCTAAATTAACCTGAGACCTTCAATTTAGTAGGCAAACTGCCTGAAAATCCTAAGCCTGTTTGTAACTTAAAATTTTTTTAGATTCATCCAGTTTAAACTCATATCTCAAATTTTGAGTGTGACAGGCAAATGCAGTAATCATTATGCAGTGAAATGCTTATATTAGGTGATTTACTTATTTAAAATCCATATTTAACTCCAAACAGTTTTTCCCCATGCAGTTCATTCTTCAGTCAAGTATTTAATATTTTACAATTTTCACGATTTTGGCCTATTTCTTTTGTCTCTAATTGTACGTACATCTACAGTTAGGTACCTAGTCTAGTAATACAACTTTATGCAGAACAGTTATTTTTAAATAGAACAGTAACTACTGTATGTTAACTGTATGTTTTATATATATAGTGTCATTAAAAGTTTTTAAGCTGTTGCATTCTCTGCTATCTTTATCTTTTCTTTGTTAGCTGAACCTGCCCATGTCTTAATTGTTTGATTTATTTTAAATTGTATAACAATACAGTTGATAAGATTTTTTTTTTTCATATGTCATAGCATCCGCCGGGACGCGAACCCACAACCGTCTGCAGCCAACTACTTGCTTGCAAGGCCACTAAGATTTATTGTTATTGCCTTATTGGTGTAGTAGTGGTTAATTCGGTTTATAATGAACAGACACTGGTCTTTCATATAATCCATATCTTTTAGACTGCTATTAACAAGTCACTTAAAATTCTTATTTTGTTTTGGGTTTTTTTTCCTTTGTTATTATTGTTGTTTTAATGAATGTATACTTTAATTTTTAAAATAGAATTTATTGATAATAAAAAGTGAAACTTAAAAATTTTTTTAAAAAAAAAGACACATAAGATGGTTTGGCAATATTTTCAGGGGTATTAATAAAATATTCTTTTCCCCTATTACCACTAATTTTGAGATAGGTTTTAATAATAATATTAAGTGAAAAACTATATAATACAGATTATAATTAAGATGCATTTTTGAGTTACGAAGAAAAAAATTTAAGAATAGAATTCTTGATCTTGTTTTTTTTTTTAGCTGTAGAAATTTTTTTTGTTCTCTTGTGGGTGTCTTATCCAAAATCATTATATGGGTCAAATAATATTTTTCTGGTATTGAATTCTAAGGACCACCCAAAACCACAGCTTACATATCCAAGCAATAAATAACATTGAATAATCTATACAAGGTCGCTTGGATGTGACCAGTGATTTTGGACAATCCTTAGAATTCAAAATGGCAGTGAGTGCAGTCTAAATAAATACTAAAAACTTATGACTTTTAAAATACGAATTTTATAACAGTAATGCACCGAAATATGCAGGGAGGGGGGAGAATGTTTTCAACAATACTAAATATCATTCAAAAACTGCAGAAGTCTGATCAAAGCAAGATTATAATTTCTAAAATACGAATCAATTTATGCCCATAAGCACATGTTGAAATAACATAAAATTGATCATACCAAGCTTATAATTTTGAAAAACTAAAAGTTGTAAGTTCTAAAATATGACTTTTATTACAATGTATGCCCATAAGTGCATGTTGAAATAATGTAAAACTGATAATACCAAGCTTATAAGTTCTAAAATACAAATTTTATTACAGTATATGCCCATAACCATATGAAATAAAGCATATTAATTTTACAATTAATCGGATTTTTTTTTTTTACCGGAAAGAATATTGTTTGCTTCCTTTGTTCCATATAGTTATAAAAAAAAAAATGGAAGTAAGAAAAAATAGCTTAGTTTACATTTGATTTGCTGATAGGGTTATCAGAACTATACTTGATCACATGAGATTCTTACGGGCTCTTGAAATTGATATAAATCTATATATCCATTTTCATAATTTTCTATTTATTAACATTGAAATGACTTTTACTATCAACAAATGAACACAGAAACATATTTTAAAAAAATATTTACAGATTTTAATAAACAATTGTTGATTATTTCAAATGTAAAACAGGTATTGGATTTGAAATAAGATAAATACTAACCTTTTCACTGTCGGTAGTAGTGATAGCATCTTTGGGAAATGTAATGAATAAATCTCTCTCATTTAGATTTTTTTTATCCATCCACCAGCAAATAACATGTGAGAAATGAAGCACACAACATTACTTGCTTTGGTAAGAAAAAATCTGATTTATTAATTTTTTATTAATTGTAAAATTAATATTTTTTATTTTAGACAATTATTCTTTTGACTAATGATAAGATAAAATTCAATTTATTTGTAATTTTAGAATTAGTATGCTTCGGCAGTTGTTTCTACATTTATTCAACATTAACTTATTTCAACATGTGGTTATAGGCCTAAAATATAATAAAATTTGTATTTTAGATTTTAGTTCAGTTTGATCAATTTTATGTTTATTGTACATGTGGTTTTTTTAATTAATATATGTATCCATTTTTTTGTTTGTTTTTTCTTTTTTTATATTTTAGTCATGTGATTTGATCAAGCATAATTATATGAAATTTGCACTTACATTTTTTAATTATTGATGTGAATTGCGATTTTATAGCAAATGGTCATATCGCAACAATGTGTAGATTATTCAATGTCATTTATTGCATGGAAGTGTTAGCGATGGTTTTGGGTGGTCCTTAAAATTCAAAATGGTCGTGAGTGCATTCTAAATCAGTACTTTTTTTTTTATTGGGGGGGGGGGAATCTCTTACTTTTTTCACAATTTTTTACTGTTTATATTCAATTCAATTTAGCTTTTACCTCTCCTCCTTTTTTATATAATTTCAGTTTTTAAAAATATTTTAGTACTATTTTTCTAAAACATCTCATTCTTGTCTTATCCTCATCTAATAAATGCTTTTTTTTTTTTTTTATCATTCCAATTTTATTTTTATTATAAAAGAATTGAACTACTATATTTATTATATTAGTATTTTTCATTTTACTTATTTTACAAGTACATGTTTTTAAATACACTGTTCAACTTGCTCCAAATTTTAATCTTGTTTTGTCAGATATTGTTGAATTCTTTCAAATCTATATATTTCACATGATTAATGTTATTATCTAAATGTCTTTCTTATGCTTATGTTAATTTGAATACTTTCATGGAAAAAGATATTTCCGTATGACTTTTAAACTGGAAACTTTCTGCATATGACTGAAAATTGTATTGATTAAAAGTTGTATCTCAAATTATTTAAAAGAGATATTGGTTTACTGAAAAGTATATTGGAATTGACCAGAAAATTTTTTGTTCAACTTTACAATAATAAGTAATTCTGTAAAATAGAACAATAAATAACTGATATTTTGATGGCATAACTACATATACCATCATAGTTTTTTTTTTTTTTTAATGATTGTGAAATATTGTAATAGATGTGATGGAACAAAGAAGGATATATTAATGAAAGAAAAGAGGAGGAGAGATAGGAAAAGATATGTATTGTAACAGGAACTACCTTACCACCACAATTGAGTTCAAACCCTATAACTCAACTAACAGATAAGGTAGGGTGAAATAACTAATTCCACTAATTATTGTGGTTGAAACTGATTAACTTACAGTTATCATTTATATTTCTTAATCACCTTACTTGGGAATTATTTCCACCAAGGTCAGCCAATCTTAGCCAAAGTAAAGTGTTTTTTATAAAGCCCAAAAGCTTTAAGCATGACTTTCATAGAAAGATACCCTGCAAGACCCTTATAGAAAGATATATTCAACATTTGCTTACTGATTATCCCAAATGCTAGCTTTATCACTCTCATTCTCAAGGTGAATAACCTATCTTACAATAAATACACCATGTCATTCATATGAACTATGGAATGAGATGAGTGAAACATTGAACACCAGTTCTTTAGTAAATATAACAACTTATTTTATTAATCTTACTTAGAAATAAACAAAACATAATTATAATAAGGATAACACGAGAATAAAAAATATAATCTGTAATACATTATTTAGCCATAAGAGAACACCTCCCTGCTATTAATTTCTTATGGTATAAACTTATGCAGCAAATTGCGGACATGTAGATACACACATATATAAAATGATAACATATATATATACAATATTCATGCTGATCAATGATATTACAGAAAAAAAATATCAGCAAGATAGATTATATTTCAATTCATGTTTCCTCCATAATAACAAATAAATACAAGTTATATACATCTTTATCTAATTCTACATGCATACATACTTTTATATATGTATAGCTTAATTTTGATAAGATATTAATTTCTTAATGATCTATTTTTAAAAAAAAGAAATTAAAAAATAATCATAATGAATTTAAATGTCCTTTTTTATTTATACCAATATGGGGGAAGAGATACATGTTTCAGTCTGTTCTCTTTAAATATTTCAAAGACTCGTCTGTAATAATTATTTATAAGTGATGTTACATGATGCTGGGTTCTGTGATGGCCATTTTCCCCTCTGTACTTAGCTAAAACAATTTCTCTTGCATGCTCCCACTTACTATGCTCTGTTCAAATATATAATAATTAAGAGAAACATGATTTTGATTCTGTTACTTTTCTTGCTAGGCAGGATTTCAGCGTAATGGGACAGTTCACATGATTCTTTAAAGATTAGAATTGTTGCACTTGGTGAACTTTTATTCCATTTTGTTTAATTTACTTAATTCTTTGGACTGCATTAATATTTGTTTTGTTGAGTCTTTCAAAAAGAAATTCCAACAATTCACCAGGAATTTTTTTGTTTCTGCACTATAGTGTAGTCACCAATCACTCACTGACTCGGTTGGCTTGCTTTTTCCTTGCTCTGGCTTCTGATTTTGGTTTGCTGGAAATAGCAGGTAGACTATAAAATTATATAAATGCTCCCCTTCCAATTCTTTTTTTTTTTTTTTATCATTTTTGAATATAGGAAACATTTTTTTTTTTTTTTTTAATATCACTATTGCTTATAGGATAGCCAAGTCTTAATAGGGGAACTGATCTCCAAATTTAAATCTATATGGACTATTCACAGTAAAATGCCCAATTTCTTTCTTTCTTTTTTTTTATAAAGTTGTATACTTTATGCAAAAGAATATTCCTGATATCACTATTTTATTTTTGTTCTTAAAACCTTCTGAGCTATTAATTGCATTCCATGTTCCTCCCTTTTTACTTATTAAGCATTCCCATTGTCAAATGTGCAGATTTAATCCATTAACTTTTACTAATTATAAAATGTGTAAACCACAATCTTTCACCATCAGTTGTATATTTTTTTTTTTGTTTTTTCATTTAAAGAAAAATCAAGGAAATGGAAGGGAAATGTTACATTTGGATGTTTTTTAAAAACACACACCCAAAACTGGAAATATTGAAAAATATTTAAAAGATATACAATAAATCAAAAATCACATTTAATGGGAAGAAAGGAGGAACATAGCCATTTTTAGAAATAAATGGTTGAGACCTATTACTCAAATTTTTATATAAAATTCAATTTTTTAGTTACTTATTTGCAAGTTATTTTTATTCCAGCTTCCGTTTCCATATACTTCAAATAAAAAATGGATGCACACTTAATCAAGTTTATGGTATATTTCACACATTAATAGATATTATTTAACTACTACTCTGATTATTTTTAATAAACTTAATTGTAACCAGTCACTATATATATATATATATCTTTTTTTGTGCAGCATTTTTGTAACTAATAAAATTGATTACTTATTTATATGTACTAAAGTGAAAATTTTTGTAAGTAAAAAATGTAAATATATTTGATTCTTGTTGTTTATTGATATTAGCATTATAATGATAATGTTTTGGCTGAATTTTACTAGAAATCTGAATAGCAGTGATCACTTGAAAATGTTATAAAGATTTCTTTAAAATCTCTGAATTTTTGGTGGGATCCATTTGAACACTGATACCATGCTATTATCAGTAAGTAACAAGTAAATGCACAAAAGGAATTAATCTGAAATATATTTTCACACATATATATACACATGAAATTAGCATAACTTAATGTATATGTAATTAAGAGTGATAAACCATTCTTTCAGAATATGAATAAATAACATTGTGTATATTTAGCAAGGTTCAAGAATAGAATTGATTCACATAATCTTTGAGCTATTGGAGTTTATAAGCTTATCTTTGTCAATATTAGTGAAAATTCATAGTGAATTTAATATTCCAAACCAGATGAAAATATGGCATTAATAATAAACTAATAATTAATTATTATAGCATGAAGACATAATCTCACTTTTAATAACTTTGTTTTAATAATCAAACAGAAATTAAAATTGTAAACATGAAATTAGCATAGTTAATGTGTATGTAATTATAGGGAATAAACCACTTTTCCTCAGACTATGAATATATAATATTTTGCTTAACAAGGATCAAGATGGATCTCTTCTATTTTTGATCCTTGTTCAAAATGTTTATTCATATCCTGAAGGTGAGTGATTTCTTCCTTTAATTACCTTTATACTTTTATTAAGGAAAGCAAGTTCAATTAGTTCCTCAAAATATCTTGTAAATCAAAAATTTTGCATTAAAAATAAGCAATTATAATACGTTTCTATGGCGAAACAATTGATTTGTTATCTTAAATTCAAAATATATAAAAACCTACAAATTAAAGTTTGAAATTTAACAAGTGTTAATTAGTCAATAAACATTTTTTAATAAGCTTTTTATTAATATTAAAAAAATACCAATCTGTGATTAAATATTCTGTATAAAATCATCTCTGTAATTTGTCTTCATTGGCAGTCCATCATTTTGCTTCTTAAATAATCTGAGAATGATTTTTTCTGAATCATGATTTGTTGAATTAAAATGAAACATATAAAATAGCACAATATACATTTTAAAATTTATATTTGTTGTACTTTATGTTCTATTAGCAAAGTTTTTTATTTCTAATCAATAAAATTGAATTTTTTTTACAGCACTGCTAATTTTTTTTAAAAGCAACAGTTTATTAATTTATTTAGTTTACATAAGTGCAGTCAAAATTAAATAAAAATTAAATTAAGAAATGTAGTGTACATTAATAATATAAATGATTAAATCTTTTTTTTTTTTTTTTGCAGATATTACATTTTTTTATGTTTACATTAAAATTTACCATCATCTTGAATTTATTAAAAGCAAATTACAAAAATTGACCAAATAAATGCCATTTTTCAGTTATATTTAGTAATCTTTAGTTATATAAAATTGATTATTAATTGCATAATGCCCCCAAAAAATAACTTAAAATTATAAAAAACTATATTTTACTATTACAATGATCATTTTTTGCTGAAAGCAATATAATGTTCGAAAGAATTTTAATCCAAAATTGATTGAGTGAATACATTTTACCTCGTGTACATCCTAAAATTTATTATTAATGAATTTTGTTATTGTATATAACAAAGTATGTTTTTATTATGTATTGTACTAAATAAAACTGCCTTTTTTTTTTTTTTTTGCTTTTGTAGTTATTAATGATGAAAATTTTTTTTTACTTTGGATTTGTCACAGATGAAAGCATTGATTGTCTTGTAAGATACTGAATGAAAATCAGATAAAATAAATTAATCATATTTTAATTCTATAATAAAAACAAAATTTTATATATTGTATAATGAATAAACTCTATACTATACATTTTTGGCATGAATGTTACCATATTATTTTCAGTTAGTATAGCTTTAATGAAATCACCAGCCCATGACATTATCAGTCTTACAAAATGACCATCATTTTTTAAAAAATAGTGGATATTTTTTTTAAAAAAAAGTTGAAATAAAGATTGTTGTAGTAAATGACCAATTGTAAATTAATATAATGGGTACAAAAACATACATTAAGAAATGCTAATTTTATATTTCCAATTATTAACTTGATTTATTAAAAATGAGACTTTGTCTCAATCCCAGTATAATTGATTATTAAATTAATAATTATTAATGCATATTTTTATCTAGCTGGTATATTAAATTTACTCTGAATTTCCATCAGTGTTGGCAAACGTAAGCTTATAAACATAAAAAATTTAAAGATATGTGTATCCATTCTATTTTTGAGCATTGCTAAGCATAATGTTAACAATTGATATGCACAAATAAATTTTCTGAAGATATTGTTTTGTTTTTTAATCATGATAATTTTTGAGCCTTTTTGGTTATATATAGTATTATTAAGATATATATCATCTTTACTGAAAGTCTACATTAATATAAGATTTATTTGTTTATTTGGATTTTACACATGTTAAACTTCATAAAGAACAATCCATTATGTATTATTTACCAATAATTTTGGAATAATTTTAAAAAATAAAATTTTTACTATAGTTAATGTAATTACATAATTGTGTATTAAATTATAATTTGTCTAGCAATTATTTTGAACAGTCACTACATACAATCAATAAATATATATATTAATATAATAGTTTCCCTTATTAAATATAAATGCCATATTTTCTTAATTCACTGTATTAAAAATTTTTGTTTAATTAATTTTGCTTGACAGTTTTAAGTCACCTTTTAAAATCTTACTTTCATATCTTCATATAAAATAAAAAACTATAAAATCTTTTTCCTTAAATTTTAAATTAATCCTTTGAATTTAAAAATTATTGTTTCATCACTCATCTGTAATTTCTTTAACATTTATACCAAAACCAATTTCTCTTCAAATATTCTCAGATAATTAAAATTTAATTTGTTACATTCAAGTTGAATGGTTGTCATAATCTGTTTTGTAATTCACTTTTTGTAATGTTTCTTAATTTTGTTATGTTGATACTTTTTTTTTTTTGTTTTGTTTTGTTTTTTTTGGAAAAGGAGTTTTTATTATTTAATATGACACGAAACTTTAAAACAGGCAAAACTCACTATATATATATATATTGTCACACACAGCAAGCTAGAGTAATCAATGGACGCCAGAAGGCTTGTGTATAAAATCCCCATCTAGTGCCTACTCATCCAATATCCCCACACTAGTTTCTGGCTTATGGCCTTCGTCAGTGATGAGCCTTGGATCTGAGAGGAGGTGGTCATGTGATGTTTATTGGCTTAAAACTTTAAAACACTTAATTTTGATTTCTAAAATGGAAATATTAATAAAATACATATTATAGCTAGTCATATTGAATTTTTCTCATGATATCCTATTTTTATTAGAGGGTAGATGAAATATCAACAGAGATATACTTTCTGATACCATGTCAATTTTTTTTTATTCCATTACATTTTTTGTTTCCATATCATTGATGTTTTTATTATTATTTTTCACATTAATTGTCTTTGGGTTTTTTTTAATAAATACTTCTTATAAATATTTCATTTCATCTTGTTCTTAAATAAACTTTCTCAACTATTATTTATTTTTAAAATATAGAATTTTTCCAAAGTGATAATTACCATAAATTGGCATTTCCATTCTAACATTAGGATATGACAACAGAAAAATTTCTTAAGAGAAATTATTCTGTAAATATGATCAGTCAATGAAAATATGCTTTATATATCATCAAAATAAAAATTTATAATTATATTCTATTTATATATGAATTAATTAATTGTTATTAATTTTAACTGATATAAAATTCGGCACACCTTTTCACCAAGAATAAGGAGACAATTTATAATTTTAAAAAAAAAAAATGTTTTGGGTTATAAATAATATTACTAAACATTTATTGTAATCTTATGTTTATTCTTTTAATTCAATTATCAAAATTTGCATTCATGTGAAATATATATATACTTTATTATTTTTAAATAAGGTTTCATAGTTGAGATGTTTATTTGTGCAATTTTTTTTTCAGCATTATAATTGACATACTTTGGTTTTACTTTTCTTATTATATTTCTTTAAAATGAATGTTAACCATTGGTTTGCATTTTTTTTTTGTTTATAAAAAATTTATTGATTATACAGATAGATTATGAATAGTATGTGTAATTTTACTAATACAAAAATTATTTGATATACACAAAAATATACATGAAAATATACAAAACATTTGAAATATTTAATACCACCAAAAGTTGAATAATAAATCAACTTAATAGTACAAAGAAAAGGGGGAAAATATTCCTTTTTTTGTATTTTTTAGTCACTAATGTATATATGTTTGTATTTATATACAAGCTCAACATACATAAAAAATTAATAGCAAATTTAACATAAATTAATTACAATTATTTAAATTATATATAAACCATTAAGCATTACATAATCACATCTCCTATACTAGCACATTAATTGTTGATAAACAGAGCAAAATTCTCCATACAGTATTGCCACTTGTGCTAAACAGAGTACTCTGTTTAGCACAGGTGGCAATACTGTATGGAGAGTTTTGCTCTGTTTAAATTATATATAACTAACTGTTGGAAATAAACAGAGCAAAACTCTCCATATAGTATTGCCACCTGTGCTAAACAGAGTAATCAATGGATGCCAGAAGGCTTGTGCATAAAATCCCTATCTAATGCCTACTCATCCAATATCCCCAGACTAGTTTCTGGCTTGTGGCCTTCGTCAGTGAGGAGTTTTGGATCTGAGAGCACTGCATCTAGATCTTAGGATCTAATGCAACCCTCTAGCAACCACCTTTTATCTCTACTTAACTACAAAACTATGAGAATGAAATTGAAAACACAAAAAATATTTTCAATCTAAGCTCAATAGCTTATATAGTCATATGGGTCTGAACTCAGTTCAGCACCCAACATTTTGGTGTCTTTGGCTCTTTTACAACCATAGCCACCACTATCCTATTAGGCAGGATTGGTGTTAAACCATTAAGCATCACATGATCACATTTTCCTATATTAGCACATTAATTGTTGATAAACAGAGCAAAACTCTCCATATAGTATTGCCACCTGTGCTAAACAGAGTAATCAATGGATGCCAGAAGGCTTGTGCATAAAATCCCTATCTAATGCCTACTCATCCAATATCCCCAGACTAGTTTCTGGCTTGTGGCCTTCGTCAGTGAGGAGTTTTGGATCTGAGAGCACTGCATCTAGATCTTAGGATCTAATGCAACCCTCTAGCAACCACCTTTTATCTCTACTTAACTACAAAACTATGAGAATGAAATTGAAAACACAAAAAATATTTTCAATCTAAGCTCAATAGCTTATATAGTCATATGGGTCTGAACTCAGTTCAGCACCCATACATTTTGGTGTCTTTGGCTCTTTTACAACCATAGCCACCACTATCCTATTAGGCAGGATTGGTGTTAAACCATTAAGCATCACATGATCACATTTCCTATATTAGCACATTAATTGTTGATAAACAGAGCAAAACTCTCCATATAGTATTGCCACCTGTGCTAAACAGAGTAATCAATGGATGCCAGAAGGCTTGTGCATAAAATCCCTATCTAATGCCTACTCATCCAATATCCCCAGACTAGTTTCTGGCTTGTGGCCTTCGTCAGTGAGGAGCTTTGGATCTGAGAGCACTGCATCTAGATCTTAGGACTAATGCAACCCTCTAGCAACCACCTTTTATCTCTACTTAACTACAAAACTATGAGAATGAAATTGAAAACACAAAAAATTTTTCAACTAAGCTCAATAGCTTATATAGTCATATGGGTCTGAACTAGTTCAGCACCCATACATTTTGGTGTCTTTGGCTCTTTTACAACCATAGCCACCACTATCCTATTAGGCAGGATTGGGTTAAACCATTAAGCATCACATGATCACATTTTCCTATATTAGCACATTAATTGTTGATAAACAGAGCAAAACTCTCCATAAGTATTGCCACCTGTGCTAAACAGAGTAATCAATGGATGCCAGAAGGCTTGTGCATAAAATCCCTATCTAATGCCTACTCATCCAATATCCCCAGACTAGTTTCTGGCTTGTGGCCTTCGTCAGTGAGGGTTTGGATCTGAGAGCACTCATCTAGATCTTAGGACTAGCAACCCTCTAGCAACCACCTTTTATCTCTACTTAACTACAAAACTATCAGAATGAAATTGAAAACACAAAAAATATTTTCAATCTAAGCTCAATAGCTTATATAGTCATATGGGTCTGAACTCAGTTCAGCACCCATACATTTTGGTGTCTTTGGCTCTTTTACAACCATAGCCACCACTATCCTATTAGGCAGGATTGGTGTTAAACCATTAAGCATCACATGATCACATTTTCCTATATTAGCACATTAATTGTTGATAAACAGAGCAAAACTCTCCATATAGTATTGCCACCTGTGCTAAACAGAGTAATCAATGGATGCCAGAAGGCTTGTGCATAAAATCCCTATCTAATGCCTACTCATCCAATATCCCCAGACTAGTTTCTGGCTTGTGGCCTTCGTCAGTGAGGAGTTTTGGATCTGAGAGCACTGCATCTAGATCTTAGGATCTAATGCAACCCTCTAGCAACCACCTTTTATCTCTACTTAACTACAAAACTATGAGAATGAAATTGAAAACACAAAAAATATTTTCAATCTAAGCTCAATAGCTTATATAGTCATATGGGTCTGAACTCAGTTCAGCACCCATACATTTTGGTGTCTTTGGCTCTTTTACAACCATAGCCACCACTATCCTATTAGGCAGGATTGGTGTTAAACCATTAAGCATCACATGATCACATTTTCCTATATTAGCACATTAATTGTTGATAAACAGAGCAAAACTCTCCATATAGTATTGCCACCTGTGCTAAACAGAGTAATCAATGGATGCCAGAAGGCTTGTGCATAAAATCCCTATCTAATGCCTACTCATCCAATATCCCCAGACTAGTTTCTGGCTTGTGGCCTTCGTCAGTGAGGAGTTTTGGATCTGAGAGCACTGCATCTAGATCTTAGGATCTAATGCAACCCTCTAGCAACCACCTTTTATCTCTACTTAACTACAAAACTATGAGAATGAAATTGAAAACACAAAAAATATTTTCAATCTAGCTCAATAGCTTATATAGTCATATGGGTCTGAACTCAGTTCAGCACCCATACATTTTGGTGTCTTTGGCTCTTTTACAACCATAGCCACCACTATCCTATTAGGCAGGATTGGTGTTAAACCATTAAGCATCACATGATCACATTTCCTATATTAGCACATTAATTGTTGATAAACAGAGCAAAACTCTCCATACAGTATTGCCACCTGTGCTAAACAGAGTAATCAATGGATGCCAGAAGGCTTGTGCATAAAATCCCTATCTAATGCCTACTCATCCAATATCCCCAGACTAGTTTCTGGCTTGTGGCCTTCGTCAGTGAGGAGTTTTGGATCTGAGAGCACTGCATCTAGATCTTAGGATCTAATGCAACCCTCTGCAACCACCTTTTATCTCTACTTAACTACAAAACTATGAGAAGAAATTGAAAACACAAAAATATTTTCAATCTAGCTCAATAGCACAAGCCTTCTGGCATCCATTGATTACTCTGTTTAGCACAGGTGGCAATACTATATGGAGAGTTTTGCTCTGTTTATCAACAATTAATGTGCTAATATAGGAAAATGTGATCATGTGATGCTTAATGGTTTAACACCAATCCTGCCTAATAGGATAGTGGTGGCTATGGTTGTAAAAGAGCCAAAGACACCAAAATGTATGGGTGCTGAACTGAGTTCAGACCCATATGACTATATAAGCTATTGAGCTTAGATTGAAAATATTTTTTGTGTTTTCAATTTCATTCTCATAGTTTTGTAGTTAAGTAGAGATAAAAGGTGGTTGCTAGAGGGTTGCATTAGATCCTAAGATCTAGATGCAGTGCTCTCAGATCCAAACTCCTCACTGACGAAGGCCACAAGCCAGAAACTAGTCTGGGGATATTGGATGAGTAGGCATTAGATAGGGATTTTATGCACAAGCCTTCTGGCATCCATTGATTACTCTGTTTAGCACGGTGGCAAACTATATGGAGGTTTTGCTCTGTTTATCAACAATTAATGGCTAATATAGGAAATGTGATCATGTGATGCTTAATGGTTTAACACCAATCCTGCCTAATAGGATAGTGGTGGCTATGGTTGAAAAGAGCCAAAGACACCAAAATGTATGGGTGCTGAACTGAGTTCAGACCCATATGACTATATAAGCTATTGAGCTTAGATTGAAAATATTATTTGTGTTTTCAATTTCATTCTCATAGTTTTGTAGTTAAGTAGAGATAAAAGGTGGCTGCTGGAGGGTTGCATTAGATCCTAAGATCTAGGTGCAGTGCTCTCAGATCCAAAACTCCTCACTGACGAGGCCACAAGCCAGAAACGTCTGGGGAATTGGAGAGAGCAGAGATTTTATGCACAGTTCTGGCATCCTGATACCTGTTTAGCACGGTGGAATACTGGGGTTCCTGTTTATCAACAATTGGAATATAGGAAAGGAGGAGTTGGAAATATATTGCAATTAAAGCATTATAGAATATAATATAAAACATCCAATAATTTAAAGATTGTTAGAAATAGTATTTTCATTATAGTAAAGCTATAAATATAATCATTCTTCAGTGAAGATATGTATTAGTATACCAGCAATAAAAAAAATATTTTCTATTTATATATGATTTACCTAATTATTACTTAATTTAATTTCTATAAAATCATTCCCAGATCTTTTTGCCAAGAATAAATAAGGGGACAACTAATTATAATTTTTCAAGCCATAAGTATTACAGTGTTTAAAGAAAAAAATCTGTTGTTTAATAATAATATTTTTGATTATTAATCATATTACTAAAATTTATTTTTAAGGTTATGCTTGCTTTTTTTAAATTCTGTTTTTAAGTATATATTCACATAAAAAAAAAGAAGATATTTTACATTATTATTTTTAATTCCTTTTTTTTTATTATTATTGAGTTAGTAGTTGTTTTTGGTGGGGAAAGAGATTTTATTGTGTTTCTGCCATTTTGGAAAAAATAGAAATAAAATTTATCTTTGAAATCCTTTAGCCAGATAAAATGAAGAAAAAATAATATTCAAACAAACAAAGAAGACATTGACAATAAAATAAAAATGTTATCTTTGAAATCCTTTAGCCAGATAAAATGAAGAAAAAATAATATTCAAACAAACAAAGAAGACATTGACAATAAAATAAAAATGTTATATTAAAACAATATAATCAAAATGAACAGAAAAAAAACTCTAACAAGAAAATTAATTAAGGGTAACTAAAAGAAATAAAAATTAATATTTAAATGTTGATGTTGTATACATGCTAAACATTTATATATCAATATTAAAAATTTACAATAAACTTAATATACCAATAAGTTATATTTATTTACATTCTATACATTTCGTAGTTAAATCATTATAAAGTAATGTTATTAGACTTCTTAAATAATTTATAAGAATAAGCTTTATAAATATATTTTACAATTTCAGTATATATATAAATTCAAAATATATATTTTCATTATTGTACGCAATCCACCTTTTCAAATTGCAACATATTTTATTACGGAAATAATATTTAATAATATGTCTCTTTTTTGTACGATGTTGATTCCATCTTTTTAAAGCTTTGCTTTATTTTGTTAATCAGTTCCATTAATTAATTTGATTAATGCTCTGTATCATTTGACCTAGTAGTAGAGTATTGGGCCCAAGAGCTAAAGTTCCTAGATCAAAGTTGGTTGGTCAGATATCACATACACTTTTTAGTTTACTATTCAATTTTTATGTTTATTTAATAAGATAATTCTATATTTCTTTAAATCTCATAGCCATAAATTTATATATTTTATAAATAGTAGATGAAATGAAAAACTTCAAGTTTTGGAAAAGGGTTTTATTTATATTTTTTAATTATAGTATTTTTTTTTCCAATGTATTAAATAATGAAGTCTTTTGTCCCCAAAATTAATAACAAATAATATAATAATCCAGTATGGATCAATGTTTTTTTTTTATCTTTAAACATGTGTTGTTGCCACTTTTGAAAGATTAAAACTATTTACAGAATTGTCTCTGCTACTGCTATTGTTTTCGTCAGCATATAATTTCAGAGAACTTCCAGCAAAAGAATATAATGGCGGCGATTTCTCTTTATTGCATACTTTTCTTAATATCATTTGCAAAGTGCGTTTATTTAATGTATAAGCCATGCATATAAACATTCCTTGTAAGCAGTTAAAAACAATAAAAAGAACTTCTAGAACTACATGGCCAATGAAATTATCCACAAGTTGTGCCACAAATCCAAAAATCCACGTGAATCCCATTAACGTCGACATTTTGACATGAATGAGAAGTTCGTGCCTTTTAGTGGCGTACATGCTTTTTTGACCTGTAGTTAATCGACGAATATTATAAGTAGCACTAACAAAAAAATATATATTAAATAATATTATAATACTGATTGGAAATGCAAAGAAATAAAGTATCATGCGAGATTCTGATATCCAACAAACATCTCTTCCTCCATAACCAATTGTAATATTTGTGCAATCACAAAACTCAATAATTATGCTAGGGATTATGACAATCATCGGTCCACCCCAACCATAAATGAGACAGCATAAGAAGCGGCAATTGTGACCATTATTAATATTTTGAATGGAGTCAACAGTTTTTAAAATATCTCTAAAAGTTATATACATATTAAATGCACAAATATTCATCCAAGTAAATGTTGTTAGAAAGAGATAATGCAAAATTATTGCTGTAACAACACAAGCAGCAGGATACATTGTTAATAGAGATTCAATTAGAAATAGTAATTGTGCTAAGAATAATGAAAACATTAGGTTTAGGTAAACTTTTTCTGGAAGATTTGAACGTAATTTTTGGTATAGTATGCGTGGCAGAATGGAACATAAAAGTGCTAAGACTGATATGCAAAGAAAGATAGTACTCATAATTCCTATCCAGGATGGCTGTTTAGATTTCCAAATACGCACTTTTGGGAGCATTAGGTCAGCACACAAAAATATTCCTTTATTTCCCCATCGTACATATTTGTTTCCTGATACGGTCATATTTGTTGACAAAATTATTATGTCTGAAGAATTAGGTACAATCTCATATTGAGATGTATTAAGCATTACTGATTGCAAGCAATAGGGAATTTGGCTCTGCTGATAATTATTATCTGTTTCATAAAATTGGAAAGTGATAATAGTTTCATTAAATTGAATGTTAGTTTGATTTTCTATTAATGCCTCCCATATATTTTTCTGTATTTCTACCAAATAATTCGGGTATTGAATTTCCATTTCCAAAATCCAAGTTGGCATGTTGAGCTTTTTTAATGTAGGATTTGGAAGAATGTTAACAATTTGAACATAGATTTCTTCTTCAGTGGAGAACTCGTTTAAAATAGCTTGGATATCCTTTTCTAAGTCCTCTTGGATTGATTTTAGAAATGGGATTGCATCCGTTGTATTTGGTGGAAAAAGAGTAAGCGATATGTTTACCTGAAGAATATGCAACGGTGTGAGGCAACCTATCCCTGGAATCATCAACTTATCTTTAGGACAATTTCGTTTGCAAATTTCTTTAGATTGGCATTCCAAATTTAAATGAGAACTCCTTTTGCCTTTTAAAAAAGAATTAAAATCTAAAATCCTAAGTAGACTTGGTGGACTTTTTACTTGAGTCGGTTGGTCTGTTGATGCAACAATGCTGGCTGGTTTCCAGTCATTACATACTGCACAGTGAGGATTTTTGAAACACATACCTGTTTCAGGACAATAAATATTTGTATATGTGCCGCAAGCATGAATAACAAATTGATCATCATAGTTTTCAATGCAATCTGTAGTTGCATTGTGATAACAAAGTCTGTAATTCATATCATCCCTTGGTTCATAACTTAGACTACAATCATTTAAATTTTCATCATACATCACTTTATAAATTACAAAGTGGGGTGGACCTTGTGGTATATTTTGCTGGGTTTGGCATTTAATAGTAACATTCCAAAAATGAATTGTCTCCAGACCATTACACTGTGCACAGTGTACATTAATATAAGTTAATTCACTTTCCTCATCATAAACAGGTAAATGATACTGATTACTGTAGGCATAAACAGAAGTATCTGAACCCCGGTTGCAAAACTCTCTAATAGAATCATTTGGCCAATCAAAGGGGCAATCACTTACCATGATATATCCTAAATTTTTATTTTCCATTTCAAACACATCATGAAATTGACATTTCAAAAACTCTTTATCAATTTTTGGAAGACCTACATTTCCTTCAGTTGTCTGATTTGCCACACACTCAGCCAGATAGTCAAAACAACAATCATCATAAATCATGCAAAATCGATCACAAGAACAACTGTGAGCATCTATTTCACCACAATGAGATTTACAAGAACCTTTTTCTGTTTTTAAATAATTAAATGTTGCTAAATTGTAAAGTATTTCTTTCTCTTTTTCTTCTAGTCTTCTTTGCTCATCATCTTCTTCAGTTAAATCATTTTCAGATTCATTTTCATTATCATCAGTTTTGTTTAATTGCTGTGAATCATCTGTTTGTTTAATTTCATATTCAGAAGTAGTTGGTTTTATTTTATCCTTATGAATGTTGAGAACAACTTCTCGACTTCTATGAATAATATCTTTTGTCATTTCTGAAATTGGTGTTAATTTGATTACCTTTAAAGAACCAGTGCTTAAAAAAGACTCTTCTATCTCTGTTGGCATATATTTTATGAAGGTCATATGGTTTATAATTGATTCTGTATTTCTTCTATAAATAAAATAATCAGGTACTCCAAGCATTGAACTTTCCATAATTTTAGTGAAATTAGATGAAAATGATTTCAATTTATTCATTTCAACTGATGTATTAATCATTTCAAAATTTAGTTCTGATTCATAAATGTCAGTGCTGTAATTATAAAATACTGTCTGCATTATATCAAAACTGTTTTGAACATGTTCTGATCCCATGAAAGTTGGTTCAAGTGTGTTAACATAATCCTCAGAGAACACAGTTGATTTTATAACTACCTTTGTCTCTGGTAAGAAAGGTGTTGTTTCCTGGTTATTGCTAAATGTATCTGCTATATAATATGATGCTAAGGTACCTTCTATTACTGTACTACTTTCAAGACTTAATTCAGACTTTCTTTCGTATTTGATATCAGATTGCATAGGTAAAGGAAATGTGGCAGTTCGTTGTTGAGTAATTATATCACTAAAGTTCACTAAAATAGTCTCAGTATAATTTTTTAGCATTTTAAAAACAAATAAAGGATAAATAGTTTCAAAATATTTATTCCCCCTAAATGTATTTTGAATACTAAAGCTATCAGATTTATATTTATTCTTTAAAGTATCTAAAAAATCATTTAAGTGATTTGTTTGTAAATATTCTGTTTTATAATACTCACTGGAAGTAGCGGCTATATCAGTTCTCATCCTTTCAGCATCTGTAAAGTTTACTGATCTCATCCGTAAAATGTTCTCATTAAGCTGATCATTATAATTACTAATTGAAGGATTTACATCCCGTTTGACAATCCTTTTAAAATCATTTAGATCTTCTTTTGTAAAAGATGCAGCTTCCTGATTTGTCTCTGGCATCCCGGTGGCCATTTGATTTTCTTTTGGTTCCCAATTACCTGTCGCTACAGAAGCATTGATATGTTTATAATATTTATTTAACCATATTTTTTTATTCCTGGTTACTATTAGATTTGGCTTATTTTTTTTATCCATATTTTCTGATTCTGAATTTTCTTTCCCTGCTAATGCTAGCCATAATTCCAATATTATTAAGAGCAAAAATTTAGACGTCATATTTTTTACATCATTGCATTATTATTTTATCCTGCTAGCATGTATAAATAGAAGTTACTGAAATAAATCACATGACCCAAGTCCATCTGATTTATTGATTGCTGTTTTTACTTCTATAACCAATTAAAGTCTACCAATAAACATGAAAATACAATCAGTGTGATCTCATGATTCAGTTAGAATAAAACTTCTCTCTGTATTGCTCTATTGATATACAGGTTAGACCTTCTCTAATTATGTCATTTAACAGTGCATAGAAAATTGCTTTTTCTGGTAGAGAGAGAAGTAATTTTTAATGTAATACTTTAATTTAAATCTAATTTGCTATTTCATTAGTATAAACTAATTAATAAAATCATTTTCACTTAAAATATAAGATTTATCTTTTTTACTTTTCTTTAAACAATTATATACTGATTTAAATATGTGTGTGTGTCTTGTATATGTATACGGTATTTTTTTTTAAACTTTATAATTAGAATTAATATAAAATATTAGCATTCAATATATATAAATAACCTTTTATTTGAATTAATATTATATAAAATTAATTTTGTTTATGCGTTCCTAGGTATAATTTATTCATATCTGCTTGAAATTTCAATGACTAGTGTAGACATTAAATAGTAAAATAATTTTTGATTTATGATTAAATGTGTATTTTTTCAAAATATTTTATGTATATGGAAATGTGTATATATATATAAACAAGAGACTATGTCACTATCAATTTATAGATAGATTGTTTAAAAGCTGGTTGAATATAGATTA
The DNA here is from genome assembly GCA_028023455.1 of Epiperipatus broadwayi. Lineage (NCBI taxonomy): Eukaryota > Metazoa > Onychophora > Udeonychophora > Euonychophora > Peripatidae > Epiperipatus > Epiperipatus broadwayi. The sequence continues at coordinate 2,395,870 of JAQFVV010000032.1, read as the reverse complement.
TGTAACAAATTTATAGTTGCACATACATTTGTCTATAAAAATTTGTAAACAATTTTAAGGCATATTTATAAATATCTGTGAGTGTGTGTGTGTTTTATTAGTCCCCTTATTTAGTTATCTATGAAAGATAAAAGATGATACTTCAAACTTATATATATTACAATACAATGGCATTAAACAAATAGAATAGCCAATGTTTTTTTGTTTTTTTTCATGTGTCAAAGCATCGGCCAGGAAGCCGCACGGGACAACTGCTTGTAAGGCAGTTGTGCTGACCATTCGACCACCAACGCTTGACGAATAGCCAATGTTAACTGTTATTAATATGCCTTTTTAAAACTCAAATTTAATTGAAAAGTCACTTAATGTCTTTATGTTGGTTTTAAATTTAAAATGAGCTTGCAGTTTAAACATGATTGAATTTGATGTGCATTTGTTTAATCTACATTTAAGTTTTTAGCCTACTTTAAAACGTCTTTAACTTAAATCTTTATATAACCTATAAATAATTTCTATATTGAGAATGTTTGAGATGATATCCCTACATAATGAAGATATTCCAGTGGAAATACCGATTTTGACCTTTTTTTTTTTTATTATTATTAAAAAAATATATTTATTAATACCATCTAACATTGGTTATTATTATTATTTTATATTATTCACTGATATTATTTATATCCATATGTTACATATTAGTGAAGAGAAAAGCAATGTTTAGTTTTACACATGAATATATATAAATGCTATATGATGACACTAATAAAAAAGTTAAAAAGACAGTATGTAATTAAAGGAACTTGAGTAAACCATTTTAACTCAGTTAAAAAGAATAAATACAATGTATGCTTCATTCAGATCTTTAGGAAATAGTAAAATGACTGAAATAATGTTCACTGTGTTTTCTCAGAAGAAAATGAAGATTGATAATCATGAATTTAAAAAGATTAACATCTTCAAATATCTTGGTCAGATTATCACTTTAGATGGAAACATAATGAATAAAATAAGTCATTATATTTGAATGGAGTGCTTTTGATGGAAATAACTTATTGCAATAATGAAATATGTCTATCTATTTAAAAACAGTTTTTTAATAGCTGTGTTTACCAGTTTTTAATTATGTTTTGAGACTTGTACCCTTAACAGAATAACAATGCATATACTTTAGACCACCTAACAAAATATGGAGACATATCTATTGGGAATAACAAAAAGGGATTGAAAGCAAAATATTTGGATATGGAAACAAGTAGGTATCATTTTTGACATTGAAAGGATTAAGAGACTGAAATGGAGTTGGATTGGACATATTTACAAAAAAGATATAATAGATGAACTGGTGAAGTCTTAAACTAGATACCAAGAGATTATAGGACTTGGAAAGAGATTATTTATGAGGTGGATGGTTGATTTGTATGAAATAAGGAAGTTTGTTGATATGATATAAAGATGAGAGACTATGGATCAGAGAAATTGGATTATGGTTGGAAAGGTTTCATCCTGCAATCGATCAATAATGATTGAAAATGATAAATGATGATATATGAATGTGTGCTTGCCTGTTAAAATGATAATTTTATTTTAATATAAAAGATATGTGTTTAGTAAAAATATGAAATTTGTACTCCTCTAAAAATATTTTTTTCCGAAGTCTACTTGCATGTGAACTAAACAATACTAATATAATATAAGAGTTTTTTTGTGTGTGTTTTATTGGTAAAAGGAATTTTTTAAGTGTTCTAACTCCCTGAATGAGATCTTATCATTAGCTATGTATAATTAGCAAGAATTATTATCATCATAATTAATAGCTATCCATAAATTAATGAGTATTCTAACTTCAAAAGAAAAGAAGATAATGACTAATAATAAGAAATTTTAAAATGCTTTTTATAATGACTACAAACAAATCTTTGAACTACATGTACATTCTCATGTATCACATGCTGATCATTTAATCTTTTTTTATTAGGTTTTTATGATTTTCTCACCTGCGTTTAAAAAATGATTTTTTTATATATTATAATCTATGTATATTAAACAATAATTAATGAAATATTTTTTATAATAAAGATAAGTATCAATATTTAAGTTTTACAGTTTGATTATGTATTTTATCATACATTTGTTAAATGTTTAAGTATGGAAACAATTAAATGTTTCTCAGCTACAATGCTTGTGAACATTTTCATTTTTCAGGAATATGTTTTATCTGATTTACATTCTCTTTATATACATAACTTACTTAATATTGTATGGATATTGGGGTGAAGTAGATAATGGTGTTTAATGGTTCTTGGTGGGATGTAGGACTACATCTTACAATATATTGAAATAAATTGATTTTCAAGTATAGATAGAAGAAAAAAATCTATGAACATATTAATTTCTTCAGATGTGGAGGGATTAAAAAATAATTATTTTTACATCTTTCTTTTTTTGTTTGTTGTCTTACTTTATTTATTTAAAAGTAATTCAGTTAAAGTTCTCCATATTGCTTCTATTATCATTCTTGCTTAGTAATGTTTGGAATGTGTGACTAGGTAAAAAAGCATTTTTTTTATTTTTTTTTTGTAGTAATGAGTTAATTGTTTATGATTAGCAATTATATGAGTTTTATATATGTATAAACCAAGCATACTAATGCTAATCTGAAAACTATATAAATTATTCATCAAATTTAAATTAACCACCTGTTGAACTTACATATAACTAATACCAATTTTGACATTACATCAAAATCAATATCCATCATTTTTAGGATGACCATTTCAAAGTTTGCAAGCATCTTTCTTTACCTGGTTGTAGAGACATCTGACAGCATTTCAATTCAATGAATAAAGCTTTTTTCTAATATGAATTAAACTTCAGATTAGTTAGAAATTAAAGCACAAACTTCTTGAATATTAAACTTTTAAATGTTACAGTAAATTTATCTAATGCAGAATTGAAAATCGTCATTTTAATGTTATCATGTTTGAATTATTATATAATGGATTATTAATAAATATTTAAGGCAATACTTTGTAATTGATTTCAATTCTACTCAAAAATTTTTACTAAAAAATTAAGATTATAACTAAATTATTTTGCATTTTAATATCTAATTAGTATGATATTTGATATATATTTTAAGGGAGGGAGGGAGGGGGGTACATTACAGTGGGATGCTATCAGATGTTTTTTACAGCCAACTGAGAAATGTTCACAAGTTCTGAAATGATAATCTTAGAGGGGCAGTGATAATTTGATGTGATGTTAATGTTGATAAGGATTTGGAGTATGTAAACTTATTGGCTGGTTAAAGTTTGTTCAATATATAATTCATGTATTTGTAAATATTCAATACTTTTTCATTCTTTTTGCACTGCTTATATTAATCTCTAGAAAATTATTCATTCATTTGATAATTTTGATGTGTGTGTGTGTATATGTATTAAAAATGTCAAAATGTATAAATAATAAAAATATAGTTGTATATGTATATATAACTATCAAAATATGAGTATTGTATTAATGTAAATAAAGAAGAAAATGTATTATTGATTTGTATAAAAAGTAAAGAAGTTTAGATTTATTTTTTTATATTAATATTTTGCCAAGCAAATTTTTTTCAAAAAGCTTATATTTTAATAATTTAAACATCATAACAGTAAAATAACAAAATTTACATTTTATATTTCTATAACTAGATCTTAATGATATAATGGGATCATTTAAGTTTTATGTTGCAGCTTACAGTATTTAGAACTATCTCCAATGATGATCAAGTATAGTTTTTTAGTCTTCGTACTCATATTATTTGATTACGTAGTCTGTCTTCTTCAGATAACTTAGTATGCATCCTTAGAGTAAATATTTATAGGTCATAGGCTTAGATGAATTTATTCTGAGTTTATTATCTATCATTTAAAAAAAAATAATAATAATGGTAAGGAGTGCAAATACAGTCCATAGGTAGTGAGTGATATGGGTTTTTTTTTAAATATATATATATATATTGTACCAATATGTGACTTGCCTTAAATAATAAAAGATGATAATGTAATCAGTAAGACTATATAAAATAAGAAATACGCTTGTATCTGACTAAATATGTATTTATAATTAGGGGCTTAAAATATATTTTTTTTTTTGAATAGTCTAATTGAAACATGTATTAACATTTCATTTCATTCCTTTTGGTGGAAGTGATAGACACAGAAGAATTTTCTAATCTTATGAACATTTAATTTTTTATATAAATTAGTTCATTGGTAAGATCATTATGATTTAAATTGTTTTAAAATTGAAAGATGCTGGCAAAATGTTTAAGCCTAGAATTTTAATTACAATAGTTTGTGGATATTTAATTTTTGAATGTATTCTTCTAGATTATTTTTGGCATGATTGATATTACTAATGAGATTAGAACAAATTATGCCCGAGTACCTTAATTATTGTGACTTAGCTTAGTAAATAGTTTCTAACCAGTGCCATGTTTTGTTAAAGTGAACATGTAGTATATATTATTAACAATTTTTTTCTTAAATTGTTTATATCTTTATCAGAAAACCTTAAGACTCTTGGTTTTAAAACATAAATTTTATTGTTGAAGGTGAAACTGACATCTTGAAAATCATATGGTTTTCAATTTGTAGATAGTCACCATAGCAATGTTAGTTGCAAAGAATTTGATATTGCTATTTAGATTAGAAGCCTGTCAATGTTCTGATTTACAAAACATATGCCATAAAGAAATAATGATTATATGTTTCAAGTATAATGAGTTTTCCTCCTCATAAGAGTACGCAGGTGATATTATGAGATGATAAACAAATTTTATCAGGATTAAGGGAGTGAAGATTAATTTAAATGGATTTTAAATTTTCCAAAAATGTAAGGTGGTCTAAGAGCTGACTGTATGATGTTTTAACTTTTTGATCAGATAGTAATAAACAATTGAAGCAACAACTTAGTCAGTAGTGACACTGATTCAAGCAGAGTATTATTTAACTTTAATGGCAAACAGTTTAGAATAGATAATGCATAAACTACATAAAAATTGGAAATCTCAAGATTGCAAGTGAAAACAGTTATAAAGACAATCTCCAAATGTAGTTATTCCCATTCATTTATTCTTTTAAATGTCATATCAAATATATTGAGATATAATGCATGTATGCAGAAAGAGCACACTTCTATGGAAATAGAGGGCAAGAATATTATGATTTTATTCTGCAACTTCTCAATTAAAAAAAGTAATTTATTATAGATTCATTTTCACAATTCCAAGAGAAATGCCCACCAAAGATGTGAGGCTTGAAAATAATACTTTTGTCTCTGCAATTAGTTGCATAAGTGATAATAATTTTAATTGTTTTGTTTTTTTTAATCTGTTTGCTTGTATTGTTTAGTAAAATACTAGTTGTTTTTTAAATGTCTTTAAAACAGGAGTTCCAAACTTTTGGTAAAAGCCACATAGGCAATGTTCTAATGAATGATAGGCTAGAGAAAATTAATTTTGTAAAGAAATCCTAGAAAGTAATGTCTGAGAATCCCAAAAACTATAAAGAATTATATTCTCATTTGCTAACTATATTTTTATGAAAAATGTGATTCCTATCATTGAAATTTATTTTAAATAGCAGTATTTCTTGCAATATTGTGATACTTAAAAATATATTTCTTAAACACCACTATGATTTCATTATATATTACACATACATTTATTATTGTTGTTAAAAAAAAAATAGTTCAATTATCAGAGTTAATTAAATTTTCAGTATTCATCATCCAATTTTTTTTTTCAACATCAAGTGAGATTGTTGAATTTTAAATTTAATTATTTTTAATAATAAATTGCAAAAAAAAAAAAAGTATTTTTTTTAAAAAGCTTCAGTTTTAAAATACATTTTGTTTTTCTCATGTGTCATAGCATCAGCTGGGAAGCAAACCCGCTAACCCGAGACAACTGCTTGTAAAGCTGCTGACCTCTCGACCACCAATGAATATCTTTGCTTAAAAATTGCATAATTACTGTTTTATTCAAGTTGGAGAAAAATCAAACAAAAAACTGAAAATAAAACATTTGTATGGCAATGTTGAACCAAAATAAAATATCATCCCTTTAAACTTAATGTTTGAATTGCACAAAACAAAATTGAAGCTCTTGGTTATTGGATAAATAAACGAAGAACTTTAATTATTAGATGAAAATTTGTCTTTTAAAATATTATTGGTAAATTAAAATTTTGCTATATTTAAAAAAGTAGGAAATAAATATTGAAATTCTTTATAATTTTTATTTTTTTAATTATTATTTAATTTCTTTCTATATAAATTCATTTTAAAAAAAATGTATAAGGAAGATATGGCCTGTGAACTCTACTTTGGGGATCCTGGTTTAGAATATTAATGATGTTAAATGTGTTAATATCTATCATCATCAATAAATATGATAATTTGTACTCATGTGTAGAACATGGAGGTTATAGATGCAACTTTTTGATAAGAAGATTTCTATAAGATTGCAAAAAAAGTAGAGAGGCTAGCAGTGGTTATAAGCAATTTCACAGTAAACTAATAGCTAACCACAAAAATAAGGATAAGCCTCAAATTACACTCCCTTATATTCCCAAAGTATCACAACAGATAATAAAAGACTTTTAACTGGGGAATTTAAGGTTGGTTTTCGTACTCCCCCTAATTCTAACAGACTCATTAATAATTCAAAGGATAGAACAGACCCATCTCAAACACCCCAGGTGATTTACAGCATGTCATGTCCACAGGCCGGATGCAAAGCCATATACTATGGGGAAACTAAGGCCACTGTTCACAACAGAGCTGCTCAACACTTGTATACCTATAGAAGAGCAAAAAAGAACAGCGATAACTTTTCAATATTTCTGGAACATGAAAAGCAGACTGGCCATGTGTTCGAACCAGGCAACCCCAGGATTGTATGCCCTGAAACCAACGACTGTAAAAGAAAGATCAAAGAGGCGTTCTTTATTGTTTGCGACAACAATTCTATCAATAGATGCGACACGTGTTTTTCCATTTCAAAAAAATGGTCAAACTGATTTGCATTTATATTTGCATATTTGTTATTTAATAACACTACGTAAAGATTTATTACTTTCGTCGGCCATGAATATGAGGGCAAACCTCGAAAGCGCTTGGCCCATTTAATAGTTTTAAGCGAAACTTGTTTTGTTTATTTGGAAGCTTCTTCGTCAGCGAGTAAATCGTTTTTAGGCTATCACTATGAAAAAAAGGATTGAGAAACCCATAGATTGTTTGAGGGTGATATTCATTCTGATGGACAATTTTTAATAACTAATAATACAAATTTCTATGAAGAAAGAAAGTTTTAGCTTATCAAAGTCTTCAGTAGATTTATAGTCTTTCTTCACTGCATGAACCACTATTTTTTCCCAAATGGCATAATGTGTTGGTAAAATGTTTATTAGAACCAAAAGATATAATTTTGTTTAAATACTTGTAATGTGAAATTTTTTTGTTGGTTTACTTTGGCTCATATGGCTTTTGTATCTAATCTTATTGGCTTTTCTTCATGTAATTTAGAAATCATTTGATTTCTTTTCTGTGCAGCTTGTTTGTAAATTTTATAAAGTGGATAAAAACATATCTTAAGATCATGTAGATGGTCAGCAGTTAAAGTAATGCAGACTCTGTCTATTTTTCTGTGAATCTTTGGTTTGGCAGTGTATTAAGAAGCTTAATGGATATTACAAATATATGCAGCAGCAATTTTGGACAAGCACCAGATTTATTTATCAAATATTATAAAATAACAAAGCATGTCACCTGAAATGTTTTCATTATTCATAGCAGTATAAATATAGTTGTGCACTTATTGGGTACTGATGAGTCAATCATAAGCTTCAACAAATATTTTGAAAATGAGATTAGCTTTCTGATCCTTGACATTGCATTGTCTTGCTGAATTAGTATAGAGAGATGAAAAAATTTGTCCAGCATTTTTTTAAGCAACTAGAAATACGTTTAGATGAGAAATTAACATATCCATTAAACTTACTCAATGCTATATTAGTATTTTTTTAAAAGATGTCCTTTCAAATATTTGCCTCATTTTAAATCAAGTGTCTAATATATTTATTGTTGTGTAGTCAGAGAATAATAGTGAAAATTCTTCATTAAAAACTGCATAAAGAACATTCAGTATATTTTCCTCATTAAATTAACAGTATGTATAAGTAAAATAATCTGAAAAAATGTAAGTGAATATGATTTTAACCTAATATCTGAGTTATAAAACAAAAAGGATTAATTTACTCATTGATTATTAGTATTAGAGATTGTCATGCATTGAAAGAATGTAATTACTTTTAAATGATCTCATTATAATGATTGATTGAAGATAATTTATGAATTAAAGGCAACCATTAAAATAATTAAACGTGATTTTCTAAACATTCTATATTTCACAAGATGGTCCCTTAACTTCTCTAGTGGATAAATATTAAGATATAGTAAATGCTGAAGATGTGAATGAAAGATAAGATAATTGATTTTAAAAAATATAATTTGTAATATGTTTATAACAAATCTCATACCTTTTAGGAATTGCTATGTTCTGGGCTGATTGGCTGTTAAGTCTGAACAATATCATATCTTTTCTCAAAAGATCAAGATTTTGTTATGATATTTTAATAGTAATTTTAATCTCTGGCTAAAAATAGCATCTCAGTAAGCCTTGAGAAATTAGATATAGTATACCTTTTGTTTGGAAGTGATTTTCTTGTTTAAAGTATTAATTGTGAATACAGAGAGAACAAGAGTAGTTACAATATTGTTGAATGCCCACCCCCTTCCCATTTTTTCTTATGTGGTTTGAGAATTTTAATTTAATGTTACATTTTCAAAGAAATAATAAGATATTTACTTTTTCACATTGCATGAAATTACAACTGTAGCACTGCTAATCATTGCTTTAATTATTTTTGTAACATATAGTATCAAATGCTGCAGACTTATTTGATTTGAATTGAGATGACAATGTTAACCACAACCTCCTATTGAGATTCTAAAAGGAAATGTTAGAAATTATTTTGATTTTGCAAAGTCGAGATTGATTTGATTGAGACTGTACTAGTCAGAATCTTAACAATTAAGTTATTGAAGAAATAATATGGTTGTTCAAACTTTTTATATTTAAAGCATTCAGATACATATAATGCTTATGATTTAATTAGGAGCACTTAAAATTCATACTGCATCCTCATAAAATTATGTTTACAGATAAACTTGCCATTGCTACATTTAATGAGTGATCTTATTAAGAGTTGTGTGGATTTATTTTTTTTTTCTTTTTCATGATCCTCCAATAATTAGTAGTTATATAGGACACACTTATGTCTATTTCTTTGACTCTTTTTTTTTTTCTGCATGTTTCAGTTATTCAAGAGTTGTTTTTTAATAACATTTTTCAGAACTTTTCTACAGAATGTAGATTTAGATTTTTTTTTTGTTTGTTTTTGCTTGTAGCATATATTTTACAATTTTGAGTCTCCTTGACATTACTCTCAGCAAAGTTATATTCTTTTACATCATATTTAGTGGAAAATACTCTTGTGACAAAAGTAAGTGTGTAATCTAATGAATCATGATGGTTCTTGCTTTGAATTAAGTGGGTTGATTGTATTATTATTAATGTCATGTATAAATAATAAAAAGACAGGTAAGATTTACATCATAAGTTATAAAAGTTCAGTTCTTTTGTTGAATATCTTTGTACATATGGGATAAAGTACCAGAAAATGTTACCCATCTTTTTATTATTTATATATTTATCAGATCACTGAAGATAGTCAAAATTAAGATAGCATCACTTAGGTTCCAAAATGTTGTTTTATTTAAATCATAACTAAAAATATTTGGTTCTTGATACTGGAAAAAGTGTATGATTTTAGCTTGATATCTTAGTTATGAAATAAAAGAGATCAATTTACTCATTGACTATTAGCATTAAAGAATGGTGTACATTGGAAGGATATAATTACTTTTAAACTATCTTATTATGATGACAATTTGGAAGTAACTTACACCATAATGCAGCATCATTATACAAAAAGAATTGATTTGACTTCTTAAAAATAATTAAGTAACAGAATTAGCATTAATCATTCTTCTGATAATACTTTTTTTTTATCCGAGTCATGCAGTAGACTGGATACTTTTTGACCAGTTGGAAAAATATTTCTTACTTTGAACCTTTTGATGAATAGGAAGGCAAACTGATTTGATAATAGGTAAGTCATCATCTGAAAATTAACATTAACTTCTATATTACACTCAAATATCAGCCTTTCAAGCTAATTGAGCACGCGCCTTTTGAGAATGTTAAATAAATGAATAATTGTAAACATGGCGCTAGATAAAATAATTGCTTATTAACTTCTATAGTTGATAATTATTTAAAAAATAATATTTTTCACTTTGAGTATCTTAACTATTATTGACTAGAATTATCAATTTGATATTTGAATATAAGTAGTTGGATGTTTTTTAGACCTAGACTGAAACCCCAAAATTTTTTATAGTAAGACCCGTGTTATTATAAACCTATCCATTTATAATGTTTTATTAAAAAATATGGCCATTTTTATTTAAAAAATGAAAGATTAATACATTCTTTTGCATTAGTAGTGTATATGATTAATCTTAACAATCCATTTCTAATTTAGATCAACACCATTTGATAATCATGTATTTATATATTTTGGAGGATGAATTGTTTTATACATATTTTATTAACTCTTTTTTTTTTTTTTTGCAAAAAAAATTCCACAAGTTTTAAAAATGTTATCAATATTTCTTCTTAATGTATCATCACTACTGTAATTTTTTTACAATATGTCTTCTTTTATTAAACAGACACAGTAGTAATGGAATCTTCTAATAATTACCTTAATCATATATGTTCAGTATAATATAAAATCTTTATATTTAAGGAAAGACTAACTATTCTTTAGAGTGTTTTTGTTGTTGTTTATTTGGTTGTTGTTTTTTTTGGGGGAGGGGGGGGAGCTGTAACTGAACTCCTCCTTGCAGTAATATATTAACAGAAGGTATGCTAAAAATTATTAGAGCTGCCATATAATATCCTACACGTATTATTATATTTTGTAACAACATTTTTTTTTTTTAGAAATACTAATTAGAATCATATGTATTATTGCATACACTTATTGAATTTTAACAAAGCAAAATTAATATATATTTTATAAAATTTATGCTTTACTAAAGAGTAAAATTACCAACTTTCACTATCTTGTCTGTCATTACAGAATATTTTTAAGATTTTTTTGTTCTGGTTTTTTTTTTCTCTTGTTAAATAATTATGATTTAATAAAAAAAATCAAACTAATGAAAGTTATTAGTTTGCATTTTAATTGAAGCATCCAATTTTTTAAAAATGTCATAATTAATTATCATGTTTTCACAAATATATTGCACACAACCTTTTTTTTTTTTTTTTTCCAGTAAAATATTCAGATTTTTTTTAAATTATTATAAAATCGATAAATAATATCTATAATGGTAAAAGAAAATAAAAACAATACAATACTTGATATATGTAGGATATTTCATCACAGCTCCAACCTGTAAGTATTAGATCCTCTAGTGTTCTTAAATTGCTTCTTTTTAGTAGATTGTTGTATGCTTTTTTTTTTTTCAAGAAAGATATATTTATTACTACCAAAAGCATGATAGTATGTCTCTGAAGCAATTTCAGGTTTAAAGATATATATTAGACAATTAGAAGTGTAATAAAGCATTTGTGATTTTGAAAAGTCAGATACTACATGGGAATGTTTTAATACATGGTCTGCCAACTTTCACTATTTTATCCCTGGTGAAATAATATAGATCAATAAGTCCCATATTTTAAACTAGCCTCTCTTTTTATATTCTTAGATATAATATACAAATTAAAAAGTGTATAAAACACTTGAACGAGAAGCTATAACGATTCCAAAAATTATTATATGCTAAGCGCTTTCGAGGCCATTTGCCTCATATCTCTATGAATATGAAGCAAATGGCCTCAAAAGCGCTTAGCATATAATAATTTTTGGAATCGTTATAGCTTCTCGTTCAAGTGTTTCATACGCTTTTTAATTTGTATATTAAATTATCGAGGGAGAAGTTTAAAATCTGTATTATTCTTAGATATAGAAAGAATGAATAGTACATTGTTTTAAACCACAGTATATAAAATGTTATTTAAATTTTTATAGTTTTATTGATAAATAATTCTAACATATATGAAGAACATTTGTAAGTATAATTATTTATGTATAATTGACTGTTAAACTAAAATCTTTTTAAGAACTTTTATTAGGCTGAAAGAAAAATTAGTTGATATTGAAAGGGAAGTTGGAAATTAATATGAGAACAAGTGTTATCTTGTAAATTTTATTCACAGAACAGCCGATGGATTTTTTTTAGTTTCTTTATTTAATAGTTGTATCTTCTTAGCATTAATTGTTAACACCAGACTAAAGCAATTTTATGCATATAGTCTGAGATCAAGTCGCTTTTAGTTTGTGAAAATCTACATTTTTTAAAATGACACTCAAACAGAACATTAAAATTTCAATAAACTTTATTATGTAAAAATATATATTTGTCTTTTTTTTATCACTGATGATAATTAGTCATAATTATTTATATGAGTTCAGCATTTTAGTCATTTCACTGCAAAGTAAAAACTTTAGATTATTGCCTTCCACATTTAATTTGCTATAATTTGGAAGACAGTTTTGTAGAGATGAACAATATGTCTATTGTATAATTGCCTAGGTATTCCAAATTTTGGGGAATGTTTTAGTCTCTACTGAATTCACAGTGAAGTGAGATGTTAGAATACATTTATTCTGTAGTGAAGGACATTATAGCTGTTTGATATAATAGCTAATATGAATGATTGTGAAACGTGCACATGCATGTGGATATAATATAGTCAATTATATAATTTATTATATTAAAGAACTAATGAAGTTTTTTTGAAACCAATCCACATGAATCTTATATTATTAGTTTATAATTTAGAAGTTGGCTATTATATATTTCTAATATCTATTTCACAATGAGTTCAGTTGATATGCTTCAATGTTTAGATGCATTCAAAATATGCATCACATAACTCCATTAGTGTGTTCCCCACAGTGGAGACTTCTATCTTGATCTATTATTTAAGTGATTTAGTTCAAACTATTATCTCCAGTTTTTGAGTAATAATTCTTTCAAGTAAAGAAAACCAGTGTCTGCTGACTAAAATCATTTATATGATTGAATTTAAGATAAAGGCCAATACTACTATGTAATGTATGTATACTTTTATGTATCAAAAATCTAAAGATAATATTTCCTTGCTTTTTTTTTTTTAGTATTCATATATGTGTCACCTTGCCTCATACCAAAGAAGGTGTTGCCGACCATTTTCTGAATGATGTTCGTGACTGTACAGCAGAGATTATGACACATCCAGATGCTCAAGCTGGAGGAATGGTAGTTTTAAAATTTATATATTATTTATAATTACTTATAGGCATTTTAATTCTATTTTTGTGAATTTTTTTTTAAGTAAATAAAATAAAAAATATTTAAAGTTTTAAAGAAAAGCTTTTATTCATATAAATATACTAAAAAAAAAATTTCCCAATTTTTACAAATAAAAACCCAGCACTTAATTTTAACAAAAATAGAAATTAGATATATTTTTTTCGTGTATATATATATAGCAGTAGAACAACAAAGAATATTAAGATAAAAATGTTAAAAGGGTCCTTATGTTTAAAAATAATCCTAGTTCTACTTTTTGCCAATTTTTCCAGACTTGTTAGCAAGCAGATATTCTCAAAAAAATGTATCTAATTTCTATTTATCTTTATATATCTCATTTCTTTTTATATAAATTATACCCTATGCTTTTACTTATGAAAATTGAAAATTTATTTTTTAATGCATTTATGTGAATAAAAGCATTTCTTAATATATATATATATTTTTTTTATACTTTTTAATTTTATATATTTAACAAAGAATTATCAAAATGGAATAAATTTATTTATATTAGATTTTATCTAGACAGAAAGACTAAAGTTATATAAAAGCATATAATAAAAAAATAAAAAGTCTATTGATCTGGTTTTGAACAAATCATTAACTTTTAAATTACAAGAAGTTCTGCTAAATACCAACATTAACATTATATATAAAATTATTTTTGCTAAAATTGTTTGAAAACTCTAAAAAAATATAGTTATCAGTGCTGTGTATTGGTTGGCTATCAAATACAGTGCACAAATATTAATTCACAAACTAGTTTAGAGTTCAGTTCACAAAGTAGTTTAATTCGCTAACTAGTTTATAGTTTTGACCAAGTTCTCAACTGTTCCAAGTTAAGGGTGTGATGTATACAAATCTGTTTTCCGCGAGCTGTATTAGAAAAGTAATCTATGTATGTACAATAATGAATACTCTAACTATAATCAAATGTATAGCTTCTATGTCTTAATTTGTTCCTTCCTTAACATAGGATGATTCGCAATTCCCACACTGTTCCTTTGCAACAGATGCTCTCCAAGGATTCACTCAATGCACGCACACACACCTCTCTCTCTTTTTCTCTCTTGCGTTCTTTCCAAACCCTCCCCCCTTTATTTGTTTAGTTTCTTTTGTTTTCTGGAGATACTAGTTTATAAATTAAGGTGGAATGTAATTAAATTGGTGTTTTTCTAATTAAATTCCTTACGTTATCTGCTTAATTGGTTTGGTTCAATTAATTACATTTTAAGCCGAATCAGACAACAACTAATTAAGATGTCTATAATTAAAATATTAGAAATTTAAAATGTCTTTGAAAAGAAATATTTCGATAAATCACTTTCATATTTTACAATATCTGTCCTTACTACAGAAAACGCCTTTTTCCGATTAATCAATGTAATCTTGAACATTACATAAACTCTTCTTTTTCCTCGCTGCCTTGAGTGATTTTTTCTCCCACTTGGAAAAACTCTGGATTTTTCCTTCTTCGGTTTTTGTGTCAGGCAGCTCACTATCTAAGGTTTGCCGTTCTTTTAAAAAATCTTTGAAAGTGTCTATTTCATTTTAACTTTTGGCAATCTTTTCTTGTAGCTTGATTCCATACTGCTGCCAACTCTCTACCTGTTCGGATAATTCTGACATTGCGAGTTTACTTTTAAAAACTTCATTCGGTCTTTCAAAACCCTAACATTCTGAAAGTTTGGTTTCTAATTTTTCACTAAGTTCTGAATTTTTTTGTTTAAGTTCTTCTTTTAATTTATTTCATTTATGAACATCAAGTTTTAATTTGTCTACTTCATTTGATAGTTCTTTAGTCGTCTTTTCATATTGTCATCTAGAAATGGTCGTATTGGTTACACTATGTTTTAGTTCTGTTATTCGTTGTCTAGAAGCCTTCAATCTTCCTTGACAGTCTTCAAGTTCAGCTGATTTCTGTTTAAAGTCTTTCTGTTCCTCTTCAAGTTGATTTTGTAATTTGAAATTATAATTTTTCAGTTCCTGTAACTGTAACTTGAGTTGTAGCTCAGATTGTGTCTTTCTCTTAAGCATGGTAGCTAATTCTTGGTTCCTTGACTCCAATTCTTGTAGTTTATTGATCTCAATTTGTCCTAATGTAATTGTCCTATTTCTCACAGCAATGCTTTGCCCCTTAGTTGATATATAGTTAATACTATACGTTCTATCATTTGTGCCTGGATTACATTTTCTATGTCGACTATCCCTTTCTGGTGGTTGTTTACATGTATGTGCAAGATGGCCATTAGTTCCGCATTTGAAACACGTTTGTTGTTTCCTTTACAATCTTTAACTATGTGGCCTGTTTTCCCGCAGCAGCAGCATTTAATTTTGTCATTTCTCTGGGGTTCCCGTTGAAACGAACTTATTTCTTCTTTATCAGTTTTGAAATCTTGCTCATTAATTTGATCTTTTGATCTTAAGGCCTATGGCTGTTCTAGAATTAGCTCATAAGCTATTCCTTTCTTTATAGCACTTTTGTAGGTTAGATCTGCCTCTGTTAACAGCTGTTGTCAGACATTCCCCATAGCAGCTAATCTAGTAATATTTCTTCTACGAAGTCACTATAAACACAACTTTCACTAGCTCCTTGAGTGCTAAATTATATTGTTTGATTGTTTCACTATTTAATTGTTTTTGATTTCTTAACTGTAATCGTGCTATGTGGCAGGATGGCGAGGGCTAAAAAATTTATTTAGCCTCTCCTTGAATGGTACATTCGCCTCTGTGGGATTTTTATATAATTTATTAGCAATTTCAATAATTTTTTTCCTGGAGAAACATAGGAGAGCGGCTACTTTGCACTTGTTGTCTTCAATCCCTTTTAGAATTAAAAAATGTTCAACTTGCAACAGATATATTAACCAATCGGCTGTGTTGTCCATGTCGAACTCTCCAATAGAGCTTTGTCCGAAAACTGACATTTTATAATTAATTGCTAATTATTCACTATGGTTTTAGGTTCGACTAATTTGACTGCACCAGATTTCTGTGTATTAACTTATCAAATACAGTGCACAAATATTAATTCACAAACTAGTTTAGAGTTCAATTCACAAAGTAGTTTAATTCGCTAACTAGTTTATAGTTTCGTCCAAATTCTCAACTATTCCAAGTTAAGGGCATGACGAGAGATTGACATATACAAATTAAAACAGTTCTGGTTCCCACCAAGCTGCATTAAGAAAGTACCCTATGTACATACAATAACTTAATATTACTCGCACTATAATCAAACGTATAGCTTCTATGTCTTAATTTGCTCCTTCCTCAATGTAGGGTGATTCGCAATTACCATGCTGTTCCTTTAGCAACAGATGCTCTCCAAGGATTCACTCAATGCACTTTCTCTCTCTCTGGTGACCTTTCCAAAAAACCCCTTTTATCTGTTTAGTTTCTTTTGTTTTCTTGAGTACTAGTATACTAATAAATTAAGGTAGAATTTAATTAAATTGGTGTTTTGCTAATTAATTAAATTCCTTTAGTTATCTGCTTAATTAGTTTGGTTCAATTAATTGCATTTTAAGCTGAATCAGACAACAATTAATTAAAACATCTATAATTAAAATATTAGAAATTTAAAATGTCTTTTAAAAGAAATATTTTGACAAGTCACTTTCATATATGCATTCAATTTTAAAATAAATACATATTTTACAATCAGAAATATGTATCTATACAATATTTCAATTAGATTGGAAAGTAAATGAAAATTGAGTTTCAAAGTTTTATTATGACAGATTAAAAACAGAATAAGTTAAATGAAAGCTGATAAAAATAGGCATTATCATTAAGAAGTACTAAGTTAAATGATATTCTTGTGTCTTTTTTTTTTTTTAATCTGATTATGTATTTAATTTTATTGGCATACATATATGCATAGAGAGAAAAAGAACTATTTCTATTTACAAATATAATTTATTTTATTGTTTTAATTCATTTGTAATATTTAAATACAAGTATATTGTAATACCAATAAGCTAATGCACATGCACTTTCTAGTTGTCATTATATAAATAAATACTCCCACTTTTTCAAACACAAGATAATGTCTTTGGGAAAAGATAGAATGAATCCATCTATCTTTTCGACCCAAACATATATGTATGGGCAAATCTTAAGTGTTTGAAAATGAGAGCATGAAGTTATTAATTGATCATTTTAAATTACTTTTTTACTATGTGAATGAATGACACTTGTGAAATTTCTAGAATTTACGATACGTCATTCTTATTAAGTTAAACATATGTAAACAAAACATTTATTTTATATAGCGCGATGATTTTATAAACTGTAATACCAATGAGCTAATGCACATGCGCTTTCTAGTTGTCACTATATAAATGAATACTCCCACTTTTTCAAACACAAGATAAAGTCTTTGGGAAAAGATAGAATGAATCCATCTATCTTTTTGACCTAAACGTATATGAATGGGCAAATCTTAAGTGTTTGAAAATGAGAGCATGTTAATTGATCACTTTAAATTACTTTCTTACTACGTGAATGAATGACGCTTGTGAAATTTTTAGAATTTATGATACGTCATTCTTATTAAATTAAACATATATAAACAAGACATTTATTTTATATTTTATAGAAAGCGCATGTGCATTAGCTTATTGACTTATTAGTATTACAGTTTATAAAAACATCCCGCTATATAAAATAAATGTCTTGTTTACATATGTTTAATTTAATAAGAATGACGTATCGTAAATTCTAGAAATTTCACAAGCGTCATTCATTCACGTAATAAAAAAGTAATTTAAAGTGATCAATTAACAACTTCACGCTCTCATTTTCAAACACTTAAGATTTGCCCATACATATACATTTGGGTCGAAAAGATAGATGGATTCATTCTATCTTTTCCCAAAGACTTTATCTTGTGTTTGAAAAAGTGGGAGTATTCATTTATATAGTGACAACTAGAAAGTGCATGTGCATTAGCTTATTGGCTTATTGGTATTACAGTTTATAAAAACATTGCGCTATATGAACTTAATGTAATTAGAAGGGATTTGAACTCAGACTTTCAAGCTCCTTATAGCTATCCATTCCATTTTATATAACCAATATCATCATCAACCATTATCAATCCACTGCAGGATGAAAGTCTCTCCAAATTCAATCTATCTTCTCCGATCTTTAGCTTCTCTTCTCCACATCATCCTTGTACACTACTTTCTTGTTTTATTCATCCATCTCACATGTGGTCTCTTTCTGTGCCTTTTACAATCTCTTGGAATCCAGTTTAAGATTTCAATTGTCCATCTATTATCATCTTTTCTAGCAATATGTCCAGCCCAACTCCAGTCTTTTAATTTGTTGCTCCCAACATGCATCTCTCCATACTTCTTTGAGTGGTCTGAAGTCTCTGTATTGCTTTTCTATTAAGTGTCCAAGTCTCAGATCCATAAGCAAGAACTGGTAAAACCCATTTATTAAAAACTTTCCTTTTCAAACACATAAGCATATTTCCTTTTAGTATCAAGTTATTTCTACCAAAAGCACTCCAACCAAGTTTAATTCTATGATTAATTTCATCCATTATGTTTCCATCTGTAGTAATAATCTGACCAAGGTATTTTCAGTTATTAACTTTTTCAAACTCATCATAATAAATCTTTATTTTTATATTTTGAGAAAATCCATTAAACATTACTTTAGTCTTTTTAGCATTTATCTTTAGTTCTACTTTCCTACTTTTATCTGATAACTCCTGCATTATTTGCAAAAACAACTACATCATCTGCAAAATCTAAATGACTTAAATAATCTCCATTTACTTTCACTCCTTTAGCTTCCCATTTTAATCCACAAAATACTTCTTGCAGCACTGCTGTAAAAAGTTTTGGAGATATGGAGTCACCCTGTCTTACACCTTTCTCAATGTTGACTTTCCCAGTATCATTATGTAATCTAATTGTTGCTGTTGCATTTTTATAAATATTCTTTAAAATATATCCTGGATTTATACCTTGATGATCCAATGCTTGACCACCTATATGTGAAAAAGATAAATGATCTATATTTCTTGCTGAACCAGCATTTATCAGTTGGTCCAGATCATCATCCCCTGCACAAGTATATAATCAGTGCTCTGTTTATATTAAGATATTTTAATTATTTTAGTTTTAAGTTTGGGAAAAAATTATTTATCAAACATGTTTGTAAGATATATGTTATAACTGAAAAACAGGGCAAGATAATTAAAATTGAAATATGTTGCTTTATTTATTCAAAAACTGCTTGGGTTGTCAAGCATTGGTGGTCGAGAGGTCAGCGACGGCTGCTTTACAAGCAGTTGTCCCGGGTTAGCGGTTCGCTTTCTGGCTGATGCTATGACACATGAGAAAAAAAAATTGCTTGTGTTTCTTCTGCAATGACAAATTGGATTTTAGTTTATAAATTTATATGTGACCAGTATGGAAGTGACAAAAAAAAAAAACAAGCACTAATATATTTAACTGTCTATCAATAAATGATAAAGAACTAGATTAAAGTTTCCTTGAATGCTTGTTATAGATTTTATTCATTATATTTACAAGACAAGAAGTTTTTTAAAAGATGGACAGGAAATTAATTATTAAACTACAATAAAAGCTTGTCAATTAAAAACTAGCAAGCCTATGATTCTTTTGATTACTTTTGCTTCTAATTGTGAAGAAACGAATTTATAGGCAAAATATATTATCAGAATGAATTTTTTACAACCCCACTTTTTTTTTTTTATATGCCAGAAAGCTTTTTAAATAATATTTTAGACCAGGGCAGCCTGTATAAAAAATTCCCTAGATTTGCTTTGGAATGTATGCTGCAAATGAAAGAAAGACAAAATAATAAATCCTAAACAACAATAATTATTTTTATATAGCTAAGAAAAATACCCCTTTTACTTATTCTAATATTTTGATAATTAGAAATGCAAAATAATAACTCCACTGATTAACTCAATTACTTTAATATTTAATAATATTAAATTATAATTTTACTGGAATTTTTTATCATATTTAAAATATAATAAATTTTAAAGATTTATGTCTGGGTTTTTTTACACATATATAAGTATACAAGATTGCTGGCATAATTCTTATATATATAATACATACTTATATATAGAAATGCATACTACACATTTTATTTGCTTGTTATTAAAACAGGCAAAATTGTCCATATAGTAATGCCACTCAGTGCCAGCTAGAGTAATAAATGTTTTAGTAACAGTTATATGCAAGCATAAGAAATGGTGATCATGTGATGTTTAATGGTTTAACACCAGTCCTGCCTAATAGGATAGTGGTGACTATGGTTATTAAAGAACCAAAGACACCAAATGTATGGTTAGTGAATTGAGTTCATACCCATATGACTATATAAGCTATTGAGCTTTGATTGAAAATATTATTGGGTTTTCAATTTTATTCTCTTAGTTTTATAGTAAAGTAAAGATAAAAGGTGGCTGCTGGAGGGTTGCATTAGATCCTAAGATCTAGATGCAATGCTCTCAGATCCAAATCTCCTCACTGATGAAGGCCACAAACCAGAAACTAGTCTGGGGATATTGGATGAGTAGATACTAGATGGGGATTTATGCACAAACCTTCTGGCATCCATTGATTACTCTGGCTGGCACTGAGTGGCACTACTATATGGAGAGTTTTGCCTGTTTTAATAAGTTATGTGCTAGCATAAGAAATGGTGATCATGTGATGTTCATTTGCTTGTATAATATATATATACAACACTCACATGTATATTAAACACGGAGCAAAAACATTTTAAGATATTTTTAAAGAAGACATTCATTGTTAAATTCAGACATTTACAGTTAAAAGTTTTCATGTAATGTCAAAAGGCAGTAAGCTGAAACTTAGGATTTTATGGAATTTATAATATTGTATTATAAGTCACAGTAAGAGAATAGAGATTGTTGAAGAAGGATCAATAAGATGTAGCTTCAGTGAACTTCTGTGCATCTTCCAATCTATTTAGGGATTGCATGAAGTATATAAGAAGTAATATAGAAAAAAATTTGTTTTTTTTCGTTTTCGTTAGTAGCAACTTGTACATAAATATGACTATTCTAATAAAAGAAAACAAAAAGATAAATATGAATTTTGCAATGACTATCTAAACCAATCTGTGTACTACATATAAAACCACATCTATCATATGGCTTTTAATTTTTGCAGTAAATTTTTTCTGCTAAAAAATTACAATTGTTTAGCTAATTATAATTCTGCATTGTATTTTATTGTCAGCCGTATCCTTCTAATAAAAGTAATCAATATTGCATTTTTTTTAGAATATCTTTGAGATTTTTTTTTTTAGCATTAAATGGAATCTATCTTATCTTACTCATGAAAATTCACATTCGTCATACCAAAGAGACATTCATTTATATCTACATTTAGTAGAGAAATTAGGCTTGATGTTTTTTAATCAGATTTTGAATATCAAGTTAATCTATTATGAAATTATATTTGCAAAAAATTTGTGTATATCCCAATTGTTGAAGTAAAAAGTCTGAAGTTTTTCTCAATAAACAATAGTATCATATATGTAACTAAAGAAAAATCTCCACATGTTCTTTTAAATAGAGACTTTTTCTAAGATAAGTTAAATTATTCATTCATACAGAAAATTAGCAGCATATGCATGCAATAATTTTGATTGTTTTTAATAATTAAAGACACATTCAAATATATTTAATGACCTATTTATGAATGGCTCTGTGCCTATATTTCATACATTAATCATTTGCCCCAGTGTAACTAATCACAAACAGAAGCTGACTGGATGCAATTTGTGAAATGCTTATTGCTTTAACATTTCTATATTAGAACATGGTTGACATAGTCAAAATTTTCTACAAGTTATTAACATCATATTATTCACTGTATATGTTATATGCACTATCCCTACTAATAGCAATTCTTTTCTTGGTTTTATTAGCTTTAAGCATGCTTGTTAATATGAAAATATTTATTTTAGATTTAATTGTGTTTAGAGTATATATACAATAATAGATAGAAAATGCACAAATCCAGAAAATCTACAAAAAAAAAAAAAGTGTGTGATTAATTCATCACTATACTTAATGTATTGCTATCTTATTCTTCTCTTTATAAACATATATGTGCATATAAGTATGTTTCATAAATTGTTAAGTTTTTCCTTTTTTTTTGTAATATATTTAAATAGGTGAATTTTTAATTTTTTTTTAAAAAAAAAAAAACGCATTCAATATTATTCTATCACAGTGGATTTTTCTATTGATTATTTGGCTCTTTGCCTAAAATAATGTTCTAAATTTTAATAATTACCATTTATTAAAGGGAAGTAGTTTACATAATATATTATTGTCTGAAAATATCTGTTTTAACTATCGGCTTTGATTCATCAGGAAATTAATTCCCGAATTTCTACTAATCTCTGAATATTATGATTAAGAAAATGAGATTTCATTATGAATTATAACTATGATGACATAACATTTTGTCCTTTATGTTGAATTTCATGTAATAGAATGTTTTGAAACATTATTATTTAATAGTTGTTAATGTTACTTTTTATATATGTTTATTTATCTAATTATAAGTTGGTGTGCATTTTTTATTGTTTTACACTGCATGTATACATAACTGTGTGTATGTGTGTGCACAAATATATATACATAATTGGATAAATTTTGTTTGGCATTGGTTGCAATAGTTGACTTTGTGCAACCAATTACTTGGATTTTAGCCTTGATTCTTATACTAGGTGCTTTAAATATGTATCAATAAAAATAAAAAAATGTTTAACACAAAAGACTTTTAACTTTCTATATTATCAATAGCAAATCCTTCAGTATGATAGTTAATCTGTATATATAGACTTAAGTTCTCTATTAATTCTTTAAACTTACTTATTAAATGAAAATAATGAATGATGTTAAATAATACAAAGTGTATTTATTGGCTGCTATTGGAAGAATCATATTAGTTTTTTTTAAATTCAGTCTTGCAATGTTTCAAAACAATTGGTAAGGTTACATATGTAAATATTTTTGAAACAGAACTCCCTTTATGAAATAATACTTTTGGTATTTTGCTATTAAAATAAGTACTGATAATGAACAGTACAAAGTCATAGATAGAATTAAACTGTATTTTTGGTTGTTGATTTATTTAAGCGTAAAAATAATATAATTGACTAGAACATATGTGTGCATAACGCTCGGACAATGAAGCTAGTTTGATTTTAGAATTAAAAATGCAATTTAAATTTAGCTAAATGCTTTCGAGAGATTTTGCTCTCATAATCATAGCTACTAATAGTCGATAAAAACTACATTTTGTTAAGTATTTTATGCAAATTGCTTACAGCTGCCACTTCCAGGATAGAGCAAAGCAGGTCTCTCTTCTATTAATGGTCTTGGGGTCCTTGGCTATGTGGAATGCCTCTCTAATTTTTCGTTTAGTGTTGTGTCTCTCAGCACACACAATGCTGGCATTGGCTGGCTCAAATATGTGGCCTGTTGTTCTTTCTTGTTCAGCAAAGATGGAAATTGCCTTCTTGTATATTTTTTGTTTTGTGATAAATGTATTTATGCTGAGGAGCTCTATTAGCGATGCTAGTTTTAGATTAAGTAAATTGGTTGTGTATTGGTTAATATTAATGATTTTATCTATATCATACTCACACAATTTATGATTTCTGTTTAGAAATGATGATAGGCCGGCTTGTTTGTGGGAAGATGGTACATACGAAGTGGGGTGTGTTATTCCACATATGTCAATTGATTATTAAGGATTTAATAATCATATTGTAATCAAGCTGCTTTTGATTTCTGCCTATGCTTATATCTAGATATTTAACATGGTGTGTTTGATCTGTATGGGTGTATGTAAGGCTGGGGTTGTTTTGAAGGCTGGTGTATAGATCTATAATGACTTGGTTTGGCACAGTAATGAATATGTCATCTACATATCTAAGATATATATGAAATAGAACTGTGTTGGGTCATTATAACAAACATTACAGTGCATCTTCCAGTGTCTGTGATACCTATATGAAGGTGCTCATTCATTCAAAAGAAGGTGACCGGCTTTTGGCTCCAGACTGGCTACATCATCAAACTTGGAACAAAGTTACACTACCAGAAGATTAATCAAGCTCCAGTCTCTCACAAAGCAAATGTCGAAGATATCAATGTGAACGTGCAACTTCAGAGTACACAAGTCACTATAATGTAAACTTATCAATCTTGTCTTAAAAGATTCTAATAAATTCTATTTTTATATAAAAAAAAAAAAAACATTACAATGCATAGTCTTAGAGTGTAACTCTCTTCTATTTAAATTACATATGATCTTTGTGCTAGTAAATAAAATTAAATATTATATAATTTATTTATTTGATAGAATAATTATTGATAGATGGTTTAATGAAATTAACTTATCATTTTACATATCATAAATGTCTACTATGAAAAATTTATATGATTTTTAATGTAATTTCCATTTTTCTTCACTATTATAACAATGTAATATAATATATATTAAATTCAACGATTATATAATCGTTGAATTTAATTTCACTATATACGTTAAGCGTATTTAATATTACATGATTTTTAATGCTTTTATATAGTATAAATAGTAAGCTAAGAGACTGTGGAGGGACAATAGCCCATTACTTACGTATAGCAGCTACTGAATATGACCATTCCAACTCCAAGGAAGGAAAAAATGAGAAAAAAACTACTCTAGAAACAAGTTTTTTAATGACTACTTAATTAAAGCAATCCGTGAACCACAAATACATTTATATATACAACATGCTCATCCACTTTTCTGTTTATTTGCTATTTTGGGATGCTGTCTCAGTTTATTCAACAGAAAAATTTTATTTTTGGAATGCTTCAACACTATATCTAATTGCAGTGCTCCAATGTATTCTAAACTCTGTCATGTTTTCCCAATAAAAATAATGTAGCATTTCTTTAAAATGTTTTTGAGATAATGTATAGACAAGGTCCTATACAAGGTCTATTTCTTTCATGAAAACCATATTCAAGTTTAACATAAAACATTCTTTTAGGAACTCTTGCATTCTTCATTCGTTTTATATATCCAATTCAAAGAAATGATTTTACATTAGTAAATTCTACAGTATCTTATCCATCAAGATGAATATATTGGTTGGTTTGATGATCTAGTTATTATATTTTAAAATTTTACAGAGCTTCCTTAAATGAAATTTTTCTAATGCCTATATATTCTGATAATAGGGTATCCAAGTCTCACTAGATGAAATAACAGCTGTATTATATGTAGCTGACTTAGTATCATTAGTTTTATTTCCCTGCTTTTAATTTGTTAAAAGCAGTCGCTGCACATTGGAATCTTGTATTGTACCTCAACATCAAAATCCAACTTTCTAATTATAAAACTATCGAGGTATTTTATACTGGTTTATACTCTCAAGTTGATAACCATCCAAACTAAACATTGCTGTGAATATTTTTTACATATTGGCTGATAAAGAATTTGAATATTGTGAATGTTAATTAATAAACAAAGTTTTTAAATATTGCATTCAAAAATTTTAAGTTACATTCACCAGCATACTGTAAATTCAAGAATTATTAAGTTTTGTTTTTAATAGATTCAAATTAAAAATGCAAGCCATCTTAGGTCTTTTTTTTCATTAAGCTGCATATAAGCAATACCAAAGACTTCTGTCATAAAAATTTAAAACAATGTTGGAGCAAGGAGACATCCTTATTTAATACTAGTTTTCATTTCAAATGCCTCAGATTTGCAATAATCCTTTCTCTTATTCATCATGAAAAATCTCCATAATACAAATAAAGTTTGATGGACTACCAACTAATTTCAAACAATGTCATAAGCCTGATAATTAACTAAATCAAATATTATGATTGAATTAATAAAAGTAATATATAAACCACTCTCCTGTTCCTGGCATTTTCTTGGCAACAAAAACCATATCCTGTAGTGCTTCTTAGTTTTATAAAACCATCTTGAATCCTTGATGATCATTCATACGTGACTAGAAGCAACTTATTCAAAAAAAATCTTAGAAAGAATCTTTGCTGTAGTAGATAATGATGATATTCCACAATAATTTCCTTTATTTTAAAAAAAATTGGAACAATAAAAGTGATCTAAAGATCACCTAGCAGAATTTCATGACTATATATATTCCTAAAAAAAATTCATTATTTTTGAAGCTAATATGTGATTATTGTATTTTAAAACTTCTCCAGGCATTTCATTAGGACATGCAGCCTTTGGATTATTTCACTAAGTGGATATCTTTATCCAAATCTGATTAGATAAAATTGATAAATCATTAGAAGTCATTATATCAATTCTTGTATCATTATTCAAAATATTGTTATATAACAGATTGCCATTTCTTCATATAATATGATTGTGATACTATTTTTCTTGTCCATATATTGCTTTTCGTTTATCAAAAAAATATCTAGTGATCACAATTAGAGAATGTCTGTATTTTTTTTGTTGTTTTAATCCACTTCATCATTTTTTAAATATTCTTGTCAATCCTTGAACTTTTGCCTTCAGATCTAATATTTATTATGAAGTTCCACATTTAATTTATTCTCCCAAGCTGAAAATGCCATGGTTCCTTTGCAACAAACCGCTATTCCATAAGATAATTCCATGCTTCTGTAATATGATAGTCTTTGAAGTTCAAATAATTCATAATTTTTTATCTATATAACTTTTGTTTTAGCATGATTATTTTTTCTTTCACAGTTATACTAGAATTTTTTAGATTTATGTTCAATAACACACTGCACATGTTATTGAACTATCTCTCATATTAATTAAAATATATATAAATATATGATAGATTTAGATAGATGCATTGATAAATGATGTATATTGAAGGATCATCAAGCTGTCAGAAAGGCTTGAAAATTCAAGTGTTTGACATCATTAGCTTCTTTGTCAAATGAAGTTTGTCTGCAAATTATATGCATGCAAGAAGAAAAAGAGTGACCCTACGTTTCTTTGCTGTTGGATGTTTATGATAGGGTAAAATTGAGGTGAGTGATTCTTCTGATAAAAGCCAGAAAAAACTTAAAAATATTTAAAATGTATATTAAATAAAATTGGAGATAAGTAACCAGTTCTGCTTACTATATATATATATTGTAACTGGTTGGGTTACATGGCACTCAGCAACATAGTTGTATGTATGCACGTATATATATATAAAGTAAAGGAAAAGAAGAAATAAGCACAGACATAAATTTTAGTAGATATTTTCTATATTTCACTTGGAATAATAATGTCTGCAAAGGGTTAAATAGTTCTGAATTTAAAACAGAATTTTATTATAAATTAAAACATTTAAAAAGGTCTAAATAAATATTAATATTATATTATTATTATTATTCTGATTTTGAAATTTAAAAACAAGTATGGTATTTTTGAAATCTTAATTAATTGATAAATTATCTATTTTTAAAAATCTTTGTATATCACACCTTGATAAAACGTCAAACTTGCTTTTGAAAGGATTAGTGATCTTTTTGAAAAGATAAGAAAAAAACTTTAATTGTGTTTTTATCATCCCAATCCAAGACTATAAAAGGGTTGGATAAAGAGATTAGAACAATCTGATTTTGATAGTTTGAGAAGCAGTGGCCAAATTGGCCAGCTGCACAGTCTGGATAATATTTTTTTTTAGAAGCAGTTGACTAAGAGTTATCTGTAAATCTGGTTTAAATTTGTGAGAAGCAGTGGCCAGCTGCAATGTTGGTCATAATATTTTGTTCATTTGCTGTAATTGGCAATAATTAGCTAACCAGATAGATGGCTGGCAGAAATATGCAGAAAACTACATGAAGATGTAAGAATTCAAAGAAGCACTAGTCTACTAATTTACTATGCTGGAGTTTTGATTCAAAAGAAGCCAGGGTCACTTCAAATGGATCAATTAGCCTGTTAAATGTGTCCTAGAAGACAATTTTCTAGCCTGAAGCTTACTAAATCCTAGTCTAAGTGGAACCAACTGCAGAACAACCCTTATCTGGACCAAAAACTAAGCTTACCAAGAGAACCCCATCCGTTACCGAAGAAGTAATTATAGTATGCTAATGTATCTATATGCAGAGAAGCACAGATAAGTGTATACATAGCTGATGAGTTAGTTTAAAATCCTTAAAATGACTTTTAAATCTATAACCTAATGTAAAACAAATGAATAATTTGTTTGAGTCAAATGTCTAAAAGAAAGATAATTTGATATAAATATATTAAAGAAATTGTTTTGGTAATTCCTTATTAAAAAATGACATTAAAAAAAATGTATATAACTTAAAATGCAAGCATGATTTTGTTTGAATTAAAAATCAAAAAAATAAAGAATGGACAATTCTAAAAGCATTGATAATTAATTAATCAACAATCAAAAAGTGATCTGTCAGAAAAGTGACTATTTTCTTTTAAAAAATAAAACTATAATTAGTTAATAATTATCTGATAAAAAGAACTTTTCTGTCAAAAATAATTAATTTTTTTTTAAAAAAAAGAGTGAAAACTGTAATAAAGTTTAATAGCTTATTGAAATTATATTTTATATATTACACATGCATATGTGAATTTTATGTACTCTTAATATTAACCAAGAAATTAATTATGAAAAGTACATTTTGAATAACTTTATTTTGTCAAGTTGATATATATATAAATGTCAGTATGTGCATATACAAGCACAACATATATGTTAAATCAAGAAATAATTACGTATTATAAAATTAATAATTTTATTTTGACAAAAATGAAATATATGATGTAGACTTCTGTGTGTGTGTGCAATTTAATATTGAAATATGATAGAAAATGAATTTCATTTATATGTTATTTATCAATTGTACTGCACTCAGTGTGTGTGTATATATATATCAAATGTGTGTCAAATAGACACATGTAAATCTTAATCATTTTTTTTTTATTGGTATTTTATCTCATTTAAAAGTACTGCTAAAAAATGTTTATGTTATGGCAAGTCAAATATGCTCAGAAATTTCACGCACATACATGTATGTAGGTGTATATATGTCAGTTGTATTGCATGTACATTTTAATCTTTTTAGTATTAAATATCAATTTAAAAATATTCATTTTATATTAAGTCTGTGTGCCGTCTGATTTTAAATAAACCTAATGGAACATATATGTAAACCAGTGGTATAACTTGAATTTTGAAAATCACATATATATAAATCGGTGTAATAATTTGAATTTTGTAAATCACATATATATAAATTACAATGTGATTTTTTTTTTTATTGTATGTTAATCAAAATCAGAAGGCTTAAGACTTTAATATCATTTTTTTTATTGTTAATAAACTTGTATTCAATTGTTAAAGATTGTTTGTATCATCTCTTGATCACTATATTCATGTTCATTGAGCTAGATTCAAGTATAATGGCTGAATATATGAATGAGGTTTATATTTAGTGTATGGGCATGCAGATGATGATAATTCCTGGGTTGATGCGAAGAGGATATTCTTCAAAGTCCATGCACTACACTTTATTTAGTTTGGTCTCTTAGAAATTTAGTTGGCCAGCACATTAATGGCACTAAGTAGCCAGAGCATTGATGATGATTAGCATGTTTAATGTCCCAGCATTATTATTTATTTGGTTATATTCTTATGGATTAGCATTTAGTTGGTGCATCCAAATTAATGTTCAAATAATTGCTCCAAGCTGGTAACAGCTAAATAGTTAACCTGGTCTACAGAAGACCCATTGTCTACGGAGACCCGTTTCCAATCCAGTCACCAGATTGATTGTTGATTTATTGTTCAAATCCAGTCACAAGATTGACTGCTGATTTATTGTATTGTTGATCATTTATCATGATGAATGGTTCTTTTGAGTATTACTTACTTTTACTTATTCATAATGCTGGTTGATGTATAGTTAATCATAGTTGCTCTAAGGAATTAACTGAGCTGATCTGATGAGATCTTATGATCTCATGCTCTCTTGTGATATATAACATTTTTTATATATTTTTGATGTTAAACATTACTTTATTATCTACTCACTTTAATATCTTTACCAATAATAATTATATAGTTTTATTTAATATCCTTTTATATTTTTAATATACTTCTTGCAAATTTTATATTTTATTTACTTGGGGTCTTACCATCACTCCATGTTCACCCCAAATATGCTACCATCCCAGATACCCCATCCTGTTACAATATATATATATACAGGTAGATAGTTAAGAAAATATATATAAGTAAATTAAATATATTACACATTGAATACTAAAGATATTTTGTTGTTTTTTTATTAACAGGCTGCTCTTTATGGATTAGCTCAAAGCATTCCAGATCGTACTCTTGTTTCTGATATAGCTCGCAGTTTTTTGGATGCTTGCTACAGTACCTCTGATTCAGCCAATATTGAAAATTCCAGCTGAATAATTTTTTTTTAGTCTTTCAAAATAAAGGTTGTACCAAAAATCAAGAAAATATATAAACTGAAAAATTAAAGAGGTCAATCATAATTTTTTTTAAAATAGATTCTATATCGTACTTACTAATGGACAATGTGATTTTTATTTTTTAAAAATTTGATATTATTTGAATCAGTTCCTGCATAATTTATTTGAATTTTTTTATATAAAATAAAAATATCAATGTCTTATAAAAGTGTTACAAGAGTTTGTTTTTATTCTATTTTATGTTATTAATATGAAAAAAGTTTCTTACAATTTAACAGTTTCCAGAATTTAATTTATAATATTAATATGAACTATATCTATACAAGTATGCATGTATGTAAAAATTCAGTTTTTGAAGCCACTGTTATTCAAAATGAACAAAAAATATAAGCTTATATTGAATTTGAAATTTTTAATGATAAGATGATTAAATTGTAAAATCATTAAACATTTGTTCCTAATATTAGTGATGAATTTATTATATGACTGCTTTTACATATACCATAGCACGAGTGAAATATATAAAAAGAAAACTTTTATGGATAAGTTTGTGCAGCATTTCCCAAATTTTTCATCCAATGGAAAACTTCACAAATCCTTGATTATTTTATAAGGTAGGTCGATATTAATAATAAATAAATTAAGAAAGTAAATATGGGAAATAAGAAAATAATACACAAAAATAGTAAAATAAACATAACATATATATAAAAATTACTTTCTTAATGACTTCAATATTATTGAGTGTTTGAATTAGAAATTTTTTTGATTTCAAGCACAATATTAGAAAACTGAATTCTCAAATCTGAAATATATTTTGATTTGGTTGCAGCATAATATGAAAATCCTACCTTGCATTTATAAATTATAAAAGAAAGTAAAGCATAAATAGTCAGTTTTCACACAGTGGTGTACTCCTCTGTTAAATTTGTCCAGAAATCATTTAATGGTAGTTCCTTGTATTTTTGTTTTAATTCAGAATCATTAATTAAGTCAATTAGATTTTTATAATTACTTGCATTGAAATCTACTGGCTTGGCTATCGCTATAAATGGATTCCGAACCCAGGAGTAATTGTCCTCACTGGACTTCGGAAAATATTACAAAAAGTTTGATTGTAAGTCTTGCAAGTGTTCTAAAATTACATTGGAAGCTTCATCATTTATTTTAGAATTTATTTCAGTTAAAAATTCATGCAAAAAGAGGAAAACAAAATTTTTCTGTTAAATTGTAGAAATCCACAATTTAAACATCCTATTAAAAAAATTTTATCTCTTGCATTAAAAATGTAATACTTTTTCTTTCTATGACAAGTTAATTTCATTGCACTTAGTAAAAACATCTGCCAAATATGCCAGAATCATATCCATGAAGGATTTATTAAAATTTCAATGAAATTCTGTCCTAAATTATTTTAACATGAAAATAACCAATCACTCTCTATGAAGTTCAAAAAATCGCAATACTATTTTTCCTCTGGATAATCATCTGACTTCAGTGTGTAATAAAATTGCATCACATAAAATTTTAAATAATCTGGATTGAAGTGGTTAAGATTTTACATAATTGATAATTTTTACAGTTTCATCCAAAATAGTTTTTAAATATTTTGTTATTAGTGCTTACCTATGCTTGTGTAATCATTTACTGAATACTTATAACTCCACCTTTCCTATCACTGCTTAAGGACGACTGTCTTACAAATATCATTATACTCCCAATTGAATTCCATTTTTATAATGTAATTATTAATATAGATGAATATATCTTCTCCAATAGCTCTTTCTTGGAAATATTCATACGTGAGAAAATCTTTTTCAATACTATTAAATACATGAAGAAATACCAGTAATATAGTGAGACCTGCAATATCAGAAGACTCATCTATTTACAGTACACATATTTACTACAAAATCTTCAATTGATGAATTAGCTCTTTCTCTTAGTCAGCAGATTCTTTATTTAACATACATAATACAATGTCTGTCACACTCAGCTTAATGAGTGTTTCTCCAATTATACAGGATTCATCATTAAGTTCAATGTGGTAACTAAACCTAAAGATGATTCTGTTGTACTTTACCATTTTCAGTTTTAGAAATTGTGATCTTTTGAAGTTTAGATTCTTATAATTAATTATATTGTTTATAAAAATGTATACTATCATTTTCTTTGTAATTTTAGTCTCTAAGTGCCTATAAAATTTAACTAGAGCCAATGAACTATTTTCTAGTACTTTATTACATAAAACAGCACTGTATCAGAAGTATCTATTGTCAGTATTCATAAGTCCCCAGTTTAAATAACTTTCATCTTAAGTCAATAAACATCACATGACCACCACCTCATTTGCTTGCTGTGTGTGGCAATACGTATCGTGAGTTTTGCCTGTTTTATTTTCTTTTTGGCATTCTAGATGATAACTGCTTTTTATTGTGAAATTTTGAAAAAATCACCGTTTATTCTCTAATCATAGATGTGTTAGAAAAAGTATTTGTATTCCTTGTTTTAAAGTTTTTCTTTAATCAAGAATTCATGGGTAATTTTTGAATAAATTTAAATTCTCATATTAGTCAGAAATGTAATAGAAGCAAAATACTTTTGTCGTTGAAAAAAATGCAAAAATAAATGTGAAAGAAAAATACTAAATGTATCAATAATATAAAAGCAATTGTAATAAAAATAATTTGAAAAATGTTTATCAACAAAAATTAAAAATTGCAAAATGTATAACATTGTAATATATAAAATCAAATATAAAATAGTTGAAAACTGAATGCTGAAATAAATGTATGATGTAATTATAATAAATAATTTACACTGATAAAAGAAAAATTAGTATAAAAAATGTTCAATCACAAAATTTATGCATGTCAATCCAAATCTATTATAATAAAACATTCAAAAGTACTGATAAAGACATATTAATAATAGACTTACATATTTAAATAAAATAATACAATTATGCATCTACTAACAAATATTGTTATCAATAATATCTATTCAATTGGCAAATCTGAATTCCACTTTGATAATTTGGTAACAACTATTGATGTTAATCAGTGTTCATTACTTGCTAATCTTCACTCCAGCAATGTTTCAATATATTTAAACTTAGTGCAACATTTAAAATCACATGAAACTTACATTAATGATCATAATGTTTCACAGAACACGTGTGTGTTAGCATTATTAATGACTCATTACTGATAATAAAATATGGTCATTCACTAAGAGAGTAAAGTAGAATCATATAATAAGATGACACTTCTTTTTCATGTTTTTGTGAGTATATATGTACATGTAAAAATTTGGTAATTATAACGTAATCGGGCTTGGCCACTTGATGGCGTTGTTTGCGGTCAAAAACAATACAATGTACGGTTTTCGGGACCGTGTGATTTTTAAATCGCTGTTTTTTTGGTTATTAATTTATTGATTGCTATAACTTTTTTTTCATGCCATTTTAATTTTGTATTTAGTAAGCGACAACCTTTTTTTTTATTTTTAAATTGCTGTTTTTGGACTTTTTTGCGATGACTATTTAGCGATGTCTTTCACTTAATTATTGCTTTCTACATAACAAAACAACTGTGTAGGGTTAGTTTTAGAGTTAGTGTTCTGTTGTTTGTAATGCTAAAATAAAAAATATCAAAATCATAACCGTAGTCGGACAAAAGAAAGAAACTCAAACTTTTTAAAACAACAACAAACACATATAAATGTCTTCTTTACTTATTAAACATGTTTATAATATGTGCTTTCTATGAAATTTACTAAAAATCGTGTATATTTTTATTGGACAGCAGAAATACTCGGCTTCTGTTTTCGGCAACTGCGGAAAAAGTTACGCGATCGCTAGCCATTTTATGAACTACGTGGTATTTCACGTGAAAATGAGATTTCGCACGTGAACTCGGCCGAATTCATTTTGACGTGCCCTCGGCTAGCTTTTACACATTACGCCTTCTCTAAATAAGGGTGTGGCCATTTGGAAAATTACTATAAAGTCAGGTTTCTTAAATTCATTACAAATACAAAGATTGTGTAACGTATATTGTAAAAATTTGACTAATCAAACTACACACACATATATATCAAACTGTACACGAAAGATAAGTGTGGATTCACAGTAACTGTCATGAAGCAGAAATAGGCTGTATTATTTCTGTGCTATGTCATCATCAACGGCCTTCTAATGGCTAAGATAAACATAGATGTTTTCTATAGCCATAAGTCAGGCCTTGTAAATGGCATTTGTTAGGTGTTTTGGCGAGCCAGAATGCCATCAAGTGGCCAAGCCCGATTACGTTATAAGAACCAAAAATTTAAATAATTAATATTCATTAGATAAAGCATAAATTAATACTGTATTAAATGTGTAGAGTATCACATGATTAGTTTACAATAAAATTGCACAGATTTTGTAAATAAAACTTGTTGTAGATGTGAAAATATTTACTATTTTAATTTGTTTCAATTTAAATATGTATTACTAAAGTTTGTTTATTATTGTTGAAATTAATAAACCACTATATATTAAGTTAAGTATGAATTAAAATTAGTTTTCTAAACTAGTCTAATTTAATTTTCAAGTCAACTAAATATGGAATTTAAAAAATAGTTTGTAATATTATATTTACAATAAATAAAAAGAACTTATTAAATTTTATGGTGAGAGCAAATTGTGTTGAAGGAGGTCCAAGCTGTAACAAATTAATACGGCTATTGATAATGTTATTGATTTATAGCTTCATCTGTCTTATAGCAAAAAAACACATATATATAATTTACAAATTGCAATAGAAAAAATTGTGATTTAACAAAATAATTACATTTTAATTAAATTGTTAATAAATCCAACAGGCTAAATAAATAAATAAAAAAAGAATGAGAAAAAACTATATTCACTTTGAGCATCAACTTTAAACATTAGAAATTATTAATATATGATAATTGCAGAAAATCAATAATAAAGATATCTTTGAACATTTAATCATAGAATAAACACTTTTAATAATTATAGGAAATACTTATTTATATTATTAGGACTCTGAAATTGCTTCCATTTAAAAAACCTATAGATATAATGCATTTTATAATAATATTCTAAGTCTACCTATAATTAATGGAATGAATTTCAGATGTCTTTATTAATTAGAATTTAGTGACCTAATTATTTCATAATCATATAAAGGTAATTTAAGATAAAGTGAACTACAATATTTGTTGTATCAATGTTCACATATTTCAGTTATATGTTATCTGAAAAAATAAAATGTAAAAAACAAATTTTAATATATTGTACTGACCACAGCATTTTTTTTATTTCAAAGCATCTTATATAATCACATGTAGCATTAGCCATTTTTCCATCTCTGGTTATCATACAAGATCATATTACATATATTTTATTGTTCTTTCCAAATTTAACATACAGTATTTTACATAATAAAATATTTGCTAAATGTAGTGCTAAAAGTTTTATGAAATTTAAGAATATTAGTAAAATTAATGTCTTAAAAACATTTTGACAACTAGAAAGGGCATAGTCTTCTGAAAAAGACCACTTACATTTTAATAAAAAAAATAAAGTTTTTGAAGAAAAAGAATATCATCCAGAGAGTATTTAATTGTGATGAAAGTTTGAATTTCACTATTTATTTTATTTTTGAAAAATGAAGATATAGTACAGTACTTTTTATTGTTTTTATTTTTAGAGTGAATGTGAATAAGTGAACATATACATTTATTATTAGCTATTTTATTTTATACTATAATGTTAATTTACATATATATATATACTCTATATATAAAAAAGCACTTCTGTTACGTATATGTGCATGTTGAAACGTACTATATGTTTGCAGTTCAATGAACAATACATATTCTATTGTATTTAAAGCTTACAAACAAAATATAAGCGATTATATGTGATGTATTCACTTCTTGACTAATTTGGAAAATTAAATGTATTTTATTTATACATTTATTGAAAATCATTTTAGAGATAGGTAGATCATTATTAATTACAGTATACTGCTGAAATAATGATATATCAAATAATGGAACATTTAACCTAATGATTCAAAATGATACTGACAATGTATAATTAGATGCTATCACATATACAATTATTTGAGTGGTTTTTCTTTCAACATCTCTGCTGTGACAGTCAGATGATGTATGTTAGTTTAACCCAGTTCGAATACTAGGCAAAAGTACCTCGAAGCCACCCATACGCGAGATATTAAATCAAGAATACTATGACCTCTGCCCTATTCACCTATTTTCGAGGCTAACTACAAACCAACAACATTATCTGAGACACGCATAAATTATTTTCTCATCTGGCCCAAACTAGCACCAGGGGAGAAACATGGACGGGAACACCTACGAAGCTAAATAGTTAAATGTGCATAAAAGTACTATGAAAAATGTGTTTTGTGTGCCTGGATCATTGGAAAAGTAAAATAAAGCATTTAAAATAAAATTAGAAAACTCAAGCTTTTTAGTAAAATAAGATATTTAATTAATGACTTTAAAATATTAATAATGTTTTTAATGGCCTCCGCTATTCCCCTAAATTAATGAAAAACTAATTAGATAATAAAATCAGATTAAACGATATAATATTTTTGCGGTCTAAGTCTTTTCTTCCCAATTTTAATAAAATTGTCAACTCGAATCTCCTCAATAAAGCACAATAAAAAAAAATCTTTCGCAAAGCATTTTCTAATTGCTTTGCGCAAAAAACAGTTTAAAATTATTTAAGACGTATATAGCTAAATCAGATGTACGTAATAAGCTCATGGCGGACAAAAGAGGCGTTATCGAGGATATCAAGTTGGCAAACAAAGGAAACTTACTCGTATTGAATTTAGAAACATAAATGAAATTGGAAAGAGATTTTAAATGGAAAATTAACTTTTAAACTTAACTGCAGTGGAATACAAAATATTTATACATGTTAATAATGAAGAATAGCGAAGGAAAAAGGGTTAAATATATAGATGATCACGCAATATATATATATCTCTAAGACTAGTCTAATAAAAATGGTTACATAACAAATATAATTAAATAAAACATTTCAGAAATATACTACAATAAACAGTTAAGAAAGGTATGAACAAAAAAGGGTAGAAAGTAAATAGTTCAATAGAGAAGAGATATGATTACCGTCCTGGTTCCTTGGTCATGTTCTGTTGACGTGCGTGGCTTGATCCGTCCATCGATAGGTATTTGCCCAGACAAGAAAAGTGGAAATACATAGCATGCTTTCACGAAAAATCCTACAGACATGGCACAGAGTTCAGATTGATATTGGTTGGATACTATGGCATCTTGATGGTTTTTAGGAACTTCGGCAGCAGGCAAAGCTTTGCCTAACTACCTAGCATGGTAGAATCCATCAAATTCATATAACCTTTAGCTTGTAGCATGTTCAAACTTCTCCGTGATTTCGAAGACGACAGTTGAATAACTTTTTTGAGCAAAATGGAAACGAGAAGCAAAATCTGGGAGGTTCAAAGCACAGGCAAAATCTGAAAGAATTCTCTACAGAGAAATCTCAGCAAGCACAAGAAAAAGCCTCCAAAGAAATCTGAATGAAATCTCCAAAGGGAAATCTGAATGCAATCTTCAAAAGGAAAATCTGAATGCAATCTCCAAAAGAAAAATCTGAATAGCAAAGTCTTTTGTTCTCTCTCCTATTTATACGTTTTTTGTAAGCTACCTTCTATTGTTTTGCCTATGATCTTAGATCTTGATAACCCCCCCCCCACATTCCTTTGTTTCAAGGTAACATTTTCTAAAAATAACTTTTACTTTTTTATTCTAAATTTCTTTCTTTAAAGTTTGAATTTTTATTAATTAAAAAAAGAAGAGAAGGCCATCTTTAATTTGCCTTGAATGGGCTAACTAATTACAAACATACATTTTTTTAGAAAATGTTGGCGGGCTTATCTCAAAATAAAAATCATATGCCTTATTTTAAAAAGAAAAATATATTATTTCTTTTAATAAAATAAGCATTTTATTTCAGCAGAATTTTGCATTAACTCATATATATATATATGTTTGATTAAAAGGCTTTACAAGTAATTTTTTTAAGCAGCAATTTAATCTTAGAATGGAATTTATTTAAAACAAAATATTTAAATGCAAATATAAATTATATAAATGTAATTAATTTTAGCTTTAATGCAAAACCCTGCTGATATTGGACTATAAACTTAATTCAGGCCTACAATACTAATTAAGTTTATAGGAGGCTGTGAAGCATGGATCGGACTTCAGATCCATTGCTTTAATGCTGACTAGTGTAAGCTTTAGTAACTAATAGATGCCAGATGATAGTGCTTAATAAATCCCTATTTTGTGCTGTCCAATATTCCCAGACTTAATTTCAAGCTTATGGCTTTCATCAGTGAGAAGCTTTTAAAATTGTATGTACCTTCCTTATAATAACTATCATTTACTTCTGTTATACTATAAAGCTATCAGCCCAAGCTGAAAAGCATAAATCTTTTCAATCTTAATCAACTTGCTTGTATAGTCATAGATCAGAAACCAGTTTTTATATATTATGGAATCTTTACCTTTTTAACAACTAGAGACATCTTTACCCGGTGGCCAGGATTTGGTGTGAATTAATATAACATCACATGACTCTTTAGTGTATATATTAATGACAAATATTAATTTTAAGCATTTTTTAAAATCTTGTGTACAGTAATTTTTAATATAATGTAATTTTAAATTTAATTAATAAAAGATAATATTTGATTCATATTTTAAACTTATAAGATGCTTGCTTAATAAAAGATTGTTAATTTATATATTCACATTGGCTAAGTATTATAATTGATATTACTTTTTAAAAAGTAATTGAAAAAGAAAAAAATAATCTTGGGAATTTTTCATCTGTGCATTCTAAAAATTGATGAGAAATTGACCATTTTATTTTTTTTAATGGCTATAATTTAAAATGGCTTTTATGGCAGGCTAAAATAGATGAGATTCTCTCTGGATATATGAAACAATTTTATAGGAAAATCTAGAATGAATTTAAGAACAAAATATGAAAGCATTAAGTACAAAAGAAATTGTCAGTATTATAACTCATAATTCAATAAATGAATAAAAGGGTTTGCAGTTAACAATCAGATACAAATATTAGAATTTTAAAACAATTCAGGAATATTTTATATTTATGATCACACGCTTTTTAAAATTAAAATTGAACATTATATCAACATCTCTATTTATGTGGAAATTACTAATAAACTTTGTATGTAAACTTGAAATTTAAGCAAAACTTTTGGATATTATTGTTAAAGTGTTTTATGATTAGTGATATTTATAGTAATGATTGTATGATTTAAATATTTATAGTTTAAATATTATTTTAATTTGTTTTGATAATAAAAACTTCATGTAGATTTATTGATGACCTCCAATATATGTATTTTGTGCTGAACTCACACTCATCAGTTCAAATTATCATCTCTCACACACATATATAACTAGGAACTGAGTATATATGTGTGTGGTAGATGATGATTTGAACCAACTGATGAATGCTGGTTCAGCACCAAATACATATATTGGAGATCATTTTCTGCATTATGTGGTCTTGTATATTTGTTATATAAGATGAGTGAATGACTAAAGGGAGCTTGAAAGTGTAACGGACGGATCTGTTATGTGTCTAAGATACAATGCAAATGTAACAGTCTGGAAACTATGATTCGATGCATCATAACTAGTTGTGCCAGATATAACAGTCCACAGAGTTCTACCAGGCTGGGAAAGAGGAAAAGTCACACCTGACTATGGATGGACTTTGGGTAGGATGCTGATTAAAAACTTGATGTAATGCCTAACCAATGATTGCATCTATCTTGAATTGATTAGCTCTATATCTATTTAATAATATCACATACAATTTAGGCCAACTCATCCACCTCTCATCCCTTTCTGATTCCATTATACCCTAATATTCGAACCCAGGAAGAATATCGCCTTTGACTCTCAATGGGTATGATCAGATACATGAAGCAACTTCCGCACCTCTATATAGGTTACAACTAGCATTTTAAATACTTAATTTATCACAAAACTTATACAAAAATGAAATAGGTGTGTGTGCGCGTATTATGATTATTAATTGACTATTGAATGCCATGATAACTCAATAAACCAGAGACCGGAATAATGTCAACTATTTAACATTTATTAATAAAAATAATTAGAAATAAAATATTTAGACAATAATAATAATATATATATACATGTGTTAAATATGAACCTCTACCATTCTATCAATAATTTTATAATTCCATACCTTTACCTATGTTAGAAATCCATTTATGATACTCATTATTTACAAAATCATGAAATACTGTATACAAAAAATAAATAAATATTAATGATTTAAAATTACCAAGATTCTAACTTACTAAATTAAATGTCTGTTGTCTCTTTTATGATAATATTGTGATTTATTCCTGCAAGAATGAACTATTTGATTTAAGCCCCCCCCCAATCTAAGTTTAAATATACATATGATAGATAAAAGAATTTATACTAGTTAATTAGTCCTTTACACTGAAATAACATACATCCATTGTTAATCAATAATATATAACATGAATTCTATTATAGAGCTCGCAAAATAAGCTCTTAACAAGCTAGTAGCAGAAGGGTTGAGGATATTCTCAAAGATTTTGCGAGCTCTATTTATAACATTTGTAAACACAAGCTTATTAAATTAGGTCATATGACATCTGTCTTGATTTTTTTGTAACATGAATTTCTGTAATCTACCAAGTGTTGTAAATCTGTAAAAATAGATGAAATCTTATCTCAATATATGTATGACCTGATGTTAAGCAGCTAGAAATTCGATGAGCTAACCTAAATTTTATTTACAATTATAAAAAAGAAATAACTAAGTTAACCATCCCCCCTCCTCTACTAACTCTAAAAATGAAATCTTTCACAGCATAAAGGGTGAAATTCACCATTTGAATATGAAAATAAAACAACAGATAAAAGAAAAATTAAAGAAAATTCACAATATTAATCACTAGGTAAAAATTAATAGTTGAAACAAAGTTCATTGAATAATCCTAGTAGTAGTTCATGATGTTTAGGCATGGAAGTCTCGAATAAGCAGTTTAATATCACTTTTCTAGTAAAGGATTGATCACACAGCAATGTCTCCTGCCATTGTTTAAAATAAAACATCAATTCTTAGCTGATCCATCTCTTAATACTCCTATGCACGCTTCTCCGTCAGTAGGCATCTTCTTGTGTGTTATAATAAAGTAAAAAAAATGGAAGTTTTATGCAGACATGTTAGGGAAGAAAGCGATCAACAGTATAGCATGTTTTTCTTGCCCCCTCTGCATCTTAAAGTAACATTAAATAACTTTATAATCGTAAATTATTTCTTTATATTGAGGAACTTTTATATATATGTCAAATAAATTATTCCATATTTTGCTTTAACTATTAGCAGAAGCTGTGTTCTTTTTGTGACGAGATTTAAATAATACTCAAACTCTTCCACTCATGATCAGAAAATAATTTAGTTATTACGAAAATCTATAAATTGTTCTTAATTTTTACTTTACAACACTTTCTGCTAAATTTGATAAAGTTTGTAATACAGTACTTGATTTAAAAACTTCTATAATTAATGGACAGTAGACTCCATATTTGCACTCCAAATTTTAGTTCAATTGATGTTAGCTCATTATAGAACATCTATTGTTTTCAAAAAGAAAGATTTTTAAAAAATTTTTGCTTTTATATTGACCGCGTCTCACGGTAAATTTAAGATCTTCATTTTCTGTTAGATTGACGTAGCTGCCTATTGTTAAGTACATTTCATTAATAAAAAAAAAATAAGATAGTGAGATCATAGTTTATTTTTATACTGTTTCCGAGCTACTTAACTTGACATCAGGTCATCGCCAAGTTACCTAACTTTAAATTATGTCACACTATTGTTCAGTTTAGAATGTATAATACAATTTATTAAAGCTTATCAAATAGTGTATATATAATATATTTTCCTATAAAATTTTGCTGTACTAAATGATTCACTATAAAAACAATTTATCATGACTTCTTTGATCAAATGCTAAAATAAATAAACACATGTGTTGTACATATATATATATGTGTGTGTTAATAATCAAATAACATTTCCATTATTTGACAAGTTTCACGATGGACTTAATTTAATAAGTAGGCTAATCTTAGCAGGGATGATTGAGTTGCAAGTTATATTCAAATCCTTCTAGTTACATCTAGCTTAAAATATATATAACATACTTGTTATATATTCAGCATGTATTCTGTCCATCTCTATCTTCTGTATATTTAAATGGACTTAAGGTCCTGCATATGAGAAGTCAGAATGACTTCAGTCAACATGTGTATGACAACAAAATTGGCAAACAATGGCTTTGAATATGCAATCTGATATTGGAGGCTAAGAGTGGAGAACATTGAAACCTGTCCATTGAAGTTTGAAAATTTTCTATCTTAATATAAACAGAGCTCTGATTATATACATGTGTGATAGATGATAATTCAGGCCAACTGATGAGTGCTGGTTTACCACAAAATACATATATTGAAGATCATTTATCTTTTTTACATGTATGTGGTCATAACAATGGCTTTGAATATACAATCTGATATGGGGGGCTAAGAGTGGAGAACATTGAAATCTGTCCAAAAAGTCTGAAAATTTTCTATCTTAATATAAACAGAGCACTGATTATATACATGTGTGAGAGATTATAATTCAGGCCAACTGATGAGTGCTGTGGTTATATGTATTGATTATATAAGATAGAGTGGGTGACTGAAGGGAACTTGAAAGTCTGGATTCAAATTCCCTTTAATATATGTAATAATTTTTATTGAGGTATCAAGTTCCCATAAAAAAAAATGACAAGCATTTGAACTTGCCTTAGGACAAGCCTTACATACTCCATGATATTTATCATGTTTCAGTAGTTCTTTTTAGTTTATTCTTAAATATTTTTGATTATACTTGCTATATTCCTTAAAATTAAAATAATTTAGTAATATTATTTTAAATATATGTTTAAGCTGACTATGATATCCTTTTTTATAGTTTATCCATATATATATATATTAAAGTTCTCACTAATCAGTGAACTGCTGTTAATTAAAAGAGAACCCTTTGATTCTCTTTAAAGATTTAAAGAAACTGAGGATGGCAAATTGTAATGTTCCATCCATACATTCTTGTCATTGCAGCTATTATTAGTATATGATTTATATAATAAATAAACTGCTCATCATCATGCTTCAACCAAGAAGGTAAATTTACTGGAGTTTTTATTTAGAGTTTATAATCCCAAAACCCCATGATCTTTCTTCTCAGTTGCCTGATAGTTTTTCATTACAAGTAAC
Organism: Epiperipatus broadwayi; assembly: GCA_028023455.1. Lineage (NCBI taxonomy): Eukaryota > Metazoa > Onychophora > Udeonychophora > Euonychophora > Peripatidae > Epiperipatus > Epiperipatus broadwayi. The sequence goes on along the minus strand of JAQFVV010000032.1, from coordinate 2,351,270 downwards.
AATTGAGTTTTCTTGATGGCAAAATGAAGGTGTGTATGAATTACTTCTTTAAATATTTAAAATTAGGTCAGACAAAACCATATTATAGCTCTCATTCCTAGGAGACTAAAAATCATTAGCTGAGGCATAGTTAACATATGAAGATAGAGAATGCTAATAATCTAATTGCAGACCCAGGCTGCCATTTGATAATAACTTTCTATTTAGATAGCTACAACAGCAGATCATCATCAAAGAATGTGAAGTTGCATGAATTGGAAGAATTATCTAATATTAAATGGAACATTGTTAGACTTTGTGAAGGTAGAAGAAATTATGAGGAGTAATTCATTTAAAAAGTGGACATCTAATTTAATATAAAGGTACATACATTAGAAATACAAGTGGATTCATTATAAATAAAAAATGGAAGAATAACATTATGGAGATTAATGGTATATCAAGGGCAAGATTTGCTATTCAAATTAAAGGAAGATATCAAATTCATAAAAGAATATTGTGGAGATTAATGATATATTAAAGTAGCAAGATTAACTATTCAAATTAAAGAAATATATCAAATGCAGATAATTCAAGTTGTGATGAAAAAGTAGATGATTTTTATATAGATGTACAAAAGGGTTTGTTCACAGCAAACAGTATTTTAAAGTTGTCACGGGGTGCTTTAATGGTGGAATTCGGAAATAAAACTTGAAAGTATTGTGGGCAAATTTGGTCATGGTGATAGAAATGAGAAAGAACGCAGACTTTTAGAATTTGAAAAAAAAACTATATTATTTTTTTTTGTGTGAAACATGTAAAACAAAAATGAACAGGATAACATTTAAATGAAAGTATATATTTCAAGTTTTTAATTACATAATAAACTTAACACAGGAAGTGATCATTGATTAATGAGATGTAAACTTAAGAAAGACAATATTAACATTTGATATTTTTATCTTTTAAATACTTTTCAATAAATTTTAATTAAAATTTCCTAATCATATAAAATATTAAAAGATTTTAAAGATAATTCATATTTAAGTGAGATCAACAAAAAGATAATTCACTAGTAAGAACTGTCAAAGATAGTTGGTACAATAAAGCACAATTTACCAGTATATTTTCAATTGAGTCAAAACAATATATGAAGAAAAGAATGAAGATGAAAATATTTTAAAATGATGCTGTAAAAATATCAAAATTCAGTAAAATTGTAAAAAAATCAAGTTAATAATAACATAAGAAAAGAAAGTTTTAGAAGAGAATAAAAAGTTTCAAAAATATTAAACAATATTAAAGAATAGGAAATTATTTCAGCTATAAGAAGAAAAAGTGGAACTATTGCCAAAAAGAGGAATAACATGAATATGCAGAAGATTTCTACAAAGAATTGTAATAAAAAATAAAATAATCTTTACAATTACTATATAAGAACTTCCAAACATTTTAAAAGAAGAGATAAGATATGCAATTAAATCTTTGAAAATGGGAAAGTTCCAGGTATTTATGGAATGATCATTGATAACTTAAAAGAAGCAAATGAAGAAATCAGAAAAATGACTTGAGTGGATCCTTTCTAGAGACCAAGTAAAAATGAGTACATTATTTTTCAGAATTTTTCTTTTTGCACATACTCTTCCATCACTGGATATTATTTGGCAACAAAACAAATAATATAAATGAATTTTACTGGTTATATAAAAAGTGGTTAAACTATGTCAAGTGACAAAGACCATGTGATAAACTATTATCATGATGTTTAATGTTATATCAGCATTCAATGGACTGCATGCTTATGTACATTTTATAGTGTATATGTTTTGCATTATTTCCTAAATTAAACACTTTTTCACTCATTGGGTCTGCTTTTATTTGATAAAATTATCCACGAATGTTTTTATGTTTGGAATTTCACTTATTATGGATATGCATTGATGTGTATCGTTTATTTCTAATCAATATATTATTTTATTAAACAATTTATATTTTTATATTAAATATTATCATTGTTATATATATTATTTTCTTGATTTTGTTTAATCTACACTAACACTAGTAAATTTAAGAATGCAGACATTTTACTTTTTATTGATTAGTTATTTGTTGAGTCATTGTTAAGTAACTATTAAAATATCACATGACTTTAGCTTATGTATTACTATTTTAGCAGCATACAAATTTCTTTTACCACTTCTATGCCATCTACTGTAAGCTTTAGCAACTAATAGATGCCAGGTGAAACCCCTAAACTTTAAACTAGAATGGGGATATTGGATAGAACAGCACAGGATAGAGATTTATTAAGCACTCGCATCTATTAATTACTAAAGGTCACTGTTATTGCATAGAGGTAGTGAAAAATAAATGTAAGCTGCTAAAACAGCATTATGTAAGTTAGCCATAGAGTAGAGTTTCTGTAACTGTTTAAAAAATTAATGTCAGCATAATATACAGAAAAGAAACAACTGGTTTCAGACCTACATAACTATACAAATAAGTTGGCTAAGATTGAAAACATTTAGCTTGATAGTATATCAAATAAATGTTAATTGCTAGAGAGATTGTTCATTTGATCCTAAAGGGAGCTCCATTAATGAAAACTATAATCTTGGAACTGGTATGGTGATATTGAATAGATAGCATAAGACAGGGATTTATTAAGCATTAACATCTTGTATCTATTAGTTACTAAAGCTTACTGTAAGTGGCAATGAGACAGTAAAATAAAAATTTAAACTACATTGTTAGGTACTATGTATCTCCAAGTAGTGAATTGACTATATACTATATAAATACCAAATGTGACTGTTGAAAATTGTCATTAAACAGCTTCTTAATTTTCTGCAGGTGTGTTCTATATATTGTATTTTAAAATTCCTATGTTAGATGTCTGTTGCTCTTTTAGTCTTTTTTTTCTTAATAACACATGCTTCTTATATTAATAATTTTTCAAGACATTTGTTCCTGAAAATGTAAAGCCTTCACTGGTTATATTCTTATCTAACAATTAAAAACATGGATCTCCATCATTATTTTTTTTTTAAGAGCAGCACAAATTTAAGTTACTGTTTTAATGACAAATCACTCATCTTTCCGTGATAAAACATACGCAAATCCCAGCTCTAATGTCATCTAAAGTAAGCTTAAGTAATCAATGATTATCAGACAACTTTATTTTAAACCCCACTCCTAAACTGATTTTTGGCTTTTGTCTTTATTAGTGAGCTTTAGGATTTAAAGCTGTATATAACATAGTCAAGCAAACAACTACTATTCAAACTAAGAACCTGAAATTGAAAATACTTTTGAATCCAAAATCCATCTGCCTGATAACTCAAATCAATAAATTTAAAATTTTAATACTTATAGTTATTTATTAATTGCAAGCACCTTTCTTCCCTGGCTAGGAATTTTAACACAAATCATTCACTCTTTGAATAGTAAATTGAGTTGAAGATAGTTATTAGATTCATAACTACTTTTCCTCCAGTTTTGAATGTAAATCTTCATTGGCAAAGGCAAAAGCCAAAAACTGATCTGGGGATGGGGATTTGAATACATTAACATCATTAATTACCCAAGATTAACATAAATTGTATTGGAGTAGAGAGCTGTTCTTGTTTTATCCATATTGTTTTAACACAATTGTGAATAGATCGCAAAATAACCATTATCGATCCACTACAAAATGAAAGTTTCTCCATGTTTAATCTAGTTTCTCTGATCTTTAGGGTCTCTTTTCCTTATCACTCCAGCACATGCTTATTTCATTCATCCATCTTACCAATGATTAAATCACTTGGAATGAAGTTTAAGATTTCAACTGTCTATCAACTATCATTTTGTCTAGAAATATATCCATCCTGACCACATCAGTCTCTTAATTATTCAATGATGTCAATAAAATCTGTTTGTTCTTTCACCCATATATTTTGTTTTTGATTGCTACTTTTTATTCCTAACATACATCTCTCCAAATTTCTCTCAGTGGTATGAAGTCACTATTGTTCTATTAAGTGTCCACCAAAAGCATTATATCTAAGGTCAATTCCATGTGACTAAGATATTTATAGTTGTTAATTTCTTCTAATTTACCATTATTAATCTTAATTTTCTTCTTTTAAGAAAATCCATTGAATATTACTTTAGTTTTTTTAGCATTTATTTTTAGTCCAATTTTCTTACTTTCATCTAATAACTCTAGCAATATTTTCTGAAGCTCTGTAGCATTATTTGCAAAAACAAACCACATCATCTGCAAAATATAAATAATTTCCACTTATTTTTACTTTCCTTAATTTCCCATTTTATTCACAAAATACTTTTCACAAAGTACTTCTTACAAAAACTGCTAGAAAATTTTTTGAAGATATGGAGTCACTCTATCACACATCCTTCTCAATGTTAATCTTAGTACTTATATGTTCCTTGCATTTTGATATTCTTCAGAATATAATGATATCCCAGTTCTATATCTTTATGATACAGTATTTTAATCCCTGAATAATATTTATAGAATCTAATGCCTTTTCATAATCTATAAATCCAAAGCATAATGGCAACTCACTGTGCTAAAAATACTTCTAAATTCAGATTGTTCTTTTAGTTGGTTAAAATACAAAGTTCACTATAGATAAATTACAATAATCTTAATAAAATTTTTGTATAGAACTGATAAAAGACTGATATATTCTGTAATTTCTAATATCTTCTTTGTCATCTTTTTAAAATATCAATATTAGTATATTGCATTTTCCTAATCATCTGATACATCTTTAACATTCAGATATTTGGTATATAACTTTGCCAATAATTTGGTCACTACTTCACCTGCTTTTTTTAAATCATTGATTATAAATTTTATCATTACCTGGAGTTTTTCCCTTCTTCATAGATGTATTTGCTTGTCTCATTTCTTTATTTAAAATGGTAGACAATTTGGAAAATGTAGTAATCAAAGTGAATACCTTTTTCTTGTTCTTTATTGTTATAGTTGTTTATAGAACTATTCCACACATTTCATTATGTCCATCTTTTCTTCTTATTACAAAAATAAGTTTCCTTCCAATACCAATATATTGTTTTACACTTTTAAAACTTGTATTCTCTTCTGCAACTTTCCTCACTATTCTTATATCATTAACACTTTTTAATACCATTTTACAAAATTCTAGATATTCAATTTTTCTTAATGTATCATTATTATATAACTTTTGTATTCCTTCTTTTCTTCATAAATTTGTTGCCTCAATAAATATTTTACTCAGCAATTTGTACTAGCTATCTTCATTGTACTTTGTAATAGTATGTTAGTTATCTTCCTATTCATTTAGTTCAAATGTGAACCACCTACAAAATCTATTAATATTTTTATACAATTTGCAAATTCTAATTTAAATTCATTGAAATATTTTTGAAGGTTAGAAATATCAATTGTGAATACTGTTTTCTTAGTAAATTTTTGTCTCTCTAGTTTTGCATTAACATGTATCTTACATCTTACTAATCGATGATCACTTCCTGTGTTGAATTAATTAAGAACATTACAATCTTCAAATACATATTTTCTGTTAGGCAAAATATAATCCAATTCTGCTGCATTTGGATGCTTTTATATCCATTCCCATTTTTGTCAAAGAAACAATTCATAATATACAGTTTTTCTTTTTCAGCAAAGTCCATAAGTCTGTGTTTTTCCATTTCTATCACCAGAACCAAATTTACAGCACTTTCATCCTTCATTCATTTGACAACTCTAGCAATAAAGTTTCCTATAGTAATTTTTACATATTTCATCTGAGTAAAATATTATACATCCTTATAAAAATCCTCTACTTCTTCATCACAATGAGAACTTGTTGGGGCAAAATCCTGAAGATTCTATGTTTGGTATCTTCCATTAAGTTGAATAACTAATTTTGACACTCTGGTTGAAACATTATCAATCACTGGGAATGTTGTTTTTCCACTTTTTCTTTATAATAAATTCTCCTTGTGCTTTCAATATTAGTAGTATACCTCTGGAGTATGTAGTACGTCTACTTTTTTTAATCATCTCTTCAGCTTTTTTATAACTTCACAAAGTTCAACAATGTTTCATTTAATAGTTCTTTTAATTCATGCAACCTTCATTTGAAAGTGATCTGGAATTATAAATATCTAAATAAAGGATCATTCTGAGTTCGCTATCAGGGGATTCTTAGCATCCTCAGCTGCCTTAGTTGACAACTTTAGTTTCATGGAAATAAATGCTATAATTCATTTTGTCTGTCATGATTGTAAATAATTATTTTTAAAAAAAGTTCATTCAAACACACATGCATTTTGCCTTCAAGTAAACTTAATTGATATATCAGTTAAGAACTATCAGACAACTTAAAATAATGACCATGGTGTTTTTTGATCCTAAACTTAGAAGTAGAAAGCCAATAAATTTGCCATGCTAACCAATGTGTTAGTGAGCAGCCCATCTATGGTCGTACACTATACGAATAATCATATAATAATAATGTATGGAGTGAACATTAGGAATTTGTCCTACTCAGTTCTTTTAAGACTTCAAAGAGGAACCAAGGGGTCTCACTTCAGTTAATGGCAAACTCTTTTCTGCAGCCAAAACAAACATATAAGGAGTGGTATCTGAATTATTGTCAACACAAAAATTATTTATTCTTCATTCAATGTAGTTATTATGCTATGAATCTAGTCAAGTTTAAACAACTTATATGTTCTAATCCAATATTTTTCAATTGGTGGTCTGCAGAAAAATTTTAATAGTCCACAAAAAAAGCTAATAAATTTGTTCATATTTAGATATTTTTTTATAGACTTTCAAATTATGATTAATTTTATTATATTTCTCTTTAGTTCAGTTCTAAGATTTTCTTTTGTTTGTTAGTTGTTTTTATTCATATAATTAATAGAAAATAAACTAAAAAACAAAGCACTATAAGAAATATAAAAGGGTTTCTGTTTTCTGGTATCAGTCACTTCACAGTAAAAACACTATTCACTAACAATTTTGAGCATGTACACTTCAGGTGCTGAGGTGGATTTTATCGTGTACAAAAATAACCTAACAGTTGTCAGTCATATGTACTATATAATTTGCCATAGCTAGCTGATCAGAATTGCACTGACATGCAGTGATAGGAATTATTATATAATAGGTGTGCACTGTAGTTTAAATATATTAAGTACTTGATATTTACATTTTTCATAAATTTTAGCATTTAAAAATGAATAATAACAAGAAAGCAACAAAACTATTGCAGACTTTTTTCAAAATTCAAGCATAAGTATTTTGAATGCTATTGAGAATATTATTTATTCACAAAATGATTTGTCTCAGGCAAAATGAAAATGTACTGTTATTTGTCCATTCAATAATGATTTTTTAAAATGTGTTTTCATTTCTTGGCCTGAGTTGGAAGAAAATTTACCTAAACCTCAATGTGTTATTTGCAGAGAAATTTTATCCAATGAATGTATGAAGCCAGCAAAATTAAAATATATCATTTACAGACTAAACATTCAAATCGACAAAATAAGCCATTGAATTTTTTTATAACATAAAAGTGCTGAATTAAAAAAAAAAAAAAAAATTGTCTTTTAAAAAATTTCTTTTAGTTGCTAACTCTCTAGTAAAAGCAACATATTTAGTTACTTTAAGGATTTCTATATGCAAAAAACATAATTAAATTATGTTTCATAGATGTATGTTCTAAAATGTATAGTTTCTGGAGACAAAATGCAAACTTTGTCACTTTCTAATGATACTATTTCACACAGATTTAGTGAATTAGCCACTGATGTTGAAGATCAACTAATTCAAAAAATAAGCAAATCATTGTTCGCAATTTAAATAGATGAATCTTATTATCAATAAAGCCATATATTTATGTTATATTCATTATGTTGATTACAAAATCAATGATATAAAGGAATTTTTTTGTTGCATTGAAAGTTTGGTTATATTTAAAGCAATTGATAATTACATTGCAAAGAATTCACTTAAGCATAAATTGTATTGGCTTATGTACTAATGGAATGGTAAGTATGATTAGAAAACAGGAGTTGCAAAAAAAATTAAATAAGTAGCAGATGACAAAATTACTTTTATTCATGTACATAGTGACCATTTAGCTGCTAAAAAATTGTCTCTTGACTTTAAAAATGTTCTTACTCAATCAATAAAAATAATAAATTATATTGAATGCAACACAATAAATTCAAGATTATTTTCAAGTTTATACAATGAAATGGAATCTGAACATGAAAATATTTATTACTCCACGCAGAAGTACAATGGTTGTCAAGAGAGAAAATATTAAGACTTTATGAACTAAGAAATTGAAACGTTCCTAAAACAAAAAATACAAAATTGAGAAATATTTTCCATGACAATTGGATTGCTAGACTGGCAAGTCAGACATATTTTCATTAATAAATCAACTAAATTTTAACCTAAAAGACAATAGTAATACTTTTAATTTCTGGAATAAAATTGGGACATTCAAGAAAAAGTTAAAACTATGGTGCAAGCCTGTAGAAGAAAAAAAACTACGTCATATTTTATTTATTTTCAGAATTGATAATGTGAATATAAATATCAGCAAATTGAAAAATACTGTTTATGGACATGTAACAGGACTTTGTGCATTTGATTAATATTATTTACAGGCAGAAAATACATAAAATGCAATATGTAAATTTTAAATGTTTGTTGAACAAGAAAATAACTGATTTGTAACAGGAAAAATTAATAGACTTAAATTGCGTTGGTAAAGTTATTATTTAATTTGACAAATATAGCTCAATTTTGGGTTAAAATTAAAATTGAATATCTGGAATTATGCAAATAAGCCTTAAGAGTGTTAATGCCACTTTCAACGATACACTTATGTGAATTGACATTTTCGGCAATAAAACTCAATATTTATTAATAAATCCAGCTGTATGCTTAGCTGTCACAAATATATCTCCAAAACTTGATAGTGATCATGTGATATTTAAAGGTTTAAAACTTGATAAGCTAATTAGTAGAAGAGAATCAGCAACAATAGCATTAGTTTTTGGTTTATAATTATAACTATGTTTCACTCAGGTATTTAAATTCTTCTTTGTTTTTCTTCAGATTTTGTTTATTATTAGTTTAATATTTTATCAATTAATTTACTTTTGTATAGTTTTGTTGATTATTCTATGCTTTTTTATTTTTCTTTAAAATATAGATATATTAAATTTGTTAAACACTGCAATAATTATATTTTACTATAAAATACCTGCCCTTCCATTATTTTGTTTAATACTTCATTTGGTCCCTAATTAAAAAATTAAAAGTTTATTGATTCATGACATATAGTCAGTTAAGAAGCCACAGTTCTAATCTATTGCAATTGCTATGAGAATAGAAAATAGGTGATCAACTATTATCATATAGTAAACTTATAGAGTCATGTTGGTAGATAACAACATTCTCTCATATAAAATTTCGATGAAGTTATGAATAATTTTCATTTTGGGTTAAGTAAATTTGGAAATTGAGAAATGATATATATATATTGGATCAAACAAATGAAAACTTCCTATATTTAGAAATCTCTTGTGTATTTCTACATGAACATCACATGATCACATTTCCTATACTAGCACATTAATTGTTGATAAACAGAGCAAAACTCTCCATACAGTATTGCCACCTGTGCTAAACAGAGTAATCAATGGATGCCAGATGCCTGTTTAATAACAATTATGTGCTAGCATAAGAGATGGTGATCATGTGATGTTTAGTGGTTTAACAAAATAAATAAAATGTGGCATTTTCAAATAAATAATTTATTTTTTTACTTCTATTCAATAAATATTTTATTAAGAAACAGTATTCAAGTGAAAACAATTGAAAGTCATTACTGAAGTATATCAAAGCATGAAAATAATATGTGGCCTACTGATAATGGAAAAATTTCTGAAAATATAACTAGGTCAATTAGTATGTTTTTCAGCTTTACTGGATGTGATGATATTAAATCTAAAATTGTATGGGTAGATCTTCATGGAATTAGTTATGTGAATAAATAGTAAAAGATTTCTTGAAACAATATTTTATGGGCTTAATTTTAATGGGCTAGCCAAATTCATTTATAATATAAAGATTATTTCAAAGTCACTCTAAAAAAGTACTCTTTGAGAAAAGATAGAATGCAAAGGAAAGTTTGCAATTAGGCAAGGTCTTTTAGAAAAGTTTGCTGAAGAAGTTTAAAGATAACATTATAAAGTACCATCAAATAAATAAATTAAAGAACCAGCATGAAAAATCAGTAAATGTATCTATAGATTGCAAGTTAGTTTGCATAGTCATGTTAAAATTAATTTTTTCACTTTTTATTATTTCAGGAATTAGAATGGGCACATTTATGAACTAATAATGTCAAAAACAGTTAATCTATAAAACATGTAGAAATAAACAGAGCAAAACTCTCCATACAGTATTGCCACCTTTTGCCAAACAGAGTAATCAATGGATGCCAGAAGGTTTGTGCATAAAATCCCTATCTAGTGCCTACTTATCCAATATCCCAGACTAGTTTCTGTCTTGTAGTCTGGGAATATTGGATGAGTTGGCACAAGATAAGGATTTTATGCACAAGCCTTCTGGCATCCATTGATTACTCTGATTGGCACAGGGTGGCACTACTGCCTATTTTTTATTTATTTTGCTGTTTTTCAAGATTTTCTTTTATTAATAACTTATCATTTGCATAATAAATTTAGTGCGATTGTTTAGAATTAACTTTAGTTAGATCACTGTTTGTGTGCAGTCATAGTTAGTCAAAATGAAGGTATTAATAATCTAAGAAGTATATGTGTTATATTATGAATCAAAATATCATAATCAAATACTGAAATGTTAAATAAAGAAATTTAATAAATACAAGTAAGGTACTATATTCAATTTATAGTTTCCAAAAAAGACCATAGTGTTGTCAAAAATTATTAAAGTGAAGAAAAAAAACAGCTGCACTGAAAAATCTACTAATGGTTTCTAAAATACATTTCAGTAAAAGAAATATCATTGACTAGAGACAATTGAAATGCATTCTAGAAACCATCTATGATTGTGTTTGAAGTATTGAAGAGTGTATGTTAACTTACAGAAATGTGTGAGAAACGATGTAAGATAAAACAGATGAAACATATTAGTACTCGTAAAAAATATATATAATTATTATATGTATACTTTATTAAATTTAAAGTTTTTATCAAGAATGATATAAAATATAACAATTTCTAAACCAACTAAAAATTATTAATAATCAGTTATTTATTGAAAGGGTATTCGGATAGGTTCATACTAGAGAAGTTAGAAATTAAGTATTAATTGTTTATATATAATATTTTAAAATTATATTAACAATATAAATAATCAAATAATATATAACTTATAAAGAAATACTTTCAATTATTTAAAATGTAATCATTAGCATGAAATTAGATAGACAATAAACAAATGTCACATGATTTTTCAGCAACTGTATATTTCAGAATTATCAGACTATTCAATTCTTATAAAAAAGTAAAATTGATTTATAAAGAGAAAAAAGCAATTCTTATAAGTCAATTTAAGAAATTCTTTAATAAATAGACAATACACAGTTCCTGGAAAAATCACATAACATGTGTTTCACATCCACATTAGTTGATAAAAATTATTATCTAATTAATCAAAAGTATTTCCGTAAAAATCACCAAACATCACATGATCGCCATTTCTTATGCTTGCTCATAACTGTCATTAAAACAGGCAAAATTCTCCATACAGTAGTGCCATTCAGTGCAAACCAGAGTAATCAATGGATGCCCAAAGGCTTGTGCATAAAATCCCTATCTAGTGCCTACTCATCCACTATTCCCAGATTAGTTTCTGGCTAGTGGCTGTCAGTGAGGAGCCTTGTATCTGAGAGCACTGCACACTAGATCATTGGATCTAATGCAACCCTCCAGCAGCCAACTAGTATAAGAGATGGTGATCATGTGATGTTTAGTGTTTTAACACCAATCCTGCCTAATAGGATAGTGGTGGCTATGGTTGTTAAAGAACCAAAGACACAAATGTATGGGTACTGAACTGAGTTCAGACCCATATGTCTCTACAAGCTATTGAGTTTAGATTTAAAATATTATTGTTTTCAATTTCATTCTCATAGTTTTGTAGATGAGATAAAAGATGACTGCTGGAGGGTTGCATTAGATCCTAAGATCTAGGTGCAATGCTCTCAGATCCAAGACTCCTCAATGACAAAGGAAACAAGCCAGAAACTAGTCTGGGGATATTGGATGAGTAGGTACTAGATAGGGATTTTATGCAAAAGCCTTCTGGCATCCATTGATTACTCTGGTTGGCACAGGGTGCCATTACTGTATGGAGTTTTGCCTTTAGTTGTCTAGTTGAGATAAAAGGTGACTGCTGGATGGTTGCATTAGACCCCAAGATCTAGGTGCAGTGATCTCAAATCCAAGGTTCACCACTGACAAAGGCCACAAGCCAGAAACTAGTCTGGGGATATTGGATGAGTAGGCACTAGATAGGGATTTTATGCACAAGCCTTCTGGCATCCATTGATTACTCTGGCTTGCAATGAATTGCACTACTGTATGGAGAGTTTTGCCTGTTTTATTTCCGTAGAAGTTATATATTTTTACCATATAGTATATTTTTAATGGGGGACTTAGCAATTTGTTTGTATATTCATAAAATATACAGAATGTATTATCACACAATTTTACAATAAGAGAAAAAATAATCTTTATAAATAGAACTTTAAACAGACTACCTCACGATTTACACTATTTCATATTTAACTTGATTTATAATACATAATTGGCTACTTCTCAAGTCCTTACTACGGTAAAATCAGAAATTTTTTTAGGTTCTAATCAGGTTTGGGATTTTTCTTTCATTTTGAAAGCTAAAAACAGCCTAACTATCCAATTGATAATGGTCAGCAAATGGATATCTACCTATTCATAATCTCCAAATTAATAAGGGAAAACATTTGATATTATTGTTACAAGGATGAAAAGCCAAATTTTCACCATAAGACAAATAACAAGCCTGATATGTAATAGCTTCTTTCTTATTGATCATAAAGATGAGTTAGAGAGGCCTTTCTCAAGCAAAATGCTATTTGAGAAAAAACTTTTCAAATGAAAAAAATCAGCTATTTGAGAAAAAAACTTTTCAAATGAAAAAAAATTAAAAAAATCAGAATAAATTCAATTTTTCACATACTGTTAACATATAGATAATCACAACCAATCTGAATTAATTTAAAATTAATAACATGCAGTATATTAAAATGTGAATTTTGTTGTACTTGAAGAGGGGCATTTTCATCCCCGCCATCTTAAATTGTTCTGTCTTAAATTTTCCGCACGAAAAGTTTCAGCAACCAAAGAAATTGCATGCACTGATAAGGCTTCGATTTAGAATTTTTGAAAAACAATTTAATGCCTTTTTTGTTAAAATTGGATTTGATAAATCCATATTGATAATATTCTAATTATTTTAATATACAGTACTAAACCACCAAACATCACATGATCACCATTTTGGCATTGTTGCATGGAGAGTTTTGCCTGTTTTAATATACAGTACAGTATTGTGATAAAGGTAAAAAAATAAGAGACATCGTAATAAGAAAATATTATTTTAATGGTTACAAACAATAAAAATGGCAAGCAATTTATTGAACTAAAAATTAAAATAAGCAAAAAATTAACTTTTATAAAGAACGGAAATTAATATAAAGAAATTTATTGTTTTAATAAGAACTTTAGTTAAAAAAATAATACAAAGAAAAATATAGCAGACATTATATTTTGCTATACGTTAAAAATATTCTTCCTTTTGGATCATTCATTACGTCATAAAGACGTCGCTAAAATTAAGAACTAGTTGGGAAATTCCCTGTTAAATTTATCGTATCTCGTTTAATGTGTTAGTTCAGATTTCTCAAGACATTCGAATATAGCGATCCTAGGGGTCGTCAATTAAAATTACATCTTGAAAACTGACACAGGAAATTTTTACAATACTTTATCTTAAGGACTAAAAGATAAAAGTTTGTAATGAAAACGATTAATATCTTAGATCAGTTAACTGATACAATGCATACACATATTTCTAAAAAAAATGAGTGGAGTCTACTTTGAGGCAAAAAAAAAAAAAAAGTCTCAATTTATATATGTGCAGACTCAGAATATTGTCAAATTCTGAGAATATTTCAATAGCATTTATCAGATTACATGGTGAAATTTTTACAATACTTTATCTTAAGGACTAAAAGATAAAAGTTTGTAATGAAAACGATTAATATCTTAGATCAATTAACTGATACAATGCATACACATATTTCTAAAAAAAATGAGTGGAGTCTACTTTGAGGCAAAAAAAAAAAAAGTCTCAATTTATATATGTGCAGACTCAGAATATTGTCAAATTCTGAGAATATTTCAATAGCATTTATCAGATTACATGGTGACATTAAGAAGATTAACATCGATAAGGATGCATAAAAATAAATGGAGATTATTTAATTCAACTAGATTTTGCAAAAGTTGTGTTGCTTTTGAAAATAATGTTTTAGAAATGTTTACAAGAGCTATCAAATGAAATAAATAGGACTAAAGATAAATGCTAATAAGATTAATGTCGAATGGGTTTTTCATAACAGGAAAAAATAAAGATTGATAGTAATGAACACGCAAAACTCCATACAGTAGTGCCAACCAGAGTAATCAATGGATGCCACTGAGTGGCATTACTGTATGGAGAGTTTTGCCTGTTTTAATAACAATAATGTGCTAGCATAAGAAATAGTGATCATGTGATGTTTAGTGATTTTGATAGTAATGAATTAGAACCAATATTATCCAATATAGATTCACCAACCAATTTCTTTAAAAAACTTGTTCTTTATTTAACAAGTTTTTTAAAGAAATTGGTTGGTGAATCTATATTGGATAATATTGGTTTTTATGGACTATATTTTTTAAAGAAAAAGAAGAAACATTTTTTCGGGTTTTAAATGAATTAGAAGTTTACAATAAACAAATACTTTAATCAAATTATTAACACAGATGGAAACATAATGAATGAAATTAAACTTTTGCTCGAAATAATTAAATATTAAAAGAAAATATATTTATATGCATGGAAAAAAATATTTAATAAATGTGTTTTACTGATACATGCCTGTGGATCTGAGATTTGAATACTTAAAAGAGAAATACAAAAACTTCAGAATCTATAACAAAATATGGAGAGATGTATACTGGAAATAGCAAGAAGGAATTGAAAGTGAAATTCATGAATGAAAGAAATTATTGAAATCATTGAAAGAATTAAAAAGGCAGAAATGTTATTAAAATTAGATAGGTTATTAAAAGATGAACAGTTGAAGATCTTGGGATCCAATGTATGAATAGATGAAATAAAAAGGATTGGTAATGTATGGATGAGGAAGCTATGGATCAGAATAACATTGAACTGACAGAGACCTCCTGCAATGGATTATTAGTGTTTGAAATTGATGATAATGATAAATACAGAAATATGTTATATCAAATTTTTGTTTAACATTGAAACAGAGATAATTCATGGTTTACAGAAAATGAGAAATAAGAAACTGAGGAAGAAATAGTATAAAAGGCTCATTAAAATTTAAGATATAGCTCTAAATATTAAGGTGTTAAAATATATCTGGTTTAAGATATTTATAACCAACAGCAAACAAACTACTCTCTCATCATTAATTTATAAGAAAATCATTAATATGCTGCCCCATATTTTTGCAAAAACAAAATATTATTTTGTATAATTAATATTGTGTGTACATTAAATAAAGATCGATAATTGAAGGAACAATTTAAATAAAATTTTAAAGGAGATATATTATTTAATACATTAATTCACTTTTTTTAAAATTATTATACCGGCACCACTTGATACTGTAAATAACAAAAATGACTGAGTAAATAAATATTTGTATATGTAATTATATATATATATATTTAATGTTAATAACTTTAATCAATCATTTTCATCTATGCCAGCAAATCATCATATGAATGCATTATACTTATTCAACAATTTTCAACACAGTAAAGAAGAGAACTTCCATGTTTGATTACTCTCATATTTTGTTATTCATATGTCAGTGATCTGCTATTATCAACAATAACAATAATGATTTATGACAAATAGATTTATGTGTAATCTAATATCTTAAAATATTACTTTTATATCATAAATATGCAATGACTGTTTTAATACACAGAATTATAAATTTATTTAAATGCACACTGATTACATAAGTAACATTTATTAAGGCTGTAAACCTCAAGAATATGCGCATGAAAATGCGAAGGTAGGGACCTCTACAGGTCTTAACCACAAGCTTACGCTTTTGAAGAAAAGAGGGAAATCCTTCTTTACTTCAACCTACTTTCTATATGAATAGGTGAAACTGAAGCGGTTAGATCTAAGAGCGTGAAACTATTCAATACTTCACTGATTAAGTCCAAGTAGGTTGAAGTAAAGAAGGGTTCCCCTCTTTTCTTCCAAAGCATAAGCTTGTGGTTGAGACCTGTAGAGGTCCCTACCTTCACATTTTCATGTGCATATTCTTGAAGTTAAACAGAATTATTAAAATTAACAATTACTTTATTATAAATACCAAAATTTAAAAAAAAAATCATAAAGGAATAATAATAAACATAATTAATTATAAAAATTCTATAAAATACCTTGTAAATATTAATATTTGTTCTTCAAGTCTAATCTAAGCTTGGGATATGAAAGTGCGTAATCATTCAGTATTGCAAAGACTTTAACATTATATTGGAGTAGATTGCATATTATTTAAACAAATGTTCAATTTTAAATACTGTAGGGTATTAATAATAATCATAATAATAAATGTCTTATGCTGTCCTTAATTTAGTCCCAATAACTAATCGACCTCACTTAATAATACTGGATAAGTCTTTCATCTTTTAAAAACAAGTGAAATTATTTGCTTAGCACTCTTAAATAATATTTAAATCATATGGCTTATTTATTATACCTTAATGTCGTTTACTGGATTTATTTGTTAGGCTTCTATACTATTTAAATGCTTAATAATTTGTTCGGAGTAAATCTACTAACAAAATATATTTCACATCATTAAGATGTCTTACTGCATACCATAACATTCTAAAAATGAATACAAACACAATAGGAGTTATGCACAAACTATTCCTTATAATCCTAATTATCTTACGTATTTGAGGTTGAAAGTTAATGATGAATAAAACATAATAAATTCAATATAAAGTATTAGTTACAGTAATACAATCTAGTCCCAATGTAAATCACATATTTAATCATTCCCAATATTATAAACAATAAAATTTATAATATTGTCACCTGTACATTCATGTAATAATAATATCTGGAAAACATTAATATTTCTTTATTGTATTTCTCTCCTGCTAAAGATCGAATAGGTTTATCCAATTAAATTAATAATATATAACTCAGGCATATAATAAACTCAAGCTCTGATTTCAGCACGGTGAACAAAGACTGGCCTGTATAAAGATAAGATCTAAGCATAAGCATATACACTTAATGCTTTTCAAGTTGATATACTAATAATAGTAACTCTAATTAAATAAAAAATTATAATAAAGTTCACTAAGTAATCCATAGGTTTATACTCCAACAATTATAAATGATTAAAACATTCCCTGGAAATATTTGCATTTCTATAATATTCCAATGTTTTGAGGGATTCACAGAAGCATTCTAATAAAAGCATCAAAAATTATATTAAGCACAATTAAATTCCTTTTATGATTTAATCCTTACTGGAACTTAATAGGACGATTAATAAAATTACATTAAGCACATTTGTTAATCCAATGTGAGTTATATTTAACACATTAATCCATTTTAAGTCTTGCTGATAAATTTTATAAATATTTATTTGGCTTTTATAATCCATTAGCAATGCCAAATATTTGGCATTTATAATCTATTTTTACAAATACTGGAGGTGAATCATAATTTATTATATTAAGGAGAAATAATTTCTATAGTTGAAAAACACTATAACTTTATATCCAAATGATTGGCATTCATCACTTTTTTCATTAGAAGTGTTTTATTAACCCCTTAATTTATAGACATTTAATCCATTTTTCTATATAGTCCAGGTTGTTTTATATTTTATATGACCAAGCAATAGACTATAATCCATAAACCTATTGATTCCATTAATTTTAATTAAAATTCAGTATTTCACCAAGCTAAGAAGTTTATGACTGTATATTTGAATTGAAACTTATTATTTAAAGTTTTTCTTTCAATAATTCATGATGAGATAATCCATGATATTGAGGCAAGTTATTCACATTTTTTTAAACTGAAGAGGAAAATTGTTTCACCATGATTTGAAGTGAAGATATAAGCACTTGATTGAAGTTATTATACATTTATTTTATGAAAATATAAGCTGTTTGACAATTATTTTGAAATGAAAAGACTAGTGATTTGATTGAAGTTATTAGACATATTTTATGAAGATGTCAGCTATTTCATCATTACTTAAATTTATTAGGTATATCCCATGAGTAAATTTATAAAGGTCCCACCAATTGACTGCAATAAATGAAATTTTCTTGTAATAATAATCAGTGATAATTCCTTGTTTATTTGTTGTTGCTTGTTCTTTTCTTAGTACAAGGAGAAGAAGACATTTTACTATCTAGGCAAAGTGCCTAGAATGAGATGATCTACTCATGGTGATGAAGGCAGGCAAAATGGCTATTTTAAAATTTTAACTTGCCTGGATTTTGAATGCACTAAAATTTGTGAAGAGTAACTGTTTTTCCAAGCTAGAGTATTTATACATTTTAGCCAGCTGATGTCTGGATTACTCATATTTCCTATTATGCTTTGGTGTTTCCTTATTTTTATAGGAAAATTTAGAATTGTTTATAATGAAAACGATTAAAATAATGTGTGGGTAGCTAGCTCTCCTAGACCAATTAACTGATACAATGCATACACATATTTCTAAAAGAATGAGGAGAGTCTACTTTGAGGCCAAAAAAAATGTCTCCATTTATATATGTACAGACACAGAATATTGTCAAATTCTGAGAAAAATTCAATAGCAAATGAAGATTATTTAAGTCACCTAGATTTTGCAAAAGATGTGTTGCTTTTGCAAATAATGTTTTAGAATGTTTACAAGAGCTATCAAATGAAAGAAGTAGGACTAAGGATAAAAGCTAATAAGATTAATGTTGAATGGGTTTTTCATAACAGGAAAAAATAAAGATTGATAGTAATGAATTAGAAGTTAACAATAAACAAATATTTTAACCAAATTATTACACATAGGAAATAACATGATATGGAAAATAATACTTTTACAATTTATTTAATAAATAAATATTATATAATTTATTATATTAATTTCTTTAAAAAGTTGTGATATTTATTTTAATTAATTCTAAACTGACCTTTTAATTAGATTACACTATTAAATAAATATCCTTTTAAATTAATCAAACTAAATCAATTTTGTTAACCTTACATTTATAAATTGACTAAATCTGAACACAAATTTTTACACATGCACATACATAAAATATAGGCACTGTTTGTTCTACAACCTTAAGTAAGTATAATCTTATATAATTACTTTATTTTAGAAGATTCTGTATTGTTATGCTTGATTTATTATTTTATTCTGTATTTCTTTATAAAATATTTATTTTGTGTGTGGGTGTGTGTCTCTCTATTTGTCTATACAATTCGATGGCATTCTTTCATAATAATGATAATGATAAAATACAAATGCATGTATTTTTATATAAACATTGATCGGACTTTTAGACTTAATTTTGATTATATTATATGGTATCTAATCAATGATAGTAATAGTATATTTGCTTAACCATAAAAATAAAGCCAATAAAATTTGTATAGTTTATTGAGTTATATTACACAATTACAGTAGCAACTGTAAGGTTATAATATATTAAAAAGAGTTTTTCAAAAATTTGCATAAGGACATAAAAATATTAATTATGCAGCTGTCTATATCCTAATTTTAATCAGGCCTTTCATCAACTTATTGTTTATCTATAAGAACTGATCATTCAATGTGTAATAGTATTTTTTTTAGGTTCCACATAAGTGTGAAAATTTCCGTGAAATATAATGTGAATAGTTCTACACTTGATAATACTACAAAAGATGCTGAAACAAACTAAATTGGTTAGTTCCCTAATTAATTAAATCAAGTGATAGGATACTTTCTAATATTCACTGCATCCATTCATCAGAGAATTAACATTGTAAAGATATGAAAATGAATGGAGTTCATAGCAATTCACACTTCCAACAGCATAAAGAAATTGGTGATTTAAAAAATATTGTTGCAGTATCAGCAGTACTATCATTAATCAGGAATAATTGTACAAATTAGTAATAAATAAAAAATATATTTGAAATATAAAGGTTGAACCATGGAGTCAGTACCCCTACGAATACAGCAGTTTCTAATCAGTCATCATATACCCTCATCTAACCTGAAACCTTTATTCTCCAAGTAGCAGTAGTTGGATATTTATTTTCTGATTAATAATTGAATGAATAGTTCTGTTGTCTGTGGGTTGGTTCCTGCAAGAAAAAAGTACTTTTCATGTAAACTGAAGTAATTCAAAGTTTTGCCTATATTAGTTATACCTATGAAATGTGGATACATTAATCATTATGTCATAAAGTTCTTATATCTGAAATAATTATTAATTATTCTTAATGCTTATTACTATAATTTATTTTAGAACTATTATTAACTAAACAACCCTCTGAACTAATGCTATAAAAAGGAGTTTTATTCTACTGTATTTTATATAAATATTTAGGATTATGCAAGGTGCCTGAAACTTTATGTTAATACCATTTTATTTGTTATTAAGTGTAAGATGATTTTCATCATCTAGCTGAATTCTCAAATTGTTTTAGAAAAATTCAAACTTTATTTAAGATGGTATGATTAGTTTCACCAAAGTATGTTCTTCCACATTAACATGTAATTTCCTAGATGCATTTTTGTTTTTTAGTATTTCAAGTTTAGGCTTTCTATAGATTAAAAGTTCTTCTATGTATTATAGCTTTGGAAAGTTGTTTTAATTGCAGATTTTTAGTTTTCCTTGGTTTATAAAAGTTTAACTTATATTAAACAGCAAAGAACAAAAAATAACATAATTTAAGTTGAAAACTCTCACATTACCTGAAAATAGTATGAATTTGGTCAACATTAATAGAACCCGTTAACTTCTGATGCTAACAGCATTACTTTATTAATTAAAAATATATAATTGATTAATCATTTAACTTCTATTTTTATATATAAATAAATATTTAAATGGCTAGAGTAATCAAGGGCTTTTCCAACAACCTTTCAGAAGGCAATCAAGAAAATGATGCTGACTAGGTTTTTCTACTCCTGGATGGTAAACGTTTAAATCATTTTCTATGCTTGTTTTAGAATCTTAAAATTGGCCTGTTGTTTAAAAGGAAAACTTTAATTCTGTTTAGAATCTGCAAAAATTTTCAAGTTTCATTTCTCAAATTCTACTTATGAACATAACTTGTAACAACTATATATATATATTAATATTTTTTCCATATTTATGTATAATGCGTAATAAACAATTTTAAATTATTTTGTTATTGGTTTATTTAAATCTATGTTTTCAATTATTTTTCTGCACATTATTATACATGAATATATATAGAAAGAAAGATATAGTTTTTTGCAGACATGCATTTATATTGAATATAACATTTAGGATCAAGATTATAAAAAGCCTTTCTCTCTATCATATTTTGGAACTATTCAGTGAAATTTCCATCATTAATTTTAAAGATAACTTTTAAAATGTTATCTTTTTGTTTAGTTATTCTGTTTCATTAAAATAGAGTTGTGATGATAGAGACAAAAATGACATAGCAGAAAAAATGTATTTTACATTGTTTCCATATGTATTTATTATTATAATGAATTATTTAAGAAAAATTACAAATATCATAATCATTCATAAATAAAATGTTGAATGTTTATAGTTCTTCATTTAATTTGTTGAAGAAAATTACTATTGGATCAATAAGATAAATCAAAGTTAACTATTGTCTAGGAAAAGCTCATCCAAGCAAAAGATGTTAATAATGCAAATTATTTTAAAGTGTAATTTATCAGTAATATAAGATATTTGGATCATAAAGACCACACTTCCTATTAAATTGTATGTGTTGAGCTCATAATTCTATAACAGCAGTAGTTTTTATTAATTGTACTTTATGATATAGTGAATACATATGTAATATATGAATGTATTAAACAACAACCACACCACTATACATTCTTTTAAAGTCATATGAATAAAGATACAATGAAAAACAAATGATCTCGAAAATGCATTTCGTACTGAACCAGCACTCATCAGTTTGCCCAGATCACTATCTTTATCAAACATACAGTATTTATCAATAGTAAACTTACATTTTGGTCTATAAGTGTGAAACCTACTCCATCTACAACTTTGGCACCATCCACTCTAGATAAATATAGTAATGATTCACTAGACCTGGGTCAACTGAAAAATTCATCTTGGTGGGCATGTCTTTTATTGTATTTTTATAATATATTTATAAATTATATTACACATGGGGAAAAAAGTGTGAATATTTCCATGTGTGTGAGTTTAATTTAAAAAGTCAGATATATTGATCTTTAACTGAGGTTTAAAGTTTATATTTGGGCTAGAGACAATCTCTAGTTTGATAAATGATTAGTGAGAATCATTGCTGTATTTATCTAGAGAGGACGGAGTCAAAATTGTGGGTGGAGTAAGTTTGACACTGAAAAATCAAAATATAACAATATATAATGTATGCAATCTTCATTGCAATAATTTAAATATTAGCTAAATTGTTACTAAAGCAGTGGTTCCCACCCGCTTGTAAAAAAAACGGTACATAAACGCCAAGTTACTGGTATGCAACAAGTAAAATAATAAAATATATTATGCACAACATGTAATTATTTTTTTAAAACATTTTTATTTTTAAAAAAGTATAATTGGTTAATTTTGTATATCAACAATTTTTTTTTTAAATAAAAAGTAAAATCAAGTAAAAGTTTGGTGAAAAATAGTTTTCGTGTTTTTACTAGCCTGTACTGTTTCCTATATGGTGATATAAATATATTAAATTTAAGTGTAAACAGATAATATATAATAACGTGAAAGCTAAACACCTTCCAACAGATACGCTTTAAAAATGCTTAAGTGACAGCCAATCAGATGGAATAATGGCATCACATGGGACTCTAAATTCTAAAACACAAGCCAGAATTATTAGAAAAAGATGGGTCCCATCTTTTTCTAATAGTTCTGGCTTGTGTTTTAGAATTTAGAGTCCCATGTGATGCCACCCATCTTTTTCTAATAGTTCTGGCTTGTGTTTTAGAATTTAGAGTCCCATGTGATGCCATTATTCCATCTGATTGGGTGTCACTTAAGCATTTTTAAAGCGTATCTGTTTGAAGGTGTTTAGCTTTCACGTTACTATATGGTGATACAATATGTAATGTTATAAAATCTGCTTGAAGTGAATATTTGAATTGTTATATCCAGCAGGAATGTTTTGAAAATAATTATAGGTTGTTCTTTGTTTTGTGAATTATATAGTGATTTTTATTAATTCCTTGAAATATAGTCTAATAAATTTTAAAACATTGTACATTTAACAATTGATGTAGTAATATTAAACATAAGTTTCAAATCATATTTATTTTTTATTATTATTATTTTAATTGCCACTTAGAATAGGAAAATCAACGGTTTAATATAAAGAGATATTGCAAATCAAAAGAAAATAAATTGCCAGATATGAACAAAGAAGAACCATCGACATCAAAACATAAAGATAATTGGATTAGGCAGTATGATTCTGACTATATAAAGTATGAATTCTCCATAGAAATCTGGCACAGAAACTGAATTTATCCCACAGTGTGTTATATGTTTTGAATGTTTATCAAATAGATCTTTGAAACCTTCTCTTTTGAAAAGACATTTATTATCCCAACATCAAAATTTAAAAAATAAACCAATTTATTTTTTAAAAAGAAAACTATGCGAAATTTGTGATCAAAAAGCAATTGTGTCTTCTTTCACCAGGGTTAACATCAATTGTGTACTGGCATCATATTAAGCAAGTTTGCATATAGCTAGCACACATGATAGAAGCTTTATTGCTACCAGTAACTAAAGACATTGTGAAATCTGTACTTGGAGAAAAAGCAGCCAATGAAATTGATAGTGTCACTATCAAACAACACAATAAAAAGGTGAATAGATAATATGGCATCAAATAATGAAACTATTTTAATCAAGAGATTAAGAGAATGCTAGTTTTATTCCTTGCAAGTAGACAAAAGTACCGATGTCTCTAAATTAGCACAATTACTTGTATATATAAGATTTTATTTCCTCATTGAAATTCAAAAAGAAATATTATTTTGTAAATTATTATCTGCATGAACAACATCATTCTTTTATTAACAACAATATAAGTTGGTACAAATGTGTTGGAGTTTGCACAGGTGATGCTCGCACAATAATTGAACAGTTATCAGGTATAATTCTTCTAAAACTTTTAGCTACAAAATATAGCCTTGCAAATTTAAGATCTGTTTTTAATGAAATTATAAAAATAATTAACTTGATAAAATCAAAAGCACTTAATTCCCATTTATTTTCAGTTCTATGTAATGAGATGAAGATAAAATGCTATTACTTCATACAGTCCTCAGCCGATTTTTTGAGTTACATTCTGAAGGAAATATTTTGCTTATGGATTCAGGATATTCAATAAAAGATCATCTTACTGATGAGGAATGGCTATTTATACTAGCATACCTATCGGTTATTTTCTAATGGTTAAATGACTGAAATATGAGTTTGCAGGGAACTAACAATTCTCTGTTTGACCTTAGTGATAAAATAATGGCATTAAAAAAAAAAATTACCATTTCTTAAAAAAAAAATTGAGAAAAGGAATTTCAGTGTGTTTTTCATCTTATATAATTTTTCAGAATAAAACAATTTATCAATAACAGACTGTGTCATTAATGACATGCAGTACCATTTAAAATCTTTGTAGGATTGATTTCAAAAATATTTTACTGAAAATTTTATTGCTCAAAGATAGGATCCCTTTGAATTTACAGAGGCAGTTCCAGATAATGTAATTGTGAAAGAGCCTTTTATAGATTTTATTAATGATGGTGAATTGAAATTTCAGAGTACCAGCTTGTTTCCATTTGGGCTGTCTACCTGGGTAAAATATCTGGAACTCTCTCAACAAGTATTAAAATTTTTATTGCCATTCAGTACTACATACTTTTGAGAGATTGGATTTTCTGCTATGATTGCAATAAAAAACAAATATATGAATTTGCTCAATATTGAATCAGATCTCCTTAAGCTGAGCAAAATTGAGCCAGATATTTTTAATCTTGTTAAAAATAAACAGGTGAAAACATCACACTAATTAAAATAATTTGTTACTACCCAAAGAGTATTAACCAAGTTTTGTGATATTTATGTTCAGAAATATTTTTTCATTTTCTATATTTTTATATTGTATAATTTTACCATTTTTATTGTGTGATATAGGTTCAATTTTTTTCTTTGATTTTTTATATTTTTATACCTCTCATTAAAATGTGTTGCAATCTTTTATGTTTTATATATATAAAAAATTAACGGTAAATACAATATTATAGTCTAAATTATTTTGTAGTGCTTTCGATTGCATGATAATCCTCGTCAGCTTTAACTGAATTTCAAATTTTTAAACAATGTTACGTATATTTCCATAAGCTGTGTATGGCCTTATTTGCAGTTTGCCTATTAATAACACCATTCTTATATTTATCAATTAATATTGCCTCTTTAATTTTCCTCTTTTTATGATTTCTTTCTTCCATTAATATTTTTATTTCATTATTATTAAATGTAAACTTATAACTACCAGTTTTTTCATGGTCAAAGAATACTGAAGCTGTATTAAATTGACTATTTACATTATTTTTAATTCGATTATATAATAATTGATGCTCCTTCAATCTTTTTTCCACAGAACATCTTGATTCACCAATGTAAAATTTCTGACATCCACATGAAATTTGATAAATTATATTATTTCTTTGCAATTTAGGAATTATACTCTTAGAATTATTAATCATTCTATTAACATTTGGAGGAACACAAAATGAAATATTATACTTTTCTTTAAATATATTCTTAATTAATTTAGATTGCATGTTATTTATAAATGGTATAGATATCCATTTAAATTATAAATTAATTTTTAAACCTATTTGGAGAAAGAGGGTATATTCATTTTAAATCACATGTTCCAATGATACATAAAATGGCAAGTCTGAAATCATTTTTGCATCGCAATGATAAATTATGTAAATATAAGAGTGATAAAATTTTAAATATTGAACTCTTTGCTAATGAACTTTTAAAGATTGGTTATGATAAAAACCAAATCTTGCATACAGTAAATTCATTTAATAATAAGAAAAGTGTTTGCAGTGTAACTTTAGATAATAAAAAATGGATATCTATACCGTTTATAAATAACATGCGATCTAAATTAATTAAAAATATATTTAAAGAAAAGTATAATATTTCATTTTGTGTCCCTCCAAATGTTAATAGATTGATTAATAATTCTAAGAGTATAATTCCTAAATTGCAAAGAAGTAATATAATTTATCAAATTTCATGTGGATGTCAGAAATTTTACATCGGTGAATCGAGATATTCTGTGAAAAAAAGATTGAAGGAGCATCAATTATTATATAATCAAATTAAAAATAATGTAAATAGTCAATTTAATACAGCTTCGGTATTCTTTGACCATGAAAAAACTTGTAATTGTAAGTTTACATTTAATAGTAATGAAATAAAAATATTAATGGAAGAAAGAAATCATAAAAAGAGGAAAATTAAAGAGGCAATATTAATTGATAAATATAAGAATGATGTTATTAATAGGCAAACTGCAAATACGACCATACACAGCTTATGGAAATATATGTAACATTAAGTTTAAAAATTTGAAATTCAGTTAAAACTGACGAGGATTACCATGCAATCGAAAGTGCTACAAAATAATTTAGACTATAATATTGTATTTACCGTTAATTTTTGTTTTTTCTTATATATATATTTTTTATAACGGGTATTGTATTTTATATTTATATATATAAAATGCTATGATATCTAAATAAATAAATAAAAAACAAATACATAGTCTGCATTAAATTCTATTACATTTCATCATTTTTAAATTTGAAAAATTTGTAACTACTGATACACCATCCTCTTGCCTAAAATTCATTAGTACTTTATCCCAAAAAGATTGGGAACGGCTTTACTAGAGCAATCTAGCATAGCTAATTAAAGATTCACCAACAATTTTTATTGTTATAACTTTATCTTTCTTGTTGCATTGCCAAATCCATATAATATGAATATCATTTATGTTCTTAATTACTTTTTACAATTTTTTTATAACCCACTATTGACTGTTTTGATTGCCTCAGCAATCTTCTTCACAACTTTAACAAACACAATACAAATATACATGAACATATAATTTTACATTATATATATATATATATTCTATTTTATAATCATTATTTATATATCCATATATATCTTTATATATTTCTATATAATTATTACCTTTTTATATATTATACATTTTAACCTTTTTATATTCTATATTTATCAATCAAATACTTCCTATAATCATATATATATATATATTGTTTTTATTTATTTTTTTATGCTTATTAATTTTTTTAAAAAATATTTATATATTTTATATTATTATTATTCATTATATTAATATTCAATATGTATAATTTTCTTTAACTTAAAACAGAGACAAAACTCTCCTTACAGTAGTGCCACTCCGTGCAAGCCAGAGTAATCAATGGATGCAAGAAGGTTTGTACAGAGTTTTGCTCTGTTTTAACAGCTTGAGCAAGCATAATAAATGATGATCATGTGATGGTTCTTTAACCTATTTTTAATATTTTTTTAATAAAAATATGAATATATAATGTTAGAGTTAAATATAAAAAAAAAAATTAATAAGAATAAAAAAATGAAATAAAAATAATATATATATATATATGATTATAGAAAGTATTAATTGATAAATATAGAATATAAAAAGGGTAAAATGTATAATATTTAAAAAGAAAATAATTATATAGAGTAGTATGTAAAGATATACAGTATACGAGTATATAAATAATGATTATAAGATAGAATATACAGTATATAAAATTATCTGTTCATATATGTTTGTGTTATGTATTTGTATTGCGTGTCTTATATTTTAAGAAGATTGCTGAAACATCGAAACTATCAATAATGGTTTGTAAAAAAGCATTGTAAAAAGTAATTAAGAACATAAATGATATTAATATTAATTCCTATTGTTACAGTTCAGCACCTATATTTAGGCCAATGTATGGAAAGTAGCAAACATTCTTCAATATCTTTTAGTTAAACAAAATTTAAAAGAAGTGCGTCAAATATGTATTTATAAATTTCCATTTACCAAATAACTGCAGATGCATAATTCAATAGCTTCATTACATCAAGTCTTTCCCTAGCCATGTTAACAACGAATCAGCCACGTGGGGAAAAAAACTGATAAATTTTTAATGTCTGGAAAAACTTTCATCCTTCTACTTAACTTAAATATTAAACTATGACAATGATAGGATGATGAATTAATCATTAAGTGTATAATGAAAATAATTATTTATGAAATGGTGGTCATAACAATAAAACAACAACAAAAACTATTATTGAAGAATATGTTTTGCAATAGTTTCCTGCCCCCCTCCCCCAGTAAATATATCAAAATAATATTTTTAAAAAAAATTGCTGTAAAATACTGTGATAATTGATTTTCTTTTAATTGCTTAATGATTGGCATTTTATTTTTCTCTCGTTAAAACTTTTATTTATACGAGTAGTGCATTAACTAATAAAAACTTTGTAAATAAAAACAATGCAAACATCAAATAACTATTATTATAGCATTTTTTTTTGTCGAATTAATACCTCTTATTTTTAATTTGTTACACAATGTGTTATTTTTTATACTTTTTACAATATAGATTATAATTTGTTAATTAATAATGTGTTGTTTTTTTATACTTTTTACAATATAGATTATTATACTATTTTCATTTTATAACGTTCAATAAGCAATGTATCAGTTTTGGTACTTATTTAGTAATACAGTAATTACCGCTAATTATTTAAAAGTTGCTGTACTTGTTTGTCTTTCAGTAAGAACTTAGTTTCAATAGCACTGTTAGATGTCAAATAAACAGACTGAGGGTACATACGGTAATTTCTATAAGATCCCTTTTTAGTTGTTGTCCTTATCTGAAGTTATAAAAATGATTACAATCGTTTATGAATAGCTGCTAAAATTTTTAACAGTAGTTGTCGACTCAATCTATCTTTTATTTCTTTACTAATTCGTTTGTTATTCAGTAAAATAGGAAAGGTCCACTATGCAGGAAAGATTATAAAACTGTACTGCTTTCGACTAGACCTGTTTTTTTTTTTTTAAATTATTTACATTTTTTTTATAAAAAATAAAATCTAATAACTTGGAATATAAATTCTTTAATTTTGTTTACAAAATAAAAGCTATCTAAATTGCTATAATAATTATATACTTTACATATAGAGCATATAAATTAAATCACAGCATTTGCAGAATTAGTTTGAATATATTATTTTATTGAAAAGACACCTTAGTATGCCTTTTTGGTTAGTAGACATTTATATATTTGCTTAAAAATGGGAAAATTGTTACATTATGTTTCATCAAAAATTGCCACAATGAATTGATACTCCAAAATTTGATAATGTGCACGTTTGCAGAACGGGTATCTTAAAAACAATATTTTAGGTATTGGGAGAAATTCTACTTCTATTGCAGCTGAGAATCATTTTAAAAATATAGATGAGGAAGGAGATGATTAGCTAACTTTTATCTATTATAATTCACTCGTAATATATCTCTCTCCACAAATGGATTAAAATAAAATTACTTTAATATTCGCATTTAAAAAGGTAACGAAACAATGTTATATACAATTTAATAATAAAAAAACCCGCCATAAACTAACTACTAATTTACAGTATAAATGTTTACTATATAGTAAAATTTATTTTTACTTGATGGCCACCAGGGATCTAGTGTTCAATACGTAAAAGCTGTATTAGAATAGAAGTAAAAGTGTAGTCCGTGTTTTTTTTTTTTTTTTGGAATATTTGCGTGAAGAGAATAACTTTTTGTTGCTATAGTTTCTTTAATCAAAAACTGAAAACTCATTTAAAATTGAATATATTTTACACTGGAAAAATTATAAGCGTACGTAAGTCTTTTTTTTTTTTTAAAAAAAGAGTGTACTCTTTGGAATTGTGTGTAGTATGTAGAAGATACTTTATGTTTAGTTTTTTTTTACAGTTATTTATTTTTTTAAAAATGTATCTCGATAATTAATATCCCTGTTATGGTGAATAAGTATTTGGAAATAATGGTGCATGCATGTAATTTCTAGTTTAATATTTACAAAGAAATTTTTTTATTACTTTACATATTTACACTTTTTTTAATATAAACTTTACAGTTACATAACTGTATGCGTGAGATGGAGGGGTCAACGGCGAGTACATAAATTAGTTGTCATTTGAAAATATTGTATGTAGAAAAAGTCTAAGATGCTTTTTTTTTTTTTTAATATTTCTGTGTGGTTTTCAGCGTAATTTTATTTGCCTTCAATTTCTATAAGGAAAAAGTAAAAGAAGTAGCAATAATTTGTTTATATGCCGTTTATAATAGATTGTCTGAATGTAAACTTTGTGCAACCAATATATATATTAAACAATAATTAAATAGTCATAAGAAAGTGAAAGTAAATATAAATGTTTATTCAATTTCCAGTAATAAGTTTAAATGACAAATAAACACAAATTTCTTAAAAAGTAAATTGCTAGGAAAATGCAAATTGCTAAAAATAACAAAAGATCATGCCAAGAAATTCCCAGTAAATGTTTAAAAATAAATAATATGAAAACTATAATTCGGAATATTGCTCGATTTCCAATGAAATGAAGGTAAAGGTTTACTTTAGCGACCACATCATATTCGCCCTCTAGTTTTTAAAATTAGAACTAAAATATTCTAAAATCTTACATATATACTTCTATATTACAATTACAGTAAATATTTATTAAAACGTGAAAGATAATAAAATAAAAAAAATCATTTACCTTTTTAAGCATAATTCTGTCCTATGCATAGTAGGAAGTTGGAGAAAAAGGCGGCAATGCTGTGTTTACTCCAGAAGGCAAATTCTTGGAGTTACGATGAAAATAAAGCTCTGCTGGTACCAGATTGGAATTTCAGCTTACGCTTCGCTCTCATCCACATATTTTCAATATTCTGGGTATGTATGTCTTGGTCTTCGGGATTCACGAAGTTGTCCTGATGAACGACAACCGAGTGCATATATACCCCATTGTTGAGTCTGCTGATGTTATTGTAAGCAGCCCAGCCAGCTGAAATTATGTGAGTTCCTGGTAAAATGTACCGCTGGATTAGGGCCTCCAGTGTGACAGCTGTTCTATCCGTGACTTCTGTCAAGAAGCACTTCCTTGACACTCTTTCTATACCGCCAATGATCTCTTCATACAGTCCCCCTGTTTTATTTTTGGTAGAAATAATACATTTCATCGATTTTGATGACTATGGCTCCCCATTGTCATCCATTCTGCTGAGAACCATCGGATTTGAGTCTAAATATTTGGCACATTCTTCACGGCAAAAATTAGCCCAGTCAATGACTATTTTTTTGCTGACGCCAGTCTCATGCACAATATATTCTTGGGGAAAATTACGCAATCAAAAATACACTATTTATAATTGTTCCCAGAGACAGATGACTTTGGGAAAAGAAAAACCCCTTTCTGATTGTGCTGTGCCGGTGACATATTCTGCATTGCCACCTACACCCATCTATGCCTGCAGAATACATCACCAGCGAACAACGAACACCGCACTGTTGGCATGTGGTGTAATTCTTCAGAAAGTGTCTTCTTGCAAGCCATTTGTTGGCCAATTTGGTTTCAAATAATTTAAACTAATTATTTTAATTAATCTAGTGTAATTATTTCAACTTCTTTAAAATGGTAAAAAAATTTTTATTATCTTTTACATTTTAATGTATTTGTAACATAGTAGTACATACATAAGATTTTAGAATAATAATTTCCTTCTAATTTTGAAAACTAGAGGGAGAACATGATTTTTATGCTGTGGTCGCTAAAGTAAACCTTTACCAAAACGAATCTCTCAGCAAACTTGCAGGAAAAATGAGATATGTAGTATATGTCTTGTTGTTACTCTGATGCAATCTAGGGTCTAAAACTATCTTAGATATATAATATACTTAACACTCTTGTGGATAGCTAGCATGTAATAAAATTCAAAGAATTGATTAATTTGGTTAATACAATTGGCTTTTGAAATATACTTGAAAATAATAGGTTATTTTACATTTAATCACTATTTTTGAATGAATATACAGATATATTTTCTATTGGGCACTTAGCCATAGAATCTAAAGTTAGAGTCAACTAGTTCTTGCAGAATCTAATAAAGATTAATAATCAGACAAACTTAACAAAAAAAGTTAGAATGCTGCTCTCTTCTCCATCTTACACAGGGGAATATTTTCAGCAAAATGTAATGAATTTGCTGTTATAAGTGAACTACATAGAAGATTTGTCTATTATTGTTAAAGTATTCAATACTATCAAAAGTTTTTGAGACTCTCAGTCACAATGAAAACAAAAAAAAAACATTTGGATTTTATTCTTCATGATCTCATTAAGAACAAAGTTATTATCATAATAACCGTGAAAGATAGGGACCAAAATATGTCATAGAAGCAATAATCATCTTTACTAGTCTGCTTCTGAACAATTGTAAACTTAAGTAACCACAGTATAATAAAATGGTACTTACTATCCTTTCCCAAGAGTCTATAGTTAGTGTATAACTGAGATTATTAAAATGTATTATTGATGTGAAATCAGATCTATATGCTATATAAGAAAGGTAACTTGGATTTTGGACTGTCTATACATGTATGTATAGTAATGTAAATAAAGTTTATTCTTAGATTTGTGAAAATGCATTCAGACAGTGCTTTGTATTGTTTTACCTGAAAAGTTAAACCACTCAGGAAAATTTCTTTGTTAAGAGGAAATGAATAATTAGGCTAATTAGCACAAGTAATAAATAAATGAACTGGGAGTATTGGGGGCAGGGGAAAAGCATCAGAATTGTGAGTTAGCAGATAAATTGAAAGGAACTGTCAAGTTGCTAATATTAATGTCTTTATCAACAAGAAAAAATGACAGTGTTAAATTAAAGTAGTATTTATAATTTAAAGATGTTAAAATATTGTATGTTATGGAAAATGACAGACTGAAGTAAACAAGAACTCAACTGTAATTGTGTTAATGGAAAACTACTACTAATTAAGGATACTTAAGTATAGACTGTAAAAGATGAGTTAATGCAACTCTGAATTAATGGACTGTAATATACATTCATAGAGTGTAAGAGTGAAATATTCTGACACCTCAATGTTTGTCCGAAAGTTGAGGGATAATTATTGTTCTATTATTATTTTAATTGTTATTTATTTTATCAGTTTATTAATATTCTTCGGCATAAAAAAATTAATTTGCTGAGATTTTGTTGCTGACACAGTTGGGGTTATAGATCCCCCTGTAAACACAGCAGGTTCAGAATCTTATATTTCTATTTTTCTTATCTTTAGTTAGAATAGTACAAAAGAGGTAAGAAGGACTGCTGGATGTATGTACAAATCCAGTACTCCTCATTGTCTACTAAGTCTTATAATAGCTGACTAGAGTAGAGTAAAAGAAAATTATTGCTAATATAGATGTTGAAAGTAAATCAAGATAGTCATGTAATGCTTTGGTAAATGCATCACAGAAAAATGTCCCAAGAATATGTGATTTCCTATAATATTGTTGCAGCAAATGACTGATATAATTGGGCCAGTCCAAGTTATCAGCTGAACAAGAAACATGTTATTTAACTTAGAGACATTGCATTTTTGACAGAACTTAAATTTGAAAGTTTAAACATTTTTTTGAGCAAGTACATAGATAAATTACCTATGTTAAAGTAATAATTTCAAACTTTACACAATTTAATATAGAAATCATAAAAGATCTGATAGATCAAGAATGTCATCAAAGTGGTGATTGTGTCTGAAATCAACATCAGGCAGAAAATGATACATCAGAAGACACTTCTGAATTGGCATCAACTCTTTAAAACACCTTACTTCTATATTCAACATATCTAAGAATTTGCAGCAAGAACATCAAAATCTTTATGATGGCAATATAGATTTGACTTTGTCTAATAATACTCTGGGCAATCATATAGATATTTTTTTCCCAGAAAGATCTACTACTCTTTAGTTGTCAGGGTGCTTATTACCATTATAAAAGTCCATCTTTCTCGATGCTGGTCATTCTTTTCTTTTACTATCAATCTGTTTCAAGCCTATATTTTTAATTTTTTTTCAGTTTTTAGCATATCTATCAACCATACCCATGAAATAGCTTCAAGTCCAGACCAGGTGAATCTTGACTATTTTTTTAATTATTAAGTATGCTAAGAGGTTTTTCTTTAATTTGGTTGGCTGTAGCAAATCCATTTAACCAACATTTGCTATCTAGTAAACAGATATCTAGTATTATTAGTTTGTTACTATATTATTAGTTAGTCAATGTTGTCCCAGGTTAATGTACGTTAGTCAGATGATTGTTAAAAAAGTATAATTATAACATGATATGCCATTGGGCGCTGATTTCACTTATCTTTATTAATATAACAGATAACTGAAGTGAGGATCACATGCCATGTGTAAATGTGAGATTCTTAGCTCTTTATTAATTTTGTTTTCCTCAAATGTGCATACTTTCTCTTGTCTGATATGAAAAATATAAGCTGAACAGCTGACACATACATGTAGGATTTAATAGTACTTATAGAAGGCAAAATATAATATGAAATAACAATTCCAGGCCACTGTATAAGAAATAATGATTGCTTACATGTTAATCTACATATATCAGTACAATTTACTATATGCCGTTACATTAACCAAAGTTTTGATAAAGATTCCATATGCTTTAAATGAGTTGTTTGCATATAATCAAAATTAAATGCTTCATGGAAAGCCAAATCATAATTCACTTTATAAGATCATCTGGCTTATTAGATGCAAATACCTTTTTTTTTTGACAGAAACATATTTCACTATAAGTTATAATAAATAAAAAAAAGTATACAAAATCTCAAAACTTACAATTTATTCATATCATATAAGAAACTTGTAAGATCTAATATAGTAAGTGCATATATGTGTTTATTTTAAGTAATTTAACAAAAATTCTGTTAAATCTTGAGAGATTCATAAAACATTTTCAAAAGTTGACAGGAATTACATTTTTTTATTAATATTAAAAATTTTAAAACTTCATTAAAATTTTTTTAAAAAATAATATAAAAGAATTATCTAATAATTAGCAACACAAGAAAAATCATATAAAATAAATAATTATAATTTGTTGAAAGTGAAATATGAATTTTCTGAAAGAAAAAGAAATTAAAAATGCAAAGTACAATGTATTAATGCTGATATACGCACTTCATATTTAATGAAAAACTGTGGATGTTACAAAATTGAGTTTTGTTTTTAAGAGTTAAGAAAGATTTGTAGAATTAGAAATACATATTGTGAATGGACATGGTAATATATAAACATTAGGGAAGTGCTATGTAAGTAATATAATAGAGGTAATGATAATAACATTGACATTGTATCTACTTGCCAACTGGAAGAACAAGAGCTTCTAATATTATAGAATTAACTGATATGGCATTCTCCTAAAGATATTGTCAATTTGTAGATTTGCTTTGTAGCTATATTGTTAACCAAAATAAAGGTACTTTAAGCCAGTTGTAACTCTTCTGAGGGATCGCAATTTTTTAAAAAATATATGATTTTTAAAAATAGATGAAAATCGCATAAAAATAAATTACTTTTATATATATCATAATTTTTTTTGTAAGTATACAATTTGTTTACAAAATTTCATTTCAAATCATATGTGATTAATACTAAAATATTAGGTAATATAAATTTGCTTATTAATTAAAACTACTATCATTTTATTATGAATATCCTTACATACTGGTACTTATAATTTCATGGTAAAAATAGGTAATGGCTCATTCCAAATTTTCATTTGAGGAAAGGAGTTGCATGTGTAAAAATGGGGATCATAAGTATAAAAAGATTTTGCATCACACATTACCTGCAGCAATGTTTTTTTTAAAGTATTCATATATTCTGGAATTCTGTCTAATGAGCCAAACAGGATATTGTCATTTTAAAACATCAATAGATGAAGTATAAGTGTTTAACCCAAAATGGCCAACATGTTTTCTATTCTTTAGAAAAGAGAAATAAAATGCGATGAAAGCCTTTCCAGATTCATAGCCAGCATGACAAGCACTAATTGTAGAGAAGCTAGTCCTGGACAGATGTTTGAAGTACATGATTTCTAATTTATTCAGTTTGTATTAACTATGGGATAAAATACATTTTTTTTATATTTGGAAGGACAAAGTGCAAAAGCAATAGCAAATTTCACATACAATCAATAAGGGTAGGATAATTTTTTTTTAAAGTTGTGTGAAGAAATCCTAGTGATTATGATATCATTACTTTTATACCATCATCATCAACCAGTTCAATCCATCTTCTCCAATCTTTAGCTTTTCTTTTCCACATTACCCCTGCACACTTTCTTATTTCATCCATCCATCTCACATGTGGTCTTTTTCTGGGTCTTTTACAATCTCTTGGAATCCAGTTTAAGATTTCAATTGTCCATCTATTATCATTTCTTCTAGCAATATGTCCAGCCCAACTCCACTTCAGTCTTTTAATTTTTTCAATGAGGTCAGTAACACCTGTTTGTTCTCTTATCCATATATTGCATTTTCAATCTCTTCTTGTAACTCCCAACATGCATCTCTCCATGCTTCTTTGAGTGGTCTAAAGTCTCTGCACTGCTCTTCTGTTAAGTGTCCAAGTCTCAGATCCGTAAGTAAGAACTGGTAAAACTCATTAAAAACTTTCTTTTCAAACATATAGGCATATTTCCTTTTAGTATCAAGTTATTTCTACCAAAAGCACTCCAACCAAGTTTAATTCTATGATTAATTTCATCCATTATGTTTCCATCTGCATTAATAATCTGAGCAAGATATTTGTAACTGTTAACTTCTTCTACTCATCATAATCAATATTTATTTTCATATTTTGAAAAAATACATTAAACATTACTTTAGTCTTTTTAACATTTATTTTTAGTCTTACTTCCCTACTTTTATCTGATAACTCCTGCAACATTTCCTGCAGCTCTAAAGCATTATTTGCAAAAACAACTACATCATCTGCAAAATCTAAATGACTTAAATAATCTTCATTTACTTTCATTCCTTTAGCTTCCTATTTTAACCCAAAAAATACTTCTTGCAGCACTACTGTAAAAAGTTTTGGAGATATGCAGTCACCCTGTCTTATACCCTTCTCAATGTTGACTTTCCTAGTATCATTATGTTATCTAATTGTTGCTGTTGCATTTTTATAAATATTCTTTAAAATATGACAATATCCTGGATCTATACCTTGATGATCCAATGCTTTAATCACTGAAGAAATGTTTATAGAATCAAATGCCTTTGTCCTTTCTATAACTTCTCTCAATACTTGGATATGATCTACTGTACTAAAACTACTTTTAAATCCAGTTTGTTCTCTTGGTTGTTGGAAATCCAATGTTCTCTGTAGACGAGTTGTAATTATCTTGGTAAAAATTTTGTATAAAACTGATAAAAGGTGGATAGGTCTGTAATTTCTAATCTTTTTTAAATATTAATACTGTATTTTTCCAATCATCTGATACATCTTTATCATTTAGACATTTGGTATATAACTTTGCTAAAAAAAATTATATTTCTTCACCTGCTTCTTTTAATATATCAATTATAATTCTATCATTATCTGGAGCCTTTCCGTTCTTCATACATTTAATTGCAAGTCTCACTTCTTCATTTAAAATTCTGGGTAATTCGGAAGATATAATAGATATAGGAAGTACTTGTTCTTTATTACTATATAATTCTTGATAGAAGTCTTCTACCCATTTCATGATGTCATCTCTCTTTTTAGTAATAGTTCCATCTTTTTTTCTTATTGCAGATATAAATTTCCTACCAATACTAAAATGTTGTTTTACACTCTTGAGACTTATTCTCTTCTACAGCTTTTCTTGCTAGTTCACAGTTATACTTTCTTATATCATTTTCAACTCTTTTCCGCACCACTTTACAAAATTCGAGATTTTCAATTCTTTTTAATGCATCATTTTTGTATATCTTCATATTCCTTCTTTTTTTTCATAAATTCTCATCTCACTAGAAATTTTATTGGTCAATTGCTGCTTTTTTCTACCAGCTATCTTTGTTGCAGTTTTTAAAAGTGTATCAGTTATTTTCATATTAATTTCATTCAAATCTGAATCATGTTCAAAATCTACTAATACTTGAAACCGATTTGTAAGTTTTAATTTAAATTCATTAGAATGTTTCTGAAGATTAGGGATATCAACTGTAAATATTGCTTTTCTTAATAATTTTTGTCTCTAGTTTTGCATTAACAAGTATCTTACATATTACTAATCGATGATCACTTCCTGTGTTAAATTTATTAAGAACATTACAATCTTGAAATATGTATTTTCTGTTAGTCAAATTATAATTCAATTCTGCTGTACCTTCATTTGGATGCTTCCATGTCCATTTCCTTTTAACATTTTTTTCGAAAAAAAATTCATAATATAGTTTTTCTTTTTCTGCAAACTCCACAAGTCTATGTCCCCTCTCATTTCTATTAACATAACCAACATTACGTACAACACTTTCATTTGTTTACCAATTCTAGCATTAAAGTCTTCCATAACAATTTTAAAATGGTGTTTACTCTGATCCAAAGCCTTTTGCAGGTCCATATAAAAATCTTCTACTTCATCACTATGAGAACTTGTTGGGGCATAAACCTGAATTATCTGCATTTGGTATCTGCTATTAAGTTGTATAACTAATCTTGCCACTGTCTGATATGCCATCAATCTCCACAATGTTGTTTTTCCACTTTTTATTTATAATGAATCCTACTCCATTTGTATTTCCAATATTTGTGCCTTTATAATAATTTTACATATAAGCTATAAAATAGTAGGAATTATGAGATAATGCAAATGGCTACTATTATCTATTTTAAATTCATCTGCATCAGGCAGAATTACCATACTAGGTAACTACTATTTATATTGTAATACATCTTTCTGTCTATATTTGTTTTGCTAATATATATAGATAAATTTTATTTATTTCCAGTCTTGTTTTTTTTTTTTAAATAATAAATCTTGTTTAAACAGAATACAATTGTATTGTTTTTAATTGATAATAGGGAAATGAATTATTTATAAGCAAATGTTTCTAGGAATAATTTTTATTTTTGAAATTTTATTGATTTTAAAGAAGTAATATATATATACTCTGTAACTATTTATTTTCCTTGGATGTCTTTCTTGTTTGGTTTTGTGAAATAAAGAATCAAAAGCTGAAATAAATTCTTGAGATTTTGATTTTTAAGGATTGAGCAACACATATTGCAAATTGTCTTACAATCATCATAAGTTGGCCGGTTTTAATATTTTATATTGGAAAAATTATTTTT
This sequence comes from Epiperipatus broadwayi, assembly GCA_028023455.1. Classification (NCBI taxonomy): domain Eukaryota; kingdom Metazoa; phylum Onychophora; class Udeonychophora; order Euonychophora; family Peripatidae; genus Epiperipatus; species Epiperipatus broadwayi. The sequence continues at coordinate 2,311,101 of JAQFVV010000032.1, read as the reverse complement.
CAGGCAGACAACTTGTAAACATATGTATGTTTTAATAGAAATTCACAGGGGTTAAGAAGTGAATGTAGAAATTCAGAAGAGTTACTTTCAGTGTGTGCAAGTAAACTTTGTATTGCAGTAAACTTTCAGTGATATTTTTATTTGTATATTGTGAAAGAATTTTAATGCATTTCTATTGCTCTTTTCTGACAAACTTTGTAGGTACTATGACCGAATAATACCACTGTTATTATCAATGGTAGATTGCCATGCTGTTATAAGCTACATTATAAAATAATGAAACCTTTCTCCTTTTGAACTTGATGGTTTTTTATACATTTTTTGATAGCAGTGTAGCCTTATGAAAAGAGTATTTTGACATCCTTTCTAAGACTAGATCTCACTTGAGCCTATAGGATATAGGGTAACTCATTTACTCTTAAAGTTTGTCATATCCTGCTAATGAGATTTTTTTAATTATTAAAATGAGCTTAAAATTATTATAAAAGTTGCATCATCCATTATTCAGTATCAGAACATTATATATTTTTGACATTGAAAGGTAATTGCTTATTTGGCAGTCCATATAATTCTTAATAGATGAAAAATATAGTTCTTAACAGATGAATAAGTCATAGCTTAGTGTCTTTCAGAGATTTTAAATCTAATGATCAGACATTGTTTAAGGTTGATAGTTTGGCTACAGGGTTTAGATAAATGGGAAAGATACCCTCCCCATTATTACCGAAATTAGCTACCATATAGATTTTGTTAAAAATAATCTATTAATCTCCAGTAGAGCATTCCCGCCAGCAGGTTTCCAAAACTTTTTGACTATTGGCTTTCACTCAATGCTCTTCATTGATGAAAGCTGTTAATAAGAAATTAGCTTGGTGACCTGGTTTTCATTGATTTCTCAGACTTGCAATAGATGGTTCACCTTATAATTAAAATGAGAATAAGTTGAGAGAATCATATAGTTTAAGAAAACTATAGTAGAGACTAACTGTTAAAGAAAAATAAATAAAAATTTTAAATGGATTTAAGAAAAACAAGTATTATGAAATGTCTTGATTATCTTAAGTATAGACAAGGACCAAGAAGTAATTTTTGGCATATTTGAACACTTTGTTACACAAAAATGAGATGCTGATTAGTGGATTGACAGTTTATTGTTTATTCAGATCAAGTCAACTTGGAAAAATGACTTGAAGTTATTAATAACTTAATTAGTAAATGTTGCAATTTGAAGTAGGATGATTTTTTCAGATTGATAATAATCGAGCTTTATTATGGAAGTTTGTATTTTTGACAGTTTAACAAATGTCTCTGTTTGATGTAAAAGAAGAGAACTGCAGATAGTTTTTGAACATAATTTTATCAATATTATCATTGATTAGATAGTTTTTGATCATTACTGCAGAAAACAGGCCTAAACTTAAGAAGTTTTCATTAGAATAGCGGGAGATCTCAAGTAATTAAATCAAAGGTTAATCTGTCACCTGAAGTTTCATAAGCAGTATTTTATCTAGCATGAAATGTAGTCTCCTGACATATTGGGATATTATTCATTGACTTATCCTATGGTAGGCTATTTAATGGTTAGTTAATCATTTTGTCTATTTGTTGTTTATATATTTCACATAGCTATTTCCAGCTTATTCATTACTAATGATGTGTTTGTTTTTATTTACTACTTTTATCAATTACTAAATTAGTCCACACTATTTGTTTCACACTACCAATTAGTGCCGGATCATCATGAATGAATGATTTTAGTGGGAAATCTTAATTCTCATAATGTTAATTTGGTTGAGGTAGTGCTGGAATATTTATTATCAGAATTTATTCATTATCATTGCAATTCTCATTAGTGGAGCTATTATCAAGTATGCAGTGTTATATTATATGTAGTTGGTATGAAAAAGTTATGATGATGGAGTATGCAAATCATTTGTCATGCTGATTTGTCAGGGGGTTGTGAAACTTACTGATTAATAAAATTTCTGGTAGAGAGTTAACTTAATTAGCACTTGTTTTGGATAACGTAGTAGCACTACATTAATTATTCTTTATATTTCCCACAATTAGTGCAATCGTGTACTTCACATTTCGGAGCTATTTGCCCTAGTTTGAGATTAATGAAAGCTTAATAAATCCTGATGTTGAAGACTCACATTAACAAGCATCTTACATTGATTAATGATATGAAATTATTACATTCATAATGGCATTCATTTTTCATATTTTATCATAGCCTTCCAAAGTTTTGCTTTATAGGATGTTGGGAGGCATTTCTGTAGTCATTTAGATATTGTTTAAAATTCAAGGTACTTAACAAATTTTGATGTTTTTTATTACATAATAGATTTTTATTATTATTTAAAGCTTGACATTTTATTTTATTAAACTGATCATTGTCTGGAGTCATTCTTAAAATCAAAGATAAATCCAACTTTTGTATTTTTATTTTGGACTATTATTTCCATCATCTAATATGTGTATTGAATGTCTTTAGAAAAATTTAATTTTATTTAAATATTCTAAATACATTCAGCTATTAGTAGTAGCTCATCAAACAGGTTAGTATATGCACAAAATTTGAGAGGTATTATTCTCTCTTCATCAGTGACAGTACTAGCATAGATTCAAACCAGATTTTTGAGTGTTGAATTTTAAGGGAACACTAACCAACTTAGCCATTTTGCCAAAGGTAACAAACAGTCTGTAAAAATTTTATAAATTTATCTATTAAGTTCCTTTTGATCTCTCCAATTTTCCTAAGAGCAAAGGTGATTAGTGGTTTCCATACATTATATACAGTCACACTAGGTTGGCTTATGGGATTTTTTGCCATTGTCATGTGAGCAGCTTCTTTAAATTTTCTTCTTTGTATCTTTTCTTCTCTATCCAATATTTTTGTATTTTCCCAATTGAATATATGTTCATTGGCACATACATGGTCTGTTATCAATGGGATGACTGGTCTCACCACTATATGTTCTTCGACATTTTCAGGATATTTCATAGATGCAGTTTTTTCTTTTCAGCATTTCAAGTTTGGCTTTGTAGATGTTATAATTCCTCGTATTGTCATATGATTCTGGAAATTATGTTATATTGATTGCAGATTTTCCTTAATTTATCTGCTATTTTTGGAATATATGGGTACACTACAATACCAATAATTGTCTTGGTAATAAATAGTCTGATCATCCACACTGCTCAATGGCACTGTTGCTAGTGAGAAACAAATAGATATAACATTATCGGGCTGTTTTTATTTTCTTGATTTTATGTTTTTAATTTTTGGATTTGTTTGCTTTTTTATTTTAGTTTTTTGACTGATTTTATGTGTATTTCTTAAAAATAAATAAATTGTTTTTTTTTTTTAAGAAACTTTTTTTTTTTGGTCATTTACTGGGTTTTTATTCATAAACAAATACATAGAAATTGCTTTTTTATTTTATTTTTTAACTTTTTGTATTTACATTAGTTTGCTTTTAATAAGCAAAAAAGAAAAAAACTGTTGCAAAACCAACAACAAAAAAACTTACTATTTCATAGAGACACAAACAATCTCATTTCATTGCTGTAAATTCATGTCTTCTAAGATGGCACAGAACACGTCTTGATTTTTTTTCAGATGTCTCCACATAAATTCTGCTATGTGGTTCTCAATATCTTTTCTCTATGTTCCTCGTGTTTGCTTGTTTTGTCACTTGAGAGAACCCCAAAGATGTTCAGTGGTCTGGGTATGCACACCAGTGTTAGGGTACAAAATTGTATTTGTGATTGACTCTCGTGGTGAAATCCGGAAGCCTCTAATTCAGTTCTGTATTTTTTCCAGCAATCAGAGTAGATGCTGAAACCAGGCCTGATGTTCTCATGGATGGATCGCCTAAGGATGATGGCAGATCAGGAGGGTACAGCTGCCACAAAACAATCGCCTATCTCATGACAGACACCCCCAAAAATCCATTGTTGCGGAAGCATTCTGCCCTGGTGATTTTTCAGTTGACTGAACATCGTTTCATCGAGTTCCACTGTCATACCGGGACCACTGATTTGGCAGCATGGACGAGAAAGAAGGCTTTTATGACAGAGCTCTCTAAGAGCTGTCATCATATTCCTTACGACATTTTGACACATTTCCAACTCAGCTCCAATACGCTTTACTGTAAGCTCATTCTGACTCCAATAATAAATTAGACGTACTGCTTTCAAAAAAGCGATTTGGCAGCCTCTGTAGCAGATAAATCTAAAAACTTGAACACCCAACGATCATTTGCCATTAAACTGTTTTGATCTCGAAAAAAATATCAAAAAGTGTGTGACTATCGTGAACTTTGCCGAATCGTGATTTACACTCCTCATTTATTGAATTGTGACACCTGAGAACGAAAGTAGGGGCATTTGAGAATTAGTTAGAATTTATAGTAACTCACATAAATTACAATACATTTAACTATAAAAAAAACGTTCTAATATACTTTTTGTCATTACAACTACAGAAACCATATACACTGTAGAACAGTCAAGAGTTAATGTCTCTAAGAGTGTTGCAACTCGTTGCTAATAAGGTTCACATGCTAGCGATGTTGGGGAAGGGTGCACTTCAACAACATCTAATGTTTGAACAGTTTGCAGGCCGTAAGATCTATGAATGGCCTTATAAACAGCATATTTCTGTGCTTTTGCATAGAAACAGCGCCATACAATGGTGTGGATAATTAGACGATGTATTACCATTGTCTATTTAATATTTTCTTAATAACAGCTGATGGATAACCATTTTTCACAAGAGTTTGCTCTATATTGAATCGGGTGGTGTAGTAGATCGATTGGGAAACAAAATCTAACATGAACTTTTAACTCTTTAATAAAATGTAAACTTGTGAAAGCAAAATTGTAAGACTTATTTTGTATATAAAATATATTATAAACTTGTTATAAAATATATACATTCAATCTACTCCAATGCAATTTAAGAATTGCTCCACCGGTCCCTTAGGCAGAGAAGAATAATACCCAGAGGATACCTGTAACCAAGCCAGAATTATATATATATAACTTTGACTATGTTTCATGGTCACAAATCTTCTCGGCTGCAAAATTCAACATTTATCATTCAAAGTACTTTTTTGTTCTGGAGTAAATCTCAGGTGTCAATTAATTACAAAAAGCAACTAACGTGCCTGAATGATGGCAAAGTAATTCAGCACCTAAGAAATCTTAACTAGCTCAATCAAAAAGAATAATATAATAAGTTGCTGATTTAATTAGTGGCATGAGTAAAAGAATTGACCGACAAATTATTAAGTTTAAAGATAATTTATTTTAACGAAATGTTTATTATTATAATTTGGAAACTACCATTATAAACTCTTAATTAATTTAAACAATGATTTTTTTATATATAAGTGCACACACTCTTACTAAATCATGCAATATAATATGATATAACAAAGAGCATTAATTAAACACAAAACATTTAAAACACACGCATCAGTAGTTCATTTTATGCATGCTATAGAGTTCATTTGTTTTACTGACCCTGGAGGCTTTAAAGATTGCAATGGCTACATTCATATCAGAAATGGAATAAGAAAATGTTATTTATTACCTAGGGGATTTTGGACATTGAATTTTTGCTGTTTGCTGCTTCATGTGAGTTTTACCAATCAGTTGGATTTGAGGCTTCTGTAGAGATTCCTATGATTGCTATTTCATGATACTTTTATTCAAGACAGTTAGATATCTCTGGTAGTTTCAAATTATTAGGCAGGCATTACTTTTATGGGCAGGTTGCTGATGTTCCATCGGACTGAGGCTAGAGTCTGGCCGTATGCTTCTGATGACTGCTAACACTGCATTGTCATGAAAAAACACTGACTCTGGATACATGACAAGACTGAGTGAAGGCTGATTGTATAAACTGATTGAATGATGAAAAACTGACTATGGTGCCCTATTGTCATTTTTCTTTATTAGTTTCTATACACGCCAGCTACATCCATTGTTGAAAATTTATTCACTGCTTTTGATTAAATTTTTGATAGGATTTTAATTAATTAATTGTTTATGGATTCTTTAATTAGTAGCCATTGCTAATTCATTTCTTTTATGTAGCTTCTGAGTATTTGCAATATTTGAGGAAATTTCTTTTAACTTATACACTTTCATTTATTTTTTAATATTTAACTTTCATGTTCAATTTTATTAACATGCACACATTTTACTATTTCTTTATGTTTACAATCAATTCATTATTTACAATCTCATTTATTTTAAATAAATGTGAAGAGATTTTTTTTTTAGTTTTAAGATTTCTTTTTCCTTTTTTTTTCTTTAATAGTTTAAATGAAAAGAGAGAGTACTTTTAATTTAATAGAAAAGATTTATTTTTAACTGTTATACCTTTGACCTTTATAAGTTAAACTTTCTCCCCCTTTCAATTACTCTTTAAACTTTTATAGATTATTTTCTTTTTTTCAACTGAGATATGTTAATTCAGTTATTTACGACAAATTATTCTGTAATAATCCTATTGTTTATTAATCAATTTTAAAGCTTTTGCATTATTTATGAAAATTTTACTTTAATAATTGTGACCAACAATTTCACGTGGAGCACTCTTCATGAGCAGTACAATATAGATCTTTTCTTTTTCCAAATTGCTGGTTTCTGAACAAACTTCTTTTGCTTTGTTCCTTAGTGATAGTATAATTCCATGTTTTGTGTTTCTGGTGTGATTGGATGTATACACTAGGTATTTTCCTGTATGTGTAGGTTTTTGGTAAACTAGTTTTGATTTTGCTGTGAGGAGTCTTGTCGCAAGAACAGAATACCAATTTTTGTTCTTGTTCTGATTCTCTTGTGAATTTAATTGAAGGGGATATCTTGTTGATGTGTTTCTAGAAAGTTTGTAGCAGTGCTTCCCCATGTGGCCAGGCAGAAAATGTGTCATCCACATAGCAAAGCCAAACTTTAGGTGCATATTTAGTAGTTTTTATAGCTAAAGTTTCAAGTTCTTCCATGTAAATATTGCTAATCAGGGGAGACAATGGTGAGTCCATAGCCATTTCTTGATTTTGTTGAAAAATTCTGTGTTATATTGAAAGTAAGTTGTTTTTATGTAGAATGTTAATAGTTCCATTATACTATTAATAGGAAGAGCTGTTCTGGTTTATAAACTATTATCACCATTTAATCTTTTTTTTATAATAGACAACGTTGTTTCACATGGTACATTTGTGAATAAACTGTCCACATCAAAGCTTACCAGTAAGTCAGTTCTTTCAATTTTCATGTTCTTGATTAATTCTAGAAAGTGTCTAGAATCCCTGACCAAGGACTGAAAGGACTTAGAACTTTGAGAAGAAATCTTGCCATATTTTGGCAATGTGAATCTCTAGAACTAACAATAGGTCTTAATAGAACATGATGCTTATGGATTTTAATTAGACCATAAAGATGAGTAATTTTGCCGAAATATATTTTACTTTTTTCTGAATCAATGAAGTACTTGTGATGCTTTCTGATTAATGCTTATAATTTTGTTTCTATACTCGGTATTGGGTTTTTCCACACTTTTCTATATTGGCCTGGTGTGAGGAGTTCTTGTATTTTGTTGTCATAATCAGATGTATCCATTATAATTGTTGCATTGCCTTTGTCACCATGGGTTATGTTTGACTTTAATTTTTATTGTTTGTCAAGTGTTCTTTTTATTCTCCAATGTAATTCTGCTGTTATTAAGAAAATGTTCAATAGATAATAAAAAGAGCCATCAAGGGAAAGTGTACCCATATATTCCAAAAACCGCAGACAAATTAAGGAAAATCGGCAATCATTATAACATCAGAACAGCCAGAACCTTACCATATTATGAGAAATTCTAACATCTACAAAGCCTAAACTTGAAATGCTGAAAAGACAAAACTGCTTCTATGAAATACCACGTGAATGTGGAAGAACATATATTGGTGAGACCAGTCATCCCATTGCAAATCACTTGCAAGAACAAACTGATGATTAGAAGAGAGCAAACAGATGTGTCTAAGGTAGTAGATCATGTATGTGTCAATGAACATGTTCAATTGGGAAAATACAAAAATATTGGATAGAGAAGAAAAGGTACAAAGAAGAAAATTTAAAGAAGCTGCTCACATGACAATGGCAAAAAATCTCATAAGCCAACCTAGTGTGACTATATATAATGTATGGAAACCACTAATAAACTTTGCCCTTAGGAAAATTGGAGAAATCAGGAGAAACCTCATAGTCTGTTGCCTTTGGCAGCATGGCTCAGTTGGTTAGAGCATTACCTTAAAATTCAATACTCTAGAATCTAAGGGTCCATGTTTTAATCCCATGCTAGTACTCTTACTGTTCAGGCAGAAACACCTGAAGAAGAGGGAAGAATAATACTTGAAACATTGTGCATGTTCTATTACTAACAGTTGAATGTATTTAGAATATTTAAATAAAGTTAAATTTTTCTAAAGACATTCAAAACACATATTAGATGATGAAAATATTCCAATATAAAAATGCAACTAGAACACCACCATCACAAACCTTCACGAAAATACTAAGTATTCGCTATGGACCCAACACTATATAAAACTTTAGTCATTATAAAAAATTATGTCTAAAGCTGGTCAAAGTAGAAAATCATTTAACTTTCTTATGCAAATGTAAATCTGAAGGGATTATTCCTAAAGATTTGTAACTAAAACCTCCAATTAACTCTCAGAGAGCTGCGAAAATTACTCAGAGAGCTGCGAAAATTACTCAGAGAGCAAGTGAAGCTATATTAAAAGAAAGAATAAGTGCTCCAAAGTTTTCTATGTATCAAACAATGCATTCCATCAATAATGTAGAATGTTTTCTGAAAAATATACTTACTAATGAAGACTACTATAAGACTTTCTCAGACAGTAAGAAAAACATATTTTACATTACATGAAAAAATAAAAGAATGCCAAAAGAAAAAACTTGCTAACCTACATGACCATATCAAAAGTAATAATGTACCAAGCAATGTACTAACTTCATCTGTTAAAAATCTCAGTTCTAAACATCTAGCAGATACTGAAATTTATGTTATTGAAAGAAGATTAAACTTTGCCATAACACTGTCTAATATCCCTTTATTGGATATAATGGTGGCCACTGAGGAAGTCACTCAAAAATTGCCTTTAGAAGAAGCAGCAGAATTACGCTGGAGAATAAAAAGAACACTTGACAAGCATCAAAAATTGAAGTCAAACATATCCTATAGTATGAGGAAAGCAATTAAATCTCTCAAAATAGATAAATCTATAATTATTCTCCCTGCTGACAAAGGCAAGGTAACTGTTGTAATGGATACAACTGATTATGACAACAAAATACAAGAACTACTCACAGCAGTCCAATGTAGAAAAATGGCAAAAAATCCAATACTGAGTATGGAAACAAAGTTACAAGCATTACTCAGAATGCATTACAACTTCACTGATTCAGAAAAAAGTAAAATAACATCATATTTCAGCAAAATTTCTCATCTTTATGATCTATCTAAAATCCATAAGGATCATGTTCCATTAAGGTCTATTGTTTGTTCTAGGGATTCATCTTGCCAAAATTTGGCAAGATTTTTCCCCAAAGTTCTAAGTTCTTTGGCATACAAGACCCAGTCCTTTGTCAGGGATTCTAGACAACATGAAAATTGGATTACTGGCAAGATTTGATATGGAAAGTTTATTCATGAATGTACCATGTGAAGATGAAGAAGCATTGTGTATTGTAAGGAAAAGATTAAATGGTGATAATAGTTTACAAACCAGGACAGCTCAGCTCTTCCTATTGATAGTATAGTGGAACTATTAACATTCTGCATAAAACAACCTACTTTCAATATAACACAGAATTCTCCCAACAAAATCAAGGAATGGCTATGGGCTCACCATTGTCTCCCCTGATTAGCAACATTTCCATGGAAGAATTTGAAACCTTAGCCATAAAAACTACTGCATACCACCTAAAGTTTGGCTTCGCTATATGGATGATACATTTGTTGTATGGCCATAGGCAAAGCACTGCTACTGACTTTCTAGAAACACATCAATAACATATCCCCTTCAATTAAATTCATAATAGAATCAAAACAAGAACAAAAATTTTCATTCTTAGATGTTCATGACAATACTTCCTTATGGCAAAGTCAAAACTACAGTTTACCGAAAACTTATATATACAGGAACATACCTAGCCTCTATATCCAATCACACCAGAAACACAAAACATGGAGTTATACCACCACTATGAAACACACCGAAAAAAGTTTGTTCAGAAATCAGTGATTTCTTTTTGAAAAAGAAAAGATCTATATAGAACAAACTCATGAAAAATAGTTATCCATCAAGAAAATGTTAAATAAACAACAAAAAGAACTACCAAGAGGAAAGACAATTATGTACTGTAGTGTACTAAAACATTTCAAAAATAACAGACAAATTAAGGAAAATCTACAATCAGTATAACATCAGAACAGCTTTCCAGAGCTGTACCACACTATAAGGTATTCTAACATCTACAAAGCTTAAACTTGAAATGCTGAAAAGAAAAAAACTACATCTGTGAAATGCCATGTGAATGTGGAAGAACATATATTTGCGAGACCAGTCGTCCCATTGAAAAGAGCTTGCAAGAACACAAACTGATTATTAGAAGAGAGAAAAGAGATGTGTCTAAGGTAACAGACCATGTATGTGCCAATGAACATATGTTCAATTGGGAAAATACAAAATATTTAATAGAAAAGAAAAGGTACAAAGAAGAAACTTTAAAGAAACCACTCATATGACAATGGCAAAAAATCCCATAAGCCAACCTACCGTGACTATACATAATGTATGGAAAACACTAATCAACTTTGCTCTTAGGCAAAAGTGGAGAAATCAGGAGCAACTTCATAGATAAGTATATGAAATTTCTACAGACTGTTGCCTTTGGCAGGATGGCTCAGTTGGTTAGAGTGTTACCTTAAAATTCAATACTCAAGAATCTAAGGATCCTGGTTCAAATCCCATGCTAGTATTATCACTAGTCAGGCCAGCAACACATGAAGAAGAGGGGAGAATAATACCTCTCAAAACGTGCTTGTACTAACCTGTTTGCTGTTCTATTAGTAACAGTTGAATGTATTTAGAATATTTAAATAAAGTTAAATTTTTCTAAAGACATTCAATACACATATTAGATGAGGAAAATAGTTTAATATAAAAATACAACTAAAACACCATCATCACAAACCTTCAGAAAAACAATAAATTCAACATGTTACAATTGAAAATTTTTCTTCAAAAATCATTCAGCTTACAAGCTTTACCTTTATGGAGAATACAAAATTATTAGCTTCTGAAGCCCTGCATGAATTGTATGCATTGTCTGTTGTTCATAGGCTCGTGTCTGGATTTTATTTGGTTGCCATAGTGATTTTTTTTTGCTGGAATTTAATTTTTTTTTTTTTTAGCTGAAACCATTAACTTTTAGGATGCAGAAGTCAATCATGTGAATTATTATTGCCAATTTATTATAATATATAGTTTATTAGTGATATATTGTTTTTAATCTTATTTTATCTTGGTATTTTGAAATCTGACACAACATTAATGAACATTTCCTCAAAAAATTTGATTTTTGGTTTTTTTTTTGTAACATTTCTACTGTTATGCTTATGAAACTTTTTTTTTTTTATAAGAGACTATAGCAACACAAGCTCGAGTTAAAGTAATTTTGATTATCTTAATCCTTACTTTTATTAATTTCATTTTATTTTTTGCAACTCCAGGTTTCAACACATTTTATATCTGATATAGATATAACCATAGATTGCATTCTTCTTCTTTTTTTTTTTTTTGTTGCTGAAGAAAAATTTAGATATCTTATTTTAACAACCAACTTATCATGATGGATGACAATCAGAAGTCAAAAAAATCAATATATTAAGCATTTTTGCAAGACTAGCAAGCTTATTTTAATCACAATCAACTCTAAAATATAAATTTCTGTTAAAGCATTGATTAAAGATCATACACTTACTTATGGATGGTTCTGTATTTAGTTTCAAACAACTCGTATATAATGGAAAAGTTATTTGATGTTGGGTAAAATTGAATTTAAGAACAAAGTATCTGCTATCAAAATAACCTGTTTTTCTTATTTGAAGATATTATGTAACATAAAAAGCACTTTGAGAAATTGAAATATATTTTCAAGAATGTTCCTATTATATAAGACATTTAATTTGGGAAAGAATTCAATTTAATTATTATTAAATAGTGCTTTAAATTTTTAATATTCATATTTATTTAAATAAATAGTTAAAATACCCTTCATAGAACAGTGGGGTAGAAAGTTTTACATAATAGGATGGTCTTACTTTTTTCATTTTGTTTTAGGGATTAACTAAAAATAGCTAGATTTCTATCCAAGCAATAATTGAATAGCTAGTTGAGTTGGTGATGGGTTTGTTATTTTATTTTTTTTAAAAAAGGAAAAAACAATCTTAAGACTGTTTATACCCCCTAAAACTTTCTAATTTTTACCTTAGATTATGGACATGACAGGCAAATGATGCTCTTTCTTTTAGATATGCCAGAATGATTTTTATTCTTGTCAATAACTTTGATTGACAAATATATATGAATCTTATATTAAGTTACCCTTTTAATTACAATAAAACCTATGAAGGCAAGTGACAAGATATTTGCCTAATTTTATTTTTTAAAAAGAAAACAAGTTTCTTAATAAACAATTTTTATATAAAAAAATAAATTATTGACATGATCAATAATTTAGTGATGCAAATCTATTCTGAATCTTAACCCTATAAAGTGAAAGTAGCCTGAAACCATTACTATAAAATAATTTTTTTTTATTGACAATAATATTTAAATGTAGCACAGTTCTATGGCTAAACTAAAGGATTCCACCTATCAAACAAGGGTATATTTACTATTAAAAACAACAAGTTTAATTTCCAATAAAACTTTCTATCATAAAGGTTTGGACAAAAATTATATTTGTACACCATGGGCAAAAAAAAAAAAAAATCCTGGTTATTTTGTGTTTAAATTATTTTGAGAGGTTGGGGTGGATGGTTGGTGGGTGGTTTGAAATAGTGGTAAACATGTTTTGAAATTAAAGTTTAAACCAAATTTTATTTTTAAAAAAACAAACTGGTGTTTAAAATTTTTTTATTATCATTCCAAACTTGTTACTAGAATAATAATGATTGCTTGACTTTATATATTTTAACTTAAATTCTGTTATTAAACAATTGTTCATTGTTCGTCCAATATTCAGTGTCAGTAACCTTTTTTTAAATAATCGCTTTATTTTATAGCACAAAAAATATTCAGATATGAATTCTTCAAAACATAAATTAAAACAAAACAATTTAATTTAAAAGACTCTTTCCCCCCCTTTTTAAAGCAATTATTATTTAAGCTAATTACTAAAACATCTAAACTGTATTTTCATTTTATATTTAAATTTTTGATTTAATACTGAACTGATATAATGCTATACCCCTAAATATATAATAAAACAATTTGTCAATGTAATCCCCTGCAAAGGGGAAGTTTCCAAAGTCAGCAACCGTTTGGCCATTTGGTTTCCATTGATAATTTCAGGGCTTGTCTTCCATTCTTAGACTTGAAAATGGGAGAAAGAGGATGCGGCAGCATCTTTTCGCAGTTTAGGCATTGGTTCCAGGTGAGGATAATTGATGGAAATTGGGGACTCGGGCATGAAGCCCAGTTGAACACTCATATGGCTTTCTAGCAATACATGTTGCTAATTCTGCAGCTTCTACATTAATATCTGCATCAGTAATGACTGGTTCACTACTGCACTTAAATTTCTGAATGTCTGAATGAAACTCTACAAATCTCAATATGAATGATCTGAATATGAAGTGGATGAATATAATAATAGCCAAGTCACACTTACTATATCTACCTCTCCCATTGTTTATTTCCTTATCATAGTTTTAATTTTTATCATAACTTAAATATACTTCTAATTAATTTTTTTTTTTGCATTTCGTTTATCTAATCTTTATTAGATTAATATAATATCTTATCATCCAGGAATTTTTCCAAATTAATTGCATTTCTGCCAATGAGATATTTTCACAAAAGTTTCTTTATAACTAATTTTATTTTAATATTTTACATTTATTAAATTTTTTAAAACATTTATTTCTTTTTCTTTTTAATTGATAAAAAGAAGAGAGAGCGGTTTTAAATTTTTATTTCTCCTAATTCTTTTCCCCATCCACTCTTAATAAATAGTTTTATTCTATTTTAAAAGAAAAATATAAAATATTTTATTTTTACAAAATTACAGTTTAAAATCTACTTCTTAAATATATTATTTTTTTAACTAATCTCGTTTTTCTTTTCTTTTGTTTATTTATTTGTTTGAACATATATGTAGTGCAGATATATGCATTTGTTTTATAGCATATATCTCACTAGCATTACACTATATACTGGTGCAACAGTGATAATGACGTTGAGCAACTGGTACATGGATACAGTGTATACACCAACATAAAAAAGAACCTTAAAAAGTTGCTCTTCATTCTTGGAGGAATCAGAAGAAAACTGACAATCTATTCATATCAATTATGCTTGTCCATTAAAAAGGAAGTGATGCAAAATCAAAATGGGCAGAAATCAAACCTGTCAAAACTGTCCCAACATCACACTTATTGAAATTCTTCAAGATGTGTTTTTTATGACAGGTTCCCAGATGTTCTCGAATTCTACAATGCATCAACATTCACAAGTTAAAAATTTCAGAAATATTGCTAAGAAGATAGTATATTTAAAATTTGCATTTTTTCAGGCAGCTACAAACAGACTGAAGTAAATGTGCATACAATCAAGAAATGATTGACTAACCATGAGTGAAAAATACGGACTTATGCACCAAAAAAGTCTGAAAATTACTTTTCAGATGTTGTTTTGACTCAACAATAGAAAATTTCCAGCAGAATTATATTTAAATCAGAAAATTTAAATCTGTCTAGATGTCCTAAAGCCAATTAAATTCAAGAAAAATATGTGGACATAGCTGTTAAGTGTGGAAAAATGAGTTCAACTTAGATTCCACTCCAACCAGAGTGGAAATTAGATACTATTTTAAGAAAATTTAGTCAACTCCATTATCTTGTGAAATTTGACAATGAGTATATGCTGAAACAGCGCTTTAATTAACTCTGCATTAATTCCAACATGAAAAAAATTATCCTATTTGAATGTTCAAAGTGAGGATAACAATTCATATTAGAATCCAAATGAGTCAACATAGATTTATCTTTTATTGGTGGATAAATTTGATCGGTACCAGTGAACAGACAAAAATCATGACATCACTGATAATATTATGCTACATTCTGTCATTTTTATAATGTTGCTAATGTTCAAGTTTGTTAATGTCTCATGATTAGTGAGAGTTGTGGAGACAAGATTTTGTAAGATGTGAATCATTTTATTTTTGTCACTATTTATCAAATCTTTCTGAAATACACGAGTGTGCCATTTTCTCTGCAATAACTGTATGTGCTTTTTTAAAAATAATTCCTTGACTAACATATTCATCTTTCAATGAGCCTGATTCACATGAATTTCAATTATGTATATTAAAATCTAAAAATCCACCTGTGTCTTGGGAAAATGTGTGATTGACTGTTTCCTAGATGTTTAGTTTTTTTAAAAAATATTTTGTAACAACACATTGCATTGCACTGTTCAGCTTGAAGAATAGTTGATTGATAATCTTTCAAACTGTTTTCGTGTCTTTCAAAACTCATAAACAATTATTTTACTGTCTCATTTACTTTTATAATGAGGCACTTTCTATTTCTGGATGTATATTTGAAATATGAATGCATTTTACTTTAGTATAGTAATTTATTTTTTTACAGTTTATATATTTAATATTTAAATACAAGTATATTGTCTATACTGAAATTAAGGTTAATTTAGAAGGGATTTGAACCAGACTTTCAAGCTTCATACAGCTATCCTTTCCATCTTATACAATAGATGCACATGACCACATACATGTGAAAAAGGTAAATAATCTCTAATATATGATTTCATGCCGAACCAGAAAGAGTGGAAAAGATTGACATTTGTCCATTAAAATATGAAGATTTGCTATCATAATATAAACTGAGCACTGATTATATCTGGACCAACTGATGAGTGATGGTTCAGAATGAAATATGTATATTGGAGATTATTTATCTTTTTCACATATATGTGGTCATGTTTATCAGTTATATAAGCTGTAATGAGCTTGAAAATCTGAGTTCAAATTCCTTCTAAGTTTATATATTTTTAAAAATGTTTTTTCCAATTTGATATTGTTTTTAATGTTTGAAATTATTTATATCTTTTTAGATTAATGACGTCTGATATTTCTGAACTTTTTGATAGTATATTATCTCAGAGGCCTGAGGATTTACTGGGAATGACTTGCAGTAAGTGTGATTTAAGTTTTTCAGGGTTTTTTTTTTAACATTTATATGCAGGTCTGCTATAAGTAGTAGGAAAATTATTATATAAAGATGTATCTTTTTTCTGAACACTTCATTATTCAGCTGATCTTTAATTTTTGAATATTGAAAAATTAACATTCATCATGGATAACTGCCTATTCTGCGCCTCTGGGGAAGATAACCATAGAGTCAGAGTGACAATCAAAACAGTTCCTGGATTAAGAACAGTAAAAAATAAAAAATTCATTTTTGGGCACTTAAATAAAACTATTCCTCTCAACCTGCTATTTGGGTGCTTGAATATTATATGATTCCTTGAACAATTGCTCATACAATTATTATTTACTCTGTCCAAGAAAATAGCATCTATTTTGGTTGTATATAAGCCAAAATGTATTAATATGAAGCAAAATATATATAAAAAATTGCTTGCAGCTAAAAATCTTTTGTTAATAGTTATCTTCTTGTTTTTAAAATAAGTAAATAAAATTAATGTAAAATAATGTTTTTAAAATTTTAAACTGAAAAGTAAATGACTTCAATTCTGCATTTTTGATCAATTTATATTGTATACACTTTATATTGTGCCGGTCGGATTTGTATGTTCACGTAACAAGATCTAGCATCTAGGCAAAAGTACCTTGAATCCAATCGTGCGCAAGATACACAGGTCAGGAACACTCATGAACTCTGCCCTATTTGCCTATTTCCCAGATCTATAACATTATGAACAACAATCCCGATGACATCGACTTAATTTACTTCTCACCGCCGGCATCGGTCATCGGAGACACAAAAAGACTCTAGGCTAAACTTATATGATAGAATAACTTAATAACTAGTTATATTTTATGAGCAATGAAGGCTCGTGACCTAGCATATTAATTATGTATTGAGCGGAGATCATCTAGTCATATTGAGCATAAGTAATAACTTAATATTTTAACTTAATTAAAAGAAAGCAATGGTTTGAGTTTGATATATATATATATATTTAAGATTTATTAATAACAAAATTATGTCGGGTTAGTTACCCGTCATGAGCCTCGTAAGTATTAGGTAGATATTTAATTCATATTTAACAATAACATAAGATTTGCGGCTATGCCAATAATATATATGTGTGATTTAATGAATTAGCGCTATTGGAATACATTACTAGAATAATATTACACCCCTAGAGATGAAAAGAGCATTTACTTAATTTAAAACACAATAATTTTATAAGCAGATATTACATTTGGTTATATTCAATATTATGATTAATTGGAGTTATAGATAATTAATGTGCGAGGTAGGTAATGAATAATTATATAAACGATACTAAATCTATTGCATTAATACGTATATTAAACTAATGGAAATATGTCTGTTTAAAGAAATCATCTCATTACGGCTTATGACTATTTCTGGGCGACTAATAAGACACTGAAAAGGCGGTGCGTGCATGGCGGCTGATTGGGTTGGTCCAATTATGAATCCTGGAGTGTGCTTCGGGAATTTTAAGAACGAAGTTGACCGATTTCCTCTGCAACATAGGCAAGGTCAGTATTGAGATGAATGATGGTCGGCTATGTCATTATCAAGCTGGATTTTCCAGAGTGATTCCCATATAAAGCATGCACATAAGACCAAGGATGTTCCCAGGGTGGTTTTACAGCCTGGTTTAAGGACATAGAGAACGACGATGGGGCTCGACTGCGCGAATACCTCCATGTGAGAAAGAAGCATGAACATATATATAAACGAAATGGCCTTTATGCACATAACGCTTAATAATGTAATATAAATATAATTCTAAAGATTAAAGATGATCGAAACATATTTATTGCCCATAAATTATGAAATATTCGGCGTAATGATATGACTTCATTAAGCAAACATAGATAATAATTATACTTAAATATAAAACTAAGCTCTTAAGATCCTCCTCCCCCTTACATTATGTTACTTAATTATTCATTACTTCCCACACATTTAATACATCTCAATTTTGATTAATCAATGCCCTTGTGAAAATATATAAATTATTACAAAATAAGTGGGCAGTGGTAATAGCTAAGATGGGTTTTACATATATAATATAATTTAAGAATAAGAGATAGCGCATTATTTAGGATGGAAAATGTGAAAAACATATGTCAATCTGTTTTTCTACAGTGAACATAAGAATATAATTAGTTTATTTATCTAAAATCGCGAACACCTGGGCAAGTCGAATAAGACTTGTTTTAATCAAATTATAAGTTATTTATCCGGTAAATGATGGGTGGGGAAATGAAAATGAATTATATGCTTGCGATTTTAGAATATCATTGGCATAAATACATAAATGTAAATAAAAATTATTTGCCGCTTGGAATTAAAAGAAAAGGAAAAACATTTTATAGGAGGCTTAATATAGATTAGTTATATAGAGTTATACGAATACATATTTTGAAGACATTTAAAATAGGTGATTAAAATATAAATATTACAGAGAAGGCAGGATTTAAGAATTGCAAGTGGTCAAAGTTCTTTTACCTTGCTTATTTGGAAGAGGGCTTTCACTAGAAGTCAGTCCATCGGTATTGTTTCACTAGATCTAGGGTAGCATTATTATTTGAGAATTAGCATTTCATTTTCACTGGAAAAATACATAAAGTTCATTGGTACGGGATGCAGAGCTTCGTTCATGGGAACAGCATATTAGAACGGAGGGAAAAGGCAAAATTTCCCCTACTCATGACACATTGAGTGAGAGTCAAAACTGGCATGGAATATGTATAGCGACATAGTTATTTAATGGTCTCTTCCCTTGTGGATTCAAATCCAGCAGTATATATACTTTTGTTTTGAAGCTGTAACTTAGCAACTACTGCTGGACCTGAGGCGGTTTAAGCACTTAAGTTTCATCTGGAATAGTTTGACCGGATACTCTTATCTAGTAAGATGTTTGAAACAATGCAAGTTTGTTATCAGTTTCTCGAACGATTGTTTTAAAATAAATCTTATGATTTTAAAACAAGCTAGCGTGGACAATTTCCACTAATGGGTTTATTTTATTACCAATTCGTAATCTTTTACTTTAATCTAAGGGGTCTTCCAGGTAATTGTTTTTCAAGAGACTTCTTAACAAGATTACACATTTCTGGCTACAAAATTATATATGAAAAAATAATAAGTTTCATATATAATACCTTATATATAATATAACCTTATTAATTTATTCCCAATCTCCTACACTGAAATATATAGATATTTATTATTTACGCCCGCATACACATGAGAATATTATTATTAAATAAAATATTTTTAAATTAAAATACATACGTGTTTACATTATTTATGTTATAATATTAAGCAAAGGAACTATATATATTATTAGCTATGTATATAGACGCGTAAAGGTGGGTTTGAATACAGTTAGATGGTAGGAGATTGGATGTGGGCTGTGAAGCAGGATCTTAGTATCAGATCATCTGCTTCAATATATAACATAAGCAGTATGATTTAAAAGAAAATATAATTTCTAATACTCTTGCTTACATGCCTTTCATCTTTTTAGTTTTATAAACCAAAACATGCTCCTACTATATGTTCACATCAGTATATGGTTTGCAATTTTTCTAAGTGTATAAAATATATAGAAGATGCTTGTTTTAAAAAGAAAAAAAAGTCATTTAGAAAAGAAAGAAAGAGTCCATTCTAATGATTCGAAAGCAACAGTAAAATCAAATAAAATCATTGCACTGGGTGGCACTACTTTTATGGAGAGAATTGCTATTAATTATGTAAATATAGGAATTGATTCAGTCTTCAGATGCAGAATTTTACGATATGCCAATAACAGTGAACTTCATTCTGTATCTACTGCTAGCTTTGTTTTGAAACACAGATGGGCTGGCAATAATAGAAAAAATAATCATTGCTTGTGTCCTAGCAGTAGAATGATTACATATCACTCTTGAGTCAAATGAGGTGAAGTTACTATGCATAGTAAAATAAATCATCTATTTCTTGTTATGTCAGTTGATGAGCACAGGAATCTATTTGGCTGTGACTTATTCAGTCACTTAGGCTAAACCAGCTAACAAAAATAGTGAGAAATGTTCCACCCAGATGTGGATGATAATAATATGGGTCTAAACTCTAGGACAAACCTGTCAGTTTTTAGGGCTAGTCGGTATAGTCACGAAAATAAAATATGGCTGGGAACTCTAGTTATATGCCATATGTTCAAAGGATCACTAAATGGCTTCCACCAGTTGTGATTCAAACAAAAGGATTGCAGACAGTGATTGTTCAAATCTTAGTTGGACAACATCAGAGGCACTGAGACTAATTAAAGCTGAACTATGGATCACAGCCAACTGTGAATAGTCTACAAGTTTTGAAGACAACAGACCTGCTGATGAAGTCACCACATTTCATGTGGAGATACCAGATCTATAAATGAAAATCCCAAACCTGTTGATGAATACTCTGAATTCGATGATTAGGGAACCTGATCTAAAGAAATCAGGTGACTACATTCTCCAGGGATAATTTTAGTTAATGAGAGGGAATGTTGGTGTTCAACTTATCTTCAATAATGGACTTGTCCAAATTTAATCTTATTTTGATCGGATTCAGCATTCATCACTATGTTTGTATGTATAGATAAAATATAGCCAATGGCAGAACCTAGCCAATAGATGAAGATGTTCAGTGGATTCAATTGCTCCAATTAAGAAAAGTTATCTAGCTGTAAATATGGAATCCATTTAGAGGTAGAGTCAGACAATGAAATAACTGTCAGAGCTGAACACAGTATACATCTTGTTCTAAATATTGTAAAGCTGTGAGGCAAATTTATAATTGAAATAAAAGCTGCTATATATTAAATCCAAAATGAATCAAACTATGGTACTATTTGGAAGAATTAGGCACACCTAGAAAGACACCTGAAATCCCTTATTTAATAGCTGTATGACAACTAGGTATTATACCTTTATCCAGTGACAGTAGTTGAATGGTATATCAACTGTTATTATAAAATAAATACTAATACATTTGCATATAATCTGGTTTAATAAAATATTTAACATATTGTACGAGTTTATGTTTATCATGAATACATTTTGTAATGGTATGAAGAATTTGGGATGAATCTAGGATGGTGGAAAATCATCAACAATCCCAAATCAATACATCAAATTTAAATATACAATAATATAATGAGGAATGAGCCTGAGAGGTAAAGTAGTCAATCTGAAAGTCAGATTGAGCTTCATGGTCCTATTCAATATCTCACCATGAGAAGGGTTCAAACCTGCTTTTCTGCACATATACATGCACCCATAC
Source organism: Epiperipatus broadwayi (assembly GCA_028023455.1). NCBI lineage: Eukaryota > Metazoa > Onychophora > Udeonychophora > Euonychophora > Peripatidae > Epiperipatus > Epiperipatus broadwayi. The sequence goes on along the minus strand of JAQFVV010000032.1, from coordinate 2,289,227 downwards.
CATTCCCAAAATAAATTTTTGTTTATTATTTTCTCACATAGAATCATTTAAAAATAGAAGAGGCAAATAATTAACCCAGTTAATAAAGACAACATTATACAATACGTTGGTTATTTAAAAAGTCGTGTATGTACAGGAAATTTATATATGTATTAGTTGAATGTAAATATTGTTCAAAATAACATTTATTTTTTTATTCATTAATCTTTATTATATTAATCATTTTTTTCTATATGCTAATGTATATATTTTGTAATGGCAGAAAAGAGATGATGCAATCTGTTCGAATATTCTCAAATGAATTTAAAATAATTTAATATAAAAATCCATTAGTCGTATTAAGAAAAAAAAATTACGTAAAAACAATGTATAAACCGTTAATGGAAATTTTATCCATTTTGAATCTATTTCTAAAAGCTGGAAATATATTTTAAAACAATTGATCGAGAATTTATCGACCGGATTACATTCTTTTTACTAATAAAAAACAAAAGCGTGTATCCTGTTTGTAACTGTATGATAGTTGTGGTATTTTATAGTGCCTCAGGTTGTGTTGGTTAAAAGCATTCCTGAAACATCGCTAGAAGTATAAATAGGACTTGAATTTAAAGCATAAGAGTTGAGGGTTATATTTTTGATTGAGTTGCTTAACTAATCCATGTCAATTAAATTTTCAATAAAATGTTTGCTGAGTAGAGGGAAGAAATGCACCTTTCCCGGTCATTCCAGAACCATCTCCTACAAGGATGCCACCCTATGCTTATAAACCTATGAACTATGTTTAAGGAATGAATATTGGAACAATGCTACCTGACCTGCAAAGAAGAAAGTAAAATACAGTTAGACCCCACTGTCAATCAACAGAAAGCTCAGCAAGAACCGAAGGTAATAGTGCAATGCTGCCATCAAAGATTTAATGAGACTTTTCTCTCAATCTAAAAACTTCTTTTAAATGTAGATCTGTTAACTACTTATAATATGTAATTTAATTTAATACTGGGGCTTAGGCCATTAATTAGAACTTATCATAATATATTAATTTGTTAAACTATATTTGTGACTCTCTATAAGTTCATAAACTAATTTCTTTACACCTCATCATTTTAATCTGATTTTTTTTCTATTTTGGTACGATAATTATTTTCTTATTTAATATTATATTTATTGTATTATCTCAAATTAAAAGTTAGTATGCTAATAATATCCCAACCTCATGAGTACTTTTATTTTAATTCAGCTACTCGTCATTACCGGGGAACACTAATCAATTAATGATATTTTAATCGCAGATGCTTGCCAGGTTGAGGAAATTTTGAAAATATGTTCTCATCATATATTAATGACAGTGTGGCAAAGAAATCAACTCTTTCATATAAACACTATTATAAATGTAATTTACATTACTAAAAACAGGCAAAACTCACTATACGTATTGCCACACACATAGTAATAATTTACATTACTATTATTATTAAATTATTAACACTATTTAAAATTCTAAAATGTAGGTTTATTCATTATTTAAATTCAATTTATTACCTTCGTTTGATTTCAATGACCACTGCCCATTGTTTGTATATAATATGTTATGCTAAACCTGTTAAAGCACACCTCTGATCGTAGGACTATAGTTTTTATTCAATGTGTGTGGGAGTTATATGCATTAAGAAATTTTAAAAGGGGGTCTTAGCTCACTTAAGTTAGATTTTAAATTATTTAAATTAAAACTTTTATTGCCGTTCAGTAACTAGGTCATAGCATTACGCATGATATTTTATAATATTATAGGTTTTAATTCCATTAATGTCATTAATAACTATTAGTATAAGCATTGCCAGCATATAGGATTTATTATCCATATTTAAAAAAAAAATTGCTTTGTCATGCGGGTGTATCGGAAATCCAAGCAAAAACAAGGGTGCAAGCTGCCCCTGGAACTTTTTGCCTGCATTATGGTAGCTCTGCATAGGATGACCCCAGGACAGCCAGCCCCAGGTTCCTCTTTAAATAAGCTGATTTTGCTACAAATGTGGAAACAAAATCAGTTTATGATTACGATGAAGCCTTTCGTCAGATAAAAAAATCATGGATCGCTATTATGTTGGTACCATTATTATCATTTTTCTATTTAAGTATAAAACCTATGAATGTCTATAAGACATAATTACGATCATCACTGAATCCATTTTCTTCTTTAATTGATTTGTTTTGGCATCGCTCGTCGACCTTATTCTACCTATATTTATAATAAACACTTCCCACATACATTATTATTTCTTTTATATATTAAAAATTGTGAATTATTTGATTCTCAGGTACGTAATGAAACTAAAATAAAACTCTTTTCAATAATTTGCAAAATAAAATGTTCTTGATGTTTAAGAAGATCAAGTGTTGCTATTAATAAATATTCAAGGACTGGTCAAGTTTAGGGTTTATAGAAATTAGAATTTCTTGAAGTGTGATATTATTGTTATATTGGTTGCAGATTTTCTTTAATTTGTTCACCATTTCTGGTATGCATGATTATACTACAGTAACTTTCATTACTAAGATGTTGTTTTGAGAATTTTATTCACTTCCATAGCTTTTCTTGCCAATTTACAATTATATTTTTTTATATCATGATTATATCCTTTTTTATCTCTTTGTTACAAACTTTAGGTATTCAATTCTCTGTACTGGATCCTTTTTATATATTTTCATATTTTTTCTTTTTTCATATATTGTCATATCTCTATAGAAAATTTACTGGTTTCTGATTTTTTTTATACTAACCATCTTTTTTGCAGTAGAGTATGATTTATCTTAGTGATTTTATTCAAATCTGAATCATCTTCAAAGCCTACTAATATTTTAAAACAATTTCCATGTTCTAATTTAAATTCATTGGAATTTTTTATGAATGTTAGGAATATCAGCTGTTAATGCTGTCTTTTTGATAGCTTTCGTCTCTTTATTTTTGCATTAACATATATATATATATATCTTATATCTCATTAATCAATGATCATCCCATGTGTTGAATTTATTAAGAATGTTACAGTCTTGAAATAGATATTTTCAGGAATATAACCTAATTCTGGTATACTTTAATTTAAATGCTTCCACATTTATTTCTGTTCAATGTTTAGCTTAAAAAGAATTCATAATTGTTACTATGAACTTAACAAGTCTGTATTTTATTTCTATCACTAACCAAATTTACCAGACCTTTCATACAATTCTATTATTAAAGTTTCCCATGTCAATTTTAAAATAGTTGTTTGGTCTGATCAAAAACATTTTATAATGTCCATATAAAACCCATCATCTCTTCATCACAATTTGAACTTATTAGAGCATAAAGCTATTCTGCATTTGGTATTTTCCATTAATATGAGTAACAATCTTGTCATTCTGTCTGATATACCATTGCTTTCCACAATATTGTTCTTCCATTTTTTATCTATAATGAATTCCACTCCTTGCGAGCTTTCAATATTTATGCTTTGCATAAAATATATGTCCATTTTTATAAATCATTTCTCTCTTTTTTTTTCATCACAATAACAATGTCCTATTTAATATTAGATAGTTCTTTTAATATATGCAATTTACCTTAACTTGAAAGTGATATGCTGTTGTAAGTAGCTAAATTAAAAAGTCAGATTCCACCATGCTCATGATCTGAGGCTCAAATGCAAGGAATTTAAAAGTAATCATGGATTTCTAATCAATTTGCAGAATTTTTGCCTACATAGTCAGTCTGTGGTCAACTCATCTAGCTCTCCAAATATTGTTTAACAGATGGGTATCTAGCTATTCTTATTATGAAAGAAAACATCATTCACCAATGGACAGTCAAATACAAGCACTGTTATCCAGTATTGATATTTAGATATTCATTTTATGGTTAGGGAACTGAGAACTGCCTACTAAATAGTCTGCACAGAAATTATGAAAACATTATTAAAAGAAACAATAATTATTTCGATCTTGCTCTTCTATTTGATAAACAAGGACAATATTAAACTAAAACTGAAAAGTATCAGATAAGTTTGAGAAATAATGATGTTAAAAGTCCAAATTTCTCTTGGGCCAGAAAATATCACTGTGAGTTTTATCATCAGAACATGTTATTTCCCAATATCCCACCATAGTATTTTTGATAATTTATGAATTATTTCAAAACCAAACAGACATTTACTATTTTTAATTTATCTTGCAAAACAATCTTTATAGGAGGATAGTTTTTGCTACCACTATGAAACTGAAATAAATAACATATCTAACTATCTCTGCATATATTTGGCATATGTTGTTGGGATTTTTGTCTTTTCTGCATATTAAGCAATGGATACTAGATAGTAGTACTATTGTGTGCCATATTCAGTGCTATCATCCATACCCTGCATGGTTTGGTGCAGCTGTAGAACATCTGATTTGGGATTGGGAAATCTCAGGATCAATTCTAGAATTTGAACTTTTTATGAATACTTGAGCAATAAAGCCATTAGCATTTTACCTTTCTGGCTTGATAAAGTTGTAGAGCATCTGATTCTTGGGAATAGCAGATTCCAACTTCGATTCTGGTACAGTTCCTACACTAAAACTTCTTATGAACTCCCAAACAATAAAGACATTTGATTTTTTTATATTCATATTTCCAAATTTAATTTCTGGTTTATGAATTTTATCAGTGAGAAGTATGTACATAATAGATTTCTTATCCAGCAACTATCTTGCACTTTTTTCTTCACTCAAGCTAAAAGTATGAAATTCAAAAACATCTTAATGTTTAGGAATCCAGGCTTGAATAGTTGGACAGATTTTATATTAAACCAGTAAATATATTGTCAAGCTAACAGCATGAAATTCAAAATTAGCTTATGTTTTAGATCCAAGACCAATTACTTGTATAATTATGTAGGTCTGATATTAGTCCAGTAACTATTTATTTAATGTTTTCACTTTTATTATTACTATGCTTTCACACTTTAGACTGATGGTATATATCAACATCTCCACATAATTGTTTATCTGTATTTAACATATGCTATTAGGAGCTATTCTTTTCATATTATTTTAGTCACCTCTTATAAACTCGAGTATTCATTGGATGTAAATATGATGATTATACTGAAACCATTTTTATATCTAGCATCCCAGGTTAGTTTCTGATTTATAGACTTCATCAGTTAGGAATTTGGACTTAAGCATCTTACATTCAGAAATCATCTTTTACTTTTTTTTAATTAGGTCCAAATGTGTCACTAATAAAATCTATAAGTCATTGCAATCTCATCCCTGTAATTTATTATGTTAATATGTAAACAGATATGACTGTATGTTGTTTAGTATACATCATCCTAGTCAAAAGAATGCTTACAGTCATTATAAAACTATGATAGTAAATTGTATGATTATTGACTTAATCTTTACCACATGTTTGTAAAAGCTGATGGTTTGGGTGCAAAACATTAAGGCACTTATATGGTCAGATGATTTCTGGATTTGAAGTGCATTAAGTACATTAGATCTAAATTTCTCACTAATGGAAGTCTGCAAAGCAGAAATTAGTCTGATGTATGTGGTTATGTCTTGTATGGATTAATGCAGTGATAGAATGTCAGATTCTGGAACTCTTATGTCATAAGTAGTGCTCATTCTTTTATGTTCGGTGCTCAAATTTCTTATGAATCCCTGGGCAATAAATCATTTGATTATTTTTAGTGTGTGGACATGTTACTTCTGGATGTGAATATAATTAGCATTGTCTTTTAGTATTCATTGATTACCAAAACTTACAATAGTGATTCAGGGAGAATGAAGAGAATTGCTCCTAATATCATATTCCAATCCTCCCTCTCCCTTTATTTTTATTTTTAGAGTCAGCATATTGACATTTATCTGACTAATGTAGATCAACTTATGATGTTTACTCTTTAGCTAATAATACATAATTGTAGCAGTAATTGAAGTGGTGAGTCCTATCTTTAAGAATCAACATATTAAAACAAAGGTCTACCATGATTTCTTGGGAAATCTAGATCGTATAGAAATAATCTTTGAAACAATACACATTTCTTTTGTTTTTTGATTTTCTATTAGTAGTGAATCATTTATAGATCTATTATTAAAACTATGTCAATAGTTTTGTGTAACAAAAGAGGTATGTAGTGATTCAAATCAGTGAGGATATTCATATCTTTTTATATTTTATAAGAAGTGTTTTGTAGATTAGTTTTTTAAAAATTTTGCTAAACTATTGATTATGAGTTTTGCCTTTCTAAATACATTTTCATAATTTTGGTTATATAATTTCAAATATACATTCATAAATTTTTCCATTTGGTCTTTGAGAAATAAGACTATCTTCGAGAGTGGAGAAGAATATGACATGATGAAAATGTCTTTACAATTACTAAAAGAATTAGACCAAAATTTTTCTCAGAATTGGACATTCAGCCAGACATGGGCCCTAATGAATCTAAAACAAAATGTAGTATCGATGATGAAAAGAATATAAAGTCTTAATGTAATTGACATGAAATTAATTGTTTTTTGTTTATATATATACAAGTGTAACCTCTGATTGTGTTGACTGGTCTCCTTTGAGATCGATATGTAATTGTCCTTCCTTTTGTAAATGATTCTTATGGTTTGTGAATAAAATTTCCTTTTGAAAGATAATTTAAAATATATCAGGAAAAATTTTGTAATTGATATATTCATAGGTTTTATTCTTATTAGGAAATAACTATTTGCTCATTATTGTTACACTATTTTAAGATATAGCCTTGAAATGTTTGACTGAGAAATATGAACATTAGAAATTGACTATGTTTCAAAATCTCACTGAAAGTGCTATTGCAATTCAAAAAGTGAATATATATGGATGATTTAATTTTAGAAGAACAAAAAAGATTCAAAAAATTATATAAATTAATCATAACTTATTTTTACAATATTCATGCTAAGATAGAAAATAAATAAAATTTTTCTTCACTTCCAAACACATCATATATGAAATGCCTCATGCAACTACCATAATTTTGATAGTTACCTTTTAGGAATATGAGTTTTCTGTCAAAATTACATAAATTGTCTTTAATAAATACTTCCATCAAATAAAGATATTTTTCTGCTTTATTAGTAGTAGATAATAATACCATTATCAGAATAAATCACAATAGAAATAAATAATTCAGAGTAGCAAGAGAAATATAATGTTTTCCTGAAGGTTTATGATGATGGTGTTCTAAATGTATTTTTATATTGGACTATTTCCATCATCTAATATATGTATTGAATGTCTTTAGAAAAATTTAACTTTATTTAAATATTCCAAATACACTCAACTGTTAGTAATAGCAAATCAAACAGGTTAGTATATGTACTATTACTAACAGTTGAATGTATTTGGAATATTTAAATAAACTTAAATTTTTCAAAAGACATTCAATACATATATTAGATGATGGAAATAATCCAATATAAAAATACAAAGAGAAATATAAATCTGCACATATTCTTTTAGATACAATTATTTTATTTATTTATTATTTGCAAACATTACAAATATTATAAGCTATTTCTAAAGCATTAGATTAATACATTATGCTTTAATAAAAAACTTAGATTAATCATGCTTATCTATTATCACCTGACTATGATTTTCAGTTTTATTGAGTTTAATGGATTGCCATTACTATCTTTCTATTAATCATTATTTGGCAAAGCACTAGATAAAGTTAAAAATGAGATAAATTAAGTGCTGATGAAGAGGATATACAGAGAAGCAACTTAATGATTAAACATGTCGAATTAAAAGTGGAAGAAATGCATCCAGAAAAATGATTATATATATTTTGATATCAGGACTACACCAGTAGTGTCTGGGGCCTGTGTGCAGAACTTTAGTTGGCACCCTTATATCCCTCCCCCAATAAAAAATATCTATAAAAACATCAGTGAATAAAAATGAAATATGAAATGTATTAATTATAAGTTTATTGAACAAAAAGCAGAAATTACAAAAAAAAAAAAACATGTTTAAAAAACAATAAACATATAAGAAAGATACAAAAAGAACAGCAACAAAAATAATTTTGAAAAAAAAAAAAAAGTAATTTAGGTTATTTGGCAAGAAAATCATTTGCAAATTGCACCTTATATATGTTACATAAATTAACAGATAAATTTACAGTTTTATAAAACAAAAATATGAAATGTTTTCTGATACAAAGTTATACTAACTATTATTCCATGTACAAACTTAATAACTTAATTAAAAATTAATATTACAAGAAAATATCAAATTATTAAGTATATATATATTAATTTTTTTAAAAAAATATTTAAAAATATGAAAATTTAATTTTTTCATGACAGTTTAACAAAATTAAAAAATAGGAAGTATATTAGAAATGATGATATGTTGAACTATTTCCATTATCTGTCATTAATTGTTGAATATCCAGGAAATTTTAAACTTTATTTAAATTTTTCAAATACAAACAACTGGTATTATTCTCTGCTCTTCAGATATTGCTGACCTGACCAGTGACAATATTAACATAGGGCTCAAACTTACACTTTTAGATTTTTGAATATCAAATTTTAAGGCAACATCTTAACCAACTGAGCTTTGCTGTCAAAGGCAACAATGTAGAAATTTTTGGTACTCTATTTTTAGATGATACCGCCCACTTGATGGCGCTTTTTATGTGCAAAAACATATAAAAATGCCATTTACCTTGCCAAACTTACGGCCTATAGAACAGTTCTGTTCATATTAGCCATTGCAGGTCTAGATGGTGTTGCACATCAATATTATGGCCCACTGATGTGCTTCACAAAACTATGCAAATGCGCACACTTCACAGATTGCTACTTTATCATGTGAGGGTGTATAGAAATCAACTGACCATAACTGTTGAAATGTACATTCCAAGTAATGATCTTACACCCTACCTGACGTAGTATTACACAGTAATAATTTTAAGCCCATTGCTGCACTTCCATACACAACTTGCAAGGTTTTTAACAATTGGAAAAAGGATAGGGACAACCACCATTGCACAAAACTCATGTTTGCGTGAGAACACATAAGAGACCAATAAAATGGCTGAGGCTGCAGCTCGTTTTGGAAATCGTAAGGTTGGTTTGCTTAGACTATTGCATCTTTTTTAAAGGCAAAAAAAGTCCAGCACAGTAATGTTATTACAATATGTGTGATTTTAAAAGCGAAAACGAAAAGCAACTTGTTAGTTTCCAATAAAAAATAAGTAGATAATTTAGACTTTTTTTATATATATAAATATAATATCAGAAATCGGACAGTAAAGAAAACCCAGCCAGGTAACATAATATTTATGTGTTTTAAACTGTATATAATGCCATCAAGCTGCCTGGTATTGTATAAAAATACAATACCAATTTTTTATACTTACCTATGAGGATTGTATCAAATCCTGATTCCTCTAATTTTTTTAATATTTTTTCTAAGAGTAAGGTTAATTAGAGGCTTCCAGACATTGATTTACAGGATTATTTGCCATTATCACATGAGTAGCTTTTTTTTTTTTGCACCTTTTTCTCTATCCAATATATCTATTTTCACAATCAAATATATGTTCATTAGTACATTATGGTCTGCTATTGTAGACACATCTGTCTTTTTTTGTTCTAACCCTTAGTTTGTGTTCTTTTAATCATTCAAAAGGGCAACTGGTGTCACCAATATTCTTTCTGCCACAGTCACATAGTATTTCATAGATGTATTTCAAGTTTAGGCTTTATAGAAATTAGAATTTCTTGAAGTGTGATATTATTGTTATATTGGTTGCAGATTTTCTTTAATTTGTTCACCATTTCTGGTATGCATGATTACACTACAGTAATAATTGTTTTTCCTTTTGGTATCTCTTTTTGTTGTCTATTAAAGGTTTTCTTGATGACAATTGACAGATAACCATTCTTTATGAGAGAGTTTGTTTTATGTAGAACTTTTCATTTTCTAAATCACAGATTTCTGAACCAACTTCCATTGTTCTATTCCATAATGATAGTATAATTCCATGTTTGTGACTGGTATGATTGGGTGCATATGCCAAATTCTTAACAGTGTGTATTGGTTTCCTATAAACTTATTTTTACTTTTCCATGAGGAATTCTTGTCACAAGAACCTTTAAGAATGCCAATATTTGTTCTCTTTCTGATTCCATTGTGAATTTAATTGAAGGTGATACATTGTTGATATGCACTCAGAATGACTGTAACCATGCTTTACCATATAAGCTATACAACAAATGCATCATCAACATAGTGAAGCCACAATTTACTTGGGAATGAAATAGTATTTATGGCTGTGGTTTCAATTTCTTCAATGTACATGGTACTAAGCAAGGGTGACAGTGGTAAGTCTATAGCCATCCTTTGATTTTATTGAAAGGCTTCTGAGTTATATTGAAAATATGTTGTTATACAGAAAGGAAGTAGCTCCATTATACTATCAATAGATAGAGCTGTTCTGGTTTGTGGACTATTATCAACATACAACTTTTTCCTTACAATAGACAATACTTCATCACATAATACATTAGTAAATAAACTTTCCACATCTAAGTTTACCAATATGTCACTTATTTTAATTTTCATGTCCCTGATTAATTCTATATAGTGTAGAATTCCCTGTGAAGGACTGTGTTCTATGTGCCAAAGAACTAAACATTTCAAGAAGAAATTTTGACAACATAGTGAATTCTAAAATTAACAGTACGTGTTAATGGAAAATTGTCTTTATGGTAGTCCTTAAAAATGAATAATTTTGCTGAAATACAATGTTATATTCCTTTTTTCTGATTTCCTGAAATACCTGTGATGCTTCTGGAGTTTAGATAATGTTTCATTAAGACTTAATGTTAGTTCTAGAAATCCACCATGTTAAAACTTGTTGAGATTTGTTGGTTGTATTCTCATCCTTGGTGTTCGCCTAGAGATGGCGTTGATGCTAATCAAAAACATATACATATAACGATTCCGGGGCCCGACCTAAATGATCGATTTGATCTAAAAAGATCTGATTTTTTAGATTTATAATAAAATATTTTACTAACTAATACTATTATATGATGTTAGTTTTTTCATTTTGTTTCGTAAATGTTTATTAATCTTATCTTGTTTTTGAGTTTGTATGTGTGTGTATCTTTTTAAAGTTATGGTGTTTTTCTAACTTTTTTTTTTTTTTGGACTTTATGTGTGTCTTTTTAAAGATACGTTTTTTTTTTTGCAAGAGTAAATCAATACTTTTATTCAAAAGCAAGACGTAATAAGTAAATGTTTATTAATCTTATCTTGTTTTTGAATTTGTGTTTGTGTCTTTAAAGTTATGGGGCTTTTTCTAATATTTTTTTGGGGGACTTTATAGGTATCTTTTTAAAGTTACGGTACTTTTTTTTGCAAGAGTAAATCAATCATTTGATTTAAAAGCAAGACGTAATAAGTCAATGTTTATTAATCTTAGATTGTTTTTGAGTTTGTGCGTGTGTCTTTAAAGTTACGGGGCTTTTTCTCATTTTTTTTTTTTTTTGGACTTTATGTGTATCTTTTTTTAAAGTTACGGTATTTTTGGTCATGAGTAAAAAATCAATTATTTTTATTAAAAAAGCAAGACGTAATTCTAAATCTATCAAAAGTAACGCCATTTATATACTATAATTTAGAATTGATACCCGACTTCTATTAGTAAGGACCATCATTGAAAGATTCAATTGAAAAATGATACCCGACTAATTTCCGTTTTCTTTTTTTTTTGGGGGGGGGGGGGACAGTAATGAATCAGAAAGTGGGTTGTTTTTGTTAACTCTGTCTATATAAAAAGGGTACTGTTGTTGAAATACTAAATTTAAAAATGATAGCCGACTAATTTGCATTTCTTTTGACAGTAATTAATCAGAAAGTGGGTTTCTTTTTTTGGGATAAATCTTGTGTATACAGTATATATATATAAAAAAAATACCATAATTCAAATACTCCATTGAAAAAAACTAAACCCCGTTGAATTTGCTTTCTTTTAATTAATCAGGAATTGGGTTGTTTTTGTTAGTGTGTAGATATAAAAACTAATCTTATTTTGAAATAATAAATGTAACAAAAATAATAATAATACCCGACTAATTTTCTTTTTTAGACAAGTAATTCCTAATAATTAGACACTGGGTTGTTTTTGTTTGTGCGTGTATATATACAGTATAGCAAAAGTAACTGGTCACGGACAAATTCTCGCGAAAACGGTACTTTTCGCACGATCCTTAATTTTTTTTCCCCTTTCGCACCCTTAAAAGCAATTTTTGAGGGTTACCCATTCGTAATGGAATCTTCAGGACATTATTACTAAACTTACAACAGTAAAGTAAGTTACAACACATTAAAAAAAATAGACGTCTTATCAAATTTTAAAAAACTACGACCGCTTCAAATACACACACTCTCACACGAAACTACAGAGAAAATAGATATTCTACTATTATCAGAAAATGATGAACAAAATCGACTACTATGGCAGCCGATCAAGGCATTTCTTTCTCTTTGCTTTTAGCATGAAAAATAAAAGCCATAACCGGCAGCCGTCGGGAACTCTTTCTGTGTTTTATCATAGAAAGAAGTCTCATTTGTGTTGGCTTCTGTCACCGACACCGCCTCCGTCTAACATAACATGAGGACTTTTCTGCGTTTATAACGTAGAAAATTTCCTCTTTTGTTGGGTGAAGGCTGGTGAAACGGTATATTTCTAGGAATTTACCTAGAAATAGCGACATCTTGAGGCGAACACCAAGAATGAGAAAACAACCGATTTCTTCTTGAAATTCTTAGTCCTTTGGCTTATGGGTCACAGTCCTTCATCAGGGTAAGTACTATGTAGAACTAGTCAGGGTATGGAAATTAAAAGATATGACATATTGGTAAACTTTGATGTGGACAGTTTATTTACAAATGTATCATGATGAAGCATTGTCTATTATAAGAAAAATGTTATATAATGATAATAGTCTACAAATCAGAACAACTCTACCTATTGATAGTATAATGAAACTTTTAACTTTCTGTATAACAACAACATATTTTCAATGTAACTTAGAATTCTTTCAACAAAGTCAAAGGATGTCCATGATTTTACCAATGTCACCATTGCTTAGCAACATTTACATGGAAGAACTTGAAACCACAGGCATAAATACAACTCTATTTCCACCTAAAGTGTGGTTTCATTATGTTGGTGATACATTTTTTGTATGGCCGCATGGGAAAGCATGATTACAGTTATTCTGGATGTACATCAACAAAGTATATGCTTCAATTCAACTCATAATGGAATCAGAATGAGAACAAAAATTGGCATTCTTAAATGTTCTTGTGACAAGTCTCCTTCATGGAAAAGTAAAAACAATTTATAGGAAACCAACATATACTAGTTGTAAGTATTTGATATATACATCCAATCATACCAGAAGCACAAAACATGGAATTATATTATCTCTATGTAACAGAACAAAGAAAGTTTGTTCAGAAACCAATGATTTGGAAAATGAAAATATCTACATAGAACAAACTCTCTCATGAAGAATGGTTATTTGTCAGCTGTCATCAAGAAAACCTTTAATAGACAAATTAAAGAGACCAAAAGGAAAAACAATTATTGGTATTGTAGGGTTTTCATACATACTAGGAATGGCATTTTTTTTTTTTAAATCAATATAACCTTAGAACAGCTTTCCAAGGTCATATCATACTTTGAGAAATTTTTACTTCTACAAAGCTAAACTTGAAATGCTGAAAAACAAAAACTGCACCTATGAAATACCATGTAAATATGGAAAGAAGTATGTTGTGTTTATAGTAATCACCCTGTTGAACAGTCATTGAAAGAATGCAAAGTAATGATTAGAAGGAAAAAGCAGATGTGTTTATAGTATCAGACCATGTATGTACTAATCAACATATGTTCGATTGGGAAAATATAAAAATATTAGATAGAGAGGAAAAGATGCAAAGAAGAAAATTCAAGTAAGCTGCTCATATGATGAAGGCAAATAATCCTATAAGTCAACCCAGTGTGGCAATACACATTGTCTGGAGGCCTCTAATTATTAACCTTGCTCTTTAGAAAAAAATATTTAAAAAATTGGAGGATTCAAGAGGATTTGAACCAATCCTCATAAATAAGTATATGAAATTTCTAGATTGTTGCCTTTGACAGAATAGCTCTGTTGGTTAGGACATTGTCTTATAATTTGATATTCAAGAATCTAAAGACGTAAGTTCGACTCCTATGCTAATATTGTCACTGGTCAGGCGAGCAACAATACCTGAAGGAGAGGAGAATAATACCATTCAAAACTTTCTGTAATCTAACCTGTGCATCTATTTGTATGTTATTTTAACAAGTACTTGTATTGTAAAGTTTAAAATTTTCTAGACATTCAACATTTAATGATAGATGATAGAAATAATTCAATATATTATATCTAATATACCATTATCACAAACTTTCAGATAAACATGTTAAATGTATGAGAAAAGAATGAATAGCTTTTTATTTAGATCATAGTTCAAATTTACTTCTTATTTTTATTATTTTGTTATTATTGATGCTCTGCACTTTATTATCCTATACAAAAACTTAACCTGATATTTTTCTTTGATTAGTAATATGATACAATATGCACACTGTAATAGCAGAATGTAGACTAAAGTTAAAAACTGCAACAAATTTTCTTATATGTGATGTGATGTGATGATGACGTTGATGTGATGTACTGTAGCTTCTTCTTAAACAAAGTCAAGAATCTCTCAGCAATTATACCAAGAGAAACTTGTTAGCTAATTAATTTTACATTCCCCAGTCTAAATTTTCCCATATTCTGCTCCATCCCATTTCCGCAACATAATCTTTGTCAACTCTACAGCCTTTATATCTAAATCCCCCTTATCTTTTTCCAACCCAGCATAAAAACCAATAATCTACTTTCTGTATAATCACTTTTTTCATAATTATTTTTCCATAACTTCATTATATGTGCCCTTTCTGTTTTCAAGCATTTACATTCAATTAACAGATGCCTAATATTTTCTATTCCTTCCTTACATAATTTACAGACTAAATCACCCATATTTTTCCATTTACATGTATATTCTCTTGTTGCTAAAGATCCTGTTCGAGCCTTAAACAATAAACTACTTTCCTTACTATTATCATATATTAACTCGCACCTAATATTCTGTTTATTTCTATATATATTTAAACTCTTTTTACTCTCCATACTAGTTCTCCATCTCTCTAACTCCCTATTCTTTATTAATAAATCTATTCTTTTATCCCATTCCTTACCACTATAACACTCAACAATCCTCCTAACACAATCATCCCATCTTTTGTACAAATATACTGATATAAATTCTTTATCCAAATCTTTTGCATACCATATTACCTTTCTCACCCATCTTGTTACCTGCCCTTTACTCATAACCCAATTAAATACTATTTTGGCTATTCTTTTATTATCCATAAACTGCAATCTACCAAACATTTTCATTTTACTTTTTGCATCTCTCATATGAAAACTTGACCATCCCATTTCTCCTTGAATTGCCTCCCTTGCTGTCCATACATCTGCATCCAATGCATGTCTTCCTACTTCCCTTTGAACTTTTTCTAAGTAATTTAATACCCCATTACTAACATATAATGCATCATTACCATATGTTAACCCTGCTACTGCAACTCCTTTCCATATAATTCTAGCTACATCATATTTATTATATGAAAACACTGTTAATTTCTTTATCAATCCCTTTCTTTTCTTTGCTTCATTTATCAATTTTTTCTCCCATTCATCCAAATAATTTTTCTGATTACTTAAAATAATTCCCAAATAACTATATCTATTCACCACACTTAACTTAATATCTCCCAATAAAAATTCTACATCTTCTCTTTCCCCAATATTAACCATCATTATATTTGATTTTTCTTCACTAAATTTAATCCCCATCTCTTTACCCATCCTTGCACATGTCCTCAACATAACTTCCATATCTTCTCTTCTTTCTGCACACAAAAATATATCATCCACAAAAAAAAAGACCTGACAAAATATATACTCCCTTACTACCTATTAATGGTATCTCTATCCCTCTTCCTAATCTTTCTATTGCTCTTTCCATTTCACTCAAATACAACACAAACAAAATAGGTGACATAGGGCATCCTTGCCTTAGTCCCACCCCATTTTTAACTTTAACTGATTCTATATTCCCTAATTGATATATATATAATAATTATTTTCATATAATTTTTTAATAATATCTACTAAAGCTCCATCCATTACCAAATTTCATAAACTTATCCATAATCTATTTCTATTTACTCTATCATATGCCTTCTCTATATTATAAAACTCATATATAACTGTTTACCTGAATTCCTATTCATATCTATAAGTTGTGTAACTACAAATAAATTATCTCCTATACGCCTATCTAATCTAAAACCTCCTTGCATTTTCCCCACTACATTATTCCCTTCCATCCATTTTACAGCTCTTCTTGCCACCATATATGAGTTAACTTTATATAAAACTGATGTTACCTCTATCGGTCTATAATTATTTAACTTTCTATAATCCTTACCCTTTCCTTTAAACAATAATCTTACTCTTGTATTACTCCAACTACTTGGGAAAACTCTATTCTGTGCCATCTTATTAAAACAGGATAATACCTTTACTTTTGCCCTATATCCTAAATTCATTACCATCTCTGCTGCCCATCTATCTAAACCTCTTGCCTTTCCACTTTTCAATTTCTTTTCTACCTCATTCAATTCATTTTCTGGAAACCTAATATTCCCATTACTATATGCTTTCATGTTTTCTATCACTCTATCCTTCACATCTAACATCTTTTCTATATTCATTACATATCTATTTAAGATTCTCTCTAAATTTTTTCTAGAGCTACACTCTATTTCCTCGTCATCTAGTAATACTATCTCTCTCTTTCCCCTAAATTTCTCCTTTTAATGTAATTCCAAAATTTTTTCCTCCATCTCTTTCACTTTTATTAATATCCTCCAACAATTTACTATTCAATTTCATTCTCTCTTTATAATTATCTATTTTAGCTAACTTCTTCTTTTCTAAGTAATTTTCCCATTTAGCATTAATATCTTTTTCGTTTTCCTTGTTCTTAATAGCACAGTTATATTCTCTGCATGCTCCTTTCCTCTCTTTTACTAATTCTCATTTTTTTTATTATTTTTATTCTTCTGAATATTCTCACCTGAAACCCTATTTGCTACTTTTTCTACTTCTTTACACCAGTCCTTATACTCATTCCCAACCCACTCTTCCATGATTTCTTCAACTTGTATTTTATACTCTGCCAACTTATTCTTATCATTCACTCTCCATCCGCATCTTTCACTATTATTTCTACTTTTATTTCTATTCTCCACCACATTCATTTTCAATTACAATAAAGTTATGATCACTAGTGCATACTTTTTCTTCATTATCATACACCTTAATTTTCCATATTTTATTCATTCCCTCTTTCTCTACCAATACATAATCTAATGTATGAAATATATTTCTAGACCATGTATATTGTCCCTCATATATATTTAATAAATTTCCAATACTCAAATTCACTTTCTGATAAAATTCCTTCAAAAGCTGTCCATTTTTATTATCTACATCATCAATTTTTTAAATATGTCCATTCATATCCCCTATAACCATTATTCTCTTCCTCTTTTCTTTAAAACTTTGTATGTCCTTAACTAGACATTCATATATGTTACTATTCCACTCCATTATAATTTGACTATCTCCAGTGGCTATATAAACTATAGCCACGATCCATTCTTGTCTACCCAACCTTAATTCAAACCACAAATGTTCTTGACATTTAACAATATTTAAATATTTTTTTGATATAACACCTATACCACCACCCCTTTTTTCTTTTCTATTTATACCCTGCCATACCAACTGTTCCAAAATAGGTTCTTCTTCTCTTAGATGTGTTTCCACTACTGCTAATACTTCAAGCTCTTCATTTCAATTGTTTTATTTAATTCCATCCACTTTTCTGGCCTCCTACCACCTTGCATATTCAAAAACCCAATTTTAACAATTTCTTCTTTCCTAACTACTCTTTTATAAATTCTTTTAATTCTTTCTTCTCCATTACAGTTATATATTTATGTTGTGATATACACATGTTGCCATCTATTGTTTCCTTGTGGTGTATAAATAACTAAATAAAGAAAACAATTAAAGATCATATATTTAATAGAAAAAAAAAATATTGTTTTGAATGAGTCTGGAATAAGTGAACCATTTATTTTTTTAAATTTAAAGAATGAAATATTTTGTTTAAATTATTATTGAATGATAACAATGCCTTATTAGAATTAGAAGAAAGAGAATCACCTGATCACAAGTCTGTATTTAGAAAAGAAAAGGAATACATTTTGTGTTTCCATAGTTACAGAAACAATTTTAGCAAGTAGACACAAACTTGTTTGTTTAAAAATTTGTGTTTATTTTACCTTTTATAAATATATTCACGACATATAGCAAAAGAAATTTGCACTGTGATTGAGACAACTTGGAGAAAGGGGACATGATCTCCCTTTCATTTGATATCTTCATGATTAAAATGAAATGGATATCACTAATGCTGTGCTGTCTGTCATAGAGTTAAGATAATTGATTTCACCTGGATTGTAATGTCAACAAGAATAATAATTAGATAAAACTGTGGTAACAGACGCTAGTAAAAACATCCTTTTAAATCAGCACTGTTTAATAAGTTTCATGGGAAGAAAAAAAGCATAATAATAATTTTTTTAGTAAACATTTATTAAACTTTTTTTTTATTAATAATTTCTATTAGTATAACTTAACTCCTTGTCGTTGCAGCTGTTATTACTATGTGATTATTCATATAGTATACGAACATGGATGGATTGCTCACCAACACACATTAGCCAGCGTGGTGAGTTTATTGGCTTTTTACCTCTGAGTTTAAGATCAAGAAACACCACGGTCTTTCTTCTTTATGAAAAGGCATTTGATTCTATACACATTTCTTCAGTGATTAAAGCATTGGATCATCAAGGTATAGATCCAGGATATTGTCATATTTTAAAGAATATTTATAAAAATGCAACAGCAACAATTAGATTACATAATGATACTGGAAAAATCAACAGTGAGAAAGGTGTAAGGCAAGGTGACTCCATATCTCCAAAACTTTTTACAGCAGTGCTGCAAGAAGTATTTTGTGGATTAAAATGGGAAACTAAAGGAATGAAAGTAAATGGAGAGTATTTAAGTCATTTAGATTTTGCAGATGATGTAGTTGTTTTTGCAAATAATGCTTCAGAGCTGCAGGAAATGTTGCAGGAGTTAGCAGATGAAAGTAGAAAAGTAGGACTAAAGATAAATGTTAAAAAGACTAAAGTAATGTTTAATCGATTTGCTCAAAATATGAAAATAAAGATTGATTATAAAGAATTAGAAGAAGTTAACAGTTACAAATACCTAGGTCAGATTATTAATACAGATGGAAACATAATGGAGGAAATTAATCATAGAATTAAACTTGGTTGGAGTGCTTTTGGTAGAAATAACTTGATACTAAAAGGAAATATGCCTATGTGTTTGAAAAGAATGGTTTTTAACAAATGTGTTTTATCAGTTCTTACTTATGGATCTGAGACTTGGACACTTAATAGAAGAGCAATACAGAGATTTCAGACCACTCAAAGGAGTATGGAGAGGTGTATGTTGGGAGTAACAAGAAGAGATCGAAAACACAATGTATGGGTAAGACAACAAACAGGTGTTACTGATCTTATTGAAAAAATTAAAAGATTGAAATGGAGTTGGGCTGGACATATTGCTAGAAGAAATGATAATAGATGGACAATTGAAATTTTAAACTGGATTCCAAGAGATTGTAAAAGACCCAGAAAGAGACCACATGTGAGATGGATGGATGAAATAAGAAAATGTGCAGGGGTGTTGTGGAAAAGAGAAGCTAAAGATCGGAGAAGATGGATTAAACTTGGAGAGACCTTCATCCTGCAGTGGATTGATAATGGTTGATGATGATAACTTAACTTACATTGCATTCATTATCATTTAAATGATAGGAGAAATATACATTTTAAAAAAAGTAACATTATTAAAAACTTTTATTACTTTGTTAAAAGAATTTATCTTTAACCCTTTTATGACTATGCATTAATGAATTAAATTGTATATCACATCTATTAATTGCAATCTTAAGAAGGGCTGGAGATAAATTATATATAAACAAAAAAAATCACGATTTTTATTTTTTCCACATCAATGAGTTAATGCTTATTTCAATAAATTTATATTATTATTAACTTAGGTATTTTGATTTTCCCATTGTATCAATTATAAAATTTATTTTATTACACAATTTAGTTTACAATTAAGATAATTCATTGTACATCCCATATTATACTTTATCTTGAAGGAGTCATCATTTACTGAAATTTGTTTTCTTTACCAAGCAAGATACTCATTCTCTGGACCATTGGTGCCTTAAAAATTCATGAGTTTGTTGCAAATATAAATTTAAACTGTGAACCACATTTATTTGTCTATTATTAGTTATATATTTAATTGTCTATACAACATTTATATAATGTATTTTTGAGTGCCCAAATATTTAGTGCATAAATGGAGAAAAACACTTGGTTTACAATTTATGTATTATATGCGGTTGCCCAAATCTATGAGACACTTGCAGACCACTTAACCCTGCCCAGTTTTATAATATTTTTTGTTATATTCATGATTAACCAAATCTACAAGCTATTCAGTTTACCCTTTACATTTTGGCAGTCTTTATTAGTTTTTGTTTACATTTTGGCTTTATTAGCATTGTTCATATGTGGTTAAGAATAAGTTTTCTTCAAAATGTTTAGAGCAAATGCAAATTTGAATAAAATTCAAATGAGCATCATTCTGTAAACAGCAACTTCATGCAAGTTCAAGTTTTTACTTATTTATACTATACTACTTATTAGTACTAGGATCAAAATAAAATAAGGAATAGTAACAAATAAGTGATTATAAATAATTGAAGACAAATGTATAAAATATAAGTAACATTTAAACAAAAATGTAATTTATTTTTGATATAATTAATGAATAACATTTTTTTAAGTATTTCCACCTTGCCTGTAGTCTTTGGTGCTCTTACTATCCCCTACTATCCTTATGCTTATGTGCAACCCACATTGTTGGTGTGCTCCTGTTTGATATATATATAAATTGTATAATCTCAAAAGAATAGAAAGATATGTTTCAGTTCATTGTAATTGATATATCATGAATATAAAATATATATATATTATTTTAATTTGGCCTTATATGAATGTAAAAAACTTTTTGTTTTAGTTTTTAGAAGTATGTAATTTATCATTTAACACTATATATATATATAAACATCTTTATAACTGTTATCATGCAGTAATATGAAATACTAGAGGCTTTATAAATAAAAACTAAATCATTTTTGTAATTAAATGTAGTTTTTAAAATTTCTTATGTTTTAATGTCTGTAAGAAGGCCACCAATTCAGTATGGTCGTGTTAGATGAAGCTATTCAAATTTATGAGATTAAGACTATGGTTAATTTCTTGAAAGGTCATGTGATATTCAAGTGCCCAAATGTTCAATTGAGTTCAGTTCTATCTCGATTAATAAACTGACTTTGCTGAACTAGGAATTAATCCATGAACTCTTAGCTTTTAAACTTATCAATATACTAAACTGCTCAGGACTATGAGGAATAGCAGTTAGAGACCTGGGAATTTTAAGTAAGAGATGAGATTGTAGGTCAGATAAATGGTGATACCATATAAGTATGGCTTATCATAATCTTTTTTTATTTGTAAATGTTAAAATACAATTTTGAATAAAACACATTACTTTGATTGTTTCATTTGTAGTCATTCAATGTTTTTAATTTTCATTATTCTAAAGCTTCATAATTTTGCTATTCATTGAATCAAAATCTTTATTAGAATAATTGAATTATCTTTGCATTTATGCCTTACTTAATTTCAGAATCCTATATTTAAATAGCTTTTGTTTTATGAAGCTATTTTATTTTATATTTTTTATAAATTTGAATCTTCACATAATTGTCACTATAAACAGTTAGATAGGATTTTTAGTATATAATTAATTTCTTGGCTTGATGCCTGTCTCACATGCTGCTTGTCAGATAGTTTTCCCTTTTTAGAATATCAGTTATTTGTTTTTTTTTATGTTTGAAATTTTAAGTTTATCTTCAGCATTATTGTTTTTGAGTAAAACATTATGAAGTGATCATTTGTAATTACATCATTATTTACTATATCTTCTGAATGTCTACATCTCTAATTAACTTTTTTATTTGAAAACATTTTTGTTTGCATTTGAACAGATCTTTACATTGCATTGTTAACTAATTCTACTATTTAATTAAACACTATTTCTAATTAGTTATACAGATTCAATAGCTTTTATTATTTATGAATATATATATAGATGAAAAACTACAATTAGTGTTAACTTTCTATTACTTTTTTTGAATTACAAGGGTCAAATTAACTTAATCTACATCTTTGTAGGTTGAGTTA
Organism: Epiperipatus broadwayi; assembly: GCA_028023455.1. Taxonomy (NCBI): domain Eukaryota; kingdom Metazoa; phylum Onychophora; class Udeonychophora; order Euonychophora; family Peripatidae; genus Epiperipatus; species Epiperipatus broadwayi. The sequence continues at coordinate 2,266,503 of JAQFVV010000032.1, read as the reverse complement.
ATTTGACAAGTATAATTCAAAATATAATTTTTTAATATAGATAAATATTTTTCATATAATAAGGATATACATGAGAGATAGTGACCTGGGCCAACTAATGAGTGCTGTTTTTGCACAAAGTGCATCTTGGGGTCATTTGTCTTTTATTGTATCTTTATTTATATGAATTTGAAAGAATATATGATATTATTGAAGTTATTTAATGTATTTATAGAAATTATGACATTCACATAGAGGATTCTACATTTCCAAAGTCTTAATTAGAATTAAAATTGAAACCTAATGACCAAATTATTTATCATATGTTATTTATTAATCTTTTGAGTTGTCTAATTTTACTATGTAATAGTATATAGTTATTGATTTTGAGTTACTAAGGATTCAATAGTTCAATCTTTTTTCATACAGATATAAGGATATTTATTTAAAATCAATGATCTGAAATGTTCAAGCTGTGGTGTGTTTTGTGATTCTCCTTAGATGTGAAAGATGGATATGATGGTGCTCTAAGAAAATGAGCATTTACTCGATCAGATTTGGCCTGATCTTTCACTTGAAGCACAACTAATTGAGTTAAACTTATTTTGGTCATATTACGGAAGGATCTAACTCATTAGAAAATATCTAAACATCTAATATTAATTGCAAAAATGAATTAGATCACTAATAATTAGATGACCTCTAAAATCACAATCACTAATATGGTGTTAAAGTACATGGACCCAGTACAATCCATTTTTAAGATCATCAAGAATTGACTGACTTGATAATACTTAATAACAATAATTGTTTGCTATGAATTGGGTGCCAATTGTAAGCGACTGCTGGGGTGGACTTTTACACAAGGTTATAAATCGGTCAATCTAATGATGCATACAAAATTTAAGCCCTTGTTATGTCAATCATCAATAATAAATAAATAAATACACTTTTCCTAGAGCTCAGAAATGACTAAAATATGCACCGACTTCTCCTTTCTAATGTTTAATACTATCTTTTTTAAATCATAAGCATATAACCCTTTTAATATTCTTTACCTAATTTGAATTAACAGTAGAAATATACCTCTCAACCCAATTCAGGATATCCATCCACCCACAATAATTCTATTACCCTGACAACAAAATGAAATACTAATTTAGCTCAGCCTTTCTTTAAACTATTCATTTGCAAAATAAATAATCTTAATAAAAGAAATCTTATTTATAAGAGATTTATATATCCATTCAATAACTAAGCAAACAATGCAAAACTCCCAAGAAATATAATAGGTTTTATTAATCAACCATTATAAATGTTCTAATAAATATCAAAGATTAACACAACCAAATTGCTATAATTTAAACTATTCGATTATTATTCAACTTATTGTGATGATCGCACATACTGCGATCACACATATAGATATTTAACATTTAAAGAATATTAAATATTGTGTTTGGAATACTAAAAAGTGAGTTTAAAAAATTATAAACAAAGAAATGTTTTAATTAAGAAAAGAGAGGGAATTAGAATCGGAAAGATTCTTATCTTTTACCCTCCAAAGTCAAGATTTTGTGAAATGAAAAATAAGTAAAGTTAGAAATATTTAAAGTGTACATTAGAAAATTAATAGTGATAAAGAAATATAAATGAAAGACAAACTAAAATATGATGTATAAGAAAAAGTAAAGTTTGAAGAGTTTAAATAAGAGTAAAATAGAAATTTAAAACATGACCGAAAGATAAGGATCTGGGTCATAAAAGTACACATTTGATGATAAAATGAAATGCGTGTATGGAGTGTGTATGAAGTGGGATGAAGACAGCAATAATTAATGCTTGTCAAAATAAAATAAAAAACATTTATTAAAAATCTGTTTAAGTAAAAGAAATAAATGCAATAGTGCTATGAAATTATGTAAAAGTAAATCTATAGAAATGGCCGAAGGCGCATTAAGAAAAGAAAGGTGGGAATAAAAGCGAAAACAAAGGATCGTAAGGACAAAGGACTGGAATTTTTTAATTAAAAATTTCAGTGGGATTATTAGAGTTGGAGACTTCTTGTCGAGAGGTTGGTGGAAAGACTGCTCCGATAATAAGCAGCCATAATTAACAAGATATGATTTCTAACATCGGTGCCTCATCAAGAATGGCTGGCTAAGGGCCATCATGATCACTTGCCGAACCAGACTCACTGTGCTCTAATGGTTCCCGTCTAGATGTAACAACTGCCGATGTAGCGCCTGCTGGAGAGTTCATTTTGCTTAGTCCTTGATGTCCTAAATGCGGAGGAGTTCCCATAACCAAAATCTAACCTAAGAGCGACCATTCCCTGCTAAAGAAGTGGAGAAATTCCACGTGACGGTCAGCAAGACTTCAAATTAATTCAGAGACCTAATAACCTAGGTAAATATGTATACTACATTTTAATACTTACATGTGCACATACCTTTAAGTTAGACAATGGCCAAATTCTTACTTTGAATGATACAGACATTCCTTAACTTTTTTATATATACCCGGAATGATGATTTATAAATGTACAATCATTTATAGGATCTTTTTATTTTGTTTTACTCGTAGCATTATAGCAAATAATCTGTTTTTTTTTTATTGTGTGTAAATGATTTAAAGTGTTTCTTTTATTGTTAAATTTATTGCATTAAATATTTTTTATTGATTTAAATCTGTTTCGTCTCGTTCTTCGCCACTCCAAAAAGTAATATAGTCTTAGGGTTTGGGAAATAATTATTACTCATTTTTGAGTACTGAATTAACACGTGAAGCTAGTGGTGCAGTATTTTGATCCCTTTAAAATTTATAAATATCCAAGTGCTGTAACTCTGTTAAATCTTACAGCAGTCGAGAGACAGTTGACCGGGAAAAATAACCTGGGGCTATACCCGTATAGTTACAGGTTCGGTCAAGTATGGATATAGACTCATTTATGTCTGTATGTTCTCTCTGCTTGCAGTAGCGGAAGGTGGACGATCTTGAATTTTAAGAATTCCCCATTATATATAAATAAAAGGGAAGTTAAGCTTTCGATCGGCGTGATTCCGTTACATTTTGGGCACCTGTCCAGGATTTCTATTGCTGTGCAATTAGTGACCACATGTTGAATTAGTTTTATAAGATAACGTAAATATTTTCTAAAATAAAAAAAAAAATATGTGTTTTCAAAATATATGAAATTAGCATCGTAAGTTAGAGTGGTGAGAAGCGAAGACGAAGGGGATAAATTTTTTCACTTTAAAATACTTTATATATATGTTTCAATGTCAAATGTGTACAAAGGATAGAAAGAGGAGGAAATTTGTTTTTTTATTAAGAAAGTTTGAAATGCGTAGTGACGTATATAATCTAAGACGAGAAGTATTCAGACAAATTGTAACGAACAAAGAATTGATTATCTAGATGTAATTGTTGTAACGAAAAATAAAGTAGTTAAGTTAAAAAGAATAAAACAGTTTCAGTAAGATTGTAATTATAAATGTTAAATAATCAAATAGTCGCAGAACTAAGTTAAATGAGGAAATATATATGTAGGACTCTAGGATAATCGCATATAAGCGAAGTTGAAGAGATATATATGTGTGATGTAATAATAACGTATCCCAGTTAAGCTGAAAATAAAATATTTTAATGATAAATGATAAAAAATATTCGCATATATAAGTTAAATTGAAGAAAATATATGTATGATTCTAGAATAGTTGCGCATCTTAGTTAAGTTGAGGGAAATATATATGTCTGATTTTAAAAATAATCGTGAGGATAACTTGATCAATAAATTACTAACATAGCCTGTACAACGAAGTATATCTATTAAATTGAAGGAAATATATATGTATGATTTTAAAATAGTAAAGTGATCAATAAAGTACAAACATAGTATGTGTAACGAAGGAGGTTAGTACGTTAAAGAAATATATATGTGTATGATTTTTTTTAAACAGCCGTAATTGATCAAAATTTATAAACGTAATATTAGAAAATATATATCAGAAATGCGTACTGTTGGAAATACAGTCAAATAGAATGAATTTATTTATATATATCGTTAACACAGAGGAATAAAGTATAGTATTTAAGTTAAGTTAAATTTAAAAAAATATATAAGTGCGTCATTTAGTTAAGTAGAGTGAGTCAGAGTTGGTTAGGTTGGGGAAATATAGGACAGTCATCAAGGTGGGGCAGGCAGGCAGTCAAACGAATCTATGGCAGGGAGACAAGATGGTGAACCAGAGTGTGGATGTTTGGGTTGGCCAGCAGTCTAAATGCTAACTAACAGATACCAAAGAAACTAAATAGCTAATCAAAGTAAAAAGCAAAGGGTCACTAGAAAGAATTTTTTGTATAAATATATCCTGAAGAGCTTAGTAAGATAATACTAATAAACACAGATCAAGGGTTGAATAAATTGAGATCTATGCATACAACGTCCCAAGCTAAAATGGATCTTCAAGAAAAGGAAGTAAGAGAAGTGGATGAAGATAAGGAGAGGGAAGTGAAAGAGAAGTGAAAGATAAAATAAACTATAGATATATAATGGATATGCTAATGCAAATGAGGGTTGAGCAACAGCAATTCATAAAGGAATACGTGGACAGACAGGAGAGAAGGATGGAATAATGGCGGTTAAAGATAGAAAGGGACAACCAGAAAAGAATTGCTGAAACCATGGAAGAAATTAGAAATGACTTCATCCAGCAATCAGAGACTAAGGACACAGGAAATAGACGTGACAGGGAAATTAAGTGATATGAACAAGAGTATGGAGCCATATGAATATGATAAATTAGATAGGGCCGAGGGTATAGATAGAGAATCAGCAGAGTTTGATCAGAGGATAGACATAGGATGGCCAGAAAATAAGAAAGTTAGATAAAGAAGAGGAAGGGGAAGTGATAAGAGTAGAAGATCATAGGATGCGGACGAGCATAGGGAAGGATATAAGTCAGATAGTGAAGGCAGTAGAAAGGTTAGACACAAATTTTGAAGAGAGGATAAGTAGGTCAGCCAATAACAGTGCCAATACCGAAGTAAAGGGCATAGGACCAAGAACCACTGGAGAATGTACAGATATGGGCTATGGGAATCGCATGGATTATCCTATCGGCTTCCACCAATTTCTAAAAATACAAGTTTTTGCTGGAGTTCCTGGAGAAAGCCCTATGGAGCACTTGGGAAGCCTGGAACGGTATTTCAAGTTTAGTAGGATGAATGAGGAGGCCAAGATAGCAGTCGCCTGCAGTCACTTGCAGGGCGAATCTCAAGTCTGGTGGAACTCACTGTTCCAGAAGCCCACCACATTTGCAGGATATCACAAGGCTTTGAGGACCAGTTATTGGAGTGAGGAACTCCAAGAAGATATGCTGCATCGGATAACACAGGAGAAATGGAGATCGGGGGAATCATTTACAACATTCTTTCACTGTCAAGTAGCCAAGTTACGAATGATGACCACAAACCCCTTATCTGAGAAGCAAATACTCCGGATAACTAGGCATGGGTTCCCAAAGGAGATAGAACAGACACTAATCAGTACAGAGAGGAAGATGGTGGACCATGTGGCCGAGTTGCTAAGTGCATTGGATACCACCAGGGCCGACCAGAAGGAGGATGGATGTAAACCTAGACCGCCTCCAAAAGAACCACTTACAATAAAAAACGGATGGGATCCTAGTGGACGATGGAAAGAAAACTGGAGATATTCTACAGAGTGGAACCCAAGGAGGCAGGAAAATGGACGACAAAGATTGGAGATGGAATGGAAGCACCATATGACAGGACTGAAGACCAAGAACTTAGGGATCAAAATCTGCATCCCAGAGGAGGCAGATGTGAGGTCAATAGAGAAAGACAACCGCTAGATAAAACCTAAGTGCAATCACCAATAAAGGACGGATTCACTGATACTAGATTGGAAATGGAATTGGACCGCGAGTAATGGAAAATGGACATGAAATTAGGAAATATTGATCATGAAATATAAAAGAATGAGCCCAGTAAATGGCCAAACAATATAAAGGACTTTAGGATAAACTAAGAAAAAACAGATGATAGATAGTAGTGTGAGATCGTAGATAGAGGCTGAAGGTGTGTAGGTATAGATATTTGTAGGTGGATCTTAGCAGTATATGGTGAGCCTTCTCTGTTATGCATTCATGTGTGTTCTGCGATCACCAGATCTTATTATATAGAGAAGACAGGGACAGAGTTCCCCTTCTCATAATGACTCACTGGATTAAGATTTCCAGTTAGATATTTGACAAATATCGTGAGTCAATGGATTAGAAACCAATGTATGGGGAAAGAACCCCTTTATAAAAATACGAGCTATCAGTAAAATATTCTGAGCTCATGGATGAGCTGGATAAAAAGATGCCAGCCTCCCAACCCACCTCGGTATAGTGACCAGAGTTGTCACTCAGAGGGTTATCATTTGTAAAATGAGGTATGAACAGCTTTAATCGGGTCACAGAGATATCCTGTGGACTCGAAACTGTATATACAAGTAGGAGGCAGAAATAAAACTCATGTAATGTTTATAGCGAGATTAAATCGGTTTAGTAATGCTGGTTGGGTCGTCAGAGTGGGGATGTAATTTTCCTGGTCACCTCTCTAGGAATAATCTCATCACTAAATCATATTAGGAATGCAGGGATATAAAAAGGTTCTAACAGTAGTTAGGAGCATCTATATTTAAATGCATTAAATTAAAATTTTTTAGGAAAAAATTTTAAAGGAGGGGAACGGTGTAATGTGATGATCGCACATACTGCGATCACTCATATAGATATTTAACATTTAAAGAATATTAAATATTGTGTTTGGAATACTAAAAAGTGAGTTTAAAAAATTATAAACAAAGAAATGTTTTAATTAAGAAAAGAGAGGGAATTAGAATCGGAAAGATTCTTATCTTTAACCCTCCAAAGTCAAGATTTTGTGAAATGAAAAATAAGTAAAGTTAGAAATATTGAAAGTGTACATTAGAAAATTAATAGTGATAAAGAAATATAAATGAAAGACAAACTAAAATATGATGTATAAGAAAAAGTAGAGTTTGAAGAGTTTAAATAAGAGTAAAATAGAAATTGAAAACATGACTGAAAGATAAGGATCTGGGTCATAAAAGTACACATTTGACGATAAAATGAAATGCGTGTATGGAGTGTGTATGAAGTGGGATGAAGACAGCAATAATTAATGCTTGTCAAAATAAAATAAAAAACATTTATTAAAAATCTGTTTAAGTAAAAGAAATAAGAAATAAATGCAATAGTGCTATGAAATTATGTAAAAGTAAATCTATAGAAATGGCCGACGGCGCATTAAGAAAAGAAAGGTGGGAATAAAAGCGAAAACAAAGGATCGTAAGGACAAAGGACTGGAATTTTTTAATTAAAAATTTCAGTGGGATTATTAGAGTTGGAGACTTCTTGTCGAGAGGTTGGTGGAAAGACTGCTCCGATAATAAGCAGCCATAATTAACAAGATATGATTTCTAACATCGGTGCCTCATCAAGAATGGCTGGCTAAGGGCCATCATGATCACTTGCCGAACCAGACTCACTGTGCTCTAATGGTTCCCGTCTAGATGTAACAACTGCCGATGTAGCGCCTGCTGGAGAGTTCATTTTGCTTAGTCCTTGATGTCCTAAATGCGGAGGAGTTCCCATAACCAAAATCTAACCTAAGAGCGACTGTTCCCTGCTAAAGAAGTGGAGAAATTCCACGTGACGGTCAGCAAGACTTCAAATTAATTCAGAGACCTAATAACCTAGGTAAATATGTATACTACATTTTAATACTTACATGTGCACATACCTTTAAGTTAGACAATGGCCAAATTCTTACTTTGAATGATACAGACATTCCTTAACTTTTTTATATATACCCGGAATGATGATTTATAAATGTACAATCATTTATAGGATCTTTTTATTTTGTTTTACTCGTAGCGTTATAGCAAATAATCTGTTTTTTATTGTGTGTAAATGATTTAAAGTGTTTCTTTTATTGTTAAATTTATTGCATTAAATATTTTTTATTGATTTAAATCTGTTCGTCTCATTCTTCGCCACTCCAAAAAGTAATATAGTCTTAGGGTTTGGGAAATAATTATTACTCATTTTTGAGTACTGAATTAACATGTGAAGCTAGTGGTGCAGTATTTTGATCCCATTAAAATTTATAAATATCCCAAGCGCTGTAACTCTGTTAAATCTTACAGCAGTCGAGAGACAGTTGACCGGGAAAAATAACCTGGGGCTATACCCTTATAGTTACAGGTTCGGTCAAGTACGGATATACTCGTTTATGTCCGTATGTTCTCTCTGCTTGCGGTAGCGGAAGGTGGACGATCTTGAATTTTAAGAATTCCCCATTATATATAAATAAAAGGGAAGTTAAGCTTTCGATCGGCGTGGATTCCATTACAATATATTATGACTTAAAATAATTATAGGCCTTTGATCTTCCATTAAACAAATAATAGATCATTAAGACACTATTTAACAAACAATAATGCACGACCACTAAGAAATATATTAGACACATATAATATTTAACAATAATAATAGCATTCTACCTCTTATAATAAATGTATTTAAAATATTTTATAGTTACTCTAAAATTTCAATTTCCATTTTTAATATGCCTACTATATAATAATCAAAGTAATCATAATAAATCCCAAATTTTTCTATAAATATATATTTATCTAATATAAATGCATATTATATGATAATATAATAAGGATATATAAAATTGATATAATGAAAATAATATGTAATAATACCTCATCTTATCTATTCACTTGTTACTCACGAACGAATTTCAATTGCTTAAAAGAAAATAATTTACAAACGAAATATGTTCGCAATTATATATATAGATATGGGAAACTCTAAATTAATAACTTTCGAATATTTTAAGTTTAACAAGTTTGTTTACAAAATATATATATATAATTTATTAGACTACATTTTATCAACAAACAGATAATTGTATGATAACCCACATTGTCTTGAATTTAACTTTTAACTTTTCCAATATTTTAATACCATATTCTATGTATTTTATGAATCATGGAGGAAAATACAGTTATGAGCAGGCTAACATAATACATTTCCAGAATGGGAGAAAGTTGTTTTATTGATTATAATAATTCTGTAATAAATCAATATAAATATACCAAAGTGAAATAAATTAATTTAAATATAGAAATAAGGATCTATAGACATTTTACTTTTCTCTCATCCTTAAACACACCAAAATTATTACTATAACTTTTTTTTTTTTTTTAAACATAAACACACATAAAACTATTAATATTACAAAATCAAAGAAGACACATTTTTATAAAAGAAATTAATATTATATTTCCATACAATCTGACTTCATGCTAATATTTTCCGATTTTCACAAACGCAAATCCTACAATGTTTTAATTGATTTTTAGAAATCCTTAATTTTATTGATATTGGTTGTGTTTAAAGTTTTATCCAAATTTGATGTTTAATGCTATGATTCACAGTTTTTTTTTCTAAGCTTATATCCGCATATAATATTGAAAAGAAAAACTTTTTCTTTATTATTTCTGATAATGTCGAATGAACACAGGTTTGATTTGAATAGTTAACAAATTTTAATTAATACATTTCAGCTTTAAGATTAATTTACTGATAATAAGAACATTAATTGATAAGATATTTCAGTATAGCAGCAAATTAATAAATATCAATATGGTAGTTGTGGAGGGACTGTACTGCTGCCATCAGATGGTGCTGCAACACCTTCAGCAACTAGCCCGAAGCCTGCAAGTGATAAATTTTTTTACGAAAGTGGCTGAAAATTGACAAATAAAAATGCCCAAGGCAATATATATCCAAGAAATACATCGAAAGGACAAATTATAAAAAACAAACAAGAAAATTCTATGAAATTCAAATTAAAAAAAAAAAAAATCCATGAAAATATGAGAAAGACCTACTCCTCCCCCCTAAAATCAAAAATTCTTCATTTAAATCGAAAAATAAAAATGCCTGAGGATATATATATATATCCAAGAAATACATCGAAAGGACAAATTATAAAAAAAAAAAAAAAACAAGAAAATACTATGAAATTCAAATTAAAAAAAAATATCGGGTGAAAGTAAATAAACAACAATGGAGAAACGCGGGAAATACAAAAACAGAATTTCATCAAATTATTTAGCTTTCAATATTTGCAAACGATTAGATTTAAAAGCAACGTTTGTATAAACTAAAAAGAATATTACATGAGAGAATCTATTTCTCAAATTGCATCAAGAATTCGATCAATAATAATTAAAATGCAAATACAGAATTTGGTGTATCCACAAACTAAGAAACATGGCGGAGAGAGAGTAGGAAATCGTAAAACCTACCCCTTCCCCAATGAAGAATTTCTATCCAAAAATAATTGAAATGGACAAATTAAATCAAACAAATACTTCTAAAATACAAATTAAAAAAAAACAACCCGAAAAAACACTATGCATCAAGAATTCTATCAAAAATAATTAAAATGCAAATACAGAATTTGGTGTATTACTAAGAGATAAACCCTCTTCTCCTCCCGCATGAAGAATTACTGAGTAACTTTTCAAAAATATACATTTAATATTTAAAAAATAAAAAGACTATTTGCAAATAATAAGTCACAACACTTAAATACAGAGTAATAAATAGTATAGCAAGTTATTCATTATTTATTAATTTATAGTTATAGCAAGTTTAAAATAGAAAGTTTAAAATAATCATCAATTACAGTTACAGGAAAAATTATTATATTTATTGGCAAGAATGTTACAAGATGTTATTTGAACAGGAATTTAAGTAATTAAGAATACTAAAATAGAGAGTTTTAAAAATATATTTGTAGAAATATTACCAACTTTTTGTTCGGAGTTCAGTTTGGCGCCATTTACACAATGATGAGTTGATTGATGTCCTCCTGCCTTGTTTACAACTCTTCTTTAATTAAAATTATAGCACTGTAATCAAAGCCGATCTCCATGTGATAACAGCAGATTAAAAAAATAATTTAACAGAAGACATTGACAAAATACTAGCAAAGTTATTTAAAGAAGTTGCAGATTGAAATATAGCATATATAATAGCCCAATAAATGATTCTTCAGCATTTTGACAAAGAGAAAATATTTTCTTTAAACCATACTTTAGTAGCATATTCTGTGCACACTGATAATTATAGATAAGATGCATACTTCACTACATTTTATTTAAACAAAGTTGCAAATTAAAATGTGACATAATAGCTCTTTCTAACATTAAAAAAATAGTTGCAATTGAAATGTGACGTAAGACTATTTCTTACATTACAAAAATATAACACCCCAATCCAATTTAAAATAATAAATGTTTCTTTAGAATTTTGTACTATATTCTGTGCATAATAAATATATATAAGATGGATATTTCATTAGGTTTTATTTAAACAAAGTTGCAAATTGAAATATGACCTATATTTTTTTAATCTAAGAAATAGCTATTACGTCACATTTCAATTTGCAACTATTTTTTTTTTCATTTAAGATTATTATCCAGTAAAGGTTGATTAATGCATTTAGATGATGGGGGAAGATAAAATTGAACTATAACTTGTTAATTTAAATGGATGGAACTTTACTGATTTCAAATACTTATTTATTGCAAAACCCAGTAGATATTTTACTCTTATTGATTCATAATATTTCTTCCTGTATTTATTTGTATTTTTCATATTATAGAACTCTGTAGCCCCCACTGAGCTAAGCTATAGTTGGACAGTATTCTAAGAGTCTCAATTGTAAGTCAAAGTAGAGTCAGATTAGTAGTTTATTCTATTATCAATAGAATTGGCATCCTGGGTACTTATTCATAGGAAATGTAGGATTGGTGTTGGAGGAGGGCCATTTTTTATGTCTCAACTTTTTATATATTTATAATGTATATAGTGTTAATATGTAAATGTGTATTTGTCAATTTATACATATATAACATTAAGATGTAAAGATATATTTATCAATACATAAATGTAGTGTTAGTATAAATCACATTAATGCTAATAGTGTATGAATTTATGCTTGTTATTAATTAATGTATTCAGTATTCACTATTTTTTCCAAAACCAAATAATTGTGATCAGTAACTACATTTGTTGTAGGACATTTACATTTTGATTTATTATATAATTATCTAATCTTATTTTACCTTTGAACTATTTCCATTCCTTTGGAAAATCCCCAGAAATCATAACTTAATTTCTCAAAAACTAATAAGGAAAAAATGGAATTAGTTTTCCTATTTAAATAATAAGTGGAGAAATTTCCTAGGAAAAATGTTTAGTTCTAGCTAGTGTTCTAATTAATTTTCAGGTCACTTTTAAATCTTGATATTTTAATTTGCTGTTGAAATTCTATATATGTAGTCAAATTTCTGAGAATTGTTTGCAAAAAAAATACATTTCCTAGTTACAATTTAGAAATATTTATTCTTAAAATATCTTTTAGTGTGAGATTATTTATGTATGAGTATGTGTGCATGTATAGAATATTTTCTAAAAACATTCTCACATATCAAGTATTGCATTAATTAGATTATTTTTAAAGGAGGTTATATATTATTTTTTCCATGCATTCTTCAAATTTTTATTACTGTCTGAATTTATTAGTATAATAAATCTTTATAGTGTAACTTTCAAATCATTTTTATACTGAATATATATTTACAATGGTATATTTAATACTGTATATAAAATAAGTTTTATACAAAGTATAATTAAAATTTATCAATAAAAAAATAAAAATAGCTGAATTGTTTTATTACTGGTCATAAAATGTGCAAATTTTAGAATTGAAAGCAAAGACTTTACACTCCAGAATCCATCATTCTACCACTTCATTATCATGCAGGAAGTACAACAATTAATGTTCATATACCCAAATACTAATTGTGAGATTCTAAATGAGTCTTAAAATTTTTTTGCTTAGTTCATTTTCATTAGACAGAAATTGTCTGCAGCTTTTACAAATGTTAATAATTGAAGCTTTTTACCTAAATGATGCTGTTGTTTTATAAGAAATTTTGATTGAAATAATTATATAATTATGGCTTTTGAGAACTTCTAAATCATAAATTTACTTTGAGTAGATCAAATGTTTATCCAAATCAAGAGTGACCCAACATTCTAATATTTTAAAGAAATATGGAAACTAGGGAAAAGTTGAATAACTAGAGTAATATATACTCTAGATTTTTTATAAAGACTGTGAGGGAACTGTATAGTTATTCTTTTGTTGATTTCAGAGTGTATTTTATATCATTGGGAAGGTTAATCAAATATTTTTATTTTGAAATAATCAATTACATTTGGTAAGCCTATAAAAAAAATTGAATAGAAAAAGACTTTCTAATTTTATGCTTATCCATTGAAAATAGTAGCTGAGAATGTAGATTATATTTTAGTTAGAATATATTATTTACACCTCAGTTAAAACATAGGCATGGGTTCATGCTATGTAAGTTTGTTCTTCATGTGAATTATTTCTATTGACTAGTGTTAATGATCATTTGGGATTATGATGGCCGTGAAAGCAGTATATATCGAATGGAGTGGGAACATAATATGCTCTACTAAGTCACTCTTTTTATATATGGATCAGTGTTTTTGCAAATGTCATCTCTGTTTTGACTTATGATTTTGTGATTCATTCTATGTTTATGTTAAAAGGGGATAGAATGTGAATATCGAATTCTAAGTCCTTACACAACTTCTTGAAAGTTACGGTGTTTTATAAGATTTTGGATTCAACATTTGAAAATTTTTGATGGCAATGGATATTTTAGGCATTTCCAATATATATCAAAAGATAATTAATTTTTTTTTTTTGATTTGATTTGAAATAATTCATCAGGCAGATAAAACTTACGATATTTTTTAAAAACAACTGCATTCAAAATGCAGATTTTGATTAAGTTGTTAAAATGTTATGCATGAATTTGATTTTATGATATCAAAATTTTAATAACAATTTTATTTAACAGTGAGATTATTTTGATATAAGAAGTGGCCAATATATTGATCTGAATGCATGAGAAGATTGGATGAAGGTTATTTGTAATAAGCTGCCATGTTGATACTCAATGAAGAGAAATGTAGGACCTGATGGTGTAGCAATCTTTTGAATATTTGTTTTTGTGGTGTTTGAATCATTACTGCATTTGTATTGATCCACTAATGTAACTTTGCATTGAACAGAAAGTCTGCAATCAAATGGAGATGTAAAAATATCAGGGATGTGAGTTAATTTGACATTGCAAGATATTGAAATAACTGTAAACAATGCAGAGAGCTGAAAAGAATCTCAAAAATTATTTGTATTGACTTCAATACTGGATGAATATATTAAAATTTTTTTTTTTTTCATTTTGACAAAAATAATCAACTCTCAAGTAAGATTTCTCTAGTCAAGCAAGAACTTTTCTAATAATATATATGTGCAGTTATGAATTCTATTTAATTGGTAATCATATAACTTCCTAGACCTTAATTGCAGCATATAGAATTCAGACATGGCATAATTTTCACTTAGATTTCTTTGCTTTAGAAGTTGAATTTTCCTCTAAACAATTTTGTGTATTATATGTTGTGACTTTTTCAGATCCTTCTAATGATGATCCTTTAACAATGGTATAATGTAGTCACAAAAGTTGCTGTTTGTAGAGATGTATTGTACAAAATATATTACCATCATCATTAGCAATCATTTACAAATGATTTGTGGTTTTTCTAATTCCTGAAGAAGAAAATAAAAAAGAATAAAAACTTAATATAAATCAAACCATGAAGCGATATATGGCTTAAATAGTAGAGCACTTGCTTGACATTTGAGAAGATTGGAGATTATTATCCTGCAATTCCAAGAGATGCCATCCTGTGTGTTTTGTTCAGCAATAGAGTAGCAGACTCTGAAGCTCAAGGCACATAGATCATGGATTCAGTTCTATCATTTCTGGTGCTTGAAGTTCTTATAAACCTCCAAACAATAAACTATTCAATTTTTTTTAATCCATGTAACACAAGGCATCATCATTATTAGCAGCAATTTATAAGCGACAATGGACATTATAAAAAGAAAAGATCAAAAGACAAAAAAAAGTTAGGTGATTTGCTGTGAACAACACTTATGTCAATATATTTTGTATCATCTTCAAGTCTATTTTGTAATGCTATCTTTTGACTTCTTTTGTCACATATTTTTCTTTCTGAAATACTTTTAATGCCTTGCATAATTTTAGCATTTCATTACTTTCTATTTGTAGCCATATCCTCCAACGAAAGCAATTTAAAATTTCATTTTAGAATGCTATTGAAAAGGACTCTATAATATAAATGGAGTCCACTTATCTAATAAAAACCATGCTCAAGTTTACTATAATAATTCTTAGCATGTATATCATCGCATCCAGTAAGCAGAATAATGTAATGGTTAATCTTTAAGTCACTATTATATTTTCAGAACATTACAGACTATCCACTGTCTTTATGTTATAATAATAGAAGTGGGAGAGAAGCATCTTTAATAACAGTACATTTGGTTAAGTAATATTCACCCTTATGATGAAATTCTCTATCGTTTAATTTGTTAAATGCATCAACAGTCTACAGAAGACAAATTTGCCATTCTATATAAAAGGTTCCAACATATTTTAATGTTTCAATCTCAGCCCAAGTATGACTTTCTTCTGCATTAAAAGTTGCTCTATCCTTTGAAGATGGGTTAAACTAATAAACCATAAAATAAAAGACTTAGATATATAACAGAAAGAAATGGAATTATTAAAAATTAACATTCGTAAATATTGGCAGAAAGGGTGTAAAGACATAATTTACACATTATTATAGCAAAAAAGATGTGAAATGTGAATATATCAAAGTTAAATGTAAAGAAAAATAAATAAATTGTAAACTGATTTGCAAAGATTGGTAATAAATTTTTATTCTTTCTTTTCATAAAGATAAATTATAATTTTTTTGTCGCTTAAATAAAAGTAATAAAAAAACATTTTAATGCAATTAAAAATTCTGTCAATTAATGGTATAATTATAGCATTTGCTAAGGTTTATGTTTATCTTTAACAAATTATTTGATAAAGATCTAAATTGGATTAAAGATTAATTGAATACATTCAATGAGGTAAAAGAGGGGTGCATAACTACTTAAGTCTAATTAGTTGTATTTATATATTGGACTATTTTCATTATTTAATATAGAGTATTAATGTTTTGAGAAAAAAATTAACTTTATTTAAGTTTTCAAAGTACATTCAACTGTTAGTAATAACACACAAGTTAGTATATGCACAATGTTTTGAGAGGTATTATTCTCCTCTCATCCTCAGGTGTTGCTGACCAATGATAGTACTATCATGGGAATCAAATCTGGATCATTAAATTCTTGAATACTGAATTTTAAAGTAACACCCTAACCAAAATTCAATATTCAAAAATCTAAGAGTCCAGGTTCAATTCTCATGCTATTACTGTTATTGGTCAGGCCAGCAACAACTGATAAAGAGAAGGTACCTCTCAAACATTGTGTGATATTACTAACAGTTGAATATACATTGAAAATTTAAATAAAGTTAAACTAAAGACATTCAATACTTTATATTAGATGATGGAAGTAGTTCAATATATAATTACAACTAAAATACCATCATCACAAACCTTCAGGAAGTACAATTAATGTTTTTGTTGAATTAAGATATTTAATTAATGTAATAAAAAACAACTGTAGGGACTAAAACTGGGGATGATGAGAGAGCATATTCATTATTATGTTGCATGATATAGAGTAAGTGCAATGAGAAGAAAGGATTGAGATTAATATTAAGAAGCAGAAAATAATATGCAGAGGGAGAAAATAATCCATGTTGAGAATAGTTAATCCATGGCAACATTTAGATGTAGTCACTGTATTTGTCACTAATATTTGAATTGTGAATAGGGATGTGTAGAAGCAACTTTTAAATACTAGTGAATATATGGCAATTTAACAAAGTATTTCTCAATGCAAAGCAAACTTTGGCGTGAGATTTTATATAATAGCTGTCAACATGATGGGCTAGAATCTGTTCAAGTACACTAATTGGAAACTTGAACTATATAATTTTACTATTTATGAACTTTCCAACTTGCCAAAATAAGAGTTTTGCCTATGCCTGCCAGTGAAGGATGTACTCATCACTTATTGTTTTAATTGTATATATGAAGAGTGGTCGAGGAAAAATTAAATGATACATAGAAGAACTGAATTTATACCTAATCATAGATTGTTAGTAATAGGCTTATTATATTATCATATTATTAACAATACCGCAGTAAAGACTTTCTTTATTTTGGAAACGTAAGACCTTAACTAATTATTATTATTTTGTTTGTTTATTTAGTTAGTTATTTGCATTATAATGATTACACCAATGTTGGTTTATAATTTTACAACACTTGTTATGTGTATGATATTTTATTTTTATCCATATGGATGCATTAGAAATAAAGGAGATGAGAAATTTATTAGGAAATCAATCCACACCAATCTGCAAGAGCCATTTGTAATAAAATATATAGCTTGAAAATTATTCTAATGTATTTAGTATAAATAATTTTTTGTTGTTGTATTATATACTATTATTGTCAATGCTGTTGATTTCATTCCAAATACTATAAAAGCAAAATTTGATATGACCCTAATATTAATGGGAAATGGATTTGGTATTGCCAGAGAGTAGTATATCCAGAGACATTCTTTTCTAAGTGAAAAGTGACACTCTGGATAAAGGCTAGTCTATCCAAAGCCCTACATAGCAAAATTATAAATATAAAATATAATTCATTATAATAAAATGTTTTTGGATAAGTGAGAAAGTGTTTGATCCTCTGCAAATTGAATTGATGGATGGAGATCAGGAAATATCACCAATACTTGGTATGATAATCATCAACAACATCAGTTTAGTATTTCAATGATTTTATAATACAACTATTATCATCACAATTATAAAAACTGCATTTGACTTATCATCTGTGGCATATCTATATGTGAAGTTCTGAAGTAGTGATCAGTTGTGATCATCATCTTCAATTAGTTCTTTTACAATATTAAAATTGATTCACATTCTTAAGTTTATACCTATACCAGCTATAAAATGCTGAAGATTTTTTCTTTTTTTTTACTGGATGAGAAGCACCTGAGGTTTTTTTTGAACAGTAATTAGTAAAGTAATATCTATAATTTTGCATTTAAAATATTAAGATCATTCTCTATGGATCCTCTTTGAATTGGAAAAAATAAGGCAATCAACAACATACTGTAAATTTAAAGGCCAAAAACTTGAAGTTTTGGATTGTGTTTTACTCAGTTCGAATTAAAAAAATATTACATTTTGATACCAACATTATGGACTTATAAATTGCTCCAAAGACAACTATAATAAAAATGGAAACCATAGTTGGAATTAATATAGTTCTTTGGTTTAAAACAGTTTTTATTACTAATGTCTTAAATTTTCATTCATCAATAATTACACTTCATATCATGGCATTATTTAACAGTTATAATTGTATGAAAAAACTTAAATGGTTAATCAGAAAATTTCATATAAAATTTTTATTTATTTATTTAACTAAGCCAGATGTCTAAATCAATAAAAACAATATACAAATCACACATTTATATATATATGTGTGTGTGTGTGGTTGGCAACAGAAGCTACATTTGTATTGCTTGTTTTTTTTGTAATCACGCAATAATGATTAAAAGCAATGAGTTCAGTAAATTTATTGAATGTATTTTCCTGAAGGTTTGTGATGATGGTGTTCTAGTTGTATTTTTATATTGGACTATTGCCATCATCTTATATGCGTATTGAATATTGGATAGAGAAGAAAAGGTACAAAGATGAAAATTTAAAGAAGCTGCTCACATGACAATGGCAAAAAATCCCAAAAGCCAATCTAGGGTGACTATATATAATGTATGGAAACTACTAATCAACTTTGCGTTAGGAAAAAAGTGGAGAAATCAGGATGAACCTCATAGATAAATATATGAAATTTCTATTGCCTTTGGCAGGATGGCTCTGTTGGTTAAAGTGTTACCTTAAAAATTCAATATTCAAGAATCTAAACGTCCAGTTCGAATCTCATGCTATTACTGTCACCAGTTAGCCAGCAACACCTGAAGAAGAGGAGAGAATCTTACTTCTCGAAACATTGTGCATATACTAATCTGTTTGAGGTGCTATTACTAACAGTTGAAAGTATTTGGAATATTTAAATAAAGTTAAATTTTTCTAAAGACATTCAATATGCATATTAGATAATGGAAATAGTCCAATATAAAAATACAGTTATTGAATGTATCTTTACAACAATGCTATTTTATGATAATTATTGCATTCTTTTCTATTCTTTTTATTTTTATAAACTTCAACAATATGTCTTTAAAATCAGCACAATTTCATAGGATTATATTTTTTCTAAAAAAAAAAAATGGTAGTGCAATAGTGGAGCTACCATATCTCCATATTTTAAAACTTCTCAAGATATCTCACTAGGAATTAGTCTTTTGAAAAGTATAAAGAAGTATTCTGTTTTTATTAAGATTGACAATACTCCTTTCTGAATTCAAACAAATAGATTAGATGAATTAATCATATGAAATACCATATTATCATAAAAAAGATAATGAAAATATTTTCCAAATTTTTCATTACAAAATCATTCATATCATATAAAGTATTTTAACTTTAGTTTTCACAGATTTGTGATATTCTTTTTGTTCAGACTTATATATTAGTTTCAGTGTTCCAAAAAAAACTATAATAACGATAGCTATAACATAAAAAAACTGATCAATCATATAGGGCGATGTAGTTCAGGCAGAACCTTCCTTATCAGTTGATAGAATACTGCCAATCATCCATGTAAATATAATAGTCTTGTATTCATGTTTAATAGGCTGAGCTGATAATAAAACTTCAATAATCAATACAATGATCTTTTATAAACCAATCTATTCTGTATGGCTAAACATTAAAGAAGGCAAAGCCATATAAAATTCATTGTATTAATTAAATCTTTTTTAATAAATCAGACATCTAAATGTGGAATTAAATAAATAACTTCGCATCAAAATATATACAAATTTGTTTCCAATCTATAAGAGTTTACATCTGTCCAAGTTGTTTATTTATATACCTAGTTATTTATTTAATTTATATATATTATTACCATACTTTAAAATATTGTTATTATTATTGTTCAGATAAATTTTGAAAGTACATGTATATCTTAAGTAATTAAACAGGTGAAGAATGTTAAACATTAAGAATAACATTTAGGGGGGTAATTTGTTAATATTATGTAATTATTTATATTTAAAGACATCAACACATTTATAATTTAGACAGATGGTTTTGTTAACATGACATTTTTCTTTTAAAAAAAAAAAATGTTTAAGAAAAAAAAATCAAAATAAATTATTTATCAAGTTAATCTACCTTACAAATGTTGCTTAATACTTAATTGCAATTTTATATATACTGCTATATGTACACAAAATATATCATTAAATCTAATTTATATTTTAAAAATTCCTGAAAATTATTATATTTTAAGAAAGAGCAAATTCATACATAATTATCAAGTAATTAATTTTTGAATTAAAGTTTATTTTTGTACAGATTGTTCGTTTTTGATTTCCTAATATAATTCCATTGCTGTAATGAAAATTAATATTTGTTAGAAATTGATTAACATAACTGATATAAAAAGATAAGTTTATAACTCATTCTCTGAAGGCTTTATAATATCAAGCATTTTTATTTTAAATGATTTTAGAAAACTACTGATAGTTGTACATAATTTTTAATCGTTAACAAGATTTAGAATTTCATATCTTGAAAAATTTAATTGACACATTTTATATAATTTTTATAATTGAAATTTTCAAATATTCTAAGGTTTTTTTAGCCTGGTTACAATCTGTATATTTACACAAATCTGCTACTAATTTGTAGTTATATATTTTAGACTCATATTCTTCTATATTTTAATGACACTCCTGCTTATAATAAATGACTGTCAACCACATATGATGGCAAAACCATATATTCTTTTGATGTATATATATATACCAAAAAGTTAAGAATAATTGCCATTATGTTTACTGAAGTGACTTAAAAATGTATGATACTGACTTTCTGTTAGCTATGCATAACTATGCAGATGAGTATAATAACTAATCTTTCTTATTGCATTGCCAAATGTATATCATATAATACTAAACCATCCATGCACACACAATACTTTATTTACCACCCTCTTTTAAACTATTAGCTTGATTATAATCAAAGTAAGGGATGTCTTCTGGATGATTATATTCTTATAAAACAGTTCTCATTACTGATGTAAACTGCTTGCTAGTCTGAAGATTTTTTGTTGGCTATCAACAGGTATTTATCAATTACTCATGCGTCTAATAGATGTCTGTGTAGTAGATTATTAATGTTATCAAAGAAAAACTAGTTTTAATATAACCCTAAAGATATTCTTCATCATATTTCAGAAACTTTCAGTAATAAAGATTATGTTCAATTAATATTTGTACGTTAATGTCAACCTCTTACAAATGCAGATATTGAAATGATAGTTGCATATATATATATACATTGGAAGGAAATTTAATGGTTGCTTTTTTAGAAGCATCTATTTTCTAATTGCTAATTTTCATCAGCTATTAAACACTAAAATTTCCAAGATAGACTGTAGCTTACCATGTTATTGAGAAATGGAACTATCTTAAGGAGTATTTTGTGATTATGAATTGGTCTGAATTCTGAAAGGTTTTTAATAATGATTCTATTACTTGTGGCTTGATTAAAAGGAAATATGGCATTTTCTGCTTGGAAAAATGGTGGATATTTCCATTAATTGAATGTGGGAAATGATAAGCAATATACAAATCTAATAGCAGAAGTTCAACAATGAACAAGAAGATTTAAAAATAATTATTTGATGAAAAACTATGTATGAGGTACAGGCATTGACTCTTCATGTAAATTTTAGATTATTATTTTTTAAGTATTGAGACATATAGAACTGAAAAAGGGCATCATAATTCTATTAAATTTATGGACATTGCTTTTTTTTAAATATGATATTGATAATGTTTTGAACATGCAAAGAAAGCATTTTGATTATTTTTGAATAATGATATAAGCATTCAAATAGTATCTTTTAATTATACATCAATCCTCTGTGCATTAGATGTGTACAATCTTTATCCAGCTTAATGAAGTTAAACATCTTTTTGTAATCTTAAAAATAGAAAAGCTGTACTTCCTGATAAGATTTCTAGAAGATTAAAACATGATAGCTACTAATTTGATTAGTTTATTAGTTTCAAAATTATTGGAATTTCTAGAGATGTATGAACCCATGAAGTTGTACTTAGTGATGTTTTTATGTTCCAATTTATTAAAATAAAGGAAGTTGAAAAAATTATAGTAATTATGATTTAATGTCATTGCAATACATACCAGCAAAAGCACTTTCAAGGATTAGTTGAATAGGTTTCTTTCAGCTGTTGATGAATGTTTATCAGACCCAAGGTGTTAAGAGAATTAAGAAATACTATAGAAATGGTTTTGTGGCTAGATAAATACAATAAAAAATTCATGAATAAAGGTGAAATTTATAAATTGTTTTTTTACTGATTTAACATTTAATTCAGTTAATCAAGATTTATTGCAATGTTTGAAATTAACTGGCTTCACTAAAGTTTATTCATGTTATAACATTTTCATATGATGGAATGAGAAAGCTTTATTATTGATGGTGAGAAAATATGAGATAGTTTTGATAAGAAAACTGTATTAACTTCAACTTTGCCATTTTTATGGTAACATTTTTTTTTTAAAAGAACAAAAGTAAGAACTTGAACTTTTTTGTTTCTGGATTTAGAGTATGATAATGAATATGCTATTCAAAAGATTACCTATAGAATGTTTTTAATATCTTGAATGCATCCTGTAAAGTCTGTTATAGAAATTCATGTTAAAAACTCAAAGTCTTTATCATCCCATGATGGGAAAAAAATCTGCAGTATTTTTAGCTTTGATGATTATCAACTTTCGAATAGGAATTAATTAAAAATCTCTTTGTAGCTTTTTAGAAAGAAATGTAGATTTAGGTGTCAATGGTACAATGCAGACTTTAGTGTGTTGTTGCATCAAATAAGTTTAAAGATATGCTATTTTATATTTGTAATGTAATTGCTTCAATTAAAATAGAGCTATTATTTTGCCTACTTTATTGCATGAGAGATATCAGATGCAACATCAAGGTAATAGAGAAATTTAAGAATGATCTGTAAGATTCTAAAAGTGAGATTGTTAATCACTGTATTCTTTAATATATTGGATGCAAAGGTGATAAATTGTTATCTGTAAAGACACATTTTTGTTAGACTGGGTTTGTGAATTTAATGAACAAAAACAAACATTATGAAGCTAAATATGATTTTTGTGGGAGTGACAGACCGTATTTATATTAGAAAGATTATCTTCAAGATTATAGAGTTACAACATTTGCTGCTCTCATTAGAAAAATATTGCTAAGAATAAAATTAATGGAGAATTGTAATTAGGCCACTAAGAATTAAATCACTAGTATCCTAAAATGCCAAGTAGACTAAAGGATTATCATGTGATTAACTTTTTGGTTTGTATAATTACCATAAAAATTTTTATTTATATATTTCTGCTCCCTTTTTTGGCTACACTCATTTATGAATAGTTGCTAGTGATGATAATGATTTTTTTAAGCTGTTATTAATTGATAGGGTTTTCTCTTGAAAATAAATGTTTGTATTTAACATTAATTTTGATTTTAATATTTATAAATATTGCTTTAGAATTCATATTCAACTCTTATATTCAAAATATAACATGGGTCTTGAAGCCACTAG
This sequence comes from Epiperipatus broadwayi, assembly GCA_028023455.1. Taxonomy (NCBI): domain Eukaryota; kingdom Metazoa; phylum Onychophora; class Udeonychophora; order Euonychophora; family Peripatidae; genus Epiperipatus; species Epiperipatus broadwayi. The sequence continues at coordinate 2,242,449 of JAQFVV010000032.1, read as the reverse complement.
ATCTTGTAGTAAAAAAAAAAAAAGCAATCAAGGGGTTCATTTAAAATGATATTCTTTCAGAAATATAAATACTGCAAACAAAAATTTAACTCAAGTTTATTAATGAAAAATAAACCTAATTGTTTAAGGTGTTTATATTCTAATTTTTAAATTTTGATGACATAAGATGAAAACTAAAAACACAATTTTCATTATAAAATAATGAAAACAGATTTTTGCTTGTTTTTCATGCAATTTGGGGGGGGGGGGGGAACCAGTTCTAAATTGTATAAATGAACATTCCAAAAAGTATTGCCATGTCTTTATTATGTGCTATTTAAAAAGACATATGGTTATCTAAGCATGCTTTTAAATTTAATGATAAAAATTGTTAAAGGCAAAATTAGAAGTAAAAAGTAAATCAATATATAATTTTTTTAAATGTGAAGAAAGTAAAATAAATATTACCTTGTGTTTTTTTAATAAATGTTTTTATTATTGTTTTGATTTTTATGTTAAATTTTTGTACTTATTTTTTTATTCATGTTTTAAAATAAGTGGATGTGCAGAATAATAATAATACTCATTGATTAAATGTATCATCAATATGCAAATGTTTTTATGGTTTTACTGTTACATTAATATTTGTCTGGAATGCTATTATATTTATCATATTAAATGATAATTCATTATAAATGAAATAATTTTAGTTTTATTTTTGGAAAGTTTGGCTTTTTATACATATATTAAATGGCTTTTTTGTACTTTAATTAATGTGTGGCATACCTTCATAAAATAATGGTTATTGATAATGATTATTCATAACATATGAAAATAATATGGAAAAAAATGAAAAGGATAAATTAGCATCCTGATAAATATTTTTTATAAATGTAGTATTATTCACAGATTTGTTTTGATTGGGATTTCCTGCCATTAGTCTGCAGGTATAATGACTGAGCACACTAATTATCTATAGTCATACTATATTAAATATGTCCATCTTCATCTGGTCACTAAAATTAAGCAATGGTAGTCTTATTTCTTATCTGCATGGATGACTGTTTGTGAATCCTGTGTGCTGGGATCAATGAATTGTTTTCTATGGCTTTTAAGATTGGTAGAATGGTGTAATCCTAAGTTAAAGATTCTTGTTTCAATCCGATCTTAATTGATTTTTGAGTAATTAACAATATAATTATTTTTATTTTCTGGATTTAAATATAGAAGATTATTTAAAGATTTTTTTAAAATCTGAATTTTTTTTGACTGAGTATCTCATTTGAATTTATATTTTGATATAAAGATTTGTTTACAATTTTTAATTGAAAATTGATTAAAAATTATGCATCAATCGCTGCTTATTCAGTAATAAAATAGTTTCTTTATATTTGCTTTGAAGATGCTCCCAATAATATCAATATTATGTTAATATTTTTAATAAAATATTCTGTAAACATATCAATATTGTAAATATTTTTATATTATTTGTTAATAAAATTACACCTTTTATAATAATGAATAAAAATTATATTTATAACAGACTTAACTAAAACTAGTTTTTTTATATAGCAGAATTGTAATATTTAAAATATTATTTGATATCAAAATTTAATTAATAAATTAATACAATTATATATTTTTAAAATAAACAACTAGTGACTCATCCACTAATATGTATTATCTTAATTGAGTGTGGGGTAGCAAATAATTAATCTGTCTTGCACAAGACTGTGTTTGAATTTTTGTACTTGTAATTTTTTTTTACTGGATATCAAACAAGCTTAATATTTTTATTAGATAAAAACCAATTTAACTAATCATTCAGTTGTTTAATTTTAAATAAGGATCTAATTATTTTTAACTAGACAATTAAACAAGAAGAGAAATAAAACTAAATTCTGATATTATTATTTTTTCATTGTGTCTTTGTAAAAAAATGTTGTAGAGTTAACTATTTCATTTTTTTCTTTGTTATCTATCATCTTGTATGGTCATCTCCCTTTCCACAGATATATGATAATGATATATTTAAATGCATAAATGTATGTAGAACCTGAATACTTATATTTAATTTCTTTTTATTTATTTTTAAACTATATATCTTTGCAGTATAGTGGTTAATAAATCTACCATACTCATGACTTGGGTTCAAATTCAGAAAAAGCTTGTGGGTTTTTTGGGGGGTTATAAGCAGGTTATTTCAGTTTTAAATCAAATGCCAAAGCAAAAAAAAAAGTTAAATATTATAAGCCTGAATTTATTAATCAACCTATTGCTTAAAGAAATCTAAGTGGTTTTCTTTTTCAAATGTTCAAAATGTTGATATATATATATACAATACCTATATTTAGTTTTTTTTCCACTTCATTACTAGTCAGAAATTGATATGGATTTTTGCTGTAGAGATACTCTCTTAATTAAATAGATCTTTAATACAGAGATAGTACAGATAATATATCTATCTATTATCCTAACTATCTGAAACTTAATACTTGGAAGAACTTAGTTTTTTTTTTTTTTTTCAGATAGCCATTCCATAGCGAATTTAGTCAGATACGCAAATATTGGTCATTAAAGTAGTAGTATTTAGCTATTTTTAGCTAGAGGATAAAACGAGAAAGGAAAATTACTAGAGCTATTATTAATTGATAGCATGAACAATAATAACTGAATACTAGATACAATGTCAACTAAATACTAAGACTAGTTTTTATTATTGCCTTTTGTCCATAACAATCTTCTCTGCAGTTAGACAGACATAAAGGCAAGCCTTTATTTTGCAGTTGCCATTTAATATTTTTTGTTGTTGTTGTTTACCTCAGAGATTTTAATTTTTCTTATAGATTGCCATTATAATAACTAAATGTATAACAGATACTTGCTCTTTTATAATCTGGTTATTGACTCATTACACATTAATTATAATGTATTATTACCTTTACATAGAAACAAATTTATTAATGATATTATTTCTACAAAAGTAATATAGGTCATGTGAAGTACTGTATATTACACAGATAGATGCCTTGTTAGAACATTAATATTTGACTTTAAATTGTGTCTGATCTTAATGTAATTTTTACTATTTTACAGTTAATTTATTATCTAATTTGTTATTGGATAATTAATGTTTCTTTATCTTCATACACATAAATATAAAGATTTTATTTTTTTATGTTTTTTTTTCTTTCCAGTTTAATTTGTTTAAAGAATATAAACATATATAATTAGAAGTTAGGTTAGTTTTTGTTATGTCTTTGATTTGGGATTCAAATCTGGGATAATTAAAATTTTAATCGGGGAAACAAACAGGCTTGATATTTTTTTTAATAATTTACTTAATTAGTTATTTGATATTGGTAAGTAAATAGGTATTTAGTCATTTGTAGCAGAAAGTAAAACAAGGATGGAAAAACCTTATTGCTTGACTTTAGGCTAACTTGAGAAGTAATTCTTTTTCATTGTTCTTTTATGACACTTGGATGGGGGTCTTGTAGAGATTTTGCTCTCAAGTAGATTATTTATAAACAGCTTCACATTGTTTTTATAGTTAATTTGGTTTAGCAAAAATTATTACCATACTAAGTAATTATATTATGAAATTAAATAATCTGAAATTGCAAATAAAAATATAATTTTAATTGATAACTGCATAGTAAGTATTAAGAAGATAAATATTAGATTATTACAGTGGATTTTTGTTTTGTTTTTGCAGTAGTAGAAATTTTTATATGAAATTCTCTGACTAATAGTGATTTAGGGGATAATTAGGCAATAAGATATGATCAAATGACAGAATTTGATTATCATTATTAGTAATAAAGTCATATCATAAAATAATAAAGCCATATGAATTGTTAAGAAATATTTGTTAACTACTAAAGGATTTGAATTAGCATTAGATGTTGTGTTTAGTACTGATCTAAGCATTGAATTTTTATCTCATCAGTGGGAGTTGTAAACTTATATTACAAATGTAGATAAAATGGAAATTCTAAGTTTAATAAACCCATAAATAAATTGGTGGTATTTAATATGTAAAGCTGAGAATGAAAATTTTTTATATAACAAATAAACATTACGAAAATACAATTCACAAGTCATTAAGTAAATTTGGATAAGATATGAGAGCTATCTTGGATAATATGTTAATTGATCAGATCCATACAATAATTTTGGCTATTTTTGTTAGACTATGAGTCAGAGAGATATAAAATTTTAATTAGTAATATAAAAATTACTCTTGAGACTTGTTATATATTTTTTTGAATTTAAGATCCATTCAGATTGTAGCAACTAACATAATGCAAGTGCGAAAAGGAAACTCATGAATTTTCGTGAAGAGATTGGAACAAAGATTGATATTCAATTGCTATTAAAAAATTATGAGATCTATTATTAGAGAAGAGTTTGTGTTCTTGAGAAGGTTGTAAAATAGGTTCTATGATGTATACTGAAGAATAATTTATTCTTTTATTGTAGTTGAAGTTTAGTAAATATATAAATTGTACGTAAGAGTAAAACCTAAAGTAAAATATTGCAATAATAATTATACAGAACAATTCACTAACAGATTTTTTAATTTAGTGATAAAAAATAATAAAAATAGTTTTTTTTTTTAAAAAATAGAACAGATCAGTACAAATTACTATATAGATGGTATGTAAAAGGTAATAAATCATTATATGGTGGTAAATATAATAAGACAGAACTTAAAATCTTGCATTAAAAATCTACTGATTAAATGAGATTTAAAATATTAGTGGGCAATTTTAAAAACATTTATGTTGCTGAAAGAGCAATAAAACGATATCTCCATCAATAAAGTATAACAAATACTGTTTTGTACAGGGAAATAATAATGAAAATGTTTAATATAATCTTAATGGAATTTGATGCTCAACTCTCTTGTCAAAAGAGCTTATAATACTATTAGGATATGAGGCACAAGTGTGGCAAAATTTGTAGTTTTAAGTTTAATATAAAGATCTAGATTCGGAGTGATTATGGGTAATTGTATTGCTGAAATGTTTTTTTTTTTTTTTGTATTAATGAAAAAAAATTAAGTGTGTGAAAATCTTTGAGCATTAACTGTTTAATACTTAAGTGTAAGTTAGGTTATTTTTATTATAATTAGGCCATTAAGTTAAGTGATTATCTTCCAAAACTGCTTTAAACTATTTTGTGGAATTAAAAATTCAGTATAACAGTTTTGATGTTGGTCTAATATTTCAATTGAAGAAGCGTTAAAAAATTTATTACTGATTTTTGAGAGATAGTAATATAACTTTTATAAGAATAGAAGTTGTGAATTGAAGTGAGTTATTCCAGCCATATGACTTTATCATTAGTAAGCATAGTAAAATTCATTTTAGAATTTGGATATTGTTAACATTTTAATATCTAATTGAAAGACTTATTTTATTTATTTCTCTTTTATATATATATATAATTTGGCTAATCTAGTTACTTCGGCAAAGTTAATAAATCACTTAGTTGGGTTTTCATAAACTATAATCCTATTTATTTTTTAAATTTTTTACAGTTTTTAAAGGAAAAATAAAAGTGCCAAACATCACATGATCACCATTTCTTATGCTTGCTCATAATTGTTTTTAAAACAGGCAAAACTCTCCATATAGTAATGCCACTCAGTGCAAACCAGAGTAATCAATTGATGCCAGAAGGCATCAATTGTTCTTTTGATCTTTCATTTAATTGTTTCTCTATAATGTCTAGAGTAAATCATATAGTAATTTCTACAATTAATTTTATATACAATTCCTTCTTCATATTTCATATCTTTTATATAATTACCTATTAATTTGTGTAGATTTTTACTATTTAACCAGCCTATGTTTATGTTTTTATCTATATAATTTTTTTTTTTTGTTTGTTGATGTATTGTTAAATTTTAGGGAAATATAAATGTTTCTTTTTTATTATTATTATTAGAGCTATTATTATTAAAATTATTATTTAGAAATATTGTTATAATTATTTTAAACTATTCTGGGAGTTACAGCCATAATTTTTGTATAATTCAATAAATTGTTCCTTTTGTAACTTAATTATATATTTATCCTTTTTATGTTTAAAATTTTTAATAATTGCTTTATTTTGTATCCAAGTTTGTTGTGAATTTATAGAAATTATTTTTTTTTAATTTATCATCTTTAATGAATTGTTTCAATATAATTTTGTTATCATTATCTATTTTAATATACATCTAAATACTTTTAACATCAAATTCCATATTTGCAAATTTAATATTATATATATTTTTAAACTCATTATAAATATTATTCATAGATCATTTGTTACCAATTATTAAGATATCAATTTAGGTAGAATAATATATCATTTCTTGATTTATTATTCTTTTTTTTATTTATATTAATTTCTAATTCATTTACAAATATTGATAACATTAACCCAATAATTGTATAATGCATAATGATAATTACAAAAAAAAAAACAACAACTGTATGAATATTTATAAAACATCAATTAATTTAATTAATAATTGATTAATTAAAAATGAGTGAAATATTAATAAGTATAGATTTTATAGTTTTTTTTTTCTTGGTATATTTTGTATGATTGTTATAAGTTGTTTAATTGGAAAAGGAAGAAGTAAAAAAAAAGAAAAAAGGGAGGCAAATGAATAAGAAAAAAAAGGCTGGGGGGGGGGGTGATGACGACTAGATGACTTTTTTTCTTGTGTGTTATATTTGTATGTAATTGTTTTTTTTTATTATTATTATTGGTTCTAGTTAATTTTATATATATAAAAGATAGATGTCATTATCTATGCAATGAAAATTGCAGCTTTAAAATAGTGACCATCACATTGATAAAGACAAAAAAAAAATTGCCCAAAATACCTTTTCTGTATTATTAATTTTGATGGTAATATATATGCTTTTTCTTATGTCTTTGTCATGCTTAGATACACAAAATGTGTCCCAAATATTGTGAAAGGTGGAACTTTTATGATTAAAAGATCATTTTGTATCATAAAAAAGTGGTATGTATTACTAAAAAAAAGATATTGAAATTGAGAACCCTCATAGTGTAAACTATTGCATTATTTTCCATAATTTAAATAATTGTAGAAATTGCCTTTTTTTAAAAAAAATTAACACTACTGGAATATAACTTATTCATCATAGAAAGCCTTCTGATTCTGATTTCACTTCTGATTATTTATACAAAATTGATCGGTTATTGCAAAACTTTAAAAAATCTGAATGAATAATATATAGATAAATTCTACACAAATGAGATAGGCTGGCATTTCAATGACATTTCATTTATTATGAGAATTATGTATACAGGAGTCATATCACAATGATTTCTAAAATAATAGTGTGCGTATTTTATGCTTTCTTGGTAATCCAAATTGAAGAAAGTAGACAAAATTGTAAATTATTAGTGGATATTTCTTAGCAGTTAGCTATAGTCTGAACAAAATGTCTTATAATAAAGAAATATATAGTGGCTTTGCATATGTGTTTAAGTTTCTTGGTTTTTTCAGTTTCAATAGTTTTTCTAATACTTTATTATTGTAAAAAGTAGAAGTGTGTCTCATATCTAGAAGATATTAATTTAGACTGAAAATATTACTGTTTCCTAATTCTTATATTTGTTTATATGATTCATATAGCTTTTGTAAAAAAAAAAAAAATTGAGGTATTTCATTGACATCTTTTAGTTCTGATGTATCTGATTGTTAAACTTTTAGAGGGAAAACATCATTGTTTTAGCTTTGAAAAAAATCTTTAATATTAAAAAAAATATATCTGTTAATTTGATCATATAGAAAAAATCATTAGCTATCTTTTTTACAATGACTGTACAAAATTTTATTAAATATTTTTAATTCTTATTACTTACCAAAATGTGTGTAACAGCAAAAATTTCTTGGTACTTTTGTAGAAGCTGTACTATGAAAGTTCACCACCCTTGTTTGTTTTAATTATCCAATTACAGGGGCTCAAAAAAATCTTGCAAACAATATGGCTGACTACAAGCAATCGTATTTAATATTTTTTTAGTATGGTTCTAAAAAACAAAAGAAAATATACAAAACTACTAATGATTGTAATTAAAGGAAATTCAATATAAATAAATAAAAAAACTGGTCAAAGAAAGTATAGCAAAGATGTATTACAAACATGTGTTTTTCATGTCAGTGGGCAGAAATTCTTAATAGTGTGCGTCATCACCACAAATGCAGCTTCATCTTTATTCAGTCAGTGCAACATAAATTCTGCTAAATATGAATCAGTGTATTGTTTCACAGTTCTCTTGTGCTTTTAGTTTTTTCTATCATTGCAAGATTCCAAATCAAATTTTAATCATTTCCACAAAAAAAAAAAAAAAACAAGGTAAAAAGCACAAAAATAATGTTATATTAAACATAATAAAATGTTTCCAAATAATGATAACAATATTCACAATGTATTTACATTCATATGCTTATAAATCATTTAATAATACTTTTTAAATGTAACAATAACTTATAATTCATTTTCTTAATACAGTTTAATTTTAATAAGTAATGTGTTTGGTAAAATATTTTTGAGAAAATAAACATAAATAGTTGAGGCCCCTGAAAATGAATAACTAAAACAAACATGGGTGGTTAATTTTCATCGTAAAGCTTCTACAAACATACTAATTTTTTTTTTTTTTATATGGATTTTTTGGTCAAAAAGAATTTTATGTTTCATTAAAAAAAAAACATTTTGTCACAGAAAATATATAATATGGAAACATTAATAATGAAATATATTTTTACTTCTGAAAATCTTATAAATAAAAAAAACAAATCAGAATTTGATAAAAATTTAAAATATTTTCACAATTCAATTATTTATTAGATTCAACTTTTATAATAAGCTTTATTTCAGGATGAGAATCATTTAAGAAAAAGCAAAGTATAAATTTAATAGAATTGTATTACAAATGTATCACTGCCATATATGAACCAGATAGGTTTTTTGTAATGGCTACATTAATGTTTGATTTTTACCAACAAAAAAAAAAATCCGTAAACAAATTAGTGTTTAAAATGTCAAAGATCTTTAAAATATGCCGTTGATTTATTTATATTGTTAAAACAATGCTTTATTAAAGATAAATAATGAACGCTAAGGACATTAATATATTGAGAGAGATTATTCTCATGATCACAACTTAGAGATTAGTATTTTAGAAACAAATGCATTTATTCACATTCCCTATCATTTATATATATATTGTCAAAGTAATTGTGTATTGTTAAATAGATTTTTTGAAATCTGGATGGTACATACTAATCAGGTCTACTTTATGGATATTGTATATTTGGAACATGATTTTTTTTAAAAATATCATCACATTTGCATTTTAAAAGTAACAAAAATATCAATTATATGCAGAATATTTAAAATATACATCAAAATATTCATGATTTTTATAAGCATATTTGTCTATATACATATAAACACACTTTTGCACGTACATATTTATGAAAATGTTAATAGTGATATTTATATTTATGGGTACATAGGAATACTAATAATATGAAGATGTGCATACTATAAGAATTTTTTATAATTTAGACTTTAGAGCCATTTAAATAAACTTTAAAATAATGCTCTCTAATATTTATATTTTCTCTTAATCAAATGAAAAAGGAATTCATTATCATTTGATTCCTATGCCTATGATTTTATATGGATAGCAGATCAAACATTGTGTTACATTAGTAGTGGTTTTAATAAAGGTTTGATCTAAATATTCATAGTTTCAGATCATAATGCAGATATAAATTCTATATTAATAACTCTGTAAGCTAAACAATAGCTGTTAAATAGTTAGCATTTACAATATATACTACTTATGAAGTAACAAACTTCACATGTATATACTATTAATTCTTTTAAAAATCAAACTACTACTTTACATGCAAATATTGTTAAGATTTCTTTACAAGTCACACTTTCTAGTCATTTTAATCAATTTTCAAATAATCTGGTTTTCATGATCACCACTAATGTTAATGTTTAATCCTTACAAAATATCTGATCTATTAATCATTTAAGCTCATTAAAATAATTCAAGTAAATGTGGCCTGTAATTTTTTTATTATATATAGTTCATGTATTCCCAGTATTACATACTTATTAGTCATTGTGTGCTTACAATGTTGTTAAAATTAATAGACATATATGACCTTTTTTTTTTGTTGGAACTTCTATACAGAAACATAATTTCTCATACAGTTCATTTTCTGCTTATCAATCTTTTTTTTTTTATTCATCATTTGTAGTGCATGATATTTCTATTACATCACAATATTTCTTTCCTTTTAGAGAGTTCTACAAACATGGATTTAGAATTCTTTTTAAAAAATGCATTTTTAAATTAGAAAATTAGACTGTATAAATATTTTTTTCAATTAAAGAAGCATTATGTATAATATGATTTATGAATGTTTCGGTAAAGCTTTATTAGATGGTGTCCTGATGATCACATGAATAGAATTTCTTAGAAGAAATGATCATGTATTTGATTTTTCAGGTTGCTCAAAGACACATTTATTTATTTACATCAATTATCAAAGTGGTCAGTACTGATTCTCAAGGGGTCCATAAGAATTTAAGGGTTGTTAGGGGGACAATGAGAAATAAGTTGGCCTTTAGGAGTGATTTTTTTTTAGAAATTTTAATATTCAATAAAAAAATAACTGTAATTTCATTAATAATTGCTGGAAAGAATATGTAACACTTCTAATAAAAATATTAAAAGTAAGTAAAAATACCAATTTTAAAACAACAAAAATAACTTATATTGATGCTTGGTGTGACAAAATTGTGTGTGTACATCATAACTGCTGCTTATGTATTTTTTATTCTGTGTTTTTCATATCGGACTGATAGCATCCTGTTGTTTAAATTTTTTTTCAATGGTTATGAAAAAACAACAACATATTTCTATGAAATAGTGTATTTCAGTTATAAATTATTTCTGAGAACTGTTAAAAACATTGAGATGCATGAAGTTAATTATTGAAACTTAAGTTTATTAAAGTTTAATATGATAGATTTTTTGATTAATTACATTTCTGATAAAAAAAACAACAACTCAAATTCGAATAAGTTTTATGTCTGAATATATTTGCCAAATTAATTCAATCTTAGAGATTTTTAAGATATAAATTTTAACATTAATTCATATTCCTTGTTTAAAGACTGCCATGACCCAACAATAATACATTTTATTTTAGCATTTTCCATTTCATATATAATTGAAAATGGATTTAGCCATTTCAATGCACTTTTAACTAAGCAATGAAATATATTTATTTGGCAAAAAATGGAACTTAAGATTAAAACATATAAATCAATGTAAATGGTGTGATAAGAAAAAGTTTCAAGTCTGTATTTCACATTAAAAATACATTTTAGTTTAATTAATAAATGATCGCTTTGTGCCTGTGTTAGTAACAAGTAACATATATGTGATATATATTTTACACAAATAAAATTATTAGTGTAAAGTAAACAAATAAATGAAATACAATAAATAAATCAGGTAGATATTGAGTTTATTAGCTTAGTACTTTCAAGGAATGTCAAACTGTCATAATTATTATTATTCAAAAACCTTCCACAAAACAGATTTAAAAAAATATTTAATATCTAAATTATCATCAGGAAAATTTTTAATTTTTATAGCATTGTCAAAGAGATTGTTAAGATAAAAAGTTTGATAGCCCCTAATTTGGATAGAATATATTCATTTTATTGTTGGGCATCCTTTTTTTTTAATCACAAACCTTTCCAATATCATGGATTTTTTATTGAATTAGATTGTTAGATGATATAATATTCCAGCCCCATAATCTTTAATATTATCTAATAATATCAAGTAATTTAATTTCTTTTAGCTTGTAAAATATGACAAATTGACACATATATATATGTTACACAGACAAACTAAATGAGATTTAATTTGTTTAAATATCAAGTGCCAAGTGCCATATTTGAATTTTTAAAAAACTGACTTGAGACACAATTTTCACAATAACTTCAGTTTTAATCATGTTAGAGCAAAGTGCTATATATTGACAGAAAATAGAAAATCTAAGGAAAACAATAAGGCTAAGACAAATAGTGATTATACATCTTTAATGGTACTTTAATATAATTAGTGTAAGTATTTGATTACCTAATATAAATTACTATCATCATTATCAGAACATCCCCCACCTTATGTTTTTGACATTTAATGTGAAACTATATATATATAGTAGGTTATTGAAGGCATTTGGATACATTTACATGTTTGACAATCCATCATAATGGTGTGATATTTTCCTACATATCAGAGGAAAAGGCAGAGATTTTTTATTTTTTTTAATAATTAACTAAAAATTTGGAAACTAAAAAAAATAAGTTGTAATTGATTAATTATATATTGGATATTGAGAATAAAGCAGTTTTAAATTAAAAAAGTAAAAAAAACCCCAAATTTTAAATAAAGAAATAATTTAAAGAGTCATATAAGTTTAGATTTAGCATATTATTTTTTTTAAAAAAGTCCATGTACATATTTTTAAAAAAATTAATATTAAAGGAAGGCAAACACACATTAATTCCTGGTGATCATATGAATAGTATTTCATTAAAATAACCTATCTTATATTTGGGCTGCTCAAAGGCACATTGCTTGTTGTGAAAATGGATATATTCACTTCTTTGTTTAGCATCCTCTTCTTTTAGCACATATTTGTCCAAGCATTAAATATTTTTTATTGAATTAGGTTGTCAAATGATAAATAATATATATGATGATTTGTGCTTCAAGTGAGAATTAAAATGTAATCTGATCAAAGTATTCTTATTGTTTGTGGATTTCTCAAAAATGTTTACTAGCAATTCAATTCAAAAATATCAATAGTTTTATTATCTTTTCAGTGTATTAACTTTTTCTTTCATAATCACAGAAAATACCATATCTTAATATAATAATGTTTTTTATATTATTTGATTAATGCAGTGTGGTTGAACCATGAAAGACTTTTAATATATATATAGACTACTCATTTCAATAATTTGTTACCTTTATCATAAAACTGTATTTTTAAATCACAAGAAAATTAGCTTGGATTCAAATGTTAAAGTATTTGGACAATTTTAAAGAAGTATCTTGAATAGGTTAAATATTAAACAATATTACAGTCTGAAGACTGCCAATAACAAGCAAAACTGATATATGATCTCTTTGATGTTTATTTATTTATTCTTTTAAGCATAAACACTTCAATGATTTTAGTGCATAGAATTAAGAAATATTTTCTCAATAGTGGTGAATCTTGCAGCGTTTTTTTTTTTTTGTTTACAATCAGCAATAGTTACTTATCTAGTCAACTCATATTATTCTTGGATTTTTATCCTTTAGCTAAGAATAATCAAATATTCATTTAATGATCATTGTTATAAAGTTAATTGGGTTATCTATGGAAACTAGTTTTAAAAAATCTCTCTATAATTAAAGAAAATTTCTCCCAGTTCTGACTCAAACCTCAATTCATGGGCATGGAAGCATTTGCATTAATTGTTATCTCATGTGGCCTTTCTTGGATTACTATTATCATATGCTTGTAATTTACATTTTTACATATATATATATAGATCAAAAGTTGTATTACTATATATATATATGTGTGTGGTATGGAAGTGAAAACTTTTTTATATTAAATAAGACTTTTTGATCTCTTCAAATGAAAATTATATTTTGTAATAACTTTTTACTTTGTAGTAAAAAAAAAAGAAGATTAAGAACTATGACTTGTAAACTGATAACTGATTCTTATTAGCAGTAAAAAAAAATAAGTAAACCTTGTAAGTATTCATTGCCCAAGGTATTATCAAGACTAGTTCTAATTCTAGGAATTGAAACATATGTATATATATATATTTGACTTATCAACTATAGTGGAATGTAACTTTTTTATTTATTACCTGGGATATAATCCTTTGATATCTTGATAGTTTTTTAATTTTTCTATGATTACAGTATGAGGAAACTTTGCTAATTTAGTCAAGAATTTTTCAATGGATTGTAAGTACTGAAAAAGTTTTGTGAGTATATTTAGTATATAAATATGCAGTCATGTGACCATCTTTGTGTATGTATAAATGTATATGTAAAATTTATAAATGTGTAAATAAAGTATATATATATATAGTATACATAAGTCAGGACATATACTTAGTGTAAACATTTTAAAAAGATGTATATTAAAAACGTAATTAAAGTTGACTGAAGGCAAAATTAAGCTGTGATATTTGTGTTTGCAAATTTTAGTGGTTAAATGTAATTAAAAGATTAGGTTAATTCAAAAAATTTATAAGAAGGCTAAGTAAAAAAAAATTAAATAGATTGTTGTATTTTGATTTGTTAGTTTTATTGCAGTGAAGATTAACCAATTTTACTTTCCCAAGCATTGCTTAAGATAAAAGGTAAAATACCATTAATATGAAATCCCAGTGCTTTATTGAACTTGCGAATTTTTCAGATTTCTAGAATAGATCTCCCACTATCATTTATTAAAATTCCAACTAGGCAACTTATTATGATTAGGTTTATTAATTTATAAGTATATTCTTTTTTTTGTCTGTTATTCTTTAATTTATTAGAAATTTGTATATAAAGTAATTTGATTATTATAAAAGATTAAAGATCAACTTTGAAATTTTGTTTGGATAGTAGATATTTATGAAAAATTGGGTATCTGGGTTAATAATATTCTACCAGCCTATATGATAGCCTTTTTTTTTTTTAAAAAAAAAAAAAAAATCACTGTATTTTCTTTTTTATTTTATACTGTCAGACCTTTCTTAACATTGTTACAGTGCACATATTTAATAATTGATCTGATAGTAAATTTATCTTAAAAGTATAGTTGGTTATTTAGCCTATTTTTAAAAAAATTTCCTTTATAGAAAGTTTTTTTGTTTCAAAAGACTTCAAAACTTTAGTAATTTTAGCTCTACATTTCCTTAGAATTTCTTTGTGATAATTTTTATTATGTAAACAAAAAGAATTAGAAAATAATTTTTTTTTTTGAAAATGCATATGTTAATAAAAAAAAAAATAATGACATCCCAATGAAAATGTAAAGATGAAAACAATATGTAAATTACTAAATAAGCCTCAATATTTTTTTTTTGATTCAGAAAATTAATTTTGTAATTTTTGTATATTATAATAAATTTGATATTATCACGGTTGTGACACAAAAACAAAAACAGACCACTTTTGCTTTAATAAAAAAAAAAATCTTTGATCCAGTGTTGATTAAAGAATTATATTTCTTGAGATTTTTGTGAATATTTTGAATTGCTTCTGGACAAGCTTTTGGAGATATTGAAACAGCTATGGTTGATTATTTCAGGTCCTTTGGATTTTGGGGGATTTTTAAGGAAGTATAAATGAAATATATATTGAAGGAATAAGTATATAAACTCTTGGAAAGTATGAGATATTTCTGAACTATTGTGCATGAGAATCAGATCAAAGCATATTTGAGTCTTAACCATTAGTCCTACTATGGAAATTCAAGAAAGTGAATAGTTCTGTGTGATACAATCCACATCTGTGTGTGCTCGTTTCATTTTACACAACTAAATAATATATCTGAAGATCCCAGAAGTTTGGGTTTTATAAAATTTTATCAAATTGAAGAAAAGAAAGTTATTCAATTAGCTAATCAAATAAATTGGGGGACACATGGTTATCAGAACCACCAAGTGGGCCGTAGTGCTGGCAGATAGTTGGCATAAGGTTCCTGTGCGTAAGCATGGTGAACAATGCCATCTAGCAGTTGGAACTTGCATCACTGCTTTTGGCCCCTACTCTGAATACTTCTGTGGTTGACACAGAAACAGCACCTCATGCGGTCACATGGGGCATAAGTTACAACTACCAAAAAAAAGCACACATAAAGAAAAAACCAGTACTAAATGTATTGTGTAGTGATTTACTTACATTTTTGATAAACGCAATTGATCTGGATTACTCTAATAAAGCCAAAGAGAAATTGTTTAAAAGAGAAGATAATATATGAAGAAAGTGGTTGATTAGTGACATTAAAAAATATATTAAAAAGTACTTTAATTTTTGAAGTGCACGAAATGGTAATTGTATTAATAAAGTATAAGGTTATGTTTCTGCTTGCATGCTTTTTCAGAGAACATATGTAGCTATGGCAGGCTCCTTTTCTCAGAGAGACAAGATTAAACAGATATATGCCCACTTTTGTTTATAGTAATTACTCTGATTCCAAATTAAAAAGAGAATGTGTTGATCATATCTATATTTAAATAATTAGAAAGAATCTTATGTATCCAATTATTTTATATCTGATAATGAGAGTTTGTTCTTGCTTTACTTCTAGATAATCTGTTTTTTAATGTGTTAGCTAGTTTTATATAAATTGTAAACTGGTTAAATATTAAAGCTAGTTTCATATGAATTGCAAACTGGTTAGATATTAAAGAAATAAATGTCAAAATATTGTTTCTCAGCTTAATTATCTTTCAATTGGATATTATACAATTAAGTTGATTTGTAACAATTGCAGATTTGAATAATGTTGGTGCTCAAACTTTATTTATTATACTGTGCAACTGTCTACATATTTGTATCACACTATGTTTACAACAATTGATTTATTGCATACATTATGAAGTTTGTTGTATATAAAAACAATAAGTAATCAAATGATCTTTTACATTTTTTTGAAGAATTCTTACATCCTGTCATAATGTGTAGTTAAGATTTCTGTATGACATTGGGTATTATGTTATGAACATATCCATATTATTTCATATTATTTCTCAAACACAATAGAAATTCTTGCACCATTCTTACAAATTGGAGCATAATTCGGAGCTCTTTTCTTGATTTTTTTTTTTAAATTATTAATTCAACTCAGTGCTTCTGCTTGATGTAAATATAAAACCTTTAAAAGCATTATTTCATTTCATTAGCTGTAAAAAATCTATAGCAATTGTCGCAGGATTGTTACATTAGATCTTTGATCTATAAGTTTAATCTGAAATTTGTGATAGTCAAAAAAATCATGCTTTATCTGATGCACGACTTAATCTCATTTTTGACATTATTATTAAGAATGTATTGAAATGGTCTTTAGTAGGTAATATAGAAGGTAATATAGAAAAAGAAAGATAATCTACAAAATGGTAAATGGTTATAAATGGCTAAAAGTTTGAGCAGTGGATGGAAAGATTTGGAAGGCTTGGTTCAGGATCTATCTTGGCAGATTCTTATAGATGATCATATTTCATCTCACACCAATAAAATAGAAGTTTACAGCAAATGTTTTATATAGTTAAAGTAATCAAAAAAAAGCAATGGCTTACATGCTTTTAATAAAATATATTGTCTTCATTAACTGTAAATCTGTTTGTATACGTCATGGCTTGTAGTTAATTTAAAAAATGATTAACACCTCTTTCACTTCCTTTCCTACTCATGACAAATCTTTATAAAATTACAATCCTCCTATGCACTTTTCACAATGCTTTATTTAACATTCTATGACAGTTTTGACTGTATAATAATTTTCTTCAGATTCCTTAATAATTTTCAATTATTAAGAGCTCTAAGAAGACTCCATAAACAATCAAAACTTATAGGGGAATTAAATAAAGCATTTTGAAAAATACATAGGAAGGAATATTGTAATTTTTTGCTTACAAAGATAAATTTCAAAATATTAACTATAGAGTATATATATCTCATTATTAATTAGATAAAAATATATTGATTAATTCTTAGATAAAAGTCATTGGATATCAATAATCATATGCATGTTTTATTTTGAAATAGATTAATATTTTCTCTCTCTTTTTTTATTTATAACCATATCATTTCTTGAAATCATTTCTTGGAAAAATTAATAGTATATATATCAAGCTGCACAGTCTTTGTTACATAATGTTCAGTAAAATAATGTTATTTAACTTTTTTTTTCTAGCCATAATATGCTGAAATCCAAATAATAATGTATACATTATTAATATAAGCTTGCACCCTTGACATTTATTGTGTACAGTCATTTTAAATGTGTGTTTTTTTTTAATAGAAGGATTAAAACAAACTTTTATTGTTATCATCATTCAAGAGAACAGACAATCAATAAGCTTATAAAAATTTACCTTAGCTGATATTTGATTTGTTTGACTATAATGTAGTATCTTCATAAATTATCACTTCGAATTTTCAGATTTGAATAATAAATGTGAGATAGCCATTAATGGACTATATGGTTCTTCCTTATGGTAATTGATGAGTATATGGTTAATGGATTGGTATATAAAACTTATAGCAAAAATTATTTTTTAACTTTTTTTTGTTTGTCTTTTTAGCTTTGTTGTGTTTTTTTTATTTTTCCTGAAGTGAGATTTGCCATATTTATTTAGAAAGGTCTGCTAATAATGAAACAAATCAGAAAATATAAGTTTTTTTTTCTTTATTTTCAGCTGAGTAAAGTAAAGCAAAGAAAAAATATTTATTTAGTTATGTGCATAACCTGCCATTTGATCCTTGAACAGCACTTGTCCTTCTGAACAACTAAGCATTACATTATTTATATATTCCCTAATAAATATTTTTCAAAGTTTTTTATTACTTAAATGAAATTAGCTATAAGAAAAAGTATTCATTTTTAATTATATATGGCGAAAGACTAATGATGTATTTTTTGAGAGATTTTTAATGTCACTGATAATAAAATATTGTAAACTTTTGAAAATATATATATGTTTACAAGAGTATTGGATTACATATTTGGATAATAATAAATGAGGTATAGATATTATGATGTTTAGTGGACATTCAACTGAGTAAGTAGAAAACTTTATGCTTTTTATTATGTTACATCAAATTAACTCAATAAAAAAGCTTTTCTTTCTCTTTCTCTCTCTATTAATCTGCAGCCCTGTGCCCCCATATACTATTTGTGAATTCTCTTATTTTCCTTTTGTCTTAAACCATAATAGATTACCAATATCTTTTTATAATAAATATAAATTCTCTATCTCAAGTAGTAAGTATAAAATATGGCTACATATTTCAAAGTATTTCTGTCTCTTACATTATGAGAGATTATTTAATTCATTCAAATTAATGACTACTCTTTTATATGTTTATAAACTGATTATTTTACACTAAGATATTACCTCTGTCTGAAATACTGGTGGGGAGAGGTATCCTTATTGTAATTTATTTAATTCAGTTTTGATTACATAAAAACCTCATTTTATTATATACTACTATCATCTTGTTACCCATGTATCGGAGTAAAAAATAGTCTCACATTTTGATAATTCTAAGATCTTCTCAAATGATAATTTAATTGTATAAATTGCCTTTTTTTGTGATCTGTATATAGAGTCTTAATTTTTAAATTACAAGTATTCTGTTAATATGCCTTCTGAATTTCAAAAACAGATTTATTCACCCTAGTCAAAATCTGCATTATAATAATCTTTGTCACTGGATTATTTTCTCGGCTTTCCGTTAATTAGTAAGATGACAGATTCTTGTTGAAATTATTGCATATAGCAGCCATGCTTTTATTATTATTATTATTATTATTATTATTATTATTATTATTATTATTATTATTATTATTATTATTATTATTATTATTATTATTATTATTATTATTATTATTATTATTATTATTATTATTATTATTATTATTATTATTATTATTATTATTATTATTATTATTATTATTATTATTATTATTATTATTATTATTATTATTATTATTATTATTATTATTATTATTATTATTATTATTATTATTATTATTATTATTATTATTATTATTATTATTATTATTATTATTATTATTATTATTATTATTATTATTATTATTATTATTATTATTATTATTATTATTATTATTATTATTATTATTATTATTATTATTATTATTATTATTATTATTATTATTATTATTATTATTATTATTATTATTATTATTATTATTATTATTATTATTATTATTATTATTATTATTATTATTATTATTATTATTATTATTATTATTATTATTATTATTATTATTATTATTATTATTATTATTATTATTATTATTATTATTATTATTATTATTATTATTATTATTATTATTATTATTATTGAATCTTATAGCTGAAATTAAAATATATATATGGTTTTGCACCTAAGTCAGTTTGTTTTGTTGAATTAATCTTCATAACCAAAGAATAGAAATTATTAACTTAAAACAGATTTTATGATAACTGTATACAGTTACTGACCTAGTGTTAGATCTATATAACTTTGGAAGCAAATTGTCTTGGATTTAAAACCTTGGCATTTTTTGAATATTAGGCTATTTGAATAATATAAAAAATTTTGGTATTTGTAAACTATTAACTGTGCAGCCTTTGGTGGCACTGTTTCTAGTTAAAAACAGAGCAATATAACATTACCGGGGCCACTAGATTTTTTTTTTTAATAGATCGTATTTTGACATACGGCTGTATTTTTTTTTCTTTTTAATATATTGTTGTTGTTTGTTTTGGACATAATTATTTTTTTTTTTGGTTTTCATTTGATAAATTGAAAACTATAATGGACACGTTGATCTTTTTTTTGGATCTCAAAAGTACATAATTTTTGACATACGCCTTTATTTGGGGGGGAGGGGGGATTTCCATTGTAAATCTACTGTTTCTTTTTTACAAACGTCTTTTTTTTTTTTTTTGGTTTTGGATTCGATACATTTCAAAGTATAAGGGACAGTTTTAACTTTTTTTTGGAATATCTCAAATATACACAATTTGCTTTACATACGACTTTCTTTTTTTTTGTTATTTAAAATTAGAATCGACACTTTCTTTTTGAATTTTGTTAAAAATGCCGGGGGTTGCTGTTGATTGATTTAGCAAAAAAAAATCAAACCTGTCCGACAAACTCCACTTCAGATTTCCGTATTTGCTTATAAACGAAAAGAATTGTTTGGTATTTTATCTTATATTTATAAATACGGGGGTTTTTTTTTGGGCGGCGGGTTTTGATTTTTTTGTTTTTTTAATAATAACAAATAAAACGGGGTTTTGATTTTTTTTTTTTAATAATAATAAATAAAACGGGACTTCTTTTTTTCTCTTAGATTTATAAATACGGGTTTGTTTGTTTTGTTTTTTTAATAAGAACAAATAAAACGTCAAAAAAAAAAAAGTCAATTGCGGTATTGTTTCTTTAACAAAAAAAATATGTATATTAACTGGTTTTGTTACATTCTGTGGATTTATTTATTTATCTTTTTTTAAGAGTCGTACAAGTTTGTTAAGGTTTTTTGTTTTCTTAACAAATAAAACGTCGGTACTTTTTTTTTCTTTTAACAACAAAAATTAGGTCGGGTTCATTTTTAAAATATACTTAACGTTCTGTTTATGGATTTAGAACAACAACAAAAAACATATTTTTGCTTCTAAACGAGACGAATAAATATGTCAAAAGAAGAAGTATTTTTTTTTTTACACAAAAAATAAAAAAAAAACAACAATCAATCAAGAGATGTCCAACAAACTCCGCCGCCCCTTTTTAACACTGTCATTCTGGGTATTAATTACATGATTTACAGATCCAAATAATCGCAAACAAAACACAAATTCTTTCCAAAAATAAATTTATTAACCATCTATGACTAAACTAAATCAACTGTAATGAATGTTCCAACATTTTAAAAAGTCATACAACTTGTTACTGAGAGTGTACAGTATTTCCTTCAAAATGGCATGCTGTGATGCGGTGTTTCCTATTCTGCCACTTAAGTAGACCCAAAATCTCTCAATGGTCTGAGTGTTAGCTCCTGTTATGGGGTCCATGAAATTGTAACGATGGTTAACAGTGACATGTCTAAAGCCTGCCACCTTAAGATCAGTAGTCCTATAACCCTTCCAACAGTCTGAGTAGATGGTAGATCCGGACTTGATAACAAATAAAACGGGGTTTTGATTTTTTAATAATAACAAATAAAACGTGTCAGCCGGTTTTGTTACATTCTGTGGATTTATTTATTTATATTTTTTTAAGAATCGTACAACTTTGTTAAAGATTTTTTTGTTTCATAACAAAAATAAAACTTCGGTATTTTTATTCTTTTTAAACAACAAAAATTAGCTCGGAGTCTTGCATTGGTGGTCGAGAGGTCAGCGCAACTGCCTTGTACTTGCAGGCAGTTGCCCGGGTTGCGGGTTCATGTCCTGGTCGATGCTATGACAAAAAAAAAATTAGCTCGGGTTCATTTTTAAAATCTACTTAACGTGCTGTTTATTGATTTAAAACAACAACAACAAAAAACCTCTTCTCCCTTCTAAACGGAATGAATAGGTATATCAAAAGAAGAAGTATTTTTTAAAAAAAAAAAATCAAGAGATGTCCAACAAACTACACCGCCCCTTTTTAACACTGTCATTCTGGGTGTTAATTACATGATTTACAGATAAAAATAATCGCAAACAAAACACAAATTCTTTCCAGAAAATAAATTTATTAACCACATATGACTGAACGAAATCAACTGTAACGAATGGCAGGATGTTTTGGGCTTGCAAAAATGCAACTGCCTCACTTTCTCTGTTTGGGACGTCCCACAAATATTATAACGTGGTAGACATTTTGTTATTCTTTTTCAACTCTTGTCCGAGTCATGACAGAAACGGTATTTTTCCGCAAACAACTTCAATCGTCTGCCAGAGAGCTTGAGAAATTTTATTTTGTCTTTTTTGATCCCCCCAAAAAAACCCCCAAAATTAGCAAAAAAAAATAATTTTGACAAATATCAATAATACGCTGAAATTTACTAGTACGCATAAATCTTTCAGTTGGGAAATACAAAAAATCATAAACATCAACAAATAAACACTTGAAAAAAAATGACTATGCTCACACTCTCATCTTAAATTCTAGCGACAATACAAATTTTGTCAATATGCATAGGATTTCAACCTGCAATGAAACCAACAGCAAACTATACGATCATAGTATTGTTAGTAGACGTAGTTTTATTGATGACGCGGAAGAATTGGCCACGTATTATAACCACTACATATGATCTACTCATATATTAATGATCACTCGTATATTAGCCGTAGGTTCGGCCGCGAAAGGGGTATAATTCTGTATTTTTACACAGAAACAGAGCCAACACAGGCTGTACAGTGAATAGTTTACAAATACCAAAATTTTAAAGTAACTGTTACATGTATAAGATGTCTTAATTCTATTTTTGAATCCTAAATCATCATTGATGAAACTAAAAAACAAAAAATTGATTTAAAAATATGGGTATTATCATCTAGAAAAGTATTTCTCAAAGTTTTTCTTTTTGCAGAGCACTTAGATTTCAGAAAAAATTTCCACAGAACAGTTAACATAATTAAAACAAATTATCTTATTTTTTTTATTATCTGTGACATTCTATATATATATATTACTAGTTCAATTCCTGAAATGCATGCTGATTTTTTTTACTCACTTGTCATTGGTATAATGTCTTAGTTAATATTAAAATTATTCAAATATGTAGTCATGTTATCATCATACAATAAAATTACAAAAAAAAACTTAGAATAATGAACACAAGAAATATTGATTACCGATAAAAATTACATTTGTAAATCACAATATATATAATTATTATAAAGATAATGTTAATTAAGAATAATTAACAAATATTTCATAAAAATCACATTAAATCATATTGTTTGATGCAAAAATTAATCGTCTTATAATAATTTATATAATATAATAAACGTAACAATTGTTATAAGAAATATTGATCACAAAAAGTCATCAAATTAAAAGCCAAAGAACTGTCATCAAGTTGGTGGCAATAAAGGAAAATGATTTTCAATTTAAATTTTAATTCCAATTGTTCTTTGCTTTCAATTAGTAATTCAAGTTTTGGTGTCAAATTGGTTAAAGTGAGGCGAAGAGATGAACCTATAGCAAAGCAGTTTCTGAGTTTGATTTTTAAGGTGTACATTTCCGGAAATACCCTTTCACAAAAATAAATTGTCAAGAAAGGGACGGACATTTTTGTTGCTTTTTTGTGCAGACTTAGATACTCATTTTTTATTTTGATTCAAATTTATTTAAATTCATTGTGGGATGGATGGTTTGATTTTAATGTCAAATCTGAATTCATTTCCAAAAGACATTCATATTCTTGATTACACCTGGGTCTCGTTTTATGCGGATTATTTTAATGTGATTTTGAAGTTATGCAATTTGTGTTTCTTTTAATATCTTTCATATTTATTCTCTTATTCTTCTCTTTTACTTTCTTTGCATATCTTCATATATTTATATATATATTGCTTATAACACTTCAATGCAAACAAATTTTTGAAGTATATATGAAAGAAGTATTATAAGCAATATATCTTTCATATTTCACTATATTTATTAGATATCAAGAAATTTAAATTATTAATAACTTATTTTGACTAAATACTTTTTTTTTTCAAAAATATAACGTTATAAAAACAGCTAACGTGAATATGATCTGAAGCTGTATTTAGAATCTTAGCTTCTATGTAAACCTACTTATACTAATGAGTAAATAATAATAATAAATTTATACTTACCAATAAAAATATCGCAATAAATATTCAAAAATTTTAAACTTTTAAAACGTATTTTGTTAGATATAACAGAAATAAATAATTTTTCAGATTTTTAAAATAAATAATAACGAAGATTTTATTGATTTTGTAAACTGAAAATAATCTTTCTAATGATAATGTATAATCTTTTTGTTTTGATTGCAATCTCATTTTTTTAATATAGAACAGAAAACCATTAACACAGCACAAGATTGAAAGTGGCATTAGTTGTACATATCATCACGAATCTGATTTTTTACCAGTTCACAAACGAACGCATATTGTCAAATAGTGGTAATGATTAAAATATGTATGAAAAATGTAAAATTAAATACTGTAATTGATAAAAAAAACATTTGTCTTGTATTAATTTTTTTCAAATATTTGAAATTTTTTATTAGTCGTACTTTATTTCTTTATTTTTTTAATGCGAATTTTAAAGCATTTTTTCCCTTATTGCTTTGTTTTTATGTGATTTCTGAAAATGACAGAACCTATCCTCCATTTTTCAAGGTAAGTTAAGTCTATTTTTGTGCGATTTCTTTTGTGCGCATTTACTGAGGAACCTATCTACCGCATAAAATGAGACCCAGTTGTATTTAAATTTGTGATGTTGTTTCTAAGATCTCTGAAAGGATTTGTTATCTATAAATTCATTTCAGATGGAAAATATTTTTCAAAATCATCATACAATAATTGTATGTAGTGACAGATAATTTGTTTAAACTTCAATTTTCCCACTTCTTGATGCTCATTAATAAAATCATAATAAGTAATAAATAGATTACAGTTGCTTTCTTTTACTCTATCCTGCCAAAATTGAATTTTCTTATTACATCTATTGACTTTACTATATAAATGAAGTACATTCTTTTACTTCCCTGTAGACTTAAATTTAAATTATTGATGTAGGAAATATCACTTAAATAAGCTAGTTTTGCAACCCATTCAATTTCACAAAAATAATTTGCAAATGACTTTTTTTTTTAATTCAAGAATATTTCTAATTCTGTTTTTATTTCAAATAGCCTGCTTAGCATTTTACCTCAAGAGAGCCATCTGATTTCAGTATCAAATAATAATTCCTCATACTTTGCTCCAACTTTTAAACAAAGTAGTGCAAATAGTCTGGAATTTAGATTACTTTTTTTTTTTTACAAGATTTATATTTTTATAGATTAGCTGAAACTGTAAGATTCGAATCTTAGTTTCACCTCAGTTCCATTCTTTCTATTGCCTTTTACCTACTCCACCTAAATTTAAACCCTAAATATTAGACTGTGTGTGTATAACGGTACTAGATATACATGTAAACATTTGTTAAATATGCCGTGTGTACACACACATTTCGATATTGGATAAATATTAAATTAAATAACATAATCTTAATAATTTGTTAAATTTATAATATTAAAATTATATCATGTAAATAATTATTTAGATAAATTTTATGTATAATATTTTAGTTTGTAAACTTTAAAATATGTTTATAACTTATAAATGTACAAAAATAGAAATCCCTCCTGTTTATTTAAAATTGCAAAGTCATAGTGGATGGGGAGAGACAATAGAATACTGAGAAATATTCCTAAAAAGCTTTTTAATTAGTTTTTAAAGAAAAGTGAAATCTGCGTTGTGGTTAGGTCAGGAGTAATAGATCAAAAATAAAATATAGAAATTCAGTCGGATTGAAAATACAAATTTAACATGTGCTTCTAATGCATCAATTTACCTGGGGGTATTACATTAGTGGACCTGAGAGACTGTGACTACATAATGTCAGATGGATCTGCAAAGATAAGAAATAAAAAGTATAAAAGAAGGAAATTACTGAATTTCTGGTTCTGAATCTTATATATTATATTTAAGAAGCGTTCCTGTGCTGATAATTTAAAAGTATATCATTATGCTGTTTTATATTTCCATGATTGAGAAGTAAGGCATTCGCTGTTCTCCTCTGGAGAATGGTGGGTATGCTGAAGCTCCTATTTGCTCTACAATGAACTGATAGTACTTACTAAAATCTATACGCTGCTATTAACCAAAATCTTGAAATAAACTGCCAGAGAAAACTGTTGCTTATTATTAAATGGACTGTGAAAGATCACTCATCAACGTGCACGTTCGACTGAATTCAAAGGTAATGGTACCCAAAATTTTTAAAAACGTTCATTCCTTAATCTAAAGCTAGCTCATATAAACCATCTGTATTTTTTTTTATTTATGTTTTTTTTTTCTCACTTATGTAAACTCTGTTGAAACTTATTAAAATATATTAAGAATCTGTAACTATTTAAATGTTTAATTAACCTCTGATCTTTCTCTTTTGCCTTGGGTATCTATTTTATTATTATTTATTTATTGATGTAACTGATTTCATGCCTAGATAATTTCCAACCTGGCTTGCTATTTATTAAATGTTATAATTCGTAATCTTCACCAAGATGAGCGAAATCATCAATATAATATAATGATAATAACTCATTTTGCACTAATAAGCTGCCAGCTCGAGAATTATCCGTCCTTATTTTTAAATTATCTATTAATGGATGCATTCTTATGATGTCATATTACTACGCTTCCCATTATTATTATGTATTTAAAATAAATTGCCGTGACTATGGAGACACATCTGACGTTTCATATTAGTTAGTAATGTGTGTGTACCACAATTTGTTGCAGGTGGATTTGTCAAGTTAGCAATAGAAATAAGATAGAATTTTAGTCTCTCGTTTTTTTTTTTATTAATTAGTTTACATTTAATTTATTTATGCTAACTAACAAATATCAGATTATTCGAGGTCTTGCAAGTTATTATAACTTGTAAATGTGGACTTTGGACATGAAACATCATTTTAAAGCAAGTTTTAAATATATATATAACTATGTTCTATAAGTGATATGTGTTATAGCTTCGTGATGCCATATTCTCTTTTAAAGCCATGGAAATTGCCAGATACTTATGCACAAAGGTATCATTCCGCTTCCATTCAGTAGGAATATTTAGAAGTGCACCCATGGGAAGCTGATTCCGTCATGTGGTCATGTAGTAACAGCGGCAGAAGTCCCTTACATTCGAACCTGCTTATATGACCGGTTTCATAGGGTCCTAGGCACAAAGCCCACCCATGAGTTTTATATTTCACCTATGGCTTCATTGTCTCACAGTTTACTCTTTAATTATTACATGGCATTTCTACACATACCACATCTCGTCTACTTAACTATTTTCTTATTGTATGCTTATGATTACATTTCCCAAGTCTTCCACATTATCTGCTCTCAAATAACAGCCCCCTAGAATTAATTATGTGGATAAAACTTCGAGTGTATAATTGTTAAAGCGAGTAGATTCATGGCCGCAAACCTTATTAGCTGTTTTGCCTCGTGTTGTAACTGATATGATTAGTACTTAGGCATGAAATAACTCTTAGCTTTCATTAATATCCAAAGGCTAGATCAAATAATTAAGGTATTGCAAATGTAATTTAATTTCGGCTTAGGAGTCTCGGAAATTACTGAACTCAAGCATGTAGCTGAATTTTATTTTTTATTAAATATATTATAACGATCTGGATTTAGGCGCTTAATGTAATCTGCACTACAAGGGCGCCATCTAGGCATTTGAACCTAGAAAATTTATAAAGTAGGCAGATACGTAAGTCAAAAAAATTTTTTTTTTATTTTATATATTTTGATATCCGGTCGTTAGCCCATTGTCACTAGCTCAGTGGAAGAACAGAGATTTATATTTTATAAAAAATTCTTATTTAAGAATATATAAAAAAGAATAAAATAAGCCATTTCCAGTAATTATACACACAAACATTTATTTACGCACATATATATATATAAATTTAACATTATTATTTTAGTATGTTTACTTTAACATTTAACATTATTTTTAACTTTTATTTTAGATTTTAATTTTTATACTATTATAAGTTCGCACAGATGGATTTATAAAAGTTTGTTTTATAAATGTTGAGTATAGATAGGTTACATAGATTACACGGTTAAAAACATTTCAAAATAAACATAAACGATCAAAATACAAAGTCATTGATACCATCAATTGCATAGGGAATACAAGAAACCCAATGGTATTCATCATAAGATACCGCATTAACACCAATAACTTAAAAGACATCCGAATAAATACATTTTAGATACTCACCGTCAGGTATCATTATTTACCGAATGTCTATATATTTTGATCAAATATGAAAACCAAAAACATAATTAACCGATAACGAATCCATGCAACGTCCATACCCAACTTAAATTTAATGCATTTTTATTTAGAGTGTCGAGTATGAATAGACTACATAGATTTGCATTTGAAAGAAAATATTCTATCCTTATTTAACCTTAGGCCAAAAGTTTGCAGTCAAACTAACGTCAATTCATCTGATATATTGATGCATTCAATGTAATATGAAATACGGCAGCACAAAAGGTTAAGAGAAGAAATTGCCTCTCGTCAGATAGGAATACTACATCTATCTGACAAGAAGAGCAATAAAAAAAAAACTCCATAGGAAAGGACTGCGGTCATTTTGCCGAATTACGAATTGCATTCTATAGGCCAAAAAGGAAGTGTGCTGCGTATAAAGCGATTCTGCCCATAGCGAATCTCGTACATCTACTAATTACACCAATATATCCAATCCATTGACCCAATTTAACTACGAAACAAATAATCTAAGATTACCCTCCCCTAATATAACTTTACAAATCTATATAGCCATTCACGCCCAACTTAAGTTTAACATTTATATAATTTAATTTAACGAAAACAAAACAGTCATAATAAAACTTAAAAGAACAAAAAAAAAATGGAAATGATTTTACAAAAGAAATACATCAAATTAAAATTACTTATTAGTAAATAAAGTTGGTCAGATAGGATTCTATTGCAATTATTTTAAATACGGAAAGTTTTTAATTTAATGTTCATTAATTATAAAGTTCTTACGGTTTTAAACAGTTCATTTTTATCCATTGCTTGCCGTTTGAACATGAATTCCCATGCCGTCCTAAAGAGATTGGTTGAGTTAGCCATTGTTTTTTTATTTATCCGGAGGTCTTTTAGTTTAGCTGGTCCTTAATGTAGAAAAAACGATGTCTTTTTTTTTTTAAACAAAACTGAAGGGATTGAAGAGTGCGTCTTTTCAATCCCTTCTCCTTCAACTTCGCACCAACACATATAGTCACATCGTAATAACTCACTAATAATTTCCAAACTTTTCCTTTTATAATAATTTTAAGGATTCAATTGACATTACGTCATCGATGATGATGATCCTTCCGTTGAGGTCCGATTTCCCGATGGATTTCTCTCATTTGCTATTAGTTTCTATTGTTTTTCTATCTGACCATTGTTTATACATTTAAATGCCCAAAGGCTAGTTCACTTTAACTAATTAAAACAATCATTTCCATTTTCTGATTACTTAATGTGTTTTCCAACATTAAAGATATATTTTTATCTCTAAATCTTTTTAAGTTTTTGTTTTTAAAATATCTTTTCTATTTTTAATAAAGTTTTATTTTAATAATTTTTTTTCATCTGTGCGATTTTATATATATGAGTTTAGTATAGAATTTTAATTTTCAATTTTTAATTCTTAAAAAGGAAGTTTTATTTGCGAACTTTTATTCTTTTCATGTTTACTAATAAAAAACAATGTAACGTACGTATGTGCCCATTACAATATAGTGTTTAAATTGTCTGTGTCCATATGTCTATTCTTTAATGCTTTATAGCCATAGTGTCTCACCTCAATAAGTAGTTACATGTATGAAAATTATACACGAGTATAGTAGTAAGAATAACTTTAGGTTTATTTAGTAAGAGCTCCTTGCATCTCTCTGCTCCCCGTGGCCTAAAAGATGTTTTCTATTGTGATGGCAGATGTGTTATCCCATAGTAGTATGTTGTGGAATCAATCTACTAGGTTCGAACAAGGCACTGCAGGCCTTGAACCCACCTGCTGTGCTGCTATTCGAATGCGGTGGTTGAATTGTGCAATTAGTTAGTGAGGCATATGATTTCATTCAACTCTGGGAATAAATTTTTAGCTTTTAAATGCTGTCTATGCATTATGCAATGTGTAGTTAATTAATCAGGGTTCACTACTTGAATTTTGTTAGTAATCCCACACTGCTTGCCTATCATACTAGCTGCTCCATTAGTACATAAACCTACACAATTTTTCTAAACCAAATTATGTTTGTTAATATAAGAATTTAATGCATTAAAAATTTCAGCGCTTGCTGTATATGAAGCTAGTTCTACCAACTCAGAAATTCTTTTTTGATGCCTTCAGAAATAAGTCAAAATATCTAACATAATAGATTAATATAGCTTTTCTGGAAATATCAGATGATTCCTCAATTTGAATTGAAAATATGTTTGATTCCTTAATCTTGTTTATTAACTAGAGTTCTATATTTTCTGACAATGTAGCAATTCACTTCCCAACAGTTATCAATCTGATTTTATCAACAGCCAATAATACAACAATTCTGAATAAGCCTCTAATAAAATTGGTTTTTTCAAAGTTTCAGTGGCAGTGATTTTTTGGTTTTAACAATTCAAAGTTTTATGAACTAGGAAAATTTTAATAGAGGTTTATTCTGAACAAATGTTTGTTTAAATGGTTTTTTCCTGTAAAACAAATATTTGCTTTTTATATTCAAAATATTCCAATGATTTTTTTCCTAATTCTGAATGTTTCAATTCAAATGTAACCTGTTTTATGTTTTTATTGCATCATTAGATCAAACACACATTGAGTTTATATCTTGTTCCAAAGATTTAGGCTAAAGAATAAATCCATATCATAGATATTTATCATTGTAACATCTAATGAAGAATTTTTTTATTTTTGTGGTGGGCTACCAATTTCAGCTTCATTTGATTTTTCTTGAGAAGTTAAACTCTTATTTTAAAAAATGAAAGAATGTTCATTTATTATATTTCAAATTTATATTAATATTTTAGTAATTTTTTGTAACATTTAGATTTACCAAATCCTTGTTAAATATATAATTTTATAATGAAAAAAAAAATTGTGCAAAATTTCCAACAGTTTAAAATATTACTGCTCCAGTTTTGGTCTATTAGTGGTACGATCTTAAGGCAGATTATTTTGTTTTTAATTTATATATAACAAAAGAAATTTTTTTTGCTTTATTTAAAGAAACAAAGTAATTCATTTAAAAAATTTACTAAATATTCTAATTTATTTTTTTCATTACAAATTATTTTAAAAAAATTAAGTAATATTTTATTTTAGTCTTTCTCTATTATATTTTAATCTCATTATACATAATAAATATACAATTGAATTTTGTTTCTTTTTTATTTTGTTGCATTTTTATTGAATTAAAAAAGAAACAAGACTTTAAAACAATTAATTATTTAAAATGTATTATTTTGTGAAGTCTGACTAAGGGTGGAAATTGTAAAATATGGCAGAACCTGCTTGAGATCAGAGATGTGTTAAAATAAATTTATTTTCATTGAAAATTAGTTTTGAAATTTATTTTGTAATTGTCAAGGATATTTTTCATGGAAAGGTAAAATTTTTCTGCAGACCAGCAGTTGAAAAACTCTCATCCATAGTTCGGATGCACGCTGGACAACCTCTCTTAATAACAAATGTCAAGATTAAACTGAGAAAGTCATTTGATATTTTATTAGTATATATATCATTTTGTGATACAAATGCAAACTTATTTATCATTATTTCCTTTTTCAAGAATTATATATTTGATTTATTATAAATAAAAATTACATTTTATGAAATGTTGTATTACTTAATTATATGCCTGTAAAGAGAACTGCAAGTTATAACTACAAAAATATTTTAGTAATGCAGATGTTTTATTTGTGCATGCACTTTGGTTTATATTTTTTATAACAGATAATTATCTAAATTTTAGAAGTTGATAAAATTTTAGGTACCCAGAATAACAATATACCATTGTTTAGACAATTATTTTAAAACATTTGCTGAGTTTTAAGTTTTTGATTATAATTGATGGTTCTGTGTAATAAATATGCACATAACATTGGTAAAAACAGGGTAAATGTTGCACATAATTAAGAATTAAATTTTTTTATCTATGAATGGAATTATACAATTTTTGATATTGTAGTTAAATTTTTAATTTAAAGTTAAGTACAAAACTTTTTTAAAGAATAATTACTCACTGAGACATTTGTATGATTATAAAACTATTTTTTTATAGATAGACAAAAAATGTTTTTCAGGAATTAAAATGATTATATACAATATTTTGTTTAAAATTGTAAAAGGAAATATTGTAGTTTAATGCCTATTTTATCACTGAATAAAAATCAATTATCTATATAAATAATTTTTTTAATCTGATTTTAAATTGATAATTTTTTTTAAGGTTATCAAAAGTTAGATTTTATTATACATATGAATTCTTCAAAAAATGTCTTATTATTTATTTATTTTTTTGTTGTTATAATTTAATGGATATCATTTGTGTTTTTGAAAATTGTCATGTATATTTAAAGTTTAAATTATATGGAAGTTAAAAACATCCACTGTAATAAAAAATATTTGTAAATATTACTCTTTGATTTGTGAACTTTTATTATAATGGAGGAATTTTTATCAAATTATTATTTTTACTCGTCTGTTTCTGTAGATGGGCAAGCTAAACCCAATGTTGTTATTGTGGAACAACCACAAAGTCAAGGCTTTCGCTTTCGTTATAAAAGTGAAACTGGGTCACATGGTGGATTGCAAGGTGAATCTACTTCAAAAAAACACAAAACATTCCCCAAAATTAAGGTAATTTTTTTTTTTTAGCATTTATCATAAAACACTCTCACAAATTTTTATTAAATAAATTGAAATATTTATATAATATTGGCTATTGTTTTATGTTTTCTTCTTTTAATAATTTTTATATTAAATTATGCATATTCATTAACCAAATTTTCAGCCTGAATGCATGTGGAATAACTAAGCAATAAGATGAAATAGTAAGAGATAACTTTAATCATAAGTATAAAGAATGTTAATAATGCCATTAAAAGCATCATAATCTTGAAATTAATACACCTAAATGAAGTTATAAATTTATTTATGAATGAATATCATTGTAATGATTAACAATGGTAATTAGTGATAAAATTTACTGGCAGTAGTTAAAAGGAAAATTATAATCATAATTCAAAGAAAATGCTATATTAGTTTGTGTACATGTATAAATGAAACAAAAGAAATATTTAATTAATACTTATATATTAATAAATCTTCTCCCCCCTCCCTCTTTTTTTTTTTTTTTTGTCTTTTTTTTTTCCTTTATTTTTTTAAATTATAATTTGAATTTACAGACAAAGAGTAAAAAAAAAAATCATAAATCCCAAAAAAAGTTCTGGAACCAGGGATTTCAGATTAATGATGTTTTACTTGTAATACACATTAATTATCAGAGTATATTATAGTGAATAATCTTTAGAATGTCACTATATAATATATTAAAGATGTTTTGTTTATATGTTATTCATTAAGTAATAGATTTTTTCTACTTGTGCTAACTATATTACTACTAATAATTGTAGGTTAAGTTGTTTGGAAGATCATAGCACATTCGATTCTCCAAATGGGATGTTGAATACTTACAATTTCAATTGATCAAAATTTTTGTTTTTTTACTTTAGTTAGTTGAGTATTGATCTAGTACATTTTTAAATTTCTTCTGCTGCCCACTATTATACTGTAAATACTTTTTCTTTTTTTAATAAGCTAATTATATAGTTTAGATATTTGTTCATTTTTCAGAAATCTTGTATGTATGCTTTTTGTGGTGATATCTTTACTTTGTAATTTTTTTTTGAGGTTTTGTCATCATTAATTGTTTGGCAAAAGGCAAAAATTTTTACCAAAAATCCATAAATTTGTCTCACTTTAAATTTTTATCAACTTCTTTCTTCTTCTATCTCTTTCTTAGTGCCATCTTTAGTCCTATCATATTTTTCATAATTGCACATCTATATACACTTCCAATCCAATTTCTCCTTTTTTTAAAATTTCCTAAATATTTTTCCACCAAATTTTTTAATAATGTTTCATTACTAATTTTATATTTTTAAATGGTGTTTTTTATTATTTTCAAAAACACATAATTGAAAATTTCTGATCTTCATTTTTTTTTAAATTGATCATTATTCTATTTTTATTTACAACCTTTATAAATACTTAATAAATCTTATCTGTGTATATATATATAATGTTGCAGAAAGGAATTTTCTGTTAATTGAAAGGAGACCCTTCGCTTTTTCTTTTGATACCTTAAAGAAATAACCAGGACAAATTACAAATATCCACACCATATTTTGTGTCATTGTAACTGTTATTACTATGTGATTACTTATGTAAACATGGATGAACTAACAAATTTACTTGTTTTTCTTCCTTCAATCAATAAATACCATAGTATTTCTTGTTCCTAATTGAAACATCAATTGAAATTTCATAAATGCAAGATGAATGTATATGTGAAATTTTTTTTTTTATGATATTTATTATTTGTAATAGACAAAAGTAAATTAAGGCCCATATTCTCAGGAGACAATAAAATTGTCGTCTAAGACAATGATTGATCGCTGAAGACAGAAATGCTATGAATCCCCTGATTGTTATTTCAGACTGCCATTTGATGATGATTGTTGTTTCAGGCTAGCTACATACAGCTGTAGATCAATTCCCTGAGAAGAAAGATTGCAAAATTTGGAATAACTATCCAATATTAAACTTTGGGAAATTAGAAGAAAAATGAAGAGACGATTTAAAAAGTGAATATGTATTTTACTACAAAAACATGGAATCACAAATGAAATTGGATTTTTTATAAATAAAAAATAGAATATCATTGCCATTATTGAGATCGATGTCATAATATACAAAGTGGCAAGATTACTTGTTCAAATTAATGGAATGTATCAAACGTGGATAATGCAGTTTCAAATTAGTTTTGTGCTAAAGTCATAGAGGATTTTTATGTGGATGTAGAAAATGCTTTTGATGAGACCAAATAATATTTTTAAATTATCATGAAAGATTTTAATGCTAGAATTGGCAAATGATTGAAAGATGAAAATGCTATGGATAATTTTGGTTATGGTGATAAAAATTAGACAATACATAATTATGAAGTTTACAGAAAAAAACAACTGTATAATATGAATTTTTTCATTGAGGAAAATGCTAAAAGTAAATGGATATGGGAATATTCAAATGAAGATACAGTAGAATTGGATTATATTTTGATTAACAGAAAATATGTATTTCAAAATTGTTAATGTTCTTAATAGATTCAACACAAGAAATAAGTGATCATTAATTAGTGAGATGTAAGATATGTTAATGCAAGTGTAGAGATATGAAACTATTAAGAAAGATGGTAGTGACAATTGATATTTTATTTTTAGAAACACTCCAATAAAATTACCATATTTTTCAGTGTATAGGTCAAAATATTCCTAAAGTATGGGGTGCATCTTATGCAGTAGTAATCAAATTTATGAATTGAAATTTCAATCAGTATAAAACTTCTGGTGTATATTAGTATACATATACAAGTATTTTATTGCATTTTTTTCTTTAGTAAAACAAAAAATATTTATGAATACACACATATATATATGCATGCATGTAAGATAGCTACACAACATAATCATACTAATATATATATATATTCTCATAATCATATCAATATTAGAGCAAAGCATTCAAAATAATTTAATATTATCATAATTTTTAAAAAATTATTTTAAAATTAAATGGTTAATATATATATAAAGTTCTCTCAAAAATATAAATCTACCCACAAAATAAATAACATATAGTTAAGAAAAGAGAGACAATCTTCAAAATGTTTAACTCTGGAGATGAATTTCTGGGTTTTGAGGATGAAAATTAAAAGAAACCTAATTACTGAATTTCCTAATTATATTTTTTGTAGCCATAAATGACTATAAAGTTAGTACAGTAAAGCAGTACAGAAATTTATGAAAAAATATAGAAAATTATTTTTTTTCTTAAAAATGTGTATATAAAAAGATATACATCTTATATGCTGCTGCATCCTATACACCAGTAAATATGGTATAAATTAATACTTGTAAACTATTTAAAATTTGAAAATGGTTCAAACTTGATTAAAATCAATAAGAAGACAACTGCTCATTCATTAAGAATTGTAAGAAGGGTAATTGGTACAAAACAGTTACTTAGCAGTAAATTTTTAATTGAGGTAAGACAGCATATGAAAAAAAAAAAAGAATATGAAAATTATTTAAATGATCATTATTGAATATCTAAAGTTTTGTGTACTATATGAAAAAGAATATAATTATGAATTGACAAGGAAAGTGAAAGCCATAGAAGAGAATAAAAATATCAGAAATATAAAATAGCATCTTAGTTTTGGAAGGAAAATTCTTTCAACAATTAAAATAAAAGTTGAAATTATTACTAACAAATTGAAATGACATTATGAAATATGTGGAAGAGTTGTATAAAGAATTATATAGCAATAAGGAACAAGGAAGCCGGAAATCACCTACAATTATTACATCTTTAATTACCAAATATTTTAAGTGATGTCACAAGACATGTAATTAAATTTATGAATAACGAAAATCTCCATGAAATAATAGAATCATTAATGATATTTTAAAAGAAGTAGGTAAAGAATAAGACAAATTGTTGGCAAGGCTGAGTACAAAATCTCTAAATGGTAAAGATGTACCAGATGTTTGGATATTGATATTTTAAAAGGTGCTAAAAAATATATGCGAAATTACAGACCTACATTCTTCTATCAATTCCATATAAAATCTTTATCAAGATAATTACAATTGGTCTGAGTGAAGTTTGGATTCTAATCAACCTAAATGCAAGATGAATTTTAAAAGCAGTGTTAGGATAGTGGATCTTAGTAAGTATTTGAGCGAAATTATAGAAAGGGCTAATGAATATGAATTGTCATTGTCTTTTGGATTTTTAGATTATGAAAAAGCATTTGATTCTATAAGCATTTTTATGATGAATAAAGCTTTGGATCATCAAAGTATAGATTTGAATATTGTCATATTCTGAAGAGTATTTATCAAAATGCAATAGTAGTAATTACATTATTTTGGTGATATTCAAAAAATTATATGGTGATTTTATATCTCCAAAACTTTGATTAAAATGGGAAGCTAAGATAATAAAAGTATATGGAGATTATTTAAATCATCTAGATTTTGCAGATGATGTAGTTATTTTGGTAAATAATGACTCAGAGCTTTAGGAAATGCTGCTAGAGTTATCAAATGAAAGTTAAAAAAAAAGACTAAAGTTAAATGCTAAAAAGGCTAAAGTAATGTTAGTTATGAATTAAAAAAAGTTGTTATAAATTTTATCAATTCTACATAATATATTATTAAGCTCATTCATATTATTTATTGTCTAATGAACCTACCTGTCATTCAATTTTAATTCCATATTTATCAAACAACAATTGTATATATATAATAAATTAAAAAGAAAATAGACAACACTCATAGTTTTACTCCTCTCTAGATCTACTTTTTCTTTTAAATGGCCATTTGACAATGAATTTCTTCTGATATATATATATTTAAAAAAGTATCTTCCAAACTCCATTTTTTTAAATGTGTCGATCAAAGTTAATCAGGTCTATCAGTAACTTTTCAAGAATGATAAAAAATAATAACTTCTTATTCTCTCTATATATCTTTCAATAATAGTTTTATATTCCAATTGCTTTATTGTTTTGTTATCTTTCTAATTTGAAACTCTTGTTAGTATCCTTCTATTCAAAGCTCTGAATAGCATCTTAACTGCATGAAAGATTGATTGAATTGTTCTAAAAGTCTTGTATTTAATTGAATTAAATCTCTTTTCTATGGGAATTGCAACTTTTTGTAGAGAAATTACTCACTCATTTTCCTAAATTGTAAATTACATCAATAATACCAACTAATTCTTCTAAGCTACTATTCCTTCATATTCTTTTGTAATTTATTTGAATTTCATCAGTTTTCTTGACTTTGCCAGTTTTCATTTACGTTAGGGTACTTGGGGAAATATTGTCTTGCCACTCCATGGCATTATGAACATGAAATTCATTTAATGCTATATTGTATTGCCACCATTTTTTAGTTTTATAAGTATTTCTTTATTTCCAAATTATTGTTACTGGCTGATATTATAAACTTTGAAGGTACAGGTTCTTGACTGTGCTGATTGTTATATTTAATTCAAAGCTGCTAAGTCTGGATTCCAAAGTCATCACAGTCATTGTTTTGATTAAGAAACCAAATAAATATAGCAATTAAAACAAGGAGACCACCAGCAAAACAGTTTATATAATTATTTCATATAAAAGAATAAGTGTAATTTATTTATTATTTAGCATTATTTACATTTTATGTTTTGCTCTAAGGCTTATTTAAAAAAATAATATAGATTGTGACAGCTTTTAACAAGTCTCTAGATTCCTTATTAACCTTCAGCCTGGTTTCTAGATATTGCTTCTATGCTAACTCATGAGCCTCTGCACTTCTCACAGTTAAAATCATCATCATTTATCAGGTCTCTGATTGATCCCAGAAATCTTTCAAGTTTCTATTTTTGGGCTATTGTTTAAGAGCTAATTAAGCTTAATTAAGTAATTCCTATTTTTTCTGCATTATCCCAAGTTTTAATCATCTATTTTTAGACTGCCATCTTAGAGATAATTGGTTTGAAAATAAATTTTCCAATGTAAGACAAGTCTGCATTAATTATTTGATAATGCAATTTTATGTAAAATAAATATTTTTATTTATTTCATTTAACATATATATAATGTACACACTATATTTTAATTTTTTATCAATTGATCCAGAGCAGAAGCTTATCAATTAAATAATAGTTAACATAAAGGGATTCAAATGTTGCTTAGAATAAATAACAAAATTCCAGAATGAAATGAATTAAAATGAATTTTACTTTCAACTGGTAATTATAAACAATATGCATCATCATCATCATCATCATCATGTATTAATGATAGATTTAATATATTTGTAAAGTTATATAATATTTATGATTTAAAATTTTTTTTGAATTATCATTATGAGCCTTGGAGGCTTATAGAATTTATAATAAAGGCTTGTTAAACCTATAAACTGAATTCTGTATCACCTTTTCATACTTTTAGTGGGGATAAACTGGATAAAGGCAAATAGTTCTCTTATTGAAGTTTCATTCATAACAACTAAATATTAAGCACACACTGCACATATAAATCAATATATTATTTTTTACTTTTAATGCATAATATTTTTTTTTTTAATAATTAATTGTTTTTGTCTTCTGTCACTATTTTATTCCTATACTTTTTCCCCATCTAAACTGGGTTTGTTTTCCCACTATATGCATTTGTTTTATTATTCATTTTACCATATTATTATCTGTTTATGTTTCGATTCACTAGTAAGCATTCTATACATATGTTTGTTTAATATAGAATTTATGCTTTCTATCTCTTCCTATCATTAATCATCATGTCATTATTAATGTAGTGTACTCTGCTGTTTTCTTATTTCTTTGTAACCTACTTTTTTAATTTCAGCATTTTTTTAATTTTCTTGAATAATTTACATCTTTTCTTTCATTTTACTCTATTAATTAGTTTAATTTCATTTACTCTTTTTTTTAAACTCTATAAATGTAAAAATTAGTCTTTTTTAAAAATTATTTATCAAGTGGCTATTTCTGTCTTGTGTTCGATGTTCTTGGGTTTTAAAAAGATACTCTTTACACTACAAATTCAAGATTCAAATATGTGTCAACTCCAGAATTGTTGCATGCACTTTGTTAGTATTTGTTATAAACCTATTTTGAATCCACACTTAATCTAATTATGATAATATTAAATAGTGCTATCACACTTAGAATGTAATAAGTGTGATAGTACTATTTAATATTATAATTTGGACAAGCATAAAGTCATAAATCTACAAGTTATTACTTAATCTAATTGAAAAGTGTCTATCACTAAAGTCTTATCTATAAAAATTTCTCTTGTAATTTGTAAATTATGTATTCAGTATTAGTATGGTATTTTCTCTATAAAAACTTTAACTGTCTCATTAATTATTCCTGATCCTTAATTTTCTATACTTTTATTTATTTCTTCCTTGTCCCACTTCAGAGTTGAAATCTCTTGCTTTGTCCAATCTGTAGCATAGATAATAAAATTGAATATCTTCATATTTTATATTGCAGAATGGGGCAAAAGTTTGATAAGTACATAATTCCACATAATTAAATTTCAAAATGTTTAATATAGAAAGTAAAATTCATTTCACACAGATGAGTAAAGTAAAATGAGTGATTAGATAAATATTTATATATGAAATTAATCTATTAATATGTATATGATAAAAGTAATTCAATATTATATATATCCAAGATGAATACAAAGATATGTTGTATCTATTATTCATGTATACTCATTTCAATTATGGATTTACAAAATAATAGTATAGGTGGAGATAATCTTTAAGATTTT
Organism: Epiperipatus broadwayi; assembly: GCA_028023455.1. NCBI lineage: Eukaryota > Metazoa > Onychophora > Udeonychophora > Euonychophora > Peripatidae > Epiperipatus > Epiperipatus broadwayi. The sequence goes on along the minus strand of JAQFVV010000032.1, from coordinate 2,201,104 downwards.
TTTTCACCTGTTTTTTCAGTGTAGAAGATAATGTTTTTCATATCTTGTTCCCATTTTGCTGATGATGACTTCTTGGCCATTTTTGCTGAAGTTATTTTTGTTTCAAGATGTTTACAATTGATAAGGTAGTACCAAGAAATTCCCATTAAAGTGTGCACTCTTTTATTTCCAAACTTTTATTCTCAGAAGAAGCCAATAATTATCAGATGATTTAATTAATAATGTTTATAATTAACTCTAGACTTGTTTTTTTTAAATTTAATCTATTGTTTTTATTATTAATAAATTAAAAGTTATCTTTATAATTTTAAGACTTAAGATAATCTTTTTAAAAATTTGAAAACAATAGATTTTAATTCTCATTATTACTTTTCATTTACTTTCTGTAATAATAATACATATCAGTTTTTTACTTTGTTGTAGCAAATACTGGAAAATTCTTTCAATTCAATGATTATCAATTTTACTAGAATATTATTTATGAACCCCCCCCCCCAGCTCCTAAAACAGTATTTATACCATTAAGTCTATTTTTATCTCTTCAATACAAAACTTTGATCTACAATTCCACTTTTCACAGTTCTATTTTTTGGCTTGTTTATAGTACTAAATTTAAAGTAGCTATTTTTATAATATTTATTTTATTTATAGCTATTCATAATCGAATTAATATTGTTTCTCATAAGCACAGATAACTTTCCATTTGTTTTTTCAATTGTCTCAAATATATAAGTTTATTCCTACAACAAATAATAAAATAACAAATAAACAGCGATTGATAACAAAATAGATTTACATTAGCAATTCTCTCCATACAATAGTGCCATTCAATGCAAGCCATAGTAATCGATGGATGCTAGAAAGTTTATGCATCAAAATCCTCATTTAGTGTCTGTTAAGTCAATATTTCCAGACTAGCTTCTAGCTTGTGGTCTTCATCACTGAGGAGCCTTGGAGTTAAGAACACTACACCTAGATCTTTGGATCTAAGGCAACCCTGCATCGCAACTTCTTACCTGATTAGTTATGAGTCCAAACTAAAAACACAATATTGTTTTCAATTCAAACTAATTCACTCCTAGTTTTATAGTTAAGTAAAAAGTTAAGAGGTGATGGCTAGAGGGATTACATTAGATCCAAAGATCTAGGTGCAGTGCTCTCAGATCCAAGGTTTTTCATCGATGAAAACCATAAGCTAGAAACTAGCCTGGGGATATTGGATGAGTAGGCACTAGATAGGGATTTTGATGCACAAATCTTTTAGCATTCATTGATTACTGTAGTTTGCACTTGGTGTCATTATTGTGTGGAGAGAATTAATGCTGTTTTAACAGATTGTGTAAGCATAAGAAATGATGGTCATGTGATGTTTTAATAGTTTAAAATAGATTTACCTATTTCTTTTATTGGCTTTTTTTATTTTTACTCAAAAATTGATTATAAGACTAAGAATATTTTCACTGCTGTCTAAAGTTTATTGATCACTGTATGCTTATATAGAAATTTTCACAGAATCCATAGAGAATCTAATTTAGATTAAATATGGACTAAAGAAGTTAAGCAATATTTTGTCTTGGTATACTAGCTACTGAACAAGAATTCCATTTCAAATACCAAATTTAGTTTGTTGTTTTTATTTGGAATTAAATCCAAGAATTTTTGATAATTGCTCAAATATTATACATCTCTACACAGTGCTTCCAATGAATAAATTGAGAATATTGTAATACATATAGTGTAATGGTCAAGTTTGTACATTCGCCTAACAGAATTCAGAGTCCAAGCAAAAGAGACCGAAGCTGACTAGACTAGGATTGTGACATCCCGAGTCCGACTGTACTTCAACTCATAAGCCAGTACTCCAAGACTCAAGACCCTATGAATGACCACCTTGAAATTACACTTAGCATACTCCTTTATTTGTGGCCGACATTCATATCTAACGAATAGCGAACTTAATGGAGACCTTTAATAATGCATATTCTATAACATAATATCAATAATGAGAATTGGATTGAATAATGAAACTGAGAGTGGACTAGGTTAATTTACTAAAAGTTTTAATTTCTCCAATAATAAGTTTTATCTAAAATATATATCACAAAGTACATAACATGTGAAAATGCACTTAGGCATTTAATGGCTGAAGAGTTTTTAGGTATCCTCTTCGGACAGATTCTTTTATAAGATAATAATAAATAAATTTACATTTAAGTAAGATGAATGCAACAGTTATTCATCTCATGAATTCATGAAAGCCATATATTGCTTTTGATGTGTTAAAATTTGAATACAATTATTTTACGAATTTATATATATAATAAATGCACGCAGGCATTTAAATAAATAGCTTATCACTACGCCATGTCTATAATGGAACATATGCCGACTCCTCTTAATGTGTGGCTGAATACTAGTAATTACACTAAACCTTGGTCAACACTTACGGTAGATGTTTCTCGTCTGTTTATATTTATTTATTTAGCCTAAAATGGGCTACAATAACTTAGATTGACCGGGCTTTTAAGAATATCTCAGACAATTGAAAGAACTAAAATAGGGAGGGAGAGTTGTCTGCTCTGGATGTACTAATGCACTATAGCACCAGTAATACAATAACAAAGTCGCTCTGTGGATGGATTGGTAGATCAAGGGTTTCTGCAACCAATGCCGTTACCCTGAAAACGGATCGTTAAGCTGCATGAAAAGGAACAAATAGTTCAGAAAGGCGGGGACTTACGTGTTAACCTGGCCTTTAACTCAGGCTTCGCAACTGCTCTACCCTATGAGAGGAAGATGTGCTGGCTTAACCGAGGCTCCATCTTAAAGACATAAAATATACATGGTAGCAAAATGAGAAAATATTAAAATGAATGAATCATATCCGCCAAGCAAAGAATTTTATAAAATTTAATATTCTATAGGCAAGAACAATAGCTTATTAGCTTAATCAAATAGAAGCCAACTCTTAGGTAGCATTATAAAATATATGCTATAGATGGGAATATTTACAGATAATCTTTGCTGTTCCAGCTCAATCTAATTTGTTATTGATCAAATGACAAGTATTTCAAAGGAGGGAAAGTATATTTGAAGGGGTTTAATAAATAACTTAAATAGCAAATATACTTATAAATATTTATCAAGGTTAGTCTATTTCTTAGTATTTAAAAATTAATACCTCACTAAAACAAGCCACATTGCAAAATTTACAATCAAACAATTACTAAAAAAAATATTAAATAATAACTAGCGAGTCGTTACTATTTTCATAAGAGAGTTTCGAAACAGCGCACAGAAATAAAATTATAAATAATTACGTGAAGAGGTTTTAATTAATCTCTTCTTGAAATATTAAAATTTAGTATTCGCTGTTTCAAAGCATCAGCATATCATAAAATAAATATAATACGACAAATATTAAAAACTATGTGATAAAAAAATAACTAGAGACATGACTGCAGTGATAGTTTAAAGTAGAAACATTAATTAATTTCTTAAGGAAGGAAATTTTAAAAGCAAGTGAATCATTTACAGATTCTAAAACAATAGAAAAAAAAAAAGCTTTAACCTTAAAAATATATTGAGTGGTTAGTTAGCTAACTTGAGTTTAAAAGTAGTATGAAATTATAAAGAAAATGTACAGAGCTCTGCAGTTTAAAGTGATTTACCGGTATTAGTAGGTGCTTGAGCTGGAGCTTGGTGAGTTTTCTGGGTGGCTTGCGGCATGCTCTTCTTTTATGGGGGGTCTGTAGATATTATAGCAGCATTCTTCTTTTCAGTTAGATTGTAGATATTATAGCAGCATTCTTCTTTTTTGGTTAGGTTGTAGATGTTATAGCGGCATTCTTGGTTATAACGATGTCAGATGGAAACGAACCTGTCGCCTCCTTATGGAAATGACAGCTAAGACGGCCACACTAGCTGGACATCTCAGTTCAAAACTAAATTTGATTTTTAAATACAAATGCGATTCAAAATGGAGTCTCTTCTCAGTATATTTTTTCTCTTTGTCTCTCAGTATAGATCTCAGTATCTCTTCCCGCTCAAAATATGGCCCATTTATATCTTTTTCTTATCAGGTTAACACCTTTAAGAATTTTTCTTTGCCCCAGGATTACATTTTTAATTAATTTTGTTAACATACAATCTGATTTCAAATATGCTGATAAGTTTCTGAGGTGTTATAACTTTTCCTTAATTCCGTTTTAATTAAATTCTAAAAACAGGTAATTTTGATCTTAAATATTTGATAAACTATTAAAGCATTTTAGTTATAACTTTTATGGTTATTTTGTAAAACTATTTTGCCATAAACAATTTTAATTAGTTAAATCCAAAAATAACTTACATTTTTATATCTGACGCAAATTCGATTAGCCAGATTTTAAAATGACTTTTTAACTCGACCAAAGGTAAGTGCGGTCATTAATTACATACTTGTTTACGACAAAATCTGTTTCTAACCAATTTTTAATTCCAAGAAAAAAGAATAAGACTTAATTTTAAAGAAGACTTCTCAGCACATTTGAAAGAAAACCTTTTTAACATATTTAAATAAACATTGTAAAATATTTTCATCTTTTAACATTTTAAATATATAATACATTTTAATGTTTTAAATCATGCCACCCCTATATACGTTACAAATATAGGTTGGATTATATATCCACATACGAATTAAACTAATAAATTTATTAATAAATTGAACCTTATTATTATTTAACATAATACAAGTATTTTTTTAAAATAAACGTGATACTAATAATAATACGCTATAATTCTTTCAAACCTATCTAATTATAGCGTTCTTTCGTATGTAAATATATAATGCTGTTCAGGCAGCTATGACAGCAAATTGTAGCTTTATTTTACATATTATAGTTTAAATGAGGTTCGAATCTAACACAGACGAGTGGGCTACTAGATTGATGATGAAACGGCAAGGGATTAGGAGGTTCTCGTGTCAATAAATACCAAGTAATGGCAAACTACCACAATGAATGAGCAATTTGTTTTATTTGGGCATTGTTCTAATGATGCCAACCTGCTCTATTTATATTTGACAAGAACTTACATGCATGCAGTAAGGCTAGTGCATATTTAACAATTGTTACCAAGATACATCATGGATGATATGATTTTATGGTCAATGGCAAATATTATAAATCAAGTGGATAATATATGTAATAAAAATTTTTTTAACTGTTTTTATATTTATAGATAAAATGTTTTAACATATACCCCTCTCATTCACATACATACCTTAGAGATAGAGATTATTGTATATGCACACATCTACAAAATATTTCAGTTATCTAAAATAAAAATAATTAATACAAATACAACAGATAAAAGAATATTTCAAAAACCTCTTTTTTTATTTTGATTAGAAAATTCCATTTTCTTGTATAATTGCACAGAGGAGTCCCAACCTATGTTACATTTTGTTTCAAGCTCCACTTGCATATAAACATATAGTGTGTAATAACTCATATTTTTTTTGCTAAACTTTGATTAGAATAGAATATGTATTGTTTATTGAATTGCAAATGTGAAATGCTTTTCAACATACATATATATATATTAAGATTATAGTATAAACAAAATTTTAAAATAATCATAATATAATTATTAGTAATAGATTCAGGAGTCACATTTACATATATGTTACTGTGTGAACACTCATTCAATCACTGAAACAATAAGAAAAAAGCTTACGTCAATTTTTTTAAACAAAATTATTATTCAAATGTTTGACTTTCATCACTATAATAGGTTTTGACCAATATTTTTTTTTAACAATTTATTTATCTTATAGAAACTTGATAATGGTTTTGTTATCAAGAAATTAGAATTTAATTGTTTTGATGTTTTTAAAGTCAGTATCAATTTTTAGCATATTCTAAAATTTTGTAAGGCCTTAAATATTTTGTTATAAAATGTTTTATTATGCAAAATATTGCAAATGAAATTTGGAGAATAAAATTATGTGCTTTCAATGTAATCCAAAGAAATATAATTGCGTGCTGCGCTTTGAGATATATTGTAAAATATATTTACAATTATTTATTTTTAAACATGATTATGCACAGTGCTCATATATGGGAAAATTATTGCTCTTACTTCATAAAATATATTAAATGTATGATTTTAATATGTGTTTTTGTTTGTTTGTTTATATTAGTATATAATTAAAGTCATATACTTGGATACATTGTAGTTCGAGGCTTCATTTTATTTCTAAATTTTTAAAGTTCATTTGTAAAAGAACATTAAAAGATTGTTAGAGGTTTTTTTTTTAAATAAATAAGTTATCTGAAAAATAAAAAAGGCCAAAACCTAAAAAAAACTATAGCAATTTTCAAAATCAACAAAAAGAGTTTTTAAACAATAAAAATAAATGCAGCATTTTAAAATATATATAATTACTTGTAAATTGTTATTAAAATTATGTCTATATTTACACAATAAGTGTGATAAAAACTGATAATAAAATTTAAAAGATACAAAATCTAAGTGATAGCATGATTAAAATTTCATTTTATTTTTTTACTAATTTCTAATTTTTTTTAATACATTTTTTCAATAATGGTAGAGTGAATCAATGGATAATGATACTGTGGATACAGTTTTTTATTGTATGTACAATATAAAGTTTAATTGCAGATAAATTGATGATGTAAATACAATAACAAAAGAAGATGGAAGCTATAATATACACAATTTCTATAATAGTTTTTTTTAATAGTATAAAATTAGCTTTGGTGAGGCCAAATTAATAATTGTAACTATGGAAATTTAATATTTATTATGCAAAAAAGAATAAAGAATAGTACAATTTTAATGCATCATATAAATGTTTATAAATATATTTGTTTTAACAGATCCACAATTGTTATAACTTAAGAATTGTAGTATTAAGTAATTTGGTAATAATAAAATCAGATACCTACATTTCATTTTATGTTTAGGTGATTCTTTAAGACCCTACATCGATGTCATGAAACAATACTGGAATAACTAATCAATAAATTTAATGTTTACTTTACATATGTAAAATATAATGTATGTAAATAGTTAAAAACATAGAACAGAAAATAATATATAAAAATGAAATATTTTTGCACATTACAATAAATACTTATTTGCTTTTTAGAAATTAATCTAAAAATGAACTTTGTGTTTTTCATTTATATCATTAGAATGTTCTTTTTTGTTTTTAATAAGGAAATCTAAAAATAAAAATTATGTTGTTTATTTATAGTACTATTTTCGTACTTGTGAGTTTTCAAATAAATGAAGTTGGTAACCCATATTTTTGATAAATCTACAGTTTCAGGAACTCTCAAAAAGTATTACAAAAAAATGTCTGCTAGGAAACGTCATATTTAATAATTACATTTTGCTTTTTATTATTATTATTTTTAAAAAAATCATTGTGGAATGAAAAATATATATAAATACAATATTTACACTTTTTTCACATCGATGGCATGCAGTCAAATTGTGGCCATTAATGCAGACTTTTCAGGAGGGCAGGATCTCGTATTTTGGGAAGTAATCTACTGCATCATATTTTGTAGCAGGAAGGTCCCAAATTTTTATCATTATGATAATTCATCAAAAAAACTGCTGGCAAAAAGAAACACGCTAAATTGAATCAAAGTCCAACAATGTTAAGAGTATTTTGTCACTTTCCATGTTATAAGTATATAAATAAAATTGAAATAAATTTTAATGAAATTTATCAAATTTTTTTTTTTTAATTTAACAATCAATTTATTGTGTTTTAATTTGATAACTAACACATCTTCAATAGATTATAGGATCTCAAAACTGTACATTTATCAAAAGTATGGGGTGCCATCTTGGTTTACTTGAAAACTCATGAGTACCAATATTTTTTTTTACTTTTTATAAGAAAATGTAAAAATAAATCTTGTTTAAAATAACTGTTTTTCAAATATTTCTGTGGAAGTTAATTGCCAGTGAATAAAGCTGCATTGGAATTTTTATGGCACAATTATCTTCTTAACAATGTCAAATATGAATATGTGTTAAATGCAGATTGGCTATGATGCAGAAAAGAAAGAAAAATGCTACAGGGGTTTAGAGCAAAATATGCCATTGTATAATGTTATTTTGATTTGTAGTTGTTTCAAAGCCAAATTATTTTTATTTTGATTGTTTTATTGTAATTTTTATTGAATTAAAAAAAAAAAGAATATCTTATATGAAAAATAAAAAAATTGTAGTTAGCAGTTATTTAGCCTTTTGTATGGTCATAAAAGTTGTTGACATTTACAAGTGACCTTTTTTCCCTCATTTTTTTCAGAACCAAATAAGAAATTTAAAAGACAAATAATAATAAAAATTTGAAACAAATATGTTAATTACAAATAATAAGAGATGTGAAATAGTATTTCAAAAAATCAGTTTTCAAAATAAAAAGTTTGAAACAAAAATGTCAATTATAAGTAATAAAGAGATATTATATGGTATTTCCATAATATGAGGAATTTTTTTACCAAATAAAAAGAATCTTAAATTTATTGTTTAGTTATCAGAGTATTGCTTCATAATGTTGTTGCTGTGTTTAAAGAATCAACTAAACATTAAATGAAATGTAGGTTCCTGTCTCTATATGGTCCAATAATTTTATAGAGCAAACATGGAATATTTGTATAGAGATAGCAATATATCACAGAGAATATTCAATGTAATACTGTAATAATTTAATAAAAAAGAAATATAAAATGAGTTGGAAAAATGAATTTGAAGAAATAGCAATCAATTATTTTAAAATTATAATGTGTAAATTAAGGTGTTATGAAATATAATAGGATAAAATCAACTAATTATATAAATTAATAAGAAAAAGTATATAAATTTATTAAAGACAGACATTACATTATGAAATGTGTGGCAGAATTTTGCAAAGAAATATGTACTCATAAAAAACTAGGTATACTAAATAATTTATGAAGTGATAATATCAACTGGAATATTGCACATTTTAAATAAAGAATTGAGCCAGGCAATTAAGATTATGAAGAATGGAAAGCTTCATGAAGTGATAGAATTATTATAAACATTTAAAAGAAGTAGATAAAGAAATGGAAAAAATATTGACAGACATATTACACACAATGTTTAAATGATAAATATGTTATAGATGATATTTAGAAGTACAGATCTTAGTCTTTTACCATTTTTGTATTGTCTACAGAGAACTTTGCTCTATCTATCCAAAAACAAAAAAAAATAGATATAAAAATGATTAAGAGAAATTAATAGATGGGACTAATGAATAGAAGTTGCCATTTTGCATTATGTTTGTAGATTATAAAAATTTATTTGACTAAATATAAGAATTTCAATTTTGATTAAAGATTTGGAATTCAAAATTTAAATAATATTTGTCAAAATGCAATAGTAGTGATTTAACTACATAATAAAACTAAGAAGATTAGTATTAAATATACAAAAAAAAAAAAGGTTTCATCTCTCAAGTTTTTTTTTAGCAATTTTACAGGAAATATTTAGTGGTTTAAATTATTGATCAAATGTGATGATATAAATATTTGATACCAGCACCACCAAGCGGGCAGCTTTGCTACCAGCCAGCTGTTGGAATGTTCCTGTGCTCACACATTGTGAACAGCACCACCTTTCGGCTGGAATTTGCAATGCTGCATTTGGGGCCCCTACTCTAAGTATTTCTGTGGTTGACCCCGACCAGCGCCTCTGGTGGCAACATGGGGCAACAGTCACAAGTACCGATTTTTTTTCAAAGAAATGGTTTTGCAAATATTATTTCAGAGCAGCAAGAAATTATGACTTTTCAAAAACTGAAATAAAAATAATCATATTATTGAATTAGAATATAAATATAGCAATTAGAAATGTCTTGATCATATTATTTCAGAGATAAAAACACAGGGAATGAAAGTAATTACAAAGTTAAATTTATAAGAAATATTTTAAAAAATGATTATACCAGCTTTTATTTATAGACTGAAACTTGGGTCTTATAATGAAAAAATAATGCAATCTATAAAATATACAAAAAATAGTTGAATTTTTATACATTAAAATTAGTAAAGAGGGAATTAAGTTAGAAAACAATTAGAAGTCATGGAAAGACTAAAATAAATTGAATAGTTTATTGCTCAGGAGTTCATAAGAAGTTTGAGCAGGAAAGGGACAGATTATGGGGGCATGGCCCATGGATCTTAAACTTCAAAGTTTGACACTCTATCACTGCACTAAATCAAGCATTACACTGAAAGAATTTTCAGACTAAAATATAACTGAGTTGAACTTATTTTTAGAAGAGATGGTTAACAGATTGGACAATTGAAATCCTAAACTAGATTCCAAAAAGAAGAAACAAAAGGATGTATGAATTAAGGAAATTTTCTGGAATGATGTGAAGACAAACTACAATTCATTCAGCAGTAGATTTATAATGGTTGAAGTAATTATGATTTTTCATATTTGATTAATTACATACAAATATTATTGCTAATATTTTCCAAAGCTGTTAAACATGTAACATTTAGAAAAATAAATATTCAAATCTTTGCTATATTAATGCAACACCCTTTACTATCAAAGTATTTATGTTATAGAGATAATCAATGAGTTAAATATAAATCACTTCGAATAAAGAATCCTGAACCTCTTGGATAATTTGATATTCAGCCTAATAATGTTTTTATCTACTAACCTTATAGAACTTGGCTTGCAGACAAAAATAAATTTATTTCTCATCTGCATCACGGATGATTTTAATGCTTGAAAAACACTGCATTAATATAGCTAACAGTTGAAGATTTAAGTCGAGCATTGGTGGCCTAGTGGTTTGCATAGGTGCCTTCCAAGCAGCTGGCCTGGGTTCGCTTCCAGTCAATGCATCAATGCATTTGACATATGAAAAAAAAACAGGTGAAGATTTATCTATTTTAATGTTAAATATTAATTAATATGCATTTTCACTTACACTTTTTTTTCCAATAATGATGATCATTATTTAAAATAGTTAAATTTTATCAAATAAAATTATTATTGCAAGCTTATTAAAATCCTATATTTTTTGTTGTCCTAAAATATATAAGAAACTTCCATCACTTCTCATCATCGGATTTACATATTTCTCATTATAATTCTTTATAAAATTATACCAACTATGTAAATAGACTTGTATAAAAGTTTCCGACAGTGTATATTTTGTAACTCGTAATTTAATAATAAATTTATCTTTCTTGTGTTGTATAATGTTATTACAGACACCCTTATAATTTTCATTATGGTTATTTGACTCTCTTGATGAAAGAGAACTGTTGTCTTGTAAATTCATCATACATTGACATGAATTCCAATATTATTTTGAATATTAAATTAATATAATTTTGTTAATATATTCAAATGTAATGAAAACTTTATTATACTACATATAATGTTTTATATATATATGAAAATACCATAATCTTTGCAGTATTTGAAAGAGTTATGTAAACAAAGACATAAAAATAAAATAAAAATGAAGTTCTTATGAGTTCTAAACAAATTTTTTGTTCTACATCCAACAGTAAAACCAGTTGGATTTGGTTTTCCTAGACATTATTATAATTTCACCAGTAGTTTCAGGATAACTTATGGTCATTACATTTTTTACTTTATAAATATAATTTGACAGTCTCTGATCAATGTAAATATGGGTAAACACAAACCATAAACCACAATTAATGACTGTCAAATCATTGGCTGCAGTGGCAAAATTGAAGGACTTAAAAAAATCTAGTAAATCTCTCTCCTGGTTGGACTCCACAGATTCTTTTATGATGTTTTGTTACTAATTAAAGTGTAAATATAATATAACAATTCATCAATTGTTAAAACAGAGTTTCTTTAATATAAATAAATAAAATACTAACTAAATAATATTTCCAAGTACTTTCAACTCTTATGAGTTCTTATCAAGGCAGTATAAAAAATTCTATTTTTTCCTAGGTGATGAATTTAACATTTCATTATATTGGCCAGGAACAATTAATAAACAAATGTTATTATCTCTTGTATTGAAGTATTATAAACAACATTATAATAGTGATCATATAAATATGAATAATAAACCATGGATGTCATTAGCTTTTATTCCCAATATTAATAAAATATAATAAAAGTTTTAAGTCAAAATTTCCGATTAGCATGAAGAACTCTACTTAACCTTAATAGATTAATAAATAATTCTAAGGAAGTAATAAATAAGGAGGATAAAAGCAGTGTTGTATACTCTATTAGAGGCCCACAAATAAATTGTAATGCAATATATGTTGGAGAAACCAAAACAAATATTAAATATCGCCTTCAACAATATAAATATACATATAATAGATCAAGAGAAGATGATACAGTTTATTCAGCCTTTTATGTTCACCAAAATAGTACAGGCCATATATGTAGTCCAAAGGATTTTATGATATTAATGCATGAAACACATGATAAAAAACGCAAAATTAAAGAATCGTAATTCATCTTGTGCTATGAATTCAAAATTAACCAGCTTTCCGATTAGTTGTTCCTGGCCAATACAATGAAATGTTAAATTCATCACCTAGGAGAAAATAGAATTGTATATACTGCCTTGATAAGGACTCTTAAGAGTTGAAAGTGCTTGGAAATATTATTTTAATTATTATTTTATTTATTTATATTAAAGAAACTCAGTTTTAACAATTGACGAATTGTTATATTTATATTATATATTAACAGAAGTATTATTTATTTAATTAAAGTGTCTAAAAACTATCCATATGCTAAATGAATAACAATGATATCTAGATAGGATCAATTATAAAGAATGCAAGAAAGTATAAATATGAAGCACGTCTGAATTGGCAAAAAAAAAATAGTTGAAGAGAGTACTACGTGCTTGTACAATTCTTATTTTGAGACCATCACTATAAAAGCACTTAAAAGTAATAAAAAATAATATGTAAAGAAAACATCTCCAAATTATTTTTATAGAATAATTTGTAAAATAATTCTGTAAAAAGTTATAAAATGCCCATGTAGAAATTTAAATGCAATAATTTATTCAGTATATAAAATTTGGAGTTCAAATTGGTGAAATTTCAGACTTTTTTAAGATTTCAAGAAAACTTAGCTATTTTCCTTCAAGTAATCATCCATCTGTTGATCAGTAAATGACTATTCTATTTGTAGAAAGCTGCTAAAATGGAAATAAAACTTTCTACTCGACATTTAACTAGACTGTTGAATATTATTTTCATCATTTTTCTGCAAAGGGATATAATTTTTTTGTTAATTTAATTAATAGTTTTGATACATAGGCAGGTATATAAGAAGATAAACGGATGTAAATGTAGACATAGATCTACATGAAAAAATATATAAATAATGAATATCTTGTATAGAAAAGCAGATATGGGTCAGGGTCAATGCTCGAACTTATGAACTTCAGAGCAATAAACATTTTGTTATTAAGTAATATCAATGAAATGTTCCATCATTGACACTCTCCAAACTGGATAGTTATTGCAGAAATATCTTTAAAATCTGGAGATGTTATTGGTTGTGTTGCTGGAACTTATATTACTAGCAGAACATCATTTTAATCTGTACACATCAAATCAATCAAAAGGTTAATAACTCCATGTGTGTGTATGTTTAAAATTAAAAAATCAGGTGTATTAATCTTTAACTGAGTTTTAAAGTTTATATCTATGCTAGAGATAATCTCTAATTTAGAAAATGATTAGTAATAATCATTATTGTATTTATCTAAGGTGGATGGTGTCAAAGTTGTGAGTGGAATGAATTTGACAATGATAAATAAAAATGTAACAATTTATTTTTATATAATATACTTAAAATATTACTAATAGGCAACATCTTTCTTGTAATTATGAAGAATTGACTATTAAATGATAAGTGTAACAAAATTTTACAGAATAGCTTCTCATAAGAACCAATTCTCTTATACCTACTTTAATATATTCATTCATCAGCAATCTTCTAAAAACATTGCAAGAAAATTAAGATATAATACATTACATAATAGATAAAATATGAACTATGATGATACAAAATTTACATAACTAGATTAAAAGAAATTCCTCTCATCATTCATGCCAAAGTCAGCTACATTATTCACAAATCAGAATAATCTTATTTATATTAAACAGATTTCATTTATCTTATTTCAATGTATAAAAATCCTTTTTATAGGTAACAAACTATTCTGGGTAAATAAAAAGTATAATTCTTTCTTCTTTTTACAAACTTTATTATTATTATGTATATTGAAAAAAAGATAGTAGTAACCTTATAAATTCATAATTATTAATTGCAAAGTTGTGATTATTTATTAAGGGCACAGGAAATATGTAAATACTTTTAGAGAATTGCTTTAACATTTATTGCGTGCACCTTAAACATTTATAATAGTCAAATAATGTCTTCTTTTTTTTTACTATAGAGAGACTTGTCAAACTTCAACACAATATAGTGACTTTATAGGCATAAGAATGACCATCTTATATTTAACCTAAATTCTCACCTATGTAGGCTAATCTGAACATTCCCAAATCAAGATGCTTCAGATTGACCTATATAAATGGGAATTTAGGTTAAAGATAAAATGGCCGTTCTTTCTTTATAAAGTCACTATTTTGTATTGAGATTTGAGAGGTCCATCTATACTAAAAATAAAGAGATCATTTGACTATTATAAATGTTCAAGGCACATATAATAAAGGTTAAAGCCTTTCTTTAAGAGTATTTATATACTTTCTATGCACTTAATAAATAATAACAATTTTACATTAATTTATTTTTTTCCAGTATAAAGATCATAATATTAACTTGTAAATGGCAAGATTTCGTGAAGATTAATTTGTAAAGAAAATAGTGGACTTTAAAAGTGAAGAGACTAACTACTTCATTCTTTCAAATCAAAATGTTTCAGATTGCTCTCTATAAGTGGGAATTTAGATTAAGGATAAGTTTGCCATTCTTATCTTTATAAAGTCATTATCTTATGTTGAGGTTTGAGAACTTCCTCTATAATAAAAAAAAAAGACATTTGACTTTTATAAACATTCAAGGTGCATATAATAAAGGTTAAAGCATTTTTTTTAAAGTAATTATTAATTGTGTAAAAGGAAGTCAACTCATTAGTAATTATGAATTTTGTAAAATTGCAAAAAAATGAAATTGATCATAATTTCTACCTATCCAAAATACAATTAATATGCATAATTGTTGATATGCTTCACACTTAAGAAATAAAGATTGGTCTATATAAGTGGGAATTTAATTTAAAGATAAGATGGCCATTCTTATCTTTACAAAGTCAGTATTTTGAGTCAAGGTTTGAAATATCCCTCTATAGTAAAAATAAGGATATTGTTTGACTATTATATATGTTCTAGGTGCATATAATAAAGGTTAAAGCCTTTCTCTAAAAGTATTTTCATATTTATCTATGCACTTAATAAATATTTACAACTTTACATTTATTTTTTTTTGGTATAAAGATCATTATATTAACTCATTGTAAATCGCAAGACTTCATAAAGGTTAATTTGTAAAGGAAATACTAGACTTAAAAAGGAAGTGACTAACAGCCTCATGCTCTCAAATCAAAATGCTCCAGATTGGCCTATATAAGTGGGAATTTTGGTTAAGAATAAGTTGTCCATTCTTATCTTTATAAAGTCATTATCTTGAGTCAAGGTTTGAGAAGTCTCACTATAGTAAAAAAGGACATCATTTGACTATTATAAACATTCAAGCTGCATATAATAAAGGTTAAAGTCTTGCTCTAAAAGTAATTATTAATTCTGTAAAAGGAAGACAACTCATTAGTAATTATGAATTTTGTAAAATTGCAAAAAAATGAAATTGATCATGATTTCTACCTATCCAAATACAATTAATACACTTAATTGTTGGTATGTTTCGCACTTAAAAAATAAAGTCTAACTCAAGCAAGATTCAATCCTGGATTCATGGTTAGTGATATTGAGGCTTGGCACAACTGATGAAGGAGATTCTCTTGAAACCTATTCCATGAGTCTTATATTTTCGTAGTTTGCAATTTAAAATTTGGCTATTGTATAAAAAATATATCTTAGTTAAATAATAAATTGATAGATTGCACTTAAATGCATTCATTGCTTGAGAGATTAGATGCAATTATAGAGTTATACTGGAGGCTACACTCCATAGATCATAGTCTATCTTTGACAATGCTAGTGCACAAACTTCTAATTTCCAACCAATAAATGATTTCATTTTTATTTAATATTGTTCTCATTTATATTATGATAAGATATAGATCTGTAATATATTTATTAATAATTTATAATGTATATATTTAGAGAAAGAAAAACAGTTCATAAAAAGTAAAAATAATTTTTAATTTAATATTAGGTAGAAAATTGTTCTTCTTATCCAGTTACAGTTCAAGCTATGTTATATACCAATGAATGTAAACCTAGATTACATGTCCACAAATTAATGGGACCTGACTGTGACAATGGTATTTGGCATAAAACTCTTGATGCATCAATACATCAGCAGGATCATATAGCGTAAGTAATTTAGTGATATTTAATACGACTTAAAAAAAATTACTCTTCGCAATAAGATTAAAATTTTTTTAAGCAGGGTTGCTACTAGGAAAGCATAATTTTATGGTTTCTAAATTGAAGAAAGATGTTAAGTTTAAAAAAAAGAAATTTTGCTTATAAAATAAATTATTTCAATAGTTAAAGAAATTCTGTGCATCCTATCTTATTTTGTTAAAAAAACACCTTGATATCCATTCAATCACAAACTATCTTAGAAGTGGTAGCATTAAACCTTGACTTGTTGATTTTCTTTTTACAAAAAGCTTTTTTTTAAAAAACAACTAATTTTATTCTAACTATTAGAAACCTCCCTTATTGTTTCTTTTCTTAATTACTTGACACAGATACCATTTTATTTATACTTTCTTTAGAAAGAGAGAAAGAAAATGATTTTAATTAATTGCTAACAAATTTTATCTTTTTTTTTTTTGAAAATTGATAAGCATCCTTTCAAAAATTTTAATTCCATGCTAAAATTAAATTCAAGAAAATATATCAAATTATTATATATTTAATGTTTATACTTCTAATATAAACAAACAGTTTTTATTAATAAAAAAATATTGTAAAATTATTACAATGTAAACAAAAATACTATTGTGGGAAATTTTAAACATCAGATAAAATATTTTAAACTAGTGCTGATGTGATGTGATGTGATGTATTATGGCTTCTACTTAAACGAAGTCAAGAATATCTCAGCAATTATGCCAGATAAACCTGTTAGCCACTTTATTTTACATTCCCCACTCTAAATTTACCCATAATCTGCTCTATCCCATTTCCACAACATAATCTTTGTCAACTCTATAACCTTTATATCTAAATCCCCCTTATCTTTTCCCAAACACAGCATAAAAACCAATAATTCACTTTCTGTATAATCATTCTTTTCATATTTATTTTTCCACAACTTCATTATATGTACTACCCTTTCTGTTTTCAAACATTTACATTCAATTAACAAATGCCTAATATTTTCAATTCCTTCCTTACATAATTTACAAAATAAATCACCCATATTTTTCCATTTACATGTATATTCTTTTGTATCTAAAGATCCCGTTCGAGCCCTAAATAATAAACTACTTACCTTACTATTATCATATATTAACTCACACCTAATATTCTGTTTATTTCTATATATATTTAAACTCTTTTTACTCTCCATACTATTTCTCCAACTCTCTAACTCCCTAGTCTTTATTAATAAATTTATTCTTTTATCCCATTTCTTACTACTATAACACTCAATAAGCTTTGTTCTATCATTGCTGCCCCCTAGTTGATTCTTTTAAAACTAAGTTTTGCATTAAATATTTTATGTTTTTAAGCCATGTGATTAATAAACATAACGCAAACTGTGTCTTAGTAAAATTTTAATTGTTAAAGATGTGTCAACTGTCATATCAGTTAAATAACTATAAGCATTTCTAGGTCGTCTTGTCTTTTTTTAGATAGAAAATCCAGCAACCCAATCATTGTACAAATTATTAAAAAAGTAAAGAAAGTAAGAATGGGATACAAAGATTTTAGCAACATATTAAATTATGCATTATTGACTTATTTCAAAATGGAATGTGATGCAAATATGTGAGTTATGTTATAGGAATTTTCATTCAAATGTAAGAACAAAATAGTCTGTTTTTCTTATACTTTCCAATGTTGGAAAAATTCAACTTAGTAAAGAGGCTTTGGCTATTATTTTGTCAATTTTTTTGTAAGCTTAGATATGAGAATGCAACTGCCTATAAGCATTTATTAGGCATATTTTGAAAAATACAATTTTGTCAGAACAAAAAAAAAAACAGTTTACATGGCAAAAACAAAAGTGGAAGTATATATGCATTTAAATTTTTTACATTTATATATATCCTCTTTTGTAAAATTTCTACTGAGATAACAAATTTATAAAGAAAAGAAGGAATATGAAAATATAAAAATGATGAATTAAGAAGGATTGAATAGCTAGAATTCTGTGAAGTAGTGTGAAAAAGAGTTGATAATGATATATAATTGTGAATTAGCAAAGAAAGATATAAAAGTGAATAAGTTTCAAGAATGTAAACATCTTGATATAGATAGGAAACTTATTTTTGCAATTAGAAAAAAGGATCATTTTATTACTAAAAAGAGAGCTGACATTATGAAATATGTAGAAGTGTTCTATCAAGAATTATATCGCAATGAAGAACATGGAAAACTATCTCATACACTTACTATATCTTCTGTATTAGCCAGTATTTTAAATGAACAAATGAGACATGTAATTAAATCTATAATGAGGGGGAAAGCTCCAGGTAATGATGTAATTATAATTGATATCTTAAAAGAAGCAGGTGAAGAAGTAGAAAGTTTTTGACAAAGTTGTATGCCAAATGTCTAAATGTTAAAGATATTCCAGATGGATTGGAAAAGTGCAATGTTAATATTAATATTTAAAAAAAGATGATAAAGAAGATACTAGAAACTACAGACCTATTAGTCTTTTATTAGTTCTGCACAAAATTTTTACCAAGATGATTTCAATTCAATTACAGGGAATATTGGATTTTAAAAGAACAAGCTGGATTTAAAAGTGGTTTTAGTACAATGGATTATATCCAAGTATTGAGAGAAGTTATAGAAAGGACCAATGAATATGACTTTTCATTATGCTTTGGATTTGTAGATTATGAAAAGGCATTTCATTCTATAAGCTTTTATTCACTGATTAAGGCATTGGATAGTTAGGATATAGATCCAGAATATTGTCATATTCTAAAGAATATTTATAAAAATGCAACAGCAACAATTATATTACATAATGATGTGATATTAGGAAGATTACCATTGAGGAGGGTATATGACAGAGTGATTCTGTATTTTCAAAACTTTTTACAGCAGTTTTACAAGAAGTATTTTATAGAGTAAAATAGGAAACTAAGAGAGAAAACATAAATGGAGATTATTTAAATCATCTAGATTTTGCAGCAGATATAATTGCTTTTGCAAATAATGCTTTAGTGCTTCAGGAAATGTTGCAAGGGTTATTGGTAAATGTTAATATATATAATGGTGTTTCTCAAAAGAAAATAAAAATTGACAATGATAAGTTAGAAGAATTAACAACTACCAATATCTTAGTTAGATTATTACTACAGATAGAAATATAATGAATGAAATTAATCTTAGAATTAAACTCTGTTAGTGTGCTTTTGATAGAAATAACTTAATATTAAAAGGATTTAGGCTATGTGTTTGAAAAGGAAGATTTTTAATTAATATCTTTTATCAGTTCGTTCTTATAGATTTGAGACTTAGACATTTAATGGAAGAGCACTACAGAGGCATCAGACGACTCAACAAAATATGGAAAGATGTATGTTAGAAGAAACAAGAGGATATCAAAAATGAAATATATGGGCGTAAGAACAAACAGATGTTACTGACATCATTGAAAGAATTAAGATGCTGAAGTAAAGTTGGATAGACATATTCCTAGAAGAGAATAGGTGGACAGTTGACATCTTAAACAAGATTTCAAGAGACTGTAAAAGGCTTAGAAAAAGACCATGTGAGATGAATGGATGAAATAAGTAGATATATTGAGTAGATGTGGAGAAGTCAGGCTAGAGATCAGAGAATATGGATTAAACTTAGAAAGATTTTCATTCTGCAGTGGATTATAATAGTCAAAAATTATAATGATATATAAATTTAGTATCACATGAATACTGTATGGAGAGTTTTGCTCTGTTTATATATAAATTTAGTAATTATTGTTAACCCATGATTCCTAAAAATTAAATCATTAACAACTAATATGGGCTGTAAAAAAATTAATAATATGGATATAAAGATAACAAAGAAAACTGACCAGTCAAACAATGTTATGTGTAATAACGTGCACTAAATATCTATAGAATTAAAAGTTATTTTTAAAGATATGTCTAGAATAATTCATGAAAAGTTTGTAGTAGGATCATGTTTCATGGTCTAAGATAAGTAAAGATTTAGAGAAAGATTATGAAAAATATAATCAGTATCAGATATGGGCAAAATTATCTGAAAATTTTTTAAACTTAAAGTTGGATGCCAGCAATTTTGGCAGCAAATGCATATTGGCCATGTTGGTCCACAGGAGATTTTTTTTTAATAATGTATAATCACCCTGGAATATAATAAATATGTGTGAAAAGCACAAAATTTTAATAAATTATTAGTAAATTCATTATCTGAAACCATAATTGCAGATAACATGATATTCATTTACTATAGAAGTTTACTAATAATTTTTATAGAATCGAAGAATTCAACATTTTTATATATCTATATTATACCATCTTACATTAAAGTGTATTTCTGAAATTTCAGTTTTGATGATGAAGACTTATTCTTAGAAGAATTTCTGATAGAATAAATATAGTATCAGTTCTGACATAAATCAGTAGTAAAAAAAAAGAGAGAAGCAGTTAAAAAGGTTAGAAATTTTAAAGAATGAGAAGCCATTTGGATATCAGTCTTAGAAATATTTCAGGTATCTAGCTTGAAATATAAATGTCATATATGAAAACATCTTTTAACAGTTTTCTAGATAAAGATGTAAAAAAACAGAGTTCCTGATTTTATAAATCATTTCAAGTAGAAGCATATGTATACACGAAAAAGCTATAGAAATTGAAAAAGTGTCATTGAAGTATCACAGGAAACATTGAAATATCTAAATGATTTAACATAAGCATTTTCCAGTAATAGAAAAAATAAAGCAGAATGTTCAATACTAAGGCACAGATGTTATAATAATTTATAGACAAATTTAACTAAAATGATAGCAAAATGAAGCAGAAAGTTATCATAATTTATAGACAAATGTAATTAAACATTTCAAACTGCTGTTGAAGGTTCACATTTAACCTTATATGTTTGCTTAATTCATATTGGCATTATAAAGCCTAAAGATGTTAACTCTTTGTGGAAGAGAATTGTTTGCTTGTGAAAATTCAGAATAGTTATATTTCAAATTTTCATTCTTCCAAAGTATCTAGCTGATTTACTTTTTCTGTCAATTAGAGTATTAAGCTAAAAGCAATTCCACTTTTGGTCTAGTGTAGATCAATCAAATATTATTGCTATTTCTAAATCACATGATTTCAGTTTTGGATTGCCAATTTTAATTGGTTGTTGCCTGAATCATATCATAACTGAAATTTCATTCAGATTATTACACAGAAAAATTTCTGTTATATTTCAATGCTTACATATATTTATATATGTTAAATTTTTAATTTATTGATTTAAGTTTTAAATTTTTTTTATTAACAAATATGTAATAGCGATACTTATTAGTTTATTAATAATTTAATATTGTGCCAGATATATATATATAACCAATCAAATTTATAGTTTTATAGAACATTCCTTATTAAATTATAAAGCATCATCCAACTCAAATGTTCTAGTGTGAAAATCATACCTTCAAACTTCTGATTTCTGTCAAAGATAGATTCTTATCTGAGATGTATGTATAATGAAAGAAAGGAACTGTGAGATTTTATGTTGGATGATTGATTATAATTTAAGAAGTTTAGATCTAATGAGGAGTGGATTATAAAACAAACAATTTTATTAGTTACCCTTAACTTATTCAATGAGTCTTTCACTTGCAGGTTACAAGGATTTAGCATTTTACACGCATCTAAAAAAGATATTGTATCCATTTTATATGAACGTGAAAAAAAAGCAAAAAAAATTTCTAAAACTTTATTAGGTGCACAGAGTATATTACCTAATGAAGTCATATTAACAAGTAAGTATTTTAATATAATTTTTTTTTAAAGATGTATTTATAAATGTATTATACAATAACATGATTTAAACAAAATACATCAATAGATTGTTAGCAATTTAAAATAACATGCCAGAAGTTGGAAAAACTTTTTTTTTTTAAGGGACGCGAACCCGCAACCCGGGCAACTGCCTGCAAGTGCAAGGCAGTCGCGCTGACCTCTCGACCACCAATGCATATACTGATAGTTATATTTGACATCATGATTTGACATTTTACTACATTCCAAAGGAGATTATTGTAAATGTATACAAAGATTTGTTATAATAGAATTTAGAAAAAACTTTATTAGCATATTGTTTACATTTGCACAGCTGATATTACAAGATAGGGATTGAAAGGGTGGGATAACAAAGAAAGTTTTTCAATTTTACTACTAAATAAGCATTTATTATTAACACTCGTAAAAAGCACATGCACAATAGCTTGAAAAGGCTGATCTTTAATGTATTACAATTTTACTATTAAGAAAAAAAGTATTGTTGATTCACATTTTAATCATACTTTCTTTTTCAGTAATATTTTGCTAAAATCTTATATGATTGATCCAAGATTTTATATTTTTCTTTCTATCATATGAAGAATATTTTTATTTTTAGCAGTTACTGATAAACAAATATTGTCTTTCTCAGTTCAAAAAAAAAGATACTAAGAAAACCAAAAAATTGAAGATGATTTTTGCAATTCAAACCATTTCTTATACTACTAATATATCTACATGCATTATATACTGTTTCTTTAGTCTACTATTTAATATTTCATGATGTTGTCTTTATTTTTTTTTATACCAAACATTTCTTGATCTTAAAAAGCAAAATCTAAAACTATATTTTATTGATAAGGTGTTATCTCTAGCTTCAAAGCAAAACTATCTGAACTATCATATACCCTCATAAGATAAGAAGTAAAAAAAAAATGACAATTTTAAATGTTTAAGATTTTGATCAATGTATAATTTGAGAAATGCTGTATTTAAGTATAGATTCACAAAATCAAATTTGATTCATTTTTTCTCCAATAAATACATTCATTTCGTAAATTGCAATATGTAATATGAACACTGCTTATCTGTAAACAGATTTGAATACAGATGCTTATTCTAATACCAATTCAAACTTGTTCTATTTTTTGGGTTCAATGTAATAGTTTAAATTATGAAGTAGTTATATGAATTTTCTTCAGTGCTTCTATATGTGCTATTTTTTAATATATAACAATTCTAACAATAACTATTTTGGAATATCTGATAATGAATTTTATTTTGCAACAATAACATTTGTTACGCCTTTTGGGAAATCGCTGTTTTTACAAATAATATACTATAAAATATTGTACTATTTTTTAATTTTAAGTAATATTCTTTATTAGAACCACACAAAGGATATTTACATAATTACAAGAGATATGTATAGTTTAATTTACATGATTTCTTCAAAGTTTCATAATATTCAAAGCATTGTTCACTTTACCTTTGGAGAATGTATGATCTCATGGTCAAAATCAAATTGTTAATGGATCCAAATACTGCTTTTGTGTCTGCAGTCATGCAAGTGGATCCAGCTGAATATACATGGTTCAAACTATGCTATTAAATAAAAGTAATTCCACCATTAGATTAGTGGATTAAAAAACTAAACTTTCTAAAAGCTTTTCCTGTCAGCACAAGCATAAGGAATTGACTACTAATAATAGTATTGTGAGAGGTTATTCCAGATGTGACAAATCAAAATATGCACCAATCGAATGTCTATATCTTATTTACTTTGTGTGGTTTTAGAAGCTACATGTTTCAAAAAGAAAAAACAAGTTCTCAGAAAAGAATGGAAGAGTCCATTCTAAAAAGACATTAGGGCAATATAAAATCAAATCAAATTACTGGCTGCATAAATAATATGAGAGACATTGATTAAGGCTTCAAACACAGATTATCATTAATGGTATGCACGGAATTGGATACTGGGTCTGCAGTGTCTATTGGGTCAAAAAAAATAATTTGGGCTATCATTATTAGAAAAAGTAATCACTGCCTGCATTTTAGCAGTAGAGAGAATATTGATTATCACAGAAATCAAATATCACTATTGAGACAAACAAGAGTTAAAGTTATAGTAGTAAAACAATTCATTTATCACTTGTATCTGCTGTTAAGCATATGCTGTGATTGGTTTAGTCACTTAGGTTTTACAGCAATTAAAATGAACCAGTTCACAAATAAAATAAAATTAAAAAGGGGCTACCCTGGTAATAAACTGTATTTGAACTGTAAGATAAACCTATCACTCCTTAGGCCTAATCAGCATGATCATGAAAAAAGTACTAAAGTGCAGAGAAGCACTCTAATTTTACATTGATTGTTTAGTAGAATCATCAAATGGCTTTTAATAGTTGTGATAGAATTAAATGGTTTGCATTTGGTAGTTCATACTTTAGATGGGTAGGAAGCAACATTACAAGGACAGGGGCTAGTTAACTTTGAATTAGGTCTCACAATCCAGTTGTGAAGAGTCTACAAGGTTCAAAGACACCAGACCTACTAATGAAGACACCAGGTCTATTGATAAAAACACCATACTTATTGATGAAGTTACCAAACCCAATAATGAAATCAGACTTGAAAAATCAGAAGCAACAAAGATGTCTATTCCTGCATCTCAGTGATAATCTTCTTTAGGGCTAATTTTAGATAGGGAGAGAGAATGTTATGACAATTTATCTTCAAGTAATGAATTTGTCAGATTCAGTCTTACATATGATCAGATTAAGCACTCATTGCTATTAGACCAATGAGTGTATGAATAGATAAAAATGTAGACAATGCTAGAAACAGACGAATACGTGCTGATGCTCAGTGAATTCAATTGCTTCCATTAAGGAAGAGTACCTGGTTATAAATTGTAGTCCATTTAGTGGTACATTCAGACAACAAACAAATTATTGTTTGAACTGAACAGCAAGATATATTTCTGAAGTAGTGAGAGAAGTTTACTTTGAACTAGAAGCTGGTAGAATATAAATCTGACATGAGGGAAGCTATCATGATACAGCTGGAAGTGTTAGGCAGATTTAGAAGGGCACCCGAAGTCTTTCATTTCAATAGTTGTATGGCAACTAGATGTTATGCCCAGCTAACATATCACGTATATAGTGCAGTACATATTTTAGGCAAAATAGTCCTTTGAAGAGTTTATTTGCATATATGACTCATGGAAAGCTTCAATTACTTCCTATTCAAATATATATATATTTAATGGTTTACAAACTATTACAAACAATCCTTAAATCCACAGAAGTACTTTCAGTTAATTTCTTAAACCTGCCTCAACTGCCATTAAATTCAAAAACAAAAGCAGAAGCAAACGTCATCAATTCTAATTCGACGAATCTCGTATTTTAATGTTAGCAGCTTGTCGATTTATTAAATGCATTTTATTCCTGTTTATAAAATTTGCTTACTTTAATTTTTCTTTTACTATGGTTTCTCTCTTCATGAAGAATTTTCACATTTTCAAAATCAAATTTAAATTTATATTTACATGTTTTTTCGTGATCAAAGAAAACTGAAGGAGACATTAAATCACCATTATTTTTACTTTTTACATGCTTATATAACAATTCATGCTCCCTCAATCTCTTCTCAATACTGTACCTAGATTTATCTATATATGATAGCATTCAATCACAAAAAATTTGATATATGACATTACTTTTCTTCTTGACAGGTATGACATCCTTAGAATTATTGACTAATTTATTAATATTGTTTGGAACATAGAATGAAACATTAAACACATTCTTATATAAATCCTTAAAAAAATTTCACTTGTGGATTTGAAATAAATGGAATAGATATCCATTGTTTACTATTAATCTTCATTTCCTTTAAATTATTATAACTTTTTTTAAATTGACATAAAGTATTGTTTATTTGTTCCATTTTATAACCAACATCAAGTAATTTATTGCTAAGGAATTGCTTGATATTGGTTATAAAATGGAACAAATAAACAATACTTTATGTCAATTTAATAAAAGTTATAATAATTTAAAGGAAATGAAGATTAATAGTAAACAATGGATATCTATTCCATTTATTTCAAATCCACAAGTGAAATTTTTTTAAGGATTTATATAAGAATGTGTTTAATGTTTCATTCTAAGTTCCAAACAATATTAATAAATTAGTCAATAATTCTAAGGATGTCATACCTGTCAAGCAGAAAAGTAATGTCATATATCAAATTTTTTGTGATTGTATGCTATCATATGTAGGTGAATCTAGGTGCAGTATTGAGAAGAGATTGAAGGCGCATGAATTGTTATACAAGCATATAAAAAGTAAAAATAATGGAGATTTAATATCTCATTCAGTTTTCTTTGATCACGAAAAAACATGTAAATATAAATTTGAATTTGATTTTGAAAATGTGAAAATTCTTCATGAAGAGAAAAACCATAGTAAAAGAAAAATTAAAGAGGCAATTTTTATAAACAGGAATAAAATGCATTTAATAAATCGACAAGCTGCTAACATTAAAATACGAGATTCATGGAATTTGAATTAATGATGTTTGCTTCTGCTTTTGTTTTTGAATTTAATGGCAGTTGAGGCAGGTTTAAGAAATTAACCGAATGTACTTCTGCAGATTTAAGTATTGTTTGTAATAGTTTGTAAACTGTTAAATTTATTATTTCAATTATAATTACAATTTTGTTTTTAATTAACGGACATTTTATTTATTTTATATATATATTGTATATAAGCTTAATAGAAATTTAATCATAATTGTGCCAACTTATGTTTATTCTTAGTTTATATAAACACAACAGTATTCAAATTGATTAAATAAATTGCCGTTTTGTGGTTCAAAAATAATCTATTGCAAATTTTTTTCTTTTTATTCCAGAAGATGAAGACGAACATATTAAGAAATTAGCAGAATCTGGGGCTAAAGAATTTAATGAATGTCTTAATAGTGTAAGGCTGGGGTTTACAGTGGAATGTAATGGAATTAGAGGACCAGTATGCTTCAGCAATCCTATTTTTGATTGCAGTAAGTATATTTTTATTTTATATTGAAACAGTAAGGTCTGCTTTGCAGATCTTCGTTGCACCTTTTCTCACCTACTTCCTACCCTCATACCTTAGTTTGAACCCCAATCTATCGTAGTGTGTCTGCAATACACTTATATACCGAAAATCCCGCCTAATTTTAAACCACGAGCACAATGCTCGTATTATATATATAACTTATTCCCAAATAAAATAAAATATTATGAATTATGTATTTGTTCACATAATTTACATTTATTTAAAAGTAGGTTATATAAGTTGTAATTGCACACACACTCTGATATGCATTTTAAAACATATCAAAATTATAAATTGTTAAAGTTATTTTGTTTGAATCTATTTACAAATATATTACCGTCGTAATATATTTTGATTTAAAATAAAATTCATTTAGTAAATATTCGTTTAGTAAATAGATTCAAATATTGCAATTTAAAAAGTAAAATCATTTTCTTTAATTTAATAAAAGTTATTCCAAATATTTCTTTAAAATAAATGAGGGACAATAGTTTAATTAGTTAATATTATATAAGTTTATCTAAAAACAGCAGATGTCCACTTAAGGTTTTCTTTAATTAATAAAAGTAATTTTAATTAAATCTAGTTTGTAATTCGAATGTCGACAGGGAAATTAACAAAAGAAATTAATTAATGTTGAATTCCTTTAGACATTCGGATGATTTAATTACAGCTGATAAGTCCGATATATTTTGTAATGCTCCAGGGCAGTTCTATTGTTAAAGTCTACTATAAAAGAAGGGTTTTCTTTTGTTCTCCAGTTTTTTTCTAATGTTTCTAAGAGAAATCATTCTGAGTTCTATTCTAATAATTTGCTAACCTTGACATGACACAGTAGAGGCGTTAAGATGGCTATGTCCCCTCGGAATAGCCGGCCGCTGCTCCAGACCATCGGAAGCTATCGCATAAGGAACCCCGGAACTGCTGCTGCTGCCAAAAATATGAACATTTCCAGATTTTGCTGTTAATTTATATAAAAAACCGGCCGACCATCAATCTACCTAAAAATGCTTCTCCAGAGGTAACCCAAGAGCTCTTGTGATAACTAACATGCTATAACTATTCTAAATTGTTTTCTGATACTTCACATAACTTTATTATGTATTTCTTTTAAATATAATCAACATTTTTGCTCTCTATCCTTGGGTTAATATTTTCTTTTTATTAAGCTTTCTGTTATTTTATTATGATAATGTGTCAGAATCGTCTTTGACCGAGTGAATTATTCCCTTTGTTGAAAATAAGACGCCGCTATGAAGGCATATTTTAAATTTCTAAATAATTTCCAATTTTATTATCTTGCAAATCACTCGTTTGAGGGCGATTCTTTTCTTTAATATATAATATAATCACATAGTTTAAAATCTACATGTTATTGATTTTAATCTAATATAAGAGTATGTGTGAGGTCAATGATTAAAGGTGTCCTCTAATGCATGATTGCGTATCTAAATCTATACTTACTTTTCAAACCTGCAAGCATGCATTTTCCTATTTTAATTACCGTGTTCTATTTTAATTACAAAGTTCATCATTGACGTCAAAATGTGCAGACCCTTTTAAATGAATTTCTGGGAATTTGATTGGGCATTTCTCTTAATCCAAGTAAAACCCATTCAGTATGTTTTGTATACACTCGTCTCGTATTGCTGGTAAATGAATTGGTTGTTGAGACCGCTTTGTTTTATTTTCCAAGGATTCTTTACATGGCTAAGGTCGTTCTATTCGCCTTTTTGCGGTTTCCAGGCAGAGTGTGCCCCCAAATGACACACCTGGGAATTAAACGCAATCGTCATCCAGTCGCTAAGTTTCGGCTGTTCATAAAATACTTTCCTACGGGTTAGCGGCGATATGCCCTCCGTAATCATTCCAGATATTCAATATTGTTTTATTTTATATTTATTTTACAAAGCATCCGTGACTTAAACATGTCACACCCTCCAACTTTAATAAATTCATTATCAGCAATACTGACCTCCCAATGCAACTCTATTATTATTATTCTTAAATAAATGCCTTGATCACATTCCCACTTTGTTGCTCAGTAAGCTTTAGTCCGTGCTATTCTCGAAATCAATAAATATTTTAGAACACTTAATTTTCAAATATTTTCTTAAACTTGTATAATTACTCAAAGCACCTCGCACATGTTCCTATCTCGTCAAGCACATTATCGTAATGCTATTAGCCCGAGGAATAGAATATATCACTTTGTTTTAAAGTCTTTTGTCAGTTGTGGGAATATAATGCCAACAATTATTTAATACGCGTCCCTGTCTCATATAAGCAGACAGTGGCGTTTTATATATAATTTATATAAATAAATTTTGTGAAATTATTTAAAACTAAATTTGATATCTTATTTTATTGATTCCTATCACTGTCTCGGTCTATATATATATATTTTCTACATTTCTTTTGTAAATCCATAGACGTTAATTAGCCACCCAAACTTCTTTTAGTATAGAATCTTTTGTTTCTCCCTGACCACCAGGCACCGGTCAAAGGTCATGCTAGTAGTGGCATCAGATGCATTGTCACGTAGATGGCGCTGTGAAATTTGGGCTTTAGATTCGAACTTAGTATATCTAGAAGGCAACCCCTCCTAGAATGTTCAGTTTCGTGTCTGGGGTTTGAATTCTGCAGTGTGTTAGCGAGATAGACGATTCTGACTATTACAATATAAAACAGTTAATCTCATTTTTAAATTTTTTCAGTATTGTTTTTAACACACTATGGATATTATTCCAATGCATATCATTTACTTAACGAAAATATTTTAATTTACAATATGAAAATTATAAAATGTATTTAAGTATCAATTGGGATAAGATGTGTATGTTAAAGAGTAAGTGGAAAATGTTTCTTTATTGATTAGTGATAAAAAAGAAAAGGAACTGAATGGATGTTTTTAAAGCAGGAGATTTAATAAGAAATATTCCAGAAGAAACTGTAATGTATAGAAAGAATAAAAATTTTGCAAGAATGGTTTGAAAATGTTAATTTGTATTTGAATAGTATAATGAAGATCAGAAAGGCTTGGAAAAGATTGTCTTGTTTGTTAAGGTCAGTTTGCCTTTTGGAAGATAACTAATGAAAATTAGGTGCAAGAAGACAATGTTATTTCCTATTTATTTTATGTATTTAATAAAAAATTAAGATAAAAACATGATATTTAATAATATGTGATGGCCAGGTAAAGTTATATTTCAATGTTTTTTGACTACCAACAGCGCCATCCAGTGACCTGTATCGTTGTTGATACTTGTACCGAAAGTTATGATGAATATATCAGTAATAGTTTTAACAAGGCTGTAAACCTTAGCAATGAGCGTCTGAAAAAATCGTCACTAGGGACCTCTGTAGGTCTTTAAAACACATGCTTACGCTATGAAGAAAAGAGAGAATCCCAAGAATCCCTTCTTTACTTCGACCTACTTTTATATATAAATAGGTGAAGCAGAAGTGTTTTGATCTAAGAGTGTGAAGCTATTAAATACTTCACTAATTAAGTCCACAATTCTTATAATACATTAATACTCGTGAAATCTTACGATTTACTACGAGTTAATGAAAAGATCTTATAGTAAAAAATATATTACGATAATTTAAAGTTGTAATTATAAATTTTATTCAACGCTCACTATTATTTCAGTAATAGTTTTAACAAGGCTGTAAATGTAATATAGTGAAGCATCATCCAAAAAAAATAAATAAAAAATAACCAAAAACTTAGAACACTAAACAAAACTTTAATTTTCTGTTCTTATTACAATTACTTGGCAGCACGCTCCAACATAATATTATATCTTGCATTTTATTTGTCATTAGTTTTCACATATATAATTTTAATGTCATAGAAATTAAGTCAATTGTTTAAGGTGCAGGTTTTTTTTAAAAAAAAATCCCAATATTAAGAAAGTTTTTTTGATGTTTTATGTAAAATATCTTAAATAATTTAACTATTTATAAATATTCTTAAAAACATGCACAAACATATGAACAGATTGCTTCCATTGCTTTTTGTTTTAAAATCATTATTGCTAAAGTGAAAAGAGAGAAAGATTCTTCTGATTTTTAAAAATTGATTGCTTTTCACATATGCCATATTGATTTTTATGCATTTTGTTGAAGATGCAATTTTTACAAGAACTTTAGATTACATACTAATAAAAATAGCAATGTAAAGGGGACGGACCTAAAAATAACTGAATTTTGTTCTCTGGTTTGCACAGCTATTGTAGTATATACTTCTGTCACATATTTCTGCAGAGTCTTTCTGCTAAATGACATTACCGTGTGAAATCATGGTACCATGTAGCAAATTTTTTTTTTAAAGTGCATTACACTTATTTGTCAATTATTTTATAATGGCTGAAAAGTTCAACAATGTGAAATTCTGTTTTCGTTTATAGAATACGACAAGGAAAATAGTTTTAATGCTTGAAAAAGATTATAAGCAAGCAGATCTCATAGGAATACAAGTTTATGAGTGGTTAAATTGAAATGTTAAATTTACCACATCCCTAAAAAGTGTGCAAGTGAAGTCCAAAGTCAAAACAATACTGATTTTTATTTTTTGATGCAAATGGCATTTTTCTCTCAAATTTAGTTTGTAATTGTTAGACATTTTATCTGAAAGTTCTGAAACATTTACATGATAAAGTAAAATGAAAACATCCTGTTTTGTGGCAAAATAAAGAGCACAAGCTCCACCCCCGTAAGATGTCATCTCAAAACCTTGAGTATGAAACACTTTCTTAATTAAATTCTGCATGACCCAGCTTATCTATTAGCCATATTCACTTGATTTTATTTCAGGCAATTTTTTTTTTAAATCTCTTGAATGAAATATCTCAATTTTTTTATTTTGTGGATTTAGAACTGAGGGGGAAATTGCATCACTTTGCAAGTGTTTTCGGACTACTTTGAAAAGTGACAACAGATTTTAGAAAGTGGCATCCTGAATGTGGGTTAATGAAGTTCAAACACAATATCTTCAAATAAATCTTTAACGAGAAATGTTAAGTGAGATCCTCTGAGATAGGATTTGAAATATGACGACCAAGAAATATAAGCAGAGTAACTTATATAAATATCATATAAGGAAAAGGTTTTATTATCATCAGCAAAATCCATTTTTAATTAATGATAATTAAAATTCAAATATCAATTAATCTTTGGGTAAACCGATAAGATATATATATTTTTGAATAATTTATATATGAATTGAAAAAAAAATCTGAGCATTGAAATATGTATTGATATATAAGTTTCTGTATAAATACCATTAGCAGTAGCAACAAAAGGTGTTTCCAGTATAGTATATAAGCATGAGGGGCCTCAATAAAATAATAGCATATTTGCCTCATACGGATTCAAATTTGGTCTGACTAGTCTTAAATTTCAACAGACTTAGTAGGCCCAACTGATGAGTGCTGGTTCACCACGAAATGCATCTTGGGGGTTATTTGTCTTTTATTGTATCTTTATTTATATGAAATTATTTATGAAATAAAAAAGAATGGAGAAATATGGAAGTTGTCTATCTATAAAAAAGTCTTAGGATAAGTAGGCTCATAATTCTTCCAGCTAACTATCCACTATTGATCAATAAATATGAATATCCAACTATTTAAAAAATAAAACAAGAATGAAAAAATGCTTAGATCTTTGAAAATTGACAAGACCTCTTAAGTGATTTTTTTAAGGGGATAATAAAGAGAACTTTTCTCTACAGTGCACTTACTTAAAGGTTGTTTTTATTTTATCTATATAAATAAACTAAAACTGTAATACCATATATATAGATCTATATATAATTAATATATATATAATTTGAATGCATTAGTTATAAATATTTATTTATATTTTTGAAGAATCCCCAAGTACGTGTAAATTAAAAATTTGCCGGATAGACCATAGCAGTGGATCGTGTGAAGGTGGTCAAGAAGTTTTTCTTTTGTGTGAAAAAGTGCAAAAAGGTAAATATTTTTTTAAAAATTAAGTTCATTTTTATTTAAAATATCAAAAATGAAAGTAAATATTTAATCATAAACTTTGTTATTATAATTTAACTTTTATAAATATTTCTATCTTTTTTTCCTATATTTTATGATAGTGTTTATCTGGCAATCTTTGAGCAGTCAAGCTGAAAAATTCGCAATCAATTATTAACAGTTCACCATTATGAAACCTGCCATTTTTGTTATATATATCATGTACTAATATTAGTTCAGCATGATAATATTTAGAAGAATAAAATAAAGAAATATGAAGTTGCAGTGATAGATTATCTTCAAGTTTATCAAGCATATGAATTTAGACTTTTCCAATTTTACTGTAAATGTAGCCTTACTAATATTCTTCATTTAGATGTTTGAATATTTTATAAAATATGATTAGAGAAATACTGATGAGAAATCAAAATTCGTCATTGTCATTTATTTGTTTGCCTTTTTTTTTTTTTGACTTTTGAATTTAAATATAAATAATTTTTATTTTTTTTATTCAATTCCTTTATTTCTAGTTTTCTCAGTCACTTGATAGATCTGATTTTAACTCAAATTTTACACACACATATATATATATTTTTAAAAAATACAATTTGAACCAAAATAAAATTTACTTTGCTCTCCATTATTATGAAAAGTGGTTCACATTGGAATGGTTATATCATTTACTATTGAATTTGAATTCAGTGCAAGTGCTTTTAATAATACTTGAGAGTGTCTGCTTCATCTCTTATCCTGGTTTATTTCCTGTTATTGCTTTGTTCCTATTAAGTACATTATTTATTTTAATATAAATAAGAGAAGAAAATGATAGACTTGAAGTTAGGTCAAACGTTACTGACATTCATGGAAAAATGTTGAAAGTAGAAGCTTTCAAAGTATAAACTATATTATATTCCATCACATTTTTTATATCCACAGCATGATGATTTGCAGTTCAAAATTTGCCCAATCAATTATCAAATATTTTTCAAAAATTTTTTTTTAAAAAAAATTTCTCAAAATAAGTAAAAAATTTAAGTTGTGTTTGTAATAATCTTTTTACAGATAATAATTTTGAATAGAAATGTAAAAGACATGCAGGAATCTAATCACTACACTTTATATTAACTCCAGTTTTTTTGAGACATTATATATAATTACTATATTAAAAGTATATATACGTTATTGCATACATCTCGATTTGTCATTTTCAAAAAGCAGAAAAAAATAAATGATAGGTACTGAAAAATGATAGTATGGAACCTTTTTTAAAAATATAGATACAGTCAATTTAATGATTTTTCATAGAAATTTATGTTAATTACAACTCAGATTTTATAATTCAAAACATTCCACATTTTTTCATTTGCAAAAAGTGCTTTAAAAATCTATTAAGTAAAATTTAAATGACATTTTTGCTTTTATTTAAAGTTCGGAATTTGATCTATCTGTAGGTGATTCAATAAGGAGAGATTTAAGATTATTCAAAGCATTATCAGGAATAAAAAGAGCAATTATAACAATAAATTTATTAATCTTAGAATAAAAGAAACTTGAAAGTAATTTTGTTATAAACAAAATAAAAAATGTTTTTGGAAAATTATAAGATTATTTTGTGTATACAGTATTTTAATATATTATAATTACAATGTATTTATCAATAATAAACTAATTATAATGGTGGTGTATATATATGTGCAATAATATTTAATAATGATCTGTATAATTATAATATGTGCATATCATTTTAAATTTTTTTAAAAAAAACTATCAAAGGAAAACAATACAATAGAGCTATAACAGATATAAAAAAAAAGACAGTTCAAAAAATAATTAATCAAAAAAACAACATTTACTTCTATGACACTGATTTCAGAATCAAAGAAAATAAACAGTTAATGTAAAACACAATACATGCACTAACAATTGTTCAAGTTCACTGCAATAGATGATGACTGTTTTGAATTATAAAATCTAAGTTAAAATTTATATTATTTTAGTAAATAATAATAAATTATTCTTACTTATAATTTTTAAATTTCCCAGCACTATCATTTTTTTAATCATGTAAATAATTTTTCTTCAATAATGTTGAAGCGATATTTCACTATATTTCTTTGCAACCCCCCCCCCCCTTCCCGTATTAATGTGATATCACCCCCTTTTTTTTTTTTTTTA
This sequence comes from Epiperipatus broadwayi, assembly GCA_028023455.1. Taxonomy (NCBI): domain Eukaryota; kingdom Metazoa; phylum Onychophora; class Udeonychophora; order Euonychophora; family Peripatidae; genus Epiperipatus; species Epiperipatus broadwayi. The sequence continues at coordinate 2,165,347 of JAQFVV010000032.1, read as the reverse complement.
AAAAAAAAAGGAAACTTTTTAAAAAGATATATAAATATATGCCTTACATCCAATATTCTGCATAATAGTCTGTTTTTGATATGAAATAAATAACTATCCATTATTCAAAATTGATTTCATAGTTTGAATTTTGTGAAGTTTTTGCATTTTCCATTTTTTATTGTTAATATATTATTGCAACTTAAACATGCTCTGAATAAGTAACAGACATTGTTTAATAATTTATTTACCATGTGACTTCCAAAAGATTAGCCAATCATCTATTGAGTAATGAATTTGAATGTAATAATCCAATTATAGATAATATCTGTATCAAGGATCTTGAAATATTTTTTTGCCTTGTATGAAAAATTTTATCTTAGAGAGCGTTAATAGTAATATAAGTTTGATAGTTGTTAGAAGAAGATTTGGCACAACCTCCTGGATAGCTACATACACTATAAATGAATTTGTATTGGCTTACAACTTGAAAAATATTTTAAAAATTAATACTGCAATATAGCAAGATGTATTTTTTATTTTCATTGATTATTTTGAGTTGAATATATTTTAAAATAAAACTTTCATCAGAAATATGAAAATATTAGTGCCTACAATTTTCTACAGTGTTTTTTTTAAAATAAAAATTATATATAATGTGTGGCCCAAGATAACTGTTTCTCTTCTAGTGTGAGCTAAAGGTGCCAAAAGATTGGGCACTTTTGATATAAAGATGTATTTTTTAATAAGTGAAAGGTTAAATTTATTCTATCTTAGCATTTTCTGTGATTATGGTTATAATATTTGGATATTGAAGAAAATGAATAGGAAAAGTGTGGATGCTTTTTAAATTGTATTTATAATAATGAGTTTTAAGAAAGTCATGGATGGCAAATAATACAATCTAAAGGATCACATTAGATATGAACTTTGATTTGAAACATAAATTATTGTGTTGAATTGTTTTACTCTGGTTATATTATGAGGTGATATAAATTTATTAGAAAGTGTATAATACTTGGAAAGATTGATAATCAAAGAAAAAGACAGCAATGAGAAGGATGAATTTAATCAATTCATATATAACTACTACAATGGATATGCCTTGAAGATCTTGAAAACCTAATATGATAGGTTCTGAAAAAGTGTTTATTTATTTTACCTCCACAGATTAACATGAATTATAGAATTTAATTATTGTAAGAAGTTAACAAGCAATTGGCAAATTACCGATGATACCGATCAAATGCTATTGCTTTGTGTTTGTTTTATCTTACTATATTATTATATCCATTTGTTTTTAGCCAGACAATTTAACATTCAATTTTATTTTATTGAAGCATTGTGAAGTTCTAATACAATAAATATTTTCATTTTTTATTTATGTAGAAAATATTGAAGTTATTTTTTTTGAAAAATCTGGAGATGAAATTAGTTGGAGTTCTAAAGGAGTATTTGGACTTCACGATGTACATAAACAGGTTAGTATGAATGTTCATCTCAAGGTTTTTTATGATGCTATATTATTTGTAATTTAGTTGTTAAATTGTTTTTAGAAAAATAGAAACTTTATTTGAACTTTCACACTCAACTATTAGTAACAACTTACTTGGTTAGTATATGATTCATGATACTAATTCAATCTCTTCTTCAATTGCAGCTGGTCCGATTAATTGGAATTGAACCAATATTTTTTAGATTTTTAAAGTATCTGTCTAACCAGTAACAATATCCACAAACCTAAAAATCACAGGTTAGATTCATATAATAATACTCTCACTGATCGGACAATAACATCTGAAGAGAGGAGAATAATACAATGCACACACATTGGATCAGTATATTAACCTGTATATTATTAGCATTTGAATGTATTTGAAAAATTTAAATATTATTAAAACTAGACAATAAAATAGTCAATATACAACTGCAAGTTAATACGGATTTATATTTTGTATACCTAAATTCATAAAGGTATTTATATTTATGAGTCTCATTATAGTGCATGAGAACATCATTCTTTTTTTCATCTAGATTTTAAATTCAACCAGATAAAACATGAATTTTTTAAAGATTATCATCAAGCTTACAATTTTTTTTAAGTAGGGCCATATCCAATTTAATCTAAGGTAATATCAAAAAAAAAAAAAAAAGAAAACACTCAAATTCTCACCATTCAGAAATAAACAAGTCTGATGAACAAGGCCTCTTCACAGTTAATGATACTTGAAAAGACCTTTGACCTGTATTAAGCTATTTTTCTTTTTTATCTCTACAAAGCGATATAACAATAAAATTTGTTTACATATATTCTATTTTTTCTCTTTTCGTTATTTGGTTTGTTAATAAAAAAAATTTTGAGTGAAGTCAAGCAACAATTATTTCAGTGTATTGATTTGAAGGATATTTTATAATTATGTAATTAAATATGATTAAACTTTTTTAAAATAATTGATTTGATATATTAATTAATTTGCAAGCATCAGTTTAAATCTTCTTGGATTCTGGGTTTACAGTATGTTGATGATTGTGCTATATTCACCAGTTCACAAGATGATGAAGTTAATGTTTTGAATGCAACTTATAAAGATTCTTGGTTTATTAATTAATGTTAAAAAAAACTCAAATTTTTTATCACTCAGTTGTGGTAGAAAAATTCTCAGCAGCTTTTTGCTTGAATGGTTATTAATTTGAGAATGTAAATCATTTCACATATCTTAGGTAATTTTATAAGTAGAAAAGTGAACTTCGTTAGTTAAGGACTAATATAGATTCCAAGGTGCTATTATTGCTTTAAAAAATTAAAAGATAAACATTTCATCACATAGAAATAACTATTGTAACTAAGCTGTATATAGAGCTGTTATTTTATCTAATTTATTGTATGGAAGTGAAACTTGGACGTTCTATCAGTGCAATATAAAAGCATTAGAAAAATTTCATTTAAGGTTTTTCTATCAAATTTTAAAAATATGTAACTGATGCCAAAATCCTAATACTAATTAATAGGCTCTTCAGCTTACTGACTGTGATATTTTTAGATCCTTTTTATTGCAAAATCGCATCTTTGTTGAATTGAACATATAAAACAAATCAATAATGGAAGACTTCTTGAAAGGGTGTTTTTGGTGAATTTAAGCATGGTGTTGTGAGAGAGTGATCGTGTTTACATTATAAGAATTATTTCCAAGACATTCTAAAGAAATGAATGTCAATTGTTTCTATTGGGAAGATGTAGAAAAGAGTAGAAATTTGAGAATTATAATTAGACATGGTGTTGAAATATTTCAGAAAAAAAAGTTGCTGAAGAAATTAAAAATCATTTTAAAATATCAATTAAACAGAAAAATGGACCACTATGTTCTACGCGTGAACATATTGGTCTTTCACAGAATGGTTTGTATAATTATAACAATACTCATTTCTAGAGTGAATTTGAAATGACAGTCCTCATTTTTGAGTGACTGTTTATTGTTATTTTTTGAAAATGCACTCATACATGAACATATAAACATATATTCATTTATTAAAATTAAATAATAAGCAAATAAAATTGGTTGAATATATCAAGTTAATTTTAATTAGTGAAACTATCAACTCTTCATTATTCAGTTTTGCAACTTCAGGTTTGAGGAATTTTTTTAGATGTTTTTTGACAGTTATGATTTTTTCAAGAAAGTAAACAATATAAATTTTTTAATATGTTACTCGAATGCAGTTTTATAACCAGTGAAAGAATCAGAAAAGAATGAAATATAAAAGTTGATTTGAAATGAAAACTGACATTCTGACTTTTGTTTTCTATTTTTACAACTCAAATCTTTCTTAAGTTTTCTAAAGTTATATTATTATTGCTAATTTGATAAATAAACCAGCTGTTCATTTTAGAACTGAAGAAATCACTTTTTAGCAATCTTTCTCTCTTAATAGTAATCAAATTAGGAAATGATCTGTTATTTATTTTACGATTGTTACTGTGCATTCAATTTTTTAATATAAAGTATAGTCAATACATTCTTTGTAGAGAGAAGATGATAATGCTTCTGATGTAGCAATTAGAAAAACATTTTGTAAACAAAGCTTCACTGCCCTCTATTTCCAATAAAAAAATGCAAATTTCTGAGATTTCTATAGCTTCATTATCAGCAATAGAAATTCACTACTTTAAGCATAAAATTTCAGTAAAAGACCCAACTTCAAGTGAATTTAAATTGTTACTATATTAGAAAGTCATGAAATTTTGAAACAGCATTTCTAATTAACATGTAACTGTCTTCAAAGTAACCAAAGCTGCCTGGTTTTGATGTCATGTAAACTCTACTTATTTCAGAAACCATCATAGCAATAAGCAATATTAAATAGCAAATCTGTTAACGTTGAAATTGCTAAAAAGCTTGTGTTGAAAATTATTATGATAAGATAAATTCGATGAAACTTCTATTAATGAGAAAAAGTCATTATTATTTGTCTGAATATCATTTCACTATTTGAGACTATTATATTGTTGTTGTTTTTTTTTTAAATTAGAATTTATTAGTCTATTAGATATACAAAACAAATACAATGTGTTTTCATGGTTATTAAGTATTGCTATTTATCTTGTGTTTAAACCTTGAGCGATACCTGGTTGAGCTTGTGGCTGCGAGGGTTTGTTCGTAATTGAGAATTTTTGGATTTTTTAGGGGTGGAATATTTAGGTTTTAGGCAACTGATAAATTGTCTAAGTGTCTTAATTATTCCCATAGGGGCTACTATTCAGTCTCTTAATTTTCTCTATGATCTTGCAGAAGGTAGAGATTAAATGATAGTTATTTTGAAGATTGTCTGACATCGTAATGATATAATACTAGTTTTCCAAGGCGATTGCTGATTTACATAGAGTGATGTATAAATTAAAATAGCATATTTAACCTCATCAATCATGTTACAGTACCCTGATAACTTATGAAAACCCTAAGCCCTAATGCATGAGGTGCTTTACTATTGTTAATAGTCAAATGCGAAAATTAGCGACGATTTGTGAAGCTCTGCACTGCTATTAAAATGACATTGTGAGAGACTCTGTAAGAGATTTGATGCAGAATGTATCAGTGAAGATCAGAGCAACCCTTGAAATCAAATGTTCAAATACAGCCCATTAACATCCACTGTTGAGCAAATAATTTATTATTTATTGAATAAAATCTTTGGCTTAGAACACAATCACTAAACCGCAATGTATAACGTTATTATTGCTAATAAATTGAACAAGATATCCAATTTGGGTAACGATCCCTACAGCACCCTTTTCCCAGCTCCAACCCACATAGGGACTAGGATTTAGGCCCCCAGAGACCCTCCCCACAACCAGACACTCTTGTTCAGTCAGCAAAGTTGATATTGAACTATAAACTTAATTCAGGTCTACAATACTAATTAAGTTTATAGGAAGATGTGAAGCATGGATCGGGCTTCAGATCCATTGCTTCAATATACTGCTGGATTTGAATCCACAAGGAAGAGGAGACCATTAAATAACTATGTTGTTATACATATTTTACGCCAGTTTTAATTCTCACTCAATGTGTCGTGAGTAGGAAATTTCGCCTTGTCCCTCCGTTCTAATATGCTGTTCCCATGAACGAAGCTCGAAATCCTGTACTACTGAACTTTATGTATTTTTCCAGTGAAAGTGAAGTGCTATCTTTCAAATAATAATGCTACCCTAAATCTAGTGAAATAATACCGATGGACTGATTCCTAGTGAAACTATCTTCCAAATAATCAAGGTAAAAGAACTTTGACCGCTTATAATTTCTAAATCCTGCCTTCTCTGTAATATTTATAATTTAAATCATCTATTTTAAATGTCTTCAAAATATGTATTCGTATAACTCTATATAACTAATCTATATTAAGCCTCTTATAAAATGTTTTTCCTTTTTTTTTAATTCCAAGCGGCAAATAATTTTCATTTACATTTATGTATTTATATTTTAAAATAAATGCCAATAGTATTCTAAAATCGCCAGCATATAATTCATTTTCGTTTCCCCACCCATCATTTACTGGGTAAATAATTTATAATTTGATCAAAACAAGTCTTATTCGACTTGCCCAGGTGCTCGCGATTTTAGATAAATAAACTAATTATATTTTTCATGTTTACTGTAGAAAAACAGATTTGACATCTGTTTTTCACATTCTCCTTTCTAAATAATGCGCTATCTTTTATTCTTAAAATTATATTATATATGTAAAACCCATCTTAGCTATTACCACCACCCACTTATTTTGTAATCATTTATATATTTTCACAAGGGCATTGATTAACCAAAATTGAGATTTATTAAATGTGTAAAAAGTAATGAATAATATTAAGTAACATAATGTAAGGGGGAGGGGGATCTTAAGAGCTTAGTTTTATATTTAAGTATAATTATTATCCATGTTTGCTTAGTGAAGCCATATCATTACGCCGAATATTTCATAATTTGTAGGCAATAAATATGTTTCGATTTTTTTTAATCTTTAGAATTATATTTATATATTATATTATTAAGCGTTACATGCATAAAGGCCATTTCGTATATATATATATTTGTGCTTCTTTCTCACATGGAGGCATCCGCGAAGTCGGGCCCCATCGTCATTTTCTATGTCCTTAAACCAGGCTGTAAAACCACCCTGGGGACATCCTAGGTCTTATGTGCATGCTTTATACGGGGATCGCTCTAGAAAATCTAGCCTGATAATGACATTGTCGACCACTCTTCATCATCCATGATTCGCCTGTACTTCATTCCAGGGAATCTTGGACTCTTTTGTTCGTCAAACCGACCCTGCTTACGTTTGCAGAGGAAATCGGTCCACTTCGTTATTAAAAATTCATGAAGCACACTCCAGGATCCATAATTGGACCAACCCAATCAGCCACCATGCACGCACCGCCTTTCAGTGTCTTATTAGTCGCCCAGAAGTATTCATAAGCCGTAATGAAATGATTTCTTTAAACAGACATATTTCCATTAGTTTAATATAAGTATTAATGCGATAGATTTAGTATCGTTTATGTAATTATTCATTACCCATCCTGCGCATTAATTATCTATAACTCAAATTAATCATAATGTTGAATGTAACCAAATATAATATCGGCTTGTAAAATTATTATTATTTTTTTTAAATTAAGTAAATGCTCTTTTCGTCTCTGGGGGTGTAATAGGATTCTAGTAATGTATTCCAATAGCGCTAATTTATTAAATCACACATATATATTATTGGCATAGCCGCAATTATAATGTTATCATTAAATATGAATCAAACACATATATATAATACTCATGAGGCTAACGTCGGCTAAATAACCCGACATAATTTTGTTATTAATAAATTTTAAATATATATATCAAACTCGAACCATTGCTTTCTTTTAGTTAAGATAATATATTAAGTTATTACTTATGCTAAATATGACTAGATGATCTCCGCTCAATACATAATTAATATGCTAGGTTGTGAGCCTTCATTGCTCATAAAATATAGCTAGTTATTAAGTTATTCTATCATATAAGTTTAGCCTAGAGTCTTTTTTGTGTCTCCGATGATCGATGCCGGCGGGTGAGAAGTAAATTAATCGATGTCATCGGGATTGTTGCTCATAATGTTATAGATCTGGGAAATAGGTAAATAGGGCAGAGTTCATGAGTGTTCCTGACCTGTGTATCTTGTGCATGATTGGATTCGAGGTACTTTTGCCTAGATGCTAGATCTTGTTACGTGAACATACAAATCTGACCGGCACAGATTTTTTTTCTTTTCTCCGGGTTTGGCACGTCAATGTAGGGCTTCGAATACAAACACCCATATACCTGAGATAGTAGTAGATAGTGATAGATATAACATTGTAAAAAAAAAAAAAAATTTTTTTTTTTGAAAATTTTTTTCGGACACCCAGCTTAAAATTTTTTTTGAATATTGGTACACACTCCCTGTGAGTCATTGTTAATATAAATATAAATATTTTCTCTCAGTATATATATAAAAATGTGTTTCAAGTAAATAGTGTGTCATATACTCAATATTTTTTTCCCACATAAAAGTTTAAAAAGTTTTTTCGTTTTCACGAACCTATAAAATAAAATAGTGGCAGTTTTGTTTTGTTTTCTTTCACGTATATGATATATGATTTGAATAATGATGATGTTATATAATGTTTGTTCATTACATGTATAATTCTCGTGAGTTTTTAAAAAGAAGTAAAGAGAAGTAACAGCTTTTAAGGGGCTTTTAATTTCATATTAATTAAAGATAAAGAAGTGCTTTCCCAAATAATGTTTATAGTTTTCGTATACATGTAAGTTTCCAGTGATATAAAAGAGTGACAGCTTTTAAGGGGCTCTCATTTTTATAAAATAAAATGTGTTTTTTTTTTAAAGAAGTGAATAAGATGTTGTATAATGTTTTTTGTTTCTTGGTCATAAACGTGAAATTACATGCAGGATGCCCGTAAATAAAATAGTGGTAGTTTTAAGGGCCTCCACAGTTATAATAATAAAGTAAAAAGTATGTTTTAAATAGTGTTTTTATATATATAATTTTCCATAAATGATTTTAATAACATAAGGTATTTTCGAGTTTACAGTATGATAAAATAGTGTTAGCTTTTAAGGGGCCTTCACATTTATAATAAAAATAAAGTATGTGTTCTAAGTAGTAGTGTTTATATATATAAAAGTTTCCATAAATGATTTTAAATAACAAAGTATTTCCGAGTTTACAATGTAATAAAATAGTGATAGCTTTTAAGGGGCTTTCACATTTAAAATAAGAAGATAAAGTGTGTACAATACAGAATAATAATATTGAGATATATAATAATTCTTTTTCCATTTTAATAAATATCTTATAAATAAATATAATATGCCCAAGTTTTGAAATGTGCGCTAAATAATAATATGTAATAATTTTTCATAAATGCTTTAAATAATGATGTTCTATATAATTTTTTTTAAATGTCCCAAATAATAATATTTCCAAGTCTGAGAGAATTAAATTAGTGTCCGCTTTTAAGGGGCTTTCACATTTAAAGATAAAAAGATAAGTAGTGAGTGTGCTAAATAATATATAATTTTTCCATAAATGTTTTAAATAATGATGTTAAATATAAAAAAAATTTTTCCCGTGTTAATACATCTTTTAAATAAATATTTTAAATTTATAATATGTCCAAGTCTGAGAGAGTTAAATAAGTGACAGCTTTTAAAATGCTTTCACTGTTAAAAATAAAATAAAGATTCTAAATAATCGCAAATGTGAAGATTTTTTTTGAAAATGTTTTAATAATATTCATGCATATATAACTGCCTCAAATCAATGAAATAAAATAATGACAGTTTTTGTTACACTTTCAGTCTCTTATATATATATATAAATATGTGCTAAAGCCATAATAAATTTTTTCTGTTAAAGCTGTAAATGTATAACTATTTAAGTATAGATCTTAGAAAAGTATACAACCCAATAATAGCGGATCATCTGGTCAGAACATATAGCCCTATCCCTTTGGCTGGCGCCCGGTATTAATACCAAAATAAATTGGCCAATAGGTGATAGAGTTATTTAGAATAAAAAGTTTAAAAGCAATGATTCATAATAAAAGTTATATAGAGTTGTTTTTTTTTGGTTCAAAATATGTGTATCAAGTGTATCAATGCAATCGTTAATCAATCATTTTGTTAAGATGTTTCAGGTGCTGAAGAACAACTCCAAAAACAGACTACCAGGTAGAAGTTATAATAATTTTTATGATATACTTTGCATTAAAGAGATAAATAGTAAATAATCAGTATAGATATATGTTTCGCAGTAAAAACTAGATCTAGAAACAATATTAAATAACAGGTAGGATAGGATAGCAATAATCATTTAAATAAATATAGATAGAGTACGGGAGGGGGAGAGTAGAGCAAGGGAGAGAGTGTAGAATGGGGGGAGGAGAAGCTGGACAGATAGAACATGACGACATGGATATGCAATGGTAAATGATTTAGGATTGTAATAATTTGTATATGTTATAATAGTTTTTTTTATTATTTTATGTTAATCAGTTAATCAAGAAGTTTTTGAAGACAGTGAATAATTTGTATATATTATAATAGTTTGTTATTATTATCTTATGTTAATTAGTTAACCAAGCAGCTTTTTTTGAAGACAGTGAAAAAAAATTTTTCTAGTAACATAGCAGAGAGGGCATTCTATCATAAATAGAAGTCATAAAATTTCTAATATAGCAGAGAGTTAGGGTATTCTATCATAAATGAAAGTCATAAAATTTCTAATATAGCAGAGAAGTATTTTATCATAAATAAAAGTCATAAAATTTCTAACATAGCAGAGAGGTATTCTACCATAAATAAGTCATAAAATTTCTAATATAGCAGAGAGGGTATTCTATCATAAATGAAAGTCATAAAATGCCTAATATAGCAGAGAGGGTATTCTATCTTAAATGAAAGTCATAAATTTCTAATATAGCAGAGAGTTATTCTATCATAAATGAAAGTCATAAAATTCCTTTTAGATACATCGCCAATCCAAAGTTGTTCTTTAGTTACCTGGACATCAAGTAAAAGCTTTTTTTTTCTTTTTTAAACATTTTTTCATTTTTTTTTTTTTGGTAAGTTCAGGAAAATGAAGCAGATGATCTGATGCTCAGATCCTGCTTCACAGCCCACATCCAATCTCCTACCACCTAACTGTATTCAAACCCGCCTTTACGCACATATATGCATAGCTAATAATATATATATTTCTTTGCTCAGTATTATAACATAAATAATGTAAACGTATGTATTTTAATTTAAAAATATTTTATTTAATAATAATATTCTCATGTGTATGGGGGCGTAAATAATAAATATCTATATATTTCAGTGTAGGAGATTGCGAATGTATTAATAGTTATATTATATATATAAGGTATTATATATGAAACATTATTTTTTCATATAATTTTGTACTCAGAAATTATGCAATCTTGTTAAAAAGTCTCTAGAAAAACAATTACCCGGAAGACCCCTTAGATTAAAGTAAAAGATTACAAATTGCTAATAATAAAATAAACCTATTAGTGGAAATTGTCCACGCTAGCTTGTTTTAAAATCATATTTTAAAACAATCGTTTGAGAAACTGATAACAAACTTGCATTGTTTCAAACATCTTACTAGATAAGAGTATCCGGTCATACTATTCCAGATGAAACTTAAGTACTTAAACTGCCTCAGGTCTAGCAGTAGTTGCTAAGTTACAGCTTCAAAATAAAAGTATATATACTGCTGGATTTGAATCCACAAGGAAGAGGAGACCATTAAATAACTATGTTGTTATACATATTCCACGCCAGTTTTAATTCTCACTCAATGTGTCGTGAGTAGGAAATTTCACCTTGTCCCTTCATTCTAATATGCTGTTCCCATGAACGAAGCTCTGCATCCTGTACTACTGAACTTTATGTATTTTTCCAGTGAAAGGGAAGTGCTATCTTTCAAATAATAATGCTACCCTAGATCTAGTGAAATAATACCGATGGACTGATTCCTAGTGAAACGCTCTTCCAAATAATCAAGGTAAAAGAACTTTGACCGCTTATAATTCCTAAATCCTGCCTTCTCTGTAATATTTATAATTTAAATCATCTATTTTAAATGTCTTCAAAATATGTATTCGTATAACTCTATATAACTAATCTATATTAAGCCTCCTATAAAATGTTTTTCCTTTTCTTTTAATTCCAAGCGGCAAATAATTTTCATTTACATTTATGTATTTATATTTTAAAATAAATGCCAATAGTATTCTAAAATAGCCAGCATATAATTCATTTTCGTTTCCCCACCCATCATTTACTGGGTAAATAATTTATAATTTGATCAAAACAAGTCTTATTCGACTTGCGCAGGTGCTCGCGATTTTAGATAAATAAACTAATTATATTTTTCATGTTTACTGTAGAAAAACAGATTTGACATCTGTTTTTCACATTCTCCTTCCTAAATAATGCACTATCTTTTATTCTTAAAATTATATTATATATGTAAAACCCATCTTAGCTATTACCACCACCCACTTAATTTGTAATCATTTATATATTTTCACAAGGGCATTGATTAACCAAAATTGAGATTTATTAAATGTGTAAAAAGTAATGAATAATATTAAGTAACATAATGTAAGGGGGAGGGGGATCTTAAGAGCTTAGTTTTATATTTAAGTATAATTATTATCCATGTTTGCTTAGTGAAGCCATATCATTACGCTGAATATTTCATAATTTGTGGGCAATAAATATGTTTCGATAATCTTTAATCTTTAGAATTATATTTATATATTATATTGTTAAGCGTTACATGCATAAAGGCCATTTCATATATATATATATATTTGTGCTTCTTTCTCACATGGAGGCATCCGCGAAGTCGGGCCCCATCGTCGTTCTCTATGTCCTTAAACCAGGCTGTAAACCCACCCTGGGGACATTCTAGGTCTTATGTGCATGCTTTATACGGGGATCGCTCTGGAAAATCCAGCCTGATAATGACATTGCCGACCACTCTTCGTCATCCATGATTCGTCTGTACTTCATTCCCGGGAATCTTGGACTCTTTCATTCATCAAACCGACTCTGCCTACGCTTGCAGAGAAAATCAGTCCACTTCGTTATTAAAAATTCATGAAGCACACTCCAGGATCCATAATTGGACCAATCCAATCAGCCGCCATGCACGCACCGCCTTTCAGTGTCTTATTAGTCGCCCAGAAGTATTCATAAGCCGTAATGAAATGATTTCTTTAAACAGACATATTTCCATTAGTTTAATATAAGTATTAATGCGATAGATTTAGTATCATTTATATAATTATTCGTTACCCATCCCGTGCATTAATTATCTATAACTCAAATATCGGCTTGTAAAATTATTATTATTTTTTTCAAATTAAGTAAATGCTCTTTTCGTCTCTGGGGGTGCAATAGGATTCTAGTAATGTATTCCAATAGCGCTAATTTATTAAATCACACATATATATTATTGGCATAGCCGCAATTGTAATGTTATCGTTAAATATGAATCAAACACATATATATAATACTCATGAGGCTAACGTCGGCTAAATAACCCGACATAATTTTGTTATTAATAAATTTTAAATATATATATCAAACTCGAACCATTGCTTTCTTTTAGTTAAGATAATATATTAAGTTATTACTTATGCTAAATATGACTAGATGATCTCCGCTCAATAAATAATTAATATGCTAGGTTGCGAGCCTTCATTGCTCATAAAATATAGCTAGTTATTAAGTTATTCTATCATATAAGTTTAGCCTAGAGTCTTTTTTGTGTCTCCGATGATCGATGCCGGCGGGTGAGAAGTAAATTAATCGATGTCATCGGGATTGTTGCTTATAATGTTATAGATCTGGGAAATAGGTAAATAGGGCAGAGTTCATGAGTGTTCCTGACCTGTGTATCTTGCGCACGATTGGATTCGAGGTACTTTTGCCTAGATGCTAGATCTTGTTACGTGAACATCGACCGGCACAGTATACTGTATGTAAAGATTTTGAAGACATTAAAAAAACTACTAGTTCTGTTCCATTGTTTTTAAAATATTTGGCCTCATGACACAATCAAAATCCAAATGGTGTTTAACTAATAATTGGTCAATATTCAACAACAATCAAAATAATATGTTGCTGACATTATTTTTAATTAAAAGCTGAAACAAAAGTATTCTTTCAATCAGCTGTTGAATACATAATTCTGAAAGCAAATTATATTAATGTACTTTTTTAGTAAGTCCAGGTTCTACAAAAAAATATGCTTTACTCACTTCAATTCTAATCTTGGTATTGCATACGTGTAAAACCATCAAAACATCAATGTATGAAGAGTTTGCTACTGTTACTATATTTGTGATAATTATGTTTTATACTGGAGTCGAGTGATATATGTAACCAATCAAATTAATTCACAGCATTCATGTTAAAGAAGTCCATACTTTACACCTCTCTCATTGTATATTTATTTCTCAAAACAATCTTCTGCCATGGAGATAGCGGTTTAAAGACCAAAATCTCCCATTAGAAATTATAGCCTGATTTCTTTTAAAATATATTCATAATCAAAATCACATTTGTATGGTTTTAAAGTTTTTTTCTCAATACTATAAAGACCTGTTAATGGAGGGGAAACAATTCTGTCCACATTAGAATAAACAATAGCAAATTTTTCTAAATAATAGTGCCATGTAGGACAATCTCTTGTAATCAATATATACTAGAAGGTATGCCTTTTAATTCTATCCAGTGTGCTCAGACTAGGTTTTAGTTTATGATTTTCATCAGTGAGGAGAAGACTTGGGTCTAGTAGCAGTGCATATGAATTTTTGGATATAATGAACTTTTCTAGCATCCATCTTTTATCTTTTTTTTTTTTTTGGTAACTATAAAGCTATAAGCCCAAAATGAAAACACAATAATATTTTCAATTCAAACTAATTTTATTGTAGAGTCATAAAAATCTGAATCCAATTTAGTATCAATACATTTTAGTGTACTTTTACTAATCATATAGTCACTATTATTTTTTAGCTAGGATTCATTGTAAACCATTACAATATCACATGACCCCTTTTTCTTATGCTTACACAAGCTGTTAAAACAGTAACAATTTTTTTTATATAATAGTGCCACCTAGTAAAAGCTTTAATAATCAATAGATGTTAGAAGGTTGTGAATTTAAATCCCTATCCAACAACATCTCATCCAATATCCCCAAACTAGTTTCTTTAAGAGTGCATTAGATCCAAGGCTTCTCACTAGTGAAAGAAATAAGCTAGAAACTAGTCTGGGGATTTTGGCTGAGAAGGCACTAAATAAGGATTAAAATGCACAATCTTCTAGCATCTGTTGATTATTAAAACTTGCACTAGATGACACTATTTTATAGAAAAATTTGCTTCTCTTTTAACAACTTGTGTAAACATGAAAAAAGATAATCATGTGATATTTTAATGGTTAATACCAATCCTAGCCAAAGGTTAATGGTGTCTATGATTATTAAAGAGACACCAATATATATATATATATTGAACTGAATTCAGATCTGTATGATTAGTCAAAAAAATTTAGTTTGGATTGTAATCATTATTGTTTTTATTTTGGGGGTGAATAGTTTTTTAGTTAACCAAGCTGAAGAAGTGCATTTAATTCAAAGATTCAGGCTCGCTCCTTTCAAATCCAAGGAATATCAGTGATGAAAGCCATAAGTTTTAGAAACTAATCTGAGGATATTGAATGAGAAGGTACAGAATAGAAATAAATAAATCACAATCTTCTAGCATCTTTTAATTATTAGAGCTTGCATTAGATGGCACTATTGTGCAGAAAAATTAGCTATTGCTTTAACAGCCTGTGCAAGAATAAGAAAAGGTATTCATGTGACACATTAATGGAATATTATACATCACACTTTTGAGGAATGTGTAATAATTATATAATGTTATACAATATGATAGACAATCAAATACTGTTTCCACAAGTCATTGATCTACTCTCTAGTCATAGTATTTGATAATTTATGCAGTAATAAATAAATAAATTTTTGAATGATATGGTCAGAGGGCATATCAATTGTTTATAGCAATAGCACTCATGTAAAGATATCAATTAGGCACTCTGTTGGCGATATACAAATTATAACCTTTATAAATAATAATAAAAATGATGCAACTAATGTCTCTCACTAGATAGAATGCCGCAACGCATATAACCATCTCAATAAGTATATGTTATATTAAATGATAATATTGGCTAAGCTCAGAGGGTTTCAGAATGCAATATGCTTCAAGAATAGATCAATAAGGATAAATAGCAACAATATATAAGCATTATTAAAGCAAAAACAACATTTAGTAAAATTAAAGAGAAGACTTTTATTACTCTTATAAATTATAATAGATCATATTATTGGAAGCATATGTCATTAAAGGGTTAGGTTATATTAAAAATTCTCAACCTACAACACCTTTTTGCAATCAGCACATCGAACAAGCATATTACTACCATTTTATCAAATAAATTTTTTTCATAAAAACAGGGGCATGTCTTATGTTTTACCACAGTGATCTTTCTTAAGACAATTTTGCTTTGAATTAAAAAAAAATTTCTTTAATACTCTTCTGTAATTAATATCTCGGGGTTCTTTTAAATAATTAATGTCAGCTTTATTTTTATTTAGGATTATTAGACAAGAATGTGATCCTATTAATAACATGGTGGGATATACTCTTACCCTTAAGATAATATCTCTCCCAATTACAATAATAATAATGATGATTTTAATTATTAAAAAGAAACATGATACACTCTTTAATTTAGAATAAAATAACTTATTAGGAAAGCATTCTGATATACTGAGTGGATAAGTGATTTTATGGCACTCAGGATACCATATTAATACATTCTATACAACTACTTTTTTTTCTCATATGTCATGGCATCAGCCGGGACGTGAACCCACAACTGTCTGCAACCAACTACTCGCTTGCAAGGCGGATGCGATGACCTCTCGGCTAACAACACTCGACTACTTTTCAACTTAAATTAAACAATTCTATCATTTAAGTTTATAATGAAGAATCAAAAACAATTTTCTAAATGAATTAAAATGATTTCAACACAAAATCAGTAATGATCTAACGAATAAAATTGGTAATAGTGATCCTTTAATAGTAAGCAAACAAAATAAACTATTTCTTAGATGCTTTCTTTACATCTGAGATGCACTTATAATAAAATGACTCATATCAAATAAGTTACGTTCATATACTCTCAATACATTTAATTAAAGATAAATTTATAATAAACCTTGTAATATTTAGATTTCTGAATAATATATATGTGAATGATGATAAATACTCAACAAAAAAATTAACAATAAAAATAACATTTATTTTGTCAATAAAGACACTTAACATACAAAAACTTTAATGTCTTACAATATAGGCAAATTATAACTGTAAGGTTTACAAATGAATGAATGAAAATAAAATAAATGAAAATCATTATTTGCTGGTTAATGAAATTTTCTGCAATATCAGTATTATCATAAGTTCTCAATTTCCAGCATAACTATTCCATTATATTATTCCCTATGAATGTATTTAATACCTTTCAAATATTACCAATCCAGCAGTGAAATAACTGTTTAAGGAGATGTATATTATTTATTGCTGTCAAATATAATTTTAATTTTTAAATTAAATGCTGATCAGCTTTACATCCTGAAATACTGACAAAGCACAGAAACAAGATCTAAACATCAAATAATTAACAATCTACGTTCTGATTGAACCAAGAGTGCAACTGAAAATATGACATTTATCAGCACTAACAAAATATATCAATTGCCATAATAAAGTCATAGCAGTAAACTACACATGGCTTTATACAAAAATGCATTATAAATAAATTTGTATTTGGGATAATAAGGTAAAGCAAAAAGCAAGTGATGGCATAAACTCAAGGAAAGAGGTATCTGCATCTGAGGGCACTATACAAGCTAGGACTTTATTTCAAGACATATACATAATGAGAATGAACCTTCAAAATGTACAATATGAATAATAATATTTGCTTTAAATAAAGCATTTTGTGCTTAAATATGAGACAAAATGTAATTCACAGAAAATATGGCATAGGAGAGAGACATTGCTACAATCTGAAAACACTAACAAGATGGGAATATACATCATAACCAAGAGAGACTAACACTACAATATCTTAAATAATACAACAGAAAATATGTAAAACCAATAATATAAATAATTATGATCAAATATAGCTTAATAAAATAAATTATGGCAAAAAATAAGCAATAAAGTCTAATCTATTATGTTTATTATTAGCATATTCATTTAAATAAATAACTTCATTAAAAAAGGATTAAATATAACGCTTTTAAAACAATATAATAAAATAGAAACAGTATGAGAACTTTTACATAAATGCAGCTTAATACAGTATCATAAATACTGTGACTTATAATCAGTCCTGCATCCTTGGTGTTCTAAACATTCAACAGGATATAGGCACTGTAAATACCATTCTGAAAACACCATAGATTTTTCAATATTATTTATATATAGCAAAATTCAAATTATACGTAAAACACTTTATCACAAACCTTAAGCATTAACTTGCCATACAGCCCTAGCACAAGAACATTTTTATGGCCATTTAATTTTTGCAAAATATATTTTTAAATAAACACACGTAAACAAAGCATCTTTAATTTATCATACAATATTATATTAAATTATTAAATTCTTATCTTTTTGAAAAGCACATATTGATAAAATTGACAAACATTTTTTCTTTGAGAAATAATTATTCTGTCATAGAGCATTCTTGACTAATAATAATGAGAGAAATGTAGATGTTTATAACAAAACAAGATAAGTTTATAATACTTAAATGAAATTATTTCAGGAGCATTCATGTTTAAATTATCTGCAATACAACTTACCTAGTTGCTGCAGAGCAAAGCAAATAATTTAAAGATAATAATAAAACTGAAAACATTATTCTCTAATATCAAGGAATATTATTTTTCAATTGTATCTTGTAATTGAATAAGCTATGAAGTAACAAAAGTCATTAAATTTATCTTTATTAATTCTGGTAAATATTTTTTCTTTTGTTGAATTAAATATAATAACAATATCGGTGAGTGATCAGCTTCCATTCTGCGGATACCAATAGTAGAAAATGTCATTTTAAATGTAATAGAATTAAAAATAATTCATTTTGTTAAATAAATGAATATTATCCTTTTTAAAATCAGTGTATTTGAATAATAAAACATACATTATAATAAATTTAAAAAGTCATTTATTCTTAATGTATATTTAAAATACATTTCAATGATTCAAAGAAGTATCAGTTTAAACTAAATTAAATATTTCCTTGTCAGAGCATAATTAAATTTAATTAATGCACATAACTTCCCGCTATCATCAGGCAGGTTCTGCAAGCTGGAATTTAATAGTCTATCATTTCTAATGATGTATCCAAAGAAAACCTTTCAAAATTGAACCTTTTAGGCAAAAATATTTTTCTTCTTAAATAAAACTGGTGAAAAATATTTAAATAGTCTAAAGTTTTTAGCAGTCTTAATATTTCCAGATGGAATAAATTTATTTATAATATTTATTTTTAACAAGTAAATTATTAATCAATAAAAGTTCTTATGCAGCAGTGATGTTTTATGCAGAAATCCATCAAAGTGCATAAGTCATATAAAAATAATATAATTATTAAATAGTTTTGTTGATCTTTCCATCATGTTTCTATGTAATATAAACTTCAAGTATTGGTAGTTTTAGTTTAAATCTTCTGAGCCTGGACTAAATTATTTAACAATTCATATTTAACTTTTAAGACAAACAAAATTTTATTAGAAGAAATTAAAACTTAATAAAATTTAACAATTAAATGAACAAGGAAGTAACTGAAAAACAAGTACATGAGTATGATGAGATAGTGTACATAGTTCTATTTATAATCTATGTTATGTGACTGATTTTTTAATGAATGAAATTGATATCACCTTTGACTTGCAGTTATTAAACTTTACAAATTGATTAGTATGCTGGAAAAATTTACTAAAAATAAACTAATTTACATATCTGCCTAAACATTAATTAATTATTACAACTTTAAAATAAATTATTTAGAAAAACCAAAAATATATTACAATAAGAATAAAATATCACATAACATATTACATTATTTTAAATATAATATTATTTTGCACTATTTCTTTAAGCATATTTACATTGTTTAACTAATTTAAGCTCCCAGAACATTTTTAAATAATATTTTTTAAAACAAAGACTTAAAAATAATTTTTAACATTAAACTAACAAAGCAGTTAAGATAAAATTTTATACATCATGCATTCTCACACACTATTACATTTTTTTTACTTTAAAATAGATAGATTAATTAATAAAATTAATTATTTATCTTCTTCAATTAACTAGTTTAAAAATTAATTAAATTAACTAATTTTTATCTCAATTATCATTAGATAAGGCATAATTTTTATTAACAAAATTGTTTAAATAAAAATGCATTATTAACAGGTCATTTAAATATTAATAACTTGACATTAAAGATTTAAACTTGTCTTTAGATTTTATCTCTAATATTGATTTTTTAACATACTAATAGTTAATTTAAGGTAGTTTTACTCTTAACATTTTTACAATTAACTTGTTAACATTTCAAGGTAATGATATCCCTAAAACTAAGCATTTTAAAATCATACACAATTATCTATGGGTTTAAAGAATTATGCATAAACTATTAAAATAAATTTTAAAGCTATTAAAAATTGTAATAGTTGTTATAAATTGGTTCAAAGAATATATCAATATGTAAATATCAAGCATTAAAAATTAAATGGTATTTTTTTAAAATACTGAGCAACTATATAACTGGATATTTTCCTGAAGGTTTGTGATGGACTATTTCCATCATCTAATATGCGTATTGTATGTCTTTAGAAAAATTTAACTTTATTTAAATATTCCAAATACATTCACTGTTTGATATGCTATTACTAACAGTTGAATGTATTTGGAATATTTAAATAAAGTTAAATTTTTCTAAAGGCATTCAAAACACATATTAGATGGCAGAAATAGTCCAATATACAAATATAACTGGATATTTAATTTTGTGGACAAAGCTAAATATCAATGTATATATTGTAATAGAATGCAACTGGCAACAGAAGGGGACGGAGATTATTTACAATTAACCAGTTATGTTTGGTTGCCCATTTGATTAAAGGTATATGTTTTATTTATTTATTACCTCTTTATTTCTTTGCTTATATTTTATGGGTCAGGTTGACATAATCATCTTCATATAATTTGACCTATGACATCCACTATATCAATTCAGATTTCTAAACTTATCATATGATACATAAATGAATTATATCTGTAATTTTTAATAATATAAAATTTAAATGCACAATATCATGTTGCTATTTGGATTATTCTAATTATACATTACTGATAATGATAACCTTTTTAAAGAACCTAAAACATTTATATTTCTTTAGTTTAATAAAATCTTCATAGGTGAATGAATTTTCCTAGACACCATTTCAATTAAGAAATTATGTTATTTGACTAAAGAGCATTTTGTATACACTCATCCATGATTGGTTGTATCTTTACTCAACTCCCCAATACTTTCTCAATGGAAAGCATGAACCTAAATGACAGTTGTAATGATTAAAATTGCTTGCTTGGAATAAGATTAAATCATACACTATCTATAGAGGTTCCTACCTTCGCATTTTCTACAGCACATGCTTTAGGTTTATTGCCTTAGTAAAAATGAATTTTAATGATAAGTAAAAATAAATGTATTTAATCAAAGTCCTATGTATCTTTGAACACACCTATTATACAAAGATAAATTGACATTACGAAATAAATACAAAGAAAAACTAATACATCCTACATTTAATTAATTAGAAATATGTGAAAATTGTTTTATTGTAGAGCATTAATAATTTATATTCATAAATGATTATTATTTTAACCATTTTTTTTACAGTTTCCATTAACAAAAATAAATAAATGAAATTTTACTTTATCATTAAAATAATCAGATTGGTTTTTATAAAGTCATGGTATCATGTTATGATTTTTTTGCCAATGTTTGTATTTAGTATTACTAATTATTAATTATTTCTTCTTGAATCCTAATGGAAGGTAGAGGGATGCTACTTATTATGACAGGGTAACAGATAGGACTTATGATTTAGTCATCTCTTTTCCCCTTCATGCAGAAAATTGTTGATCATTTTCTACAAGAGAGCTATGTATTCCAGATTCCAACTGGCATGCACTGGATTTTAACAACACATTCTTTTGGATTTCATTTCACTAATGAATTTGGTCATTTTTGACTACTGGCAAAGAATAGGTAAACATTAATATTGGTTCAAAATACTTATGATCTTCCATTACTCTGCCAAAAACAGTTCTTCAACTATGGTTGCTTCCATGTTATCTTTTGTAACATTGCAAGAACTAGCCAGCCACAAGAAGCAGGAATAAGAGTGACTTGTTGACTGCCTATTTATATTCTCTTCATAAAAATACAATGCATCCCTTTCCAATCACATTTTTAAATCAGTTTAATCTTAAATTGTTTTTTAAATCACGCACACAAAAAAATCCTTTTTTTTTCACAATAGATTTTAAATATATATATAATGGTTTAACCTTAATACTATGTGCCTTTTGAGTACTTAATTTCACCACTAGAGCGACTTCTACAAATCTTAATACAAGATTACGACTTTATAAAGATAAGAGCGGCAGTCTTATCTTCAACCTACTTTCTAATTTTATAGGCAAATTTAAAGCAAGAAAAAAAAATTCCAATCAAAGATTATAGATATAATTATAACAAAATAAAATTTTATATCAGCTTTATTTTTTATTTAAAAATTTATGAACAAAATAAAATAAGATATGGTTTTATATTTTCTTTCCTTATCTTTAAGATAATGTAAATTAATTAATGGATTATTTTTAATGATACTAGAAATCAAATTTATATATGTATTTTTCTTACTTAATAAATTAACTACTTCAAAAAGCCATATTTTCATTATATAAAAATATATAAGTGTAACTACATCAATTTAGCATATATATATATATATACATATGTATACTTTACAATTATATTTATAATAAATTGAAAGTATGCTAGCCTTTCACATGCGCAATTATAACAGAGACAGCCAATCAGATTTAAAACAGATATCTAATAAATAATAATAATAATAATTGCGCATGTGAAAGGCTAGCATACTTTCAATTTATTATCAATTTTAGCAACATGCGATTTAGATAATTATATTTATACTAATAAATACTATTATATTTCATAATAGAAATTATTTGCAATTAAAATTTTTGGTGACGAAATTTATAACAATTTTTTTTTTTTTTTTACAATTAATCATTGTCACTGTATTAACTTATACTTTTGAGTTGGTTTATTTTTAATTAATTATTAGTATGGGCTTTATAATATTGAATGACTTCATATTGACCTTAGTTCAATACTATTACAATATGTATGAATATCAATTAATAATTAATGCTTTAAAAAAAATCAAATAATTGTAAAGCCTAATACTGAAATTATTAACAAAATTTATTTTAAAAATGCCACTTACTATTAAATTTGCATAAAATTATTGAAAAATTTATAATTGTTCAATATCTTGAAAATAATTTTCAAAACATTCTTGAATATCTGATTATGTTTGTGTGACAAAATGTCTCCTCAATAACTAAGGATTAACAGCAAGCCTGAAGTTGCTAGTTTTTCTGCATAAAAGTTAAGTATCTTCTCTAACAACAAAGGGTCACCTACAGAATTTAATTGATGTAAAAGATAAATCAGAAATAATGCCAGCAATCTCTAATTTTTTTTAGTAATAAGAGCAATATTCTTCAGACATTTTTGGGTTCTGGATTTTGGTAGTGTGCTCACCATGCTGTTGATGTGTTATTTTTATATGTAGATGCCATAGTGCTGTGTGGCCACAGAAGTAACTGCGAAAGTGGATCCTCAATCTGGGAAGGTACTTCAGTTATTGTGGCTTTCATGAGATTGCCATAAGGATCCAAAGAAGGAGTTAAAAGTTTGTTGGAATTTGCAGAAGATACATAAAAATGTGAGCATGCAGTTGTCTTTTTTAAAAAAGAATTGCGGTGATCAAGCTTCTCTTATTATAATGTTCGTGTGGTTTGTACCATTGACTTGATCAATTTATTCATATCATGAAGTCTCAATGAATGATATGAATATTAGGAAATCCCAAACTCACTTATGTATGAAATTGGCACAATATTAAACTATGAAAAATAAAAATTAATGGTGTGTGATTATTATTAGTCTTATATTTTTATTTAGATTTTTTATATTGAGTATTTATTATTATTTTAATTCATTTTGGAATGAAAACTATTTACGAAGATTAATCAGTTCTGGGTCATTTATTATCATACCATCAAGAATTAACACTGACCGATTTAATAAAAATTTCACTGTTAATTTTTTTATTGAAATAAAATCAGTATTCTAAATTAGAAAAAAAAATTGAATATTTTTTAAAAGTTTAAACTGAATAATATCTGATCTTACGATAAACTATTTATTACATAAATTATGTTGAAATTTGCAGATGGTATTATTTTCGAAACAATTTCCAATATCTTACTATTCAGAATTTCCAAAATACATTTGGTTTATTTGAAAAATGTTATGAAAACAAGTATTAGTGAAATTAATATTCTGATGGTCCAAGTTTATTAGAGTTACTGGGGAGAAAATTTGATATCAAGTAAAGAAAATAAAATGAAATAAAATAAATGGACTGAAGAATTAAAATGATTTAGGATGTATCTGATTGTATTTAAAGAACCATGCTCTTATGTTTAAAGAAAACAATCAATATTTCTTGCCTGTTTTGTCTTATGATTGTGAAATATGAACTCTGGATAGTAGAATTAAATATTGATTGCAATTGACATAAACAATTATAGAATTAAATATATTGGGAGAAACAAAGTGATAGAAAAAAGAATATATTTGAATCTTGTTTTATTGATGTTATTATTATTAAAAAAAAAAAGAATTTAAGTAAAGCATATTATATGAAATTGTATATAATGAAAAGAAATAGATTAGTCATTAACCACCAAAATGGACTTTTTAATGAGTATAAACTATCTTAGATGAAATAAAAAGTAAGATAATTTGTGAAGTTATGATGGCAAAAGTTGTAAATGATGTTATGCAGAAAGAGAAAGTCTTCCATCAAAGTATATTTGAGAGAAATAAAAGGTTACTGTTGTATCCTGAAGGTCTCTAAAGACCAGTCAAGTGCTAAATAAAGAAACAATATACTTCAAAATGTATATATAACAAGATTTATTTAATAACAATAATAATGAAGTAAAAGCAACATAAAAAGGTAATAGTCCATTAATATTCGTATGCTATATCTTCCGCAGGTGAAAACAGTCTTGTTCCACACCAGTAGTCCAGTTATTAATTATTTGTGTTTTGAAATCAAATGCCTCTTGAAACACAAATGAGCATATCTAATTTTACGTATAGAATAAATTTATTAAAGTTTGCAATATTAGTGCTTACATTGGCAGATACAATTTAGACGTTATATATTAACCATCTCCATTTCCAACTTGCCTCTTGTGGTTTGCTTAAACTTCTGTTAATTACTTTTCACTCATAATAACCTTTTCAATACACAAACAAGTAACTGCTTCTTGCCTGCAACTACTCCATTTTAGACTTAATCACTGCTAGTTGATCTACTAGTCTATATTTGATCATTCTATACTGCTGATCTGTTATCACTTCAAATCAACATTAACTTTAATCCAGCCTCCCTCTTCATTTACCGGGGGATAAATATATATGATCTAATTTGTATGCAACTAGCTTTATTTGCATACAAATTCTATTTTAATTTAATCTATAATTTTGTGATAAACTCTCCAGTGAATTTCTAGAGTAAATTTCTCCAAAAAAGGAAATTTTATTAAAGTAAAGAAATTGCATATTTACAAAATTAAATAATATTTTATTTACATATACAGTTTTATATGCATGGACATTTCAGTTATAGGAGAAACTAGAAGAATATTTCATGTAATGCTATAACAAATACGAATATGAAAAAGTAGTGATAGTCGTAAAAATTCTGAAAGAAAAACCAAAGCTATTTTTAAGAGAATAAGAATTAAGACAAAGAAGAAAACTGAAAGGGAATATTAAGTGATCTTTGAAAAGATGAAAATTAGTCAAAAAAAAAAAAAATGGAAAGAAATTGCAGAACTGACACTAGTTTGAAAGAGGAAAAAATTATTTGATTAGGACTAAGATAGTTAATATAAAAAAAAGGAGCAGAAATGAAAGAAAACAAATAATGATAAGACTAAAAGTATATATAGGAAGATTAATAATAAATTGATACATAAAGCAGTTAATAGCAAATTTGATTAATAAAAGAATGCCCTTTATTCACAACATTTAGTTTCATGTTTTGGAATACTTATTGAAAATAAAAGATAAAAATTTTGTAGCTATATCAAATTAAGTGTATATAATATTCTAAAGATTTGTAGACATTAATAAAATAAATTTATATAGAATATAAAGTATATATATATCAAGTGTTTCTATATACATATAAAACTATAAAGTATGAAATTAGTGTTTGTATAAATTTTCATTAAACATTCAATTTTTAAAAACAGATTTACAATGAGAGGTTAATAGGTTTATTGTTAAACTATTTGCTTGAGGTTGTAACTTTCACCAATTAATTACACTATGTGCTAAAAAATATCAATTTTCTTCTTAATAATGTCTATTTTTTTTTTTAATTGTGAATGTGGAAATCAAGGTATTGAGAAGGTAGTATAATAAAATAATTTTGGAAGAGAAAATCATAGAAGTAAAGTTATAATTGAAGCAAAAAAGTTTTTTATTTTTAATAAAGAAGGTGATTGAATTTAAAAAATGGGATGTATAAGTAATTTATTTGATAGAAATAACAAAGATTATGTAATAATAATGGAAAAGATTATAAAATCAATAGTTGGAATAAAGTCTAGAATAATGTTGAGTAATGATAAAAATTAAATTATTTAAGTCTTGGCAGAGAGTAGATATGAGAAAATTAATGATTGTTATTTGTATTATGATTTGTATTTGTGAAAGTATCCTAGAGATTTTTTTTTTTTTTACAGCAGTTTATGATTTTATATATTAAACAAAGCATCAGCTGACATTATCTGCTTAGTTTTAACATCTGCAGTTTTAATACATTTATTATATATATATATATTTTAAATATTTATACTGCTTAATAAGATTCTCATTCATTTTATTATTATCCATTTTGAAAATGTCAATTTTTTCATTTTATTTTTGAATGAAGTTAGTTACAGATTCGTTCAAATCCACAAGATACTTCTCAAGAGAAATCTACAGTTATGAAAGAGATACAGCTTGACAATCCAATTTGGTGATTAATAATCCAAATTGGCAATTTTAATATTTAATAGTTATATAAATTTAGCATGTGTTATAATTGCTTATTAAAAAATCATAAATTTTCTACATTTGGATAAGTTTAATTTTCAATGCTTTATCATTTAAGCTTTAAAGTGTATTAATCTACGATTTATCTCCAAAAATCTGTGTGTCTAAGTGCTTTATAACATTGTGGGTTTTTTTTTTTTACATTTTGTTTCTTAACATATCTTATTGTTTTGAACATGAATGCAATCAAGTTATCTTGAAGTGATCTTTTTTTCCAAAGTGTTTGTGATGGTCAGTCCGTATGCTGTGCAAAAATTCATTATTAACAGACATTCAAGCCCACAGGGCCAATATTATTTCTAATAATATTGAAGCCTACCAATACTTATAATTAAGTGCCCAGCTCTTTATTGGCATTGATTCAATAATATAGGGATGGTCAACATTTTAATGTGTCAATTTTTTCATGCATGAGTTAACTTGAGCCGTACAATTTTTGCATTTCTATGCAATTTTTCTATAAATTGCAGTATGTTACAGGTAAATAATATTTAGCATTTTTGTCTTAATATAATTAATGTTGTATAGGGAAAAAAATTAAAACTATTGCTTGAAAGATACTATTGAGTATTTTTAAATGAAAATGGCAGGATATTTTTCAAATTTGAATTAAACAGTTGTGATCTAGTTTTTTTTTTTTTATCAATTTCATGATGAAAATAATTTTCATAAAGAATATAAGACTTTAAAATAGTGAACAATTACAAAATGAAATTAAATAATGTTATGGAGCTCATGCTGGAGTACGCAAGCAACAACTGTGTATTTAGAAAATGAATCTCGAAATAAATTTTTTTTTTTTAAATTTTGTTCATTGAATTTAAATTTTTGTTATAATTTTTTTTATAAGTAGTAATAATAATTGTTTTTTAATTAAAGTATTATTTTACAAAAATTAAGCTTAATATTTATTTTTTTTACTTTAAAAATGCAATTTAACCTCGCATTGCATCAAGTTTCACACATGCACTGTAGATTATCCATCCATCCCTACAATAAGATTTTCTCTGAACTTTCTTAATCTTTGTTAATGCAAAAACACTGACAAAATGTTTTAGATTCCATTGTATAAACCACAATTTTTAATATTTAGTTTTTTTTTCATTAATACATGTAAGAATTTCAAGAATAGATAATTGTGTTATTGAATAGTATCATAAATTAACTAAATTTTGTTTGTTTCAAATCTCATATCTGGATGTATGTAATAAAGCACATGAGCATAAGGCTTTTGAATAGAATTATAACTCATCATTGGTAAACTTTCATGAAATCAATGCATGTGGAGTATATAATACTTCTTAAGTATATGTATTGATAGAATATCCAATGTAGTCATTTTGAGACTATCACTGCTAACCTAAATATTTAAATATAGCAATGGCGCATGTCTAAGTCAATAATGCTAACAATTGGTAATGATGTTAAATTTTATATTTCAACTGATTATATAAATATTTTTATAGGTTTCTGTTTTCGTATTTATTGAGATTTGTAATTTTATGTGTTAGTGAATTAATATTTAACTTAAAACATATACGTGGAAAAAATATTATATGATTACTATCTCGATATTTTGGTCAGCATCTAGTAATATGAGTACCCTAATGATAGTTAGTTCCTTTTGCAATTTTTTAGTAATTTTAACCAATCTTGCACTATGCAGATTATGGAGGTGATATCGTGCTGAAATATAGCAACTTTTAATACTTTTTTGCAGAGCAATATCTTCATGCTTTTGCAAAACTTTTGAGGGTTAAGGACAAGCAGTCACTAATGATGATATTAATCAATCGCTGATTGTAATTATAGCTAGATATTCATTTGTCTATCAATATTGAATGGCTTTTAATAGACAAAACTTTAAAGGTTATTTACTGTTTGCTTTATAATGACTTATATTATTAATTATAAACCAGCTAACTGACAAAAAAAAGTTGATCTTGTATGATAATTTTATTAATAGAATATTTTAAATTTCACTTAGGTTTTAGATTTATTGATATATCACGATATGCTTTTATTCTCTGTGTGTATGTTGATGTATATATTGATTAAAGTACAATAGCATATTTTAATAATGTAACATTTGTTTTTTTTAAGTATGCAATTGTTTTTAAAACACCACCTTATGATAGAACAGATATTGAAAGAGAAGTTGAAGTTTTTCTTCAGTTAGTTAGGCCATCTGACAAAGCTACAAGTGAACCCTTGCATTATACATATACACCAAAAGAAGATGGTAAGTATTTAGATTTATTTTGTTTGAAAATTGGCATTCATTAGTAATATACAATGTTGGTAAAATAACTATGTGTATATTGAATACACAAAAAAATTGAAATACAGAAAGGGAAAAATATTTCAATCTAAACATCACAACTTTTTCAGCCTATGTTCAGCATCTGTATTGGGAGTAATAATTCATTGTGTTTACTGTTCTTTCTCAGTTTATTTTTCAAATCTACATTATGAATAGTAATTCATTTTTACTTTTAAGCTACTATCTTGAGAGTGAAACCTCATAAGATTTTGAATTCTAGCTAATTTGACTGCACATTTAGCATAATGTTAACCAGTAAATATATTATAATGGTCAGGGTGTATTGGAGTCTTACCGTATCTGCCGTACAAAGGCGCCACCAGGCCATTCGAACCTGGAAAATTTATATAGTAGGCAGATACAGTAAGATCCAAAATTTAAATAAATATGACCGTAATGCCCCAGTCACTAGCTCGTAGAGCACCAAAGAGATAATATATATTTTAATTTTAAAGAAATAAAGATAATAAAAAAATAAGAATAAGCCACTGCCAGATTAACACTACACAAAAACATTTATTTTGCATATACATAAAATTCAGAATTATTTATTTTAGTATAACTTTTACTTTAGAATTTAATTTAATTTACATT
The DNA here is from genome assembly GCA_028023455.1 of Epiperipatus broadwayi. NCBI lineage: Eukaryota > Metazoa > Onychophora > Udeonychophora > Euonychophora > Peripatidae > Epiperipatus > Epiperipatus broadwayi. The sequence goes on along the minus strand of JAQFVV010000032.1, from coordinate 2,135,158 downwards.
TTAACTTTTTATTTTAGAAGTTCGCACAGCTGAATTAATTAATATTTTATTAGAGTGTCGACTATGGATAAATAGATTGCACTCGAAAAAGAAAATATTCTATATCTTTTATTTAACTCCAGTCAAACTAATGCCAATCTATCTGATATATCAATGTATTCAATGTAGCATGAATACGACAGCACAATACTGTACTTACAGAAATGTACACCTGAACAGCGTAGTTATTTAGAAAAAATGTCCCTCATCCAGTACAGGAATGCTATGTCTGTCAGGTGAGAACAACAATACAAAAAAAAAAACTCCATAGGAAGGGATTGCAGTCCTTTTGCCGACTTATGAGCCCATTCCATAGGCTAAAGGGGTGGTCCAAGGAGCAGGGAATACCATCTGTCTCTGATGGTCAATAAGAAATAGGCTTATTTTGCCCAAGGGCAGTGTATAATGTGATTCTGCACATAGAGGATCTTCATACTACATTTACTAATTACACCAATACATCCAATCCATTAATCCAATCTAACTGCGAAACAAATAACCTGAGATTAACCCTCCCTTAAACTAACATAACTTTACGAATCTATGCAGCCATCCACACCCAACTTAAATTTAACATGATTTAAAAGTTTTAACTTAAATCATAATAAACACTCAAAAGGAAAAATAAGTAAATTAATGAAAATGATTTTAAAATACATATAATAAAAATAATTATTAATGATTTAATTTGGTCAGATAGAAATTCATATTTCTATTTAAATATTGGAAATCTTTATATTTAAAGTTTAAAAGTCCATCCTTAATAATTGCTTGTGATTTGGATCCCGTGTTGTTTCTAATTCCCACGTCATCCTGGGGAGACTGGTATGCATTAGCCATTCTGTTGGTATTTATCCGGAGGTCCTTTACTCTAACTGGTATAGCTCTTTGCAGGATTTTATTGCAGGACCCTGATGTAATGGAGTCTGCAATATAGGAAAACGATATTTCTTCTTTTGGAAAAACTTAAGGGATTGAAAGTGCATCTTTCAATCCTTTCTCCTTCAACTCTCCCTGAAACACAAAACTAAAAACTGCAAACTCAAACTGAAAAACTAAAAAAAAAACTTAAAAACTCTTTTATTTCAAATATTTTTGTTCATATATCATACCTCCAGATTAACTGAACATGACGTCATGATAATGATGATTCTTTCGCAGTGGTCAGTTTCCTGAGGGATTTTATTGGTTATTCGTAATCTCCTATCTGATCTTTAATCATAAATTTTGAGATACCCAAGAGCTAGTTTACTTAGACTAATTAAAAATAATCACTTCCATTTTTAGCCTTTTTACACAATAGAATTAATTACATTTTGTACATTCTTAAAGATATATTTTTATCTTTAAATTTTTTAAGTTTTTTCTTAAAATTTAGTTTTAAAATACTTTTTAATAAAGGTTTCTTTTAATATTTTTCCATCTGTGCGATGTTATATATATAGGAGTTTAGATGATTGTTAATTTTCAATTTTTAATTCTGAAAAACAAACTTTTATTTGCCAACTTTTTTATTTTTAATTTTTAATTTTATTTATTAAAATAATGTAACACCATGTGTGCCCGTTACAATATATTACAGTAATCTTAATCATATGCTAATTATAAGCTTCTTTGATCCCTTAGCAAAAATAGTGTTTATATATTAAACAAATGTAGTAGTGAAAAGTAAGCTAAAAGAATTACTATATGTATAATTTTTTTTATGAAAGTTATTAACCAGAGATTTATGTGAAAATTTATATGTGGCACAATATGAAATATTCATTGATTATGCCAAATTACAGTAGATAGTGCTAGAATAAATAGAATAACTTATAAATTCTAATGCAGATATAAAAATGTATAATGAATTCTTTATTTCTTGTTTTTTAAAGAATGACAAAAATAATTATAAATGAAAAAATAGTATCCTGTTTAAAAAAAAATTATCCACTAATTGTTAGTTTTAAGCAAAACTCACACATTATAATTCAAAACATTTCCAGATTTATTATTTGAAATATACGTGTTAGTATATATAGTACAATATACATATACCCATTGTTCATATTGCTGTCATATATGTTTAAAAATTGGAATTAGTATCTTAATGATTAGATAAGATTACTTTTTTTTAAAAAAAATACATAATCTTATCTAATTTTTAATTTATTATAAAAAATTATTTATTTTACTTTCTTTATTTATAAATAATAAAAAAAGATTTATTTGCTTTATGATTTTCTTATTTTTATTTATTAGTTAACTTTGTTAAATAATTACAAAAAATAATAATTGATGTCTTTATTTTTCTAGTTATCTGTTCTGTGAATTAGTAGTTGGGCATATCTCACCATGCCTTCAAATAATGAATTAGTTCAGATTCCATCTTATTTAGATCAGCTTGAGCATTCATCGCTATGCACCAATATGTATATAGATAGATAATGTATATTCAATGGCAAAAATTAGCCAATAGGTGATGATGCTCACTGAATCCAAAGGTTTCCATTATGGATGGGGAGCTGGCAATAAGTAGTCAATCCATTTAGAGGTAAGGTCAGAGAATTACTATCATGAAGTTGAAAGGCAGAATACATGTTCTCCAGAGAACTATTGTCACAAAGCTGAAAGATAGAATATATGTTATCCTAGAGACATCAATTGTCAAGCTAAATGGGTAATGAATTGGAATCTGAAAGAACCTAATGCAGGTAGGAGGCAAGGTGTCAGAGTACATCTGGAAGTGTTACCATATCTATTCATGAGGCAGGCTGTTACAGAACAGCAGTGTTAGCTAACAAAAATTATAAAGCACTTGGTGTCCCTTCTTTTTATGGTTGCATAGCAACTAGAAGTTATACCTCTCTAATGGTAGCAGGCAGTGGCATAATTGCTGTACATAGTGTAAATGCACAAGTGTGTATTTGTTTGATGTTATATTAATATATATATACATTATTAAATGTATTTACATGTGCCTATGTTTATATTAATACGCATAAACATAACAGTTTGGCACAGTTGGCAAAATAACAAAAAAAAAATTCCCAAGGTTGGAAAAAAAAAAAGTTTGAAATGACAAAATTTTGCCCCTAGGGGTCATTAGATTCTGTCATTAATCAAAAAAAATTGATCACTAATCTTATTAGCATGTTAATAAAATATTTTAAAATCAAAAGCAAGTGACTACTTGTAAACAATAAAAACTTCTTCCCCAATGGGTTGGCTAGTTCTGTGTTATTAAAATGTTGACAGTTAACATTATTAGCACTTGAATAGAAATAAAAAAAAATTTAAATCAATAGCAAGTGATTACTCGTTCATTATTAAATAAAAATAGAATGTTTTTTCTCTCATGGCAGCAAAATGGGAAAAATAAAATTCTAAAATTGGTTTTAATTGAATAATTTAATTTGGCCTTTCCTGAAAATTGGCCAAACTACAAGCATAGAGTACTCTTCTATATGCAAGGTATTTGTATCAAAAAGTCTGTGTCAAAATTAACCATTCTGATAACTATCATTGGATTTTGGATATACTAGGTTTTTCAAGCACCTCTTGCTTCCATCTAATCTTGATTTTGACAAAGAGTTATCTCTACTCACAAATTTTTTTTGTCCAATATTAATGATAATACAAAGATGTCACTTTAATGTCTGTACACAAAGGGGAGGGGTGGATAGAGATTTTGCTATTAAAATAAGAAAACTAGCCCTAAAATGTGATTTTAAAAATTTCCTCAACAAAGCTCTGAGAGATCATTTTTTTGTGTGAAATGAGAGACCACAATCTTACGGTCAAACTCCTTATGGACCCTGATCTCACATTTCGTTCAGCTGTCTCTCAAGCAACTCTAGACAAGTCAACAGCGAATCAAGTAAGTTCATTGAAGAAAATTGTTGAATAGGAAACTAGTCAACAAACACCTATCTGACAATAAAAAATATAGTATTTGTATATAATCTGGTTTACCAAGGTTGGAAGCATTTTTTTATTATACAGTTTCAAGGGGCCTGCAAGTATTTATTTATGTTATTTTTCTTTCAAATGTTATTTTGAAGAATACATGTAGTTAAGTTTAGAAAAAAATTAATAAATTGCTTGTAAATTCCATTTAGAAAGTTTATTTCAATTTTTTTATTTATTTACATTATAACATGTAAATGCTGACATGCTTGAAACATTTTCATAGTTTGTTTAAAGTCAGTATTTTTTTTTTGTCACTGTCATATTGAGATCTTACTCAAACAGAACAGCATGCAGTGGAATATTTCCAAAGATTTGGAATCTTGCCTTCCCAAAAAGTCAGCATTAATGGCTATGATATTATGAACATTTCTAAGTCAATCACCGCTATGACTTTGTTAATCCAATTACTGGTGTGCATATGCATAAGATAGAGAGACTGTGGTGTCTGGCCAAATGGTGAGACAAAAAATACCATAGATTCGTGTGACAATGCCTTGATTCATAATTAATCAAATTTATGTGTCATCAACTACAAAAAGAAAAAAAAAATTGTGGCAATTTTACATACCATTAGGGATTTTAGGCTCCTGACATGGAATAATTCTCAGTTAGGTTTTATATTTATTATATTTTTTTCCAATTTTATATTAATAATTCACTTAATAGAAAAAAATATTAGGAAATAAAATGTAAATATTATAAATAATTTGGCAGAAAATTGTCTTTTTTTAAAATAACACTAATAAAAAAAAATTAAACTCGAAATATTAAATATGATCATTTCTTTTCAGCCATTTTGTTTTAAAGATTTATTGTAGTGCTTCTGAAATTGTATAATGAAAAAAAAGCCATTCCTGAGCCTGGTAGAGTGGATTATACACAAGTTCCAAAAATATTGCTCGAATAAATCTGTGACAACAAGTAAAAAAATGCTATAGATGCGATCAACTGGTACATGCACATACCGAATATTCACCCTGGTATATAGTGTATACATACTGCAAGCATGTCGGTCACACAAAAACTGCTTGTTTTAAAGAAAACAATAAGTTGCTAATAATAGAGTTGGATGAATCTATTCCAAAAAGCCAGAAAGGCAATTTAAAATTGAATAATATGTCTATACAAACAATGTAAGAGACAATGACTCTGCTTTCAACACAGAATTTTGATTAATGATATGCCAGTGACAGTGGAACTGGACATCTGATCTGCAGTATCCATTGTATCAAAAAATATGAGGGCTATCATTAATAAAAAAAAAAATATCAACTGCATCATAGCAATAAAAATCATTGATTATCAAGGCAATTAAATACTACTTTGGATTCAATCAAAGTTACAATGCTTAATAAAACTATATATCTGCCTCTAATTGTATGTGCTGGTAAGCAGAGAAATTTATTAGGGCATGTCTGTTTCATCATTTAGATTTTGTGGTGACTAAAGTGAATGAGTTCACAACCACTTCACATGGGGTCTGCTCACAAGTTGTTAGTAACCCAAATTTGAACCCTAAAATAAAGCTTGAAACTAAAGTGTGGATAGGAACTCGCATCATATGCCGTACATTTAAGGGAACCACCAAATGGCTTCCAGCAGCTTTAATCAAAATTAAAGATCACAGGCAGTGATGGTTTAAACAAGTGATAGACAATGATATTATAGATGCACAAACCAGATAAGTTTAAATTAAACATCACCAGCCATCAGTGAAAGTTATCAGCCAACAAAGAAGAGTCCCAGTCTAATATTAATGAGTCAGCAATGATGAACTTACAATTTTAATATCTACTAATGATGACAGTGGACCTGCTGATGAAGTCACCAAGCCTGATGAAGCCAGAAAACGATGAAGACATCCACCAGTGCATTTACATGATTATGTTATCCCAGGCTAATTTTGGCCAGGAGGAGAAAATGTTATATCTCACCTTGTCTTCAAATAATGGATTAGTTTAGATTCTATCTTATTTAGATTGAGCATTCATCACCATGAGTCATTGTGAATACAGATAGATAATGCTTATCCAATTGCAAGAATGGACCAATTGATGAAAATTCTCATTAAAATCTGAATGTTTCCATTATTGTTGGGGAGCTGGCAATAAGTCAATCAATTTGGATAATATCCAAAGAATTACTGTCACAAAGCTGAAAGGCAGACTACATAATCTCCAGAGAACTACTGTCACAAAGCTGAAAGCGAGTATATGTAGTCAAGCTAAACAGGTAATGCAGCAAGGCAAGTCCATGTTTAGGACTGGAAGCTGTTAGAACCTAATGCAGACATGACACACAGCTGGAAATGTTATCATACCTATTCATAAAGTAGGTTGAGCTGTGAATGGTAGGTAAAATTATAAGGCCACTTGGAATCCTCTCTTTCTGTAGTTACACGACAGCTAGAAGCTATACCTCATCAACCATAGCAGACAGTGGTATAATCTCTCTATATAGTGTAAATATGCAAATTTATATTTGCTTCATCATATATTAATAAATATGCATTATTATAATTATATTTCCACTAGTCAGTGATTATTAAAGCACTCATATAAACACAAACATTTGTGTGCTGTAATTGAAGAATCAATACACAGCAACCTGGCGTAGTCAAATTAGTCAAACCTAAAAAAATAACCAGCAATTGATTATATAGTGTCACTTTTTGGACAAAACTATTGGAGAGTTCGTCATGGAAAATGTGGCCCATTGGCTAATATATCTGTTGCAAGTTGAAAATTTTTTCATTTTAAATGGCATTGAAGACAACAAGCAGAAAGTAGCCACCTTCCTATGTTTCTCTGGGAAATTTTTTTATTGAAATTGTCAATAAATTATATAAAAATACTGTAGATGCTAATGTACCATTCAAGGAATTAACCCAGAGGCTAAACAAATTTTTTGCCCTTGCCCATCCCCCCACATAGCATGCCTACAGTTAAGACACCGAAAACAACTAAATACTGAAACAATCAAACTATAATATAGCACTCAAGAAGCCAGCGAAGGATTGTGCTTACGGTGATTCGTAGAAGAAATATTACTTGATCAACTACTATGGGGAATGTCTGATGACATGCTCAGACAACAGCTGCTAACAGAGGGAGACCTAACATATGAAACTGCTATAAAGAAAGGAATAGCTTATGAGTTAATTCTAGAATAGATCTTCAGATCAAAATATCTAATTAATGAGCTAGTTTTCAAAATTGATAAAGAAGAAATAAGTTCATTTTAATGGGAACCCCAGAGAAATGACAGAATTAAATGCTACTGTGTAGGAAAACAGGCCACATAGCTAAAGATTGTAAATGGAAACAAGAAACGTGTTTCAAGTGCGGAAGTAAGGGCCAGCTTGCACATACATGTAGACAACCACCAGAAAGGGATAGTCGGCATAGAAAATGTAATCCAGTCACAAATAATCAAACATATAGTATTAACTATATATCAACTAAGGGGCAAAGCATTGCCATGAAAGATAGGACCATTTCACAAGAACAAATAGAGGTCACTAAACTACAAGAATTGAGTCAAGGAACCAAGAATTAGCCACCATGATCGAGAGAAAGATGCAATCAGAGCTACAACTCAACTTACAGTTACAAGAACTGAAAAATTATAATTTCAAATTATAAAATCAACTTGAAGAGGAACGGAAAGACTTTAAACAGAAATCAGTGGAACTTGAAGAATGTCAAGGAAGATTGAAGGCTTCTAGACAACGAATAACAGAACTAAAACGTAGTGTAACCAATATTACCACTTCTAGTCGACAATATGAAAAGACGACTAAAGAATTATCAAAAGAAGTGGACAAATTAAAACTTGATGTTCACAAATTAAATAAATTAAAAGAAGAACTTGAACAAAAAAATTTCAGAACTTAGTGAAAAATTATAAACCAAACATTCAGAATGTCAGAGTTTTGAAAGGCCAAATGAAGTTTTTAAAAGTAAACTCGCAATGTCAGAATTATCCGAACAGGTAGAGAGTTGGCAGCAGTGACCTACAAGAAAAGATAGCCAAAAGTGAAATTGAAATAAACGCTTTCAAAGTTGATGTAGAAGAATGGCAATATTTAGACAGTGAGCTACCAGATACAAAAATTGAAGAAGGAAAAACCCAGAATTTCTCCAAGCTGGAGAAAAAATCACTCAAGACAGCGAGGAAAAAGAAGAGTTTTCACAAATTTCAAGATTACATCAATTAATTGGAAAAAGGCATTTTCTGGAGTAAGGGGAGGTATTGTAAAATATGTATTTATTTTAAAATTAAACACATATATGAAAGTGATTTGTCATAAAATATTTCTTTTAAAAGACATTTTAAATCTCTAATATTTTAATTATAGACATCTTAATTAGTTGTTGTCTGATTTGGCTTAAAATGCAGTTAATGGAACCAAACTAATTAAACAAATAATGAAAGGAATTTAATTAGCAAAACACCAATTTAATTAAATTCCACCTTAATTTATAAACTAGTATACTCCAGAAAACAAAAGAAATGAAACAGATAAAAGGGGGAGTTTTGGAAAGGCCGTCAGAGAGAGAGTACAAAGCATATTCAGTGAATTCTAGTAGAGTATCCATTGCAAGGGAACAGTGTGGAAATTGTGGATTACCCTACATTGAGCCAGGAGAGAATTAAGACATAGAAACTATACACTCAGGACTATAGTGTGAGTATTTGTTATTGTGTGTACATAGAGTACTTTTCTAATATAGCTTGGTAGGAATCTGTAATGTCTTCGCCCCTAAGTTTTTCAGAGGGGTAGAAAAGAGCATACAATCCGATATATAAACACAAAACGAGGACAAGAAACTTAGATAAATATATGGAACTCAGTGTGGTTAAACACAAATATTACACAGTTGTGAGACAAATAGCTCTAACAGCTTGATACACGCATCCAACTTCTTCTGTTAAACAAAACTGTAACAAGTGTGCGATGTTTTTGCATTCGCAGTTTTTATATCTCTCGTGTTCTTTTGTTTAAGTCTTATCTGTTACATCTCTCCAAATTCTTTATTGCATGTTTTCAAAACCCCGTTTTTGATTGTTCTTAACTTTTAATCTCTGCAGCTATGTTTGGAATTATAATTATTTCTATTATAATTATTTAACTTTAATTAGTTATTTTTATCTAATAAAAATAAATCTCTGCAGCTTTTTTATAATTATAATTATTTCCATTATAATTATTTTTATCTTTAATAAAAATAAATCTCTGCAGTTTTGTTTGGAATTATAATTATTTCCATTATAATTTTTTGACTTTACATTAGTTATTTTTATTTTCAAATAAATAAGAGAAAACTTCTGGTGTAAATTGTCTCTTGTGACTTTACTATTTATTTCTCTACAAACGAATACAACACTTCCTCCCCTCACTCCATAAGTCAGAGTTTATTTGTTTTACACATAATCATCTAATCTGTGCAATTTTCTTTTATCACATATGGGTCTGGGCAATTTCTCTTTTTCAGTTTATGATGTCATTCTGTCACTTCCTTTTTCTCTCCTATTCTCTTGTTTTCATTTATTTCCTGTTCTGGATTCGTCTTCGTTTCCTGGGTATCCTATTTTTTGAAAAACATCTAGTTGTACTTATTCCGGCTCTCTTTGTTTTATATGGTTTATATGCCATCTGTATTGTAATCTGTTCAGACTGCTAATTGAATATATTTGTTTTGATATTAACTTTTCAATTATTCCTTCGACCCATTTTTTGCAAATAATGTCTCTTATCCATACAGGTTCTCCTATTGAAAATGTTTTCCCAGATGTCTTATTAAAAACAATACTTTGAGCACTGGGGCGTAATATCGCTAATTTAGTTTTTAAGTTTCACCCACACATTAATTCTGCTGGTGATTTTCCGGTCGCTGTTTATGGTGTTTATGCTGATGTAGCATAAATTCTTGCAGAGCTTCTTGCATGTCTAGCTTTTCCCATTTTTTCAAACTTTTTTTTACTTGATGAACGGCATTTTGTGCTAGTTCATTTGACTCTGGATGATATGGTGGTGTACACACATGTTTTATTCTATAAGTAATAAAAAATTTATTTAGTTCATCATTGACAAATCCAGTGCCGTTATCCGATACAACTACTTCAGGAAAACCATGTATGTAACAAATTGTTTTAAAACATTTGATCATTTCCTGAGCACTCGTATTTTTCACCAGATGGCTCTCGATCCATTTTGAATAAGCGTCCGTTGCAACAAAAATTATTTTCCCATCTATTGGTCCGGCATAGTCAATATAAACTCCCATGCTTTAGTTGCATGGTCCATATTGCTTAACTACTAATGTGCTTTTTACTTGATATGGTAAACATCTTTTTATGAACTTCTCTATCTGTATATTTATTTGAGGCCACCAGATATAACTATGTGCCAAAACGTTTGCTTGCACTATGCCCGGATGACCTTGATATAACAATTTTAACACTCTACCCCCCCTGCAGGAAGTTTAACTACTTTGTCTCCCATGACAATGCATCCCTGACATATAGACAGTTGATCACGGTTAACCCAAAATCTTGTTGCTAAACAATTAGGTTTAATTTTAGGCCAACCTTTTTTGATCCAGTTAATCAATAAACGATATCCCTTATTTTCCATAGTCCACTTTTGTACAGTATCAATGTTTACCATTTCCAAATTCATATTATCTATATAGTTTACTTCTACTTCGCTATTTACCAACTCTTGGTTATCTGGTAACCTTGATAATACATCTGCATATGCAATCTCTTTTTCCCTCTTATATTTTAAACAATAATCATGAGGCTAAGACATTCCGCCACCTTAACATACGCGGACTTAAATGTTCAGGAGCTGACCAGTCATTTCCCAAAATCCCCAATAATGGCTTATGATTTATTATTTCAAAACTATGCCCAAATACAAATTGATGGTATTTTTTTACTGCGAAAATAATCGCCAGTGCTTCTCTGTCTATCTGTCTATAATTTCTTTCCGCTTTGGATAAAGTTTGGTATGCATATGCAGCTGGATGCTCATTTCCATCTATGTCATGCACTAGAACTGCTCCTATCCCCTACTCTGATGCATCCATGGTGATTCTGACATTGCATTCACTGTCAAAATGCACTAATAGCTTGTCGGATGATAACAATTCTTTTGTTTTTTCGAAAACTTTTTTTTGTGTCTCCATCCAGATCCATTTTTGATCTTTGCGTAATAATTCATACAAAGATTTTGTGACCATTGCTTTATTTTTAAGAAAAGGCTCAAAAAATTTTATTAGACCCAAAAATGCCTGTAGTTGTTTAACATTTTTAGGTCTTTCAGCATTTTTAATCGCTCTCACTTTATCGCTTAAAGGATGCTTTCCTTTGTCAGAAATACAATGCTCCAGGAAATTTAGTTCTTGCACCTTCCATACACATTTGTCTAATTTCAATTTTACTCCTTTAGTTAATCTATCACAAACTTTTAATATTCTCCATCTTAAAAATCTCATTAGGTGTCACCGTAATTAAAATGTCATAATAATATGGCATTACATCTTTAAGACATTGCAAAATTACATTTAATTTCACCTGAAAGATATTTGGCAACTGTGGTAATTTTAAAAGGTAGCCAATTACACTTATATAAACCAAATAGTGTAGTTAAAGTTAGAAAATTTTTGTTACATTTTCAGTTACCTTAATTTGATGGTAAGCTGAGTTAAGATTAAGCTTCAAAAAATATTTTGCATTTGACAAATTTGCCAGTACTTAACGTATATTAGGCACTGAGTATGCTCCTTTGTTGAGGTATTTATTTACTGTTGTATGGTAATCACTGCACAGACTTATCCCATCTGGTTTACTTTTTACCATGAACGGGATGGTCCATTCTCCATCTTCTACAGGGGTTAACACACTCCTCATTACTAACATTTTTAACTTTGACTTTTTCTTTTTGTGCGAAAGGAATTTTCCTCAGCTTACATATCACTGGTCTCGCCTTTTCCATTAATTCAACTTCTACCAAGTTTGTGTTAATTAATCCCAGATCATCCATAAACAACTCTGGATATAATTTTAAGATTTCTTGCTCTATCGAAATATTTTTAACTATGGAAAACTATTCCTAGATGAGTGAACCAATCTCTCCCAGCTAAAGGGCTTATGTTGCGTTCTACTAAATATATTGGCAAAATATATGATTTGCCTCTGAAACTAACAGGAGCATTTATCTTTCCAATTATGTTTATTGAGTTTCCATTTACATCCTTTACTTTGATATCTGTCTTTTGGGATTTAGTCTTTTATGGCCTTTAGACCCTTCTTCCCATTTACTTTCTGATAGCAGTGAAATACCTGACCCACTATCTATTTCCATTTGCAACTCTGTATTACATATTGCAACCTTTTTCATGAATTGGTTCTGTCTGGGAAAAGTTATATTTTTCCTAATGGTTGTTTCCTGTTGACTGAATAAATCTTTTTTATGTGTTTTTTTTGCATATGGCTGCTAAATGACCTTTAAATCCGCAATTATAACAGCTTTCTTTTCTCCATTTACCTTTCTTCGATAAATGGCTAGTTTTCCCTCAGCAGAAACATTTCACAATTAACATTTTCTCTCTATTAATATTTTTATTCTTCGGCTGCTGCCTTTGATCTGTTTTATAAACTGCCATTTTACTGGTCTCTTCTGAGTTGTTTCTAGAAGCTAGGGCTTGCTCAATTACTGCTTCATACACTCTTCCTTTTTTAATAGCCACTTCATATGATAAGTCACTTTCCCTTAATATCTGTTGCAATCTTTCATCATATCTTCCCCACAATAATTGATCCTGCAAAACTTGTTCTAAAAATTCGCCATATTTGCAGTTTTTTTGCCAACTATTTTAATACTAGATCATAGTCTTTAAATTTTTGCTCCTGCCTTGTTTTCTATTTCTAAGAATTAATCTAGCTACATGTCTAGACAGCCTCGGGCTAAAATAGTCCGTTAATTTTTTAACTATATCTTCATACTGTAGTAAGGCCACTTTTTTCATTATCTTTTATTCCATTCAACTTGAAAAAATTTTCCAATTGCATAATATAGAGAGGCCATTTCTCAGCATTTTCAATACTAAATTTGGGAATACTGTTTTGTCCTAATGACATTTTACTTGTTTCAAAAGTATCGGTTGACTTTTTTGTCTGGCCTATTCTTTCAAACTTCCCTAGGTTCGAATATTTTGACTGTGCCAATCTTGTAATGTCTTTGCCCCTAAGTTTTTCAGAGGGGTAGAAAAGAGCATACAATACGATATATAAACACAAAATGAGGACAAGAAACTTAGATAAATATATGGAACTCGGCTACATGGCTAAACACAGTTGTGACGCAAATAGCTCAAACAGCTTGATACATGTATCCAACTTCTTCTGTTAAACAAAACTATAACAATGCAATGTTTTTACATTTGCTGTTTTTATATCCCTCTGTGTTCTTTTATTTAAGTCTTCTTATTTGCTACATTTCTCCAAATTCTTTATCACATGTTTTCAAGACCCCGTTTTTGATTGTTCTTAACTTTTAATCTCTGCGGCTATGTTTGGAATTATAATTATTTCCATTATAATTATTTAACTTTAATTAGTTATTTTTATCTTTAATAAAAATAAGTGTCTGCAGTTTTGTTTGGAATTATAATTTTTTGACTTTACATTAGTTATTTTTATTTTTAAATAAATAGGAGAAAACTTCTGGAGTAAATTGTCTCCTGTAACTTCACTATTTATTTCTCCACAAACTAATACAACAGAATCAGAACTGTTTTAACTTGTATACGCCAATCTCTCATCATTCCCTTAACTTAGAACAGTTAAGAACTTTGTATGAACTATAAACTAGTTAGCATCAAACTATTTGGGGAATTAAACTCTAACTAATTCGTGAATTAACATTTTTGCACTGTAATTGAAGAATCAATACACAGCAATAAGAGGGTGTAAACTACTTATTTATTCACTCTCATGTTTATGAATTTCAAGAAATACTGAAAAGATATAACTATCTTTAAAATAGTTAAATTTCAAATTCATTCTATGGACTATTAGTTTAATTCTGTAATTTAGAAGTAGAACAATTTTTAATGCAGAAAGAGATCATATTTAGGCTGAATTTAGAACATTACAATACATTAGAAGTATATACTCTAATTCTGTCAGGAAAATAAAGAAGTTTTATTTAAAAAAATGTTTGCATTAAAGTGTATGTGAAAGAAGTTATTATAAGCAATATATATGAATATTGCAATATAAAGAATTGTTTTTTTAATTAATGTTTATAAAGCAAGTTTTCTATCAGCCAATGACAGAAGAAAAAAAATCCTCAGTAACTTTTAGTTTGGATGATTATCAGTGTGATAATGTAAACCAAATAGAAAGGTGGACTTAGAAGTTGAAGTACAATGCAGACTTCAATGTGCTGCTGTGGCTTTTATCAAGTAGAGTATTTTACCATAGGGAAATTTGATTGTATACAGGGTTATTATTTTATCTGATTTATTATTATATGGAAGTTAGACTTGGACATCCTATCATCACAATATAAAGGCATTAGAAAAGTTTTTGTTTATGGATGCTCCATAAAATTTTTAAAATACAATAGTGAGATCATAAAAACAATTAATATGTTCTTCAATATTCTGGATGAGATACTACAGAGTTCATCATTGTAAAAATCACATCTTCATTAGTTCAGATATTTAAAATAAATGACCAATGCAAGCCTTTCTAAAAGAGGGTTTGATGGTGAACTTCATTGTGGTTTTCATGGGAGAGATAAATCCCATCCATATTATAAGGATTGTATCAAAGACATTCTAAAGAAGTGCAAATGCCAATTGTTTCCATTGGGAATTTATGAACTACAATTAGATATGTTGAAATATTATTTCAGAAAGAAACATTTTCTGTTGAAGAAATTAAAAAACAAAATTGAAAAGTAGCAAGTAAACAGAAAAATTGATAAGCATATTCTCTTATATGGACAAATTTGTGTTTAACAAATTGGTTTATATAGTTCATCACCAAACTCACTTTTATAGTAGGTTTTTTTTTTGAGCTGGAACAGTCATATCCGATTACAAGTGGATGTTTATTATTATTAAATAGGAAAAAAAAGTAGTGTTAGCAGTAGCACAGAGCTAATTAAAAATATATTTTTCAAGAAATAAAAAAAAAGATTGAATATAAAAAAAGGATTATAATTTGTAAATTATTTATAAGATTAGAACATATTTAAGTAATAAAAAAACTAAGAAGTTATTAAATAAAGTGGGAAAATATATGAATAAAGGTAAAATGAATGTAAAAAAAATTATTTTCATGTTTGAAAATATAAATTTGTAAGGGTGATTTTTTATATTTCTATTATTATTGAAGCATTAACAGTTTATATTTGTCATATATAAAATGTAACAGAGTAATATGTGAGTTTATATGCATTAATAGAGGAGTTTATTATATGGCTGAGCATATTCAAGAACTTATGACATTCTCATATTCATAGCAAGATAACTTCTCTATTAATGCGTGTAAGTGCACATATTACATGTTACATTTTATTGTTATTACTGATTTAGTTAATAGAGATAAACGTTTTAATGCCCTGCAATGGGTTGATGTAGTGGTAGAGTGACAGACTGGGCCTTATATGGATATAGAAAAAATTGGTTCCTAGAGTAAACAAAATTTGTAAAAACAATAATAGAATTGAGTATGGATAGTAATTTATATATATATATTTTTAAGATTATGATCAAGTGCAGAGGAAAAAAAGAAAGAAACTTCCTGGAATAGGTGACAATTTTCCTTTCTTAATGGAAAATTATGGTAAGTTATTTGATATATTAAAATTATTTTCAATAATATGTAATGATGATGTGAATATTTATGTATAACAATTCTTAAATTTATTTGCATAGTTTATTGCTTTTGGGGAGATATATGTTTATCTTGTGTGCCTTTACGTATAGATGTATATAAGAAATAAACCATTGTAAGAATATATAAAGCAATATTTTAATATATATATAAATAGGATCACTAGATGGAGCTTTACCAATAGCTCCTAACAAGCTTTGTTTACATAAACGCTGAGAGAGAATTAGAATTCAATATCTCTTTCGTTTTCTCCACCTTTAGACCATGGTTTCGAGCTAGTTGGCTCCTGTCAATAAAGGGTTGGCAGACTGGAAACTAGATCTAAATACCAACTTTAAAATCAGCATTTATCAACACACATTTCTATCAGTTTGAAAGCATGAAATTTCTCAGACACATAATGTCTTCAAATCCAGCTTAAACTAGATAGCTATATGGGCCTGAAATCATTTCAGTTTCACCATATAGTAAAAGCCTCTGCAATATATATCATTGCAAAAACCTTCAAAAATGCAAGCTAGAAGCAAGTTACAAAATTTATAACTTGTTTTGTTTATCATATATATGTATTGTGCCAAGGCCGAATTGGCACATGTATAAAAAATAATTTTGTTTAAAAAAATTATTAAAATAAAAATCTTTCGTAAAAGAGTTTGAAATAAAAGTTAGAAAATAATTGATTAAAAGTGGGAAGGGGTTTTCTTTAGAAAGTTAAACTAAAAGTTTTATAAAAGGAAGTAAAGTTTTTCTTATTAGTATTCGTAAAAATAAATAGTTAAAAGTTTCAAAATATAAATCTCTTCTCATTCGTATTAAAGAAAAAGTAATCTTAAAACTAGTTTTGATGTGTAGTATAAAATTATATGTGCGTGCAAATGTAAAATAAATATATCCGTATTAAAGAAATACAAAATAATAAATGAAAGTTAAAAATTAAAAAACACTCCGCGATGGCAATTAATTAAAAATATAAAAGACAACACGTATGATGGCTACTACTAATTAAACGATCTTCAAAAACATGAGATTATCAAAGGAATTTCGACAACAAATATTGCCGGAGGATATTAAAAGGACAACACATTGTAGGTATAAATAGCCAGATTTTTATCAGACAGTCAGTGAGGACAATCAGTTGAGTTAATTGTATCAGAGATCAGTTTATTATGTATCAGTCAGAAATGCAATGTTAAAAACACACGGGAAACATACGTCTCTCCAGCCTGAAGTCCGATGAAAACAGCCAATATACCCGATCTTAAATAATGTCTGTGTAACAGCTTGAAAAATCTCCGTCAGTATCTAATTGTCTCCAGAAATAATACCAACTAATAATCATCAAATCTCTGCATGAAAACTTCAAATCTAACCGGTTAGATATACTTCATTAGAAGCAGCAACAGCAAGATGTATCCACATTCCAAAATCCTAGGTAATAATATTTCATATTCTTATTTCTATAGTAGCCTTCACATTAATTCGTAAAGCCTCCAGAGACAAGTAATTTGAACTCTATAAGCATGCATAAAATGAACTATTGATGTGCGTGTTTGTGAATGCTATATGATTTTATAAACGTCAAATATTATTTATGCTTTCTCATAAGATATATTATAGTGTGTTAATTTAAAGTGTGCATGTGTTATATTAGATTTATAAAATGTTTAAAATTAGTAAATGTTAATTAAAATAAATGGTCTTTAAAACTTAAACTTTATTTGTCGGTCAATTCTTTTTACCAATCTTTTCATCAATTCTTTTCACCACTAATTTTGTATAATCTGTTATTGATTACAAGTAGCTGAGCTAGTCTATGGGTATAACTTAGGCGTTGAGTTAGTGACCATTGTTCAAAGTGCGTTGTTTATTCTTCTGAATAGATAGCTTGCGCCCGTGTTTACACAAAACAAAAAAGTGCTTTGAACTTGGTGTTGAACTCAACAGTCGAGAAGAAGTTATGTCCTGGAAATGTGACACTAGTTATATATTTTATAGCTATCGTTTGGACATACATACTTTCCAATTATGTTCTTCTCTGCCTAAGAGACCGGTTTTTCGAACGTCCCATATTCGAACCCGGTACAATATATATATAAAACTGCCTATAAAATTATTTGTTAGGTATGTTGATGATTGTTTGTTTGTTATTCAGAAAAAGAAATTAAAAGAGTTTTTATGTGGATTGAATTGTTTTGATTCTAGTATTAATTTTACAATTGAGGGGGTACTTTTGATTTTGTAAAATTAAAGTTTTTAGATTTAAATGTTGAGAAGGTTAATGATATTTTATTTTGTAGTTGTTTTATATATATATAATACATGGAGATGAAATATTCTCAATACAGAGCACAAGATAAAAGTTTTTAGGCTAATGTTGGAGTATTAATCCCTAGATATTAATATAATATTAACTGTTGGCAGGTTTATATATTTATATAACATTCATTTACAGTCATAAATGAATATTATTGTTCTAATATCAAAAGAGAAAAAAAAAACAAAAGTAGAAAGATAAAAAGTTAAAGTTGATTTTGTGATGCTTTTGCAAAGCAATATATGAAAGTAGGAATACACTTATGCTGGTTTTTAGCTGTTTATTTGCCATCTTGTCATGCTGTCTGTTTAATGATATTATCCTCATCTTAATTATAAAAATTTGAATTCATTTATAACTAAACTGAAAACCATCATTACAAGCAGCAGAAAATGCTATTAAGTAATTTATGTTACTATATCAATGATTATACCAAAAATAATAGTAATATTCATTATTTTTCCCTTCTAATACCCTAATTAATTTGCATAAATAATATGTTCAAAGCATAATCAGTTATATCATTTTTAATATTAAAAAACTGGAATTTATAATAAATGAATCAGGACATTGAAATGTACCTACTGTGATTTTTGTGAAATAAATTTTAGATGATATGTATATATATAATATTTTAATACCCTACATGTATATTATTTCAGCCATACTCCCCCTTTAAATAAAGAAAAGTCTGAATTTTGCAACCATTCAAAAGAATTTTACCTTTAAATAAAGAGGGAGGTGACTAAATATAATATAACTGTGGGGCATTTGAAATATTTTACAGAGATTTCAGCTAGCATTATGCATTGTTGCTCTTTAATATATATTATAGTCAACTTAGATTAGAAGTTGGCTATTTTGCATGTCATATAATATCTTATTTGACATAAAGATCAGAAGAGGCACTTCTATATTCTGGATGTATATACAAACATACATGTATATATATTGTACTGGTTCGAAATCCCATACATCTTATCCATTTCAAAAAATGATACTATATATATGTGTATGTCACGAGCATGAAATGACATGTACATTTTAAAATGGGAGATCGATAATAATCTTCGATAATACCTGGGGTTAAATACAAACGAGTATTACTTTACTAATTATTAGAGGAAAGAAATTTAATTTCAAGTAAAATAAAAATCTTCTCTTGTTAAACTACTTATACTTCCATCCCAATATCTATTTGCCCATAGACATTTTCCCTCGCTCTTCACATATCTTTAAAAGTATTGTATCTATTAGACAAAACTTTAGCTCCACCCCCAATATAATAAAAGAATGCAAAATGTTAAATAATTTTCCCTTTTCTATCTATCGAAAGAGTATGCAAAGAGGATTTCTTTTCCATTCTTGGACATATGTTTTATTTGGATAAAGAAAACTGGGTGAAAAGTATATTATAATTCACCTCCCCGATATAATATCCCGATGACTAGTTCAACCTTTTATAGCCATGGTAAGCAGATATCACAAATAGGTGATTGCATTTTTTTATTTTTTTTTTTATTCTACAATAAATTATACGATAAACAAATAAATATGAGATAATGCCATTTATTTAACTAAACCCCCCTCCACCACATATAGATTTAAACATTATAATATTAAGTCATAAATTCATTATACAGTTTTCTATTTCAAATTTTACTATTCTACACATAATCACACAAGAATATTTAAATCCTTATATTCAAGATCTACATTTAGATTAAAATGAACAAAGAAAAAAAAATCCATTTTCTAACTTATACGTAAGTTAACTTATTTGCCATAAAACAGAAAATGGTCAAAGATGGATGCCAATGGATGTGGTCTATACTCCCCTCTCTCTGCATAAAACAATGAATGTTTCATTTTATAAATCCCCAAAATAATGAAATAAGTTATACACAGATCTAACCCCTTGAACTTTCCCCATTTGCTCATATAAACTTTTAAGATTATATACACCTTTACATTTAGATACGTAAAGTTATATTTTACGTGTATATTAAATTTTTTTATATATAAAAAATGTATAGGCTGGCTGTAGGTCACTCCACGTGAGGTGACGCTACCATGATTAAAATTAAATAAGATGTAAAGGTAAAATGAGGGAAAAGAACAAGAAAATAATAATCCTATATTTAGTGGATTTGAGTGAGATCTATGTATAAGCAATATTATTTTACAATATTTTATATAACAACAAAAAAAAATGATTATATCTTATAATGTGTTAGTAAATATAGTACAATTATACTTGTTATATCCACTCTAATAATACAAACAATAAACCAAAAAAAAAAATTATAAACATTTTTTTTTGTTGTACTCATCTCTTTCTGCCTGCTCTCTGGGTTCAAACTTCTGGGCGGACCATCTAAACTACCAGAAAGGACGATGACATTCACTTTAACTCCTTGCCATTCTTGTAGAATCCTTCAATCAGGATACACTGTGTCTCTAACACATACATCTTGGCGACTACATATCTGAACTGGCAGGTGTACTGCTACAGTTCTTCCTACTCCATGGTTTTTCGGGCAAGTAGATGAGACTTGGTTATCATTTCAGTAATGGCAATCCAAAATATTTTTCTTTACTGGATCATTTAAAACAGATCACTAATATGTGTGACTTTCACGGTAAGCTTATTCTTCCTAAAATGGATTAAAACCTTCCTTCCTTCTTTTCGATTGATCACTGAACTGCATATATTAAATGATTTCCCACATCATATGGGTGTTGGTGGTTTTGGTTAATATCTGTGCAAACCACAAGGAAAGACATTCAACAAAAGTTTATGTTCGTTCATAACTAGCAGGTCCCATAAACAAAAGATTATATGCATCAAACTCCTTTTTGAATTAAAAATATACTCCGCAATCCGGCAGCATATTGAGCCAAAAGAATAAATGTCTAATAATCTGCCCACACCTCACAGGTAGGTTCTTGTATCTCTCAGTCCAATAATAATAATTACTCAAAAAAAAAAATCATCCCTACACCTCACAGGTAGGTTATATATATCCTCGTCCGCCCACAAGTTACAATTGCTTACATCCCCCTTCGAGCTATTGTGTCAGATAAATTTTATTTTTAATACATTTTTTTATCAATTTTGTTTCAAAAATCTCTTTCATATTTTTCTTATTTTAGGAATTTCAAATCTCCATATTGGAGTAATAGACCACCCACCTTCTTTAGATAACATGCTTGTAATTTGATTTACAAATTAATAAAAAAAATTACTCTACCTGATTACATGCAAAAAAAGTAAAAATAGAAAGAGAAAGATTAATTAAATCCACCTTTTAAACGGAAGATTATTTTCACACACAAAAAAAAATATATATATTTTTTTTTTTAAAAAAAAAAAACATTTTAAAAATTATCAAAAATATATTTATATACAGAACTCTTTATACATATACGTATTAGAACGTTTGCAATAAATATGATACATTTATAGTATGTGTTCATTATTTCAAAATAACTAATATATAAGTGTTAGTTATGTATGCAAGGAGGTGGGACTCTAGTATAGACCAACTCTCATTTTTATTTATTTAACAAATTCATTATAGTTAGCTGTGCCAAATTATTGGCTACAGCCATCTTGTGCATGGACGTTTTACGATCTGGCACAATATATATATATTTCATAATATCAAAAACATGGCTTTTTAATGAAATTTGAATATGAGAAATTATTCCTTAATGATGGTCGTGATTTTGTGACTGATTAAGAGTTGTTAAACATGCTTTCCAGAGATGTTATTTAACCTACTCATCATAATAAAAAATAAATAAATAAATTTAAAATTTCAAAGATAATATAATGAACTAAAACTAATCATGATAATAATAAAAGTGATAGTAAAAACAGAAAGGTTGAAGATGATAATAATAACTATAGTAATTGTCTCTGAAATATATTATTTCACAGTGATCACAGTATTTTGATTATTTATAATTAATGCTAGATTAGGTCTAATGCATTTGTGCATTTATGACAGATTTTTTTTTTTTTTAATGAAGAATATATTTTAAAATAAAATTAAAACTTATATATTACAATACATCAAATGTTTTATGCATATATACCTCGATTGTGTCCATTTTAATAAAATAACATATTGCCATTAAAGTATTTTAAAATTAATTAAATAATACTATAATAAATTGTGTCTCATACGTTCATAATCAATAAATCTGGTTTAGCAAACTGAGATCCCTTAGCTGAATATAATTGGTTGATTACACTGAGTCCTCTACTGATTATTATCTTAATTTATTCAATGTATTTGTAATTGATTTTAGAATTGGTGTAGAAAGATCACTTTATGTCATTAAATGCTTATCTTAGCACAGATATAGAAATTACCTTTATTTACTCTGTGCTGGATTGTTCAATTTAGACTGGATAAAGAATGAATCAATAATTAATACATACTAATCATTTGTGCAAACTTCTGAAATTTTAATAAAGTTATTTCATATACTTCTAATGTGGCAGATAATAAAATGATTTTCAGATGTGATGGATAACTGCAAATAACCTACAAGTAATGCACAATCAAAAATAACTTCTGTGCTTTATAAGATAAAGCATATCATCATCAAAGACTGGATACTGCTTCTAATACAAGCAGACTTGTCTCTGTGTTCTTTTATCTTAGTGTCAGTTACTTTTACTAATGTATGGAGTTACTAGTCATTTTCATTCACTAATTTCAACAATGGTATATATTTATTTAATCAGACTTAATCATACAAATTCAACCTAACATGATATATCATATAATATTGGAAAAATAGAGATATGAGAAATTTTAGAGTCTGATTTATCAGAAGAATGAGTGGGTTATTATCTTGCACAAGTTAGTACAACCAATAATAAGTTACATTAGAATTACATTTGGTATATGTTTCACTCTTCATGCAATTAGTTTTTTGATGGGGTGGGGGGTCTTACTTAGGGATTTCCTTAATTTTTAAATATGAGAATTTAAAAGAAATCAGTTTTGTATAATCTGGCTAAGTCACGGTGCTTGATAAATTGTTTGTTAAAGCAATAAAAAATTAAAATCACTATTAATAATGGTAATGGAACTAAAACAAAGGTAGAGTTAGTAATAATGATAATAATTTAATTTAATTTTTTTTTTAAATATAGGTAAATGGAAGATGCAAAGTTTTCTTAATGCAAACTCTTTAAGATGAATCGAGGACAATACTTATAGTTAAGGAACATCAATACCTAAGAAATACTGCTCTTAGTGAAACTTGTCTTACAAACTGAACAAATAAATGACCACAAGTTTTTTTTGATAGCTTGATTATCAAATAAAATACTTCATTGTATTGAATTTACTGTGAAGTCTAAGCTGAAGTCTTCCTGTTCTTATAATATTTAGATGAATCATTGAAAAACTAAGGAAAATAAAAATTGTTTTGGTTAATGCATGTTTTATTAATGTTTATGCTCCAACATTAGACTAAAGTTCAATGATTAAAAAAACCTCTTGTTAGGCAATGTTATTATATTAATACCAATAAAAGAACAAATTTATTCTTGGAGATTATAATGATCATGTGATAAGAATAGCAAAGTTTACCCAAAGTTGCTGAAAATAATTATCTTGGATTTGTGAATTTGATTTTCTGTTATTGAATTTTTGCATGATACTATAAAGAAATTATGGTATATCTACAATTAAAATGGTTATCATCTTGAGAATTTTATGATAATTAAGAATCAAATATAAAAAAAGTTAATTATATTTTATTGACACTAACAGCACAGTCTAATTGAATAAGTTATAGATTTAGTATTGTAGCAGAGATCTGGCAGATTTTCATGCTTGTCTTGTTATCTTTTAAGGAGCAGGATGTGAATAAATTTTTTGCTGGCAGAGAAAGATTAAAAATAATTGGTGATTGCTGGATTAAAACTGCAAATAAAATACTGTCATTTGTTGATTGGTCACTTTAAAGCTTTTTTTGATGTATTGGGTTTGACATTGATTTTAAAATTATATCATAATCCTATTAAATTCATGGAAAGCATTCTTATATATGCTACTAGTTTTATTTTGAAAAGTGAAGGGAGATATTTTGATTACTTTTCTGAATAATGATACATTCTATTCAATTATTTAATTTTGTGAAATTAAAACAGATTTTTGTAATCTTGAAAAACGGAAAGGCTGCAGTTTTTGATGCAGTGTCTAGTTAATTTTGAAAATATTGCATGCCAGTATGATGTGAAAAAATATTTTTTTTTTGCTTAATTTTGTAAAAATAAAGATTGAAAATACTTCAATACCATAACTAATCCACTGATCGCAAAAGTACTTTCAAAGATTTTGTTAAACAGATTGCTTCTAGTCATATAAAAATGGAATCAGATATTCTCTGAGGATTTAGAAAATCGAGAAGTACTAGTCATAAAATTTTTGTTGTCAGATATTTTAAAAAAGTATGAGCAGATATGTTATTTATATATTGCTTTTATCAATTTTGACAAAATATTTGATAGTTAAGCAAAATGTTTTGTGGCAGTATTTGAAATTAGTTGATTTTTCATTGATTTGTATTCAAATTACATAAGTTTTATGTGATGGAATGAGAGAGAGGAAGAGCTCTGTTTTCACTGGTGATATGTTTGAGACATTTGAAACTGTGACTGATGCTAGACAAGGACTTATATGAGATTCTTACTTTCTATTTATTTATACAACTATTTTTTTTAAATACAGGCCTCAGAAGGTAATATAGATTTGATGATAGAGTTTTTCATTTGAATTGATTCAAAATAAGAACTTCATCTTTGCTTCTAGATTGCATAATTATTTTTGAGAGTGTGAATTAATATAAATATTTCAGTAGCTTTTAAAATAAAAAATGGACTCAGTACAGCTCAGACCCCTATATGCTGCTGTTGCATTCAAAAAAATCAAAAGATAGTTTGTCATGATGAAATAACTATCACAATGAAATTAGATATGCTTAAAACCTATATTCCACCTTCCTCCTCACTCATATACTTTAAATAGTTGTGATTAAAGACATTTGGAAAAAGTAAATGACTGTCCAGATACATTTTTGGCTGGCCACATCACAGCCTCTCATATAAGATTGTTATTTTAATTCAGTTTAAAGCTGGGGTGTGAGGTTTGGATTTTTATCAATGTAGCATAAAGCCACTTGAATAATAACATTTAAGAGCATTTCTTCATATTATAAAAATATGATGGTAAGATCATATAACCAATCAATATATTTTTCAGTTACTGAATCTATTATTAAATATATGGGATTTGAACTCAGACTTTCAAGCAACCTTTAACTATTCACACTATCTCATACTACTGATACACATGACCACACATGTAGAAAAGATAAATAATCACCAATACATATTTCGTGCTCAATTGATCCAGAATATCACTTCCCACACGCATATATAATCAGTGCTCAGTTTATATTAAGATAGCAAATCTTTATACTCTAATGGACAGGCTTCAATCTACTCCAACCTCCAACTTATGAGCCATCCATATCATTGAAAATCTGATGATAGGCTGCTCAAATCTCATGCTGATTCCAATATTGTGATTGTGCCCATGTTCACTCCTTATAGGACA
This sequence comes from Epiperipatus broadwayi, assembly GCA_028023455.1. NCBI lineage: Eukaryota > Metazoa > Onychophora > Udeonychophora > Euonychophora > Peripatidae > Epiperipatus > Epiperipatus broadwayi. The sequence continues at coordinate 2,109,283 of JAQFVV010000032.1, read as the reverse complement.
CTATCCATTTAAATACATAGAAGATGGATGGGAAGAATACAGGCTTAATGTGTAAGATTTGAAATACAGGCATTCTTACAACTGGAACTTAATTGTAAATAGAGGGGATTTGAATTCAGACTTTCAAGCAAACTTCAACTATCCACACTATCTCATACTACTGCTACACATGACCACTCACATGTAGAAAAGGTAAATAATCACAAATTATTTTCATTAGGCGTGAAATAAATGAATATTTTAAAAAAGTATTTTATAATTTACTTGAGAGTAGTTTTTAGACAATTTTATAAGCAAACTGCTGTTGATGACTAATGTGTGAAGCTTTAATTAAACCTAAGTTGATCTCTAAGTCACTTTAAAGAAATTCAATAATGAATGTTTTCATTCTTAAGATTTCAATTATGCAAAGTTTTCAAGTTGAGAGATCTTATAATAAGATGGTTAATAAACACATTATTGAACAAGCATGTGCCATAAGTTGTCTAATGTAATGATTCAAGGCTTGTTTGTGTAGTTATTACAAAATGGGTCACTTTTGTATTTTTTTTTTTTACATAGATATATATTAGTGTTTTGGATTAATAATGGCTGTACTTATTTATTGATGTCTATTCATGATATATTGAATAAAGTTGAATAAAGTTTAATATAAAAAAATCATGTGAATGTTTACTTTTTAAAACAAAAATCTTATCAAAATATATTTACGTATAAAATAAAAGGTAGAACAATGTATATTTAAAAAATATTTTATAAAAAAAAAGATGGAGGGATATTTGTATTACTTTAATAAAAGATAGCAATTCAAACATTTTTATTTTAAATTTTTGATTAGTCATTATCATGAATATATATTATAATTTTTAAATTTTCTAGATAAGTCATCACTTTGAAATTTTATGAAACTTTAAACATATAAATCATATATATATATTGCTTATAATATTTCTTTCATATGCACTTCAATGCAAACGATTTTTCTTAAAAATTTCTTTATTTTACTTACAGTTTTGATTGTCCAGCAGTCTTCATCAGAGCTCTATGTTTCTTCTCTGCTTAAAGCAGAAAAGAAGCATAGAGCTCTGATGAAGACTGCTGTACAGTCGAAACTGTAAGGAAAATAAAGAAGTTTTTAAGAAAAATTTTTAAAGCAGAGAAGAAGCATAGAGCTCTGATGAAGACTGCTGGACTGTCAAAACTGTAAGGAAAATAAAGAAGTTTTTAAGATAAATTGTTTGCATTGAAGTGTATATGAGAGAAGTGTTATAGGCAATATATATATATATATGAATATATGAAGATATGCAAAGAAAGTGAATGAGAAGAGTAAGAGAACATATAAATCATAAACAAAATTATTACTATTTTAATTTTATTAATTTTCTTAAACAGAATGAACTTTCATATATATATAATAAGAATTATAAAGAAATTAAATGTATATATATATATATTACATCAATGCACCCCTCATGCTTGAGCAAATTAGTAGAATGTCATCAATCTGTTGTCAAAGCAACAAATGACAAAGAAAATGTCCAAAAAATATTTTCTCTGTTGGTTAATTCCTTATCTTTTCAGCTTAGATTTTAAGATTCTGGATCCTTAATTTGCAATGCAACCAATGACTCATTTATAAAGAATAAAATCATTAAAATTATTTGCTTAACATTTCAAAGAATGGATCTAATTCAATTTTATTTTCCCTTCTCCCACCACCATTTATGATAGCATGGTATAATTAAAAGAAAATTTTGGATTTGAATTAATAGATTAGTGTTTCCAGTTTATTTTAGTCCATATAGATTAAACTAAATACATTTTTTTATGTATATATATAACCTTAATGTTAAATTTAAATGTAAAATATCTACATATTTTATTATGAGATGAAAAATACCATCTCGATAATAAAAATGAATCAAATAAAATGTACAGCTTTTGTCTTATTTTTTAAAGATTGTTTTATTTTATATTATTCCTGTGAAAGATTGTAATTCATCAAGGTGTTCTGTTGAACAATTTTGATCAGCGAAATTTAATCTACACTTTAAAAATAAGAAAATAATTTTGGAAATGCAGAAAATATACATAGTTGAAAATTTTAATGCAGTACAAATTCAACACTTTTGTATGATCAAACTGAGAACAGTCATCAACAAAAAATTCATAAACTTGTGTTTTATTTACAGCTATAATATATTACATTAGGATCACTTATCATTATCAGCTATTATAGCAAGAGTGTTTTTCTAACTTTAGAATGGAAATAACAAGAAATAATACAAAAACAAAAAATAAATATTGGAATCAGAATTGTTGTGCATAATTGTACAATGGAGAAACTAGTGCCACAGTGGGCAATAGATTCGCTCAGCACAAATACACATACACAAGAGCAATAACAAAAAAAGAAGGCAGCTCTGTATTTGCTGACCATCAGCAAGAGCTCAACCACAGCTTTGAGCCCTCCAACGCTGACATTTTATGCACGGAAAGAAACTATATCAAAAGGAAAGTTAAGGAAGCTTGTTTCATCACCAGCAATGCCAAATCAATAAATAGAAGAGACACTTGTTTTGCCATTTCTAAAAAATGGAAGGTATAGGAGACAATTTGCATACATTTGCATATAACTAACTATCTGAAAAGATTATGAATATGGAGCATCAAGGGCTCTGAAAACGTGAAGTCTGCAAATTAGAATATATAAAAAAAGCCTACAAATTATTACATAAAAAAAGTTTCACCGCAATGCATCAGCGTATTATTAATTACAATGATTAAGTAAAAAATATTCATCCTAATAAATCATGCAGTAGAATTGAACACTTTCTTAATATATTTTTCCTTATGCATTACTTCCTATATTGTAATAGCAAATTGATCAAAAGAAGAAAATACTGCAATGTTATTTCTGTGATTCATGCTGTAGGACTTGTCAGAGAATTTATTTAAAAATTGACATTATATTTGTTTAGCGACTGTTGAAGATATGAAGGAAAGCTTAAATGGAAAAATGAACAAAAATAAAATTTACATATATAATTTAAAATAAAGTCTGGAATGACTTAAATTTTAAGTAATGAAGTAATATTTTTTTTTTGATATTTTGAAATACTATAAATTTAAAATTTTATAAAAAGATCTCAGTTGCAAATGGATTGATATTTGATTTATTGCTGTAAAATTGTAATATAATAAAGAAAACTACTTGGTATAAAACAAAAGATGTTTACTTTAAGAAATGTTTGATTATAAAAATTAATTCCACTATGTTTTTAATTAAAGAAATAAGAAAGAATTTTTGATTAAGAAACTAATTTTGAATCTGTTTCAAAAATAAGCATAAACAACTTTCTTGATATATTTACAATCTTATTTTTTATTAAAAATTTTTTTAGGCTTCACACTGTTAAGTCAAAATGCTTCAGAGTGGCTTATATATATAGAAATTTAAGAAAAGAAGAACATGGAACTACCTTTTTCTTATAAAATCTCTGTCTTGTGTTGCAACTTGAGAGCTCCCTATACAGTCATCATTCTATCTGATTGGCTGTCATATAAGCATTCTATAATGTGCATGCGAGAAGGTTTCTGCCTTTCACTTTAGTTATAAACTTTTGTAACATTCCCTAATATATACTATAAATAGTGGGGTGATTTTACTTTAAGAGGATATTATAGAGATAGAGCTGGAAGTTGATGCTGGACTCCATGTTGGTCCGATTTGACTTTCTCTATGATGTCTTATTCATTCAATGTGTATGAGTAGCAAACACTGCTTGCTATACCTGAGATTTGAGATTGTGGAATTTGGGCTAGGTTTAGGACTGCTACCATTTATCTCTTAAGCAAACATGTCTTATCAGTAATCTAGGCAAGAGATCTATTTGTGGTGAGATTCTAGTAATATACATTGAGCTGTGATACATGCTTGTGGTTGCACAGACTATTGACAAAGATATAAATATATATGCATTGTGCAAAAATATTTCTAATGGAGAAAAATCTTTTATTTATATATGAAATCATTAAAAGAAGCACAAATAGAAAAAATTTCAATAAATTAATCTCAATATCAGAGAAATGCAAGAAAGTCTATTTCTCCACTACATTCACCTATAAATACTGCAGTGTATTTGCGACATGAATGCTATGAATCTGGTTTCTTTAGATGAAAGCGTTCTCAGATACGTTAACAAAATAAAGATAAGGAATAAACTTTTCCCTTGGCCAGTGTTAGAAATGGTTTAGGCAATTAATTATAAACAAGATAAGAAAAAGGATAACAAGCTTTGAATATGAAATAGAAAAGAAAACAACTATTAAATAAATTCATCAAAAAAGATACTAATGAAACTTGCAATATTTCAAAAAAACAAAGACTAAAGAATCAATTACCTTTTGGAAAATAACTAATTATGATGGTGATGACTTTAATAAATATATTTAGATTATATCATTGCTCGTGTTGAAGATGTAAAAGTCATATTGTCATAAATTATTAATTTTATTAAAAAACAGTAAAATCCAATGTGCATAGGCACTGCTAAATTAATAGACATGCTGAAATATAATCTTGTAAAAAAATATATCCCAATTTAGTGTCAAAAATAAATAAGAAAGTGAAACAAATGATATAATCTCAAAATCAAATATCAATTTATTAATTTTACCTACACCATCAATCAATATGGTCATAGGCCAAAATAATTACCTACGGTCAAAAGGTACTTGGACATGTGACCATCTAAACTTTACATTGTACAACTCATCTGGTTTCCTCACTTAATACTAATGAATTTGAGTTCTTTGAAATGACTATTATTAGTTCAGATAATCTTATGTTAATATAATAGTTTCTATGGATACCAATAATAAAAAAAACAGCTTTTCCTAATTTTATAATTAGACAGTAAAAAGAAACATATTCAAAGATTTCTGATAAACATGATTGGAGTCATCATAGCTAAAGTATTATTTTGGCAATAAATGTTCACAGTCTTGGCTCTATCATAGAATAATTTAAAGCTTTGTATGATTTAGACTTGATAACATTAGTGATGACTACAGCATTTTATGAACTTTTGATAATATTATTGATTACTGAAATTAAAATCTTTTAATTTCGCTAATCTTTTTTGAAATTCTTATCATACTTAGTCTTAAAACCAATATTAATACAGCACAAGGATTGATTATTTAGAAAACTAAATGTAATCAGTTAATTCAATTGTAGTCTTGTTCATATTCTTATCTAAGCATTTTTATCTTATTATCACTTATCTTTTCACTAATAGAGTTAATGTGATGTTCCTGTTGTATCGCATTGCTCAGCACAACTACTTTATCCTTCTGATATAATAATTTTAATTATATTTATGATTGTTTTTATATTTAATTCTAGATTATTCATTTCTCTCTCCAACCTCTTTTGCATTATTTTTGCCATGTCCAGTTATCTTTGTTCATGAATATAGATTCTCATAAATTGATTAATACTCTTTGAATTTTTAAGCCATCTATTTTCATCTCTTGCATGACTTTCTCAACCTACTTTATGAATTACACTTAAGTTTCAATACATTTCAACTTGAAACCAAACAAACAATTTTAGGTGACTAGTTTAATACTAGATGGTATTTCATTGTTATAATTTCAAATTATTTTATTAATATATTCAAGTTATTTTCAATAACAGTTGGTTGTAGTTTATAATTATCTATATGTTATCTGAATATTCTGACATTATAATTTTATTTAATTCAAAAGAATTTACTTAAATCCACTTTGATAACATTTTACATTTTGAATCAGCTAAATTTTTTAGCCAATAAGCTACAAGCTGAAACTAGCCAGTTATTTTATATCATAAGCAAAAAAAAAAATCATGGCCTTAAGAAGGATTAGATTATCTCAAATTTTTCAAAATTGTTACACCTGTAATAAATTATGTGAAGTTATATTATTCCTATTCCTAAGGAATTTATTTTTCTCTTAATTATAGATTATTTAGTACTATCATCAATCTACAACTTCAACAATGTTTTAAACTCAACTTGCTATAATTAACCAAGTGATTTCTGCCCAGTACACCAATGCACTCAATTTTTAACCTTCATTAAATTTAGAAAATAATCCATAATTTTTTTAAAAAACAATTTATTACATTTACAAATATTTGAATTCCAGCTGATGTTTGTAAATCTTGTAACTATAATGAGATTATGATTTTATATATATGTCATAATCAGTTCTAACTATACAGTTTTGCTCTACCTATTCTGATAACAAACATTGTCATTTGCTTTTGTTTATTCTTTCATAAAACAATCATATGTGAAGATACTGACCAAAAATTTTTATTAGTTGTCATACTGTAAAAATTGAACAATGTTATCAACCTTTCATTGTGATGTAAAAAGGGGCAGTATCTTCCAAAACTGTTTTGCCAAATCAAATAATTGAATTGGTTTTGTATTTGTTAACCTTCTTTAAATTCATGATTGTTAATCTTTCTTTTCTTTCTTTATGAAAAGTCATTCAATATTATTTTAATGCTATTTTCGTGCTTTCATCTGACAGCTTTTATAAATTTTTTTGAAGTCTTGACTCATTATTTGCAAAAACAAAAAAACAACAGCATCTGCAAAATGTAAATGACTTAAATAAGATTCATTTATTTTTATTATTATACTTTTCCATTTTAATTCAAAAAATATTTTTTCATAAAATTGCAATTAAAAAAGTTTTGGAGATGTAAAATTTCCCATAATATATAGCCATGTCACTGATAATATTTTTAGTATTACCATGTAATGTAATTACTTGCTGCATTTTGATAAATATTTTTCAAAATTTGACAATATTCTATTTTGATATTCCAAAGCTTTAATCACTACAAAAATTGACTAAAAACTTCCACCAATCCGGGAAAATCTTGTTTCATCTGCAATTTTTTGTAGAATCAGTTTAATTGAAATATTAGTATGATATTATTCACTAATGCTAAATTTTTGTTTGCAGATTTTAGTGGAAATGATAATCTTTTGAATAAATCCCTCTAATACTTCAATATATATATATAACACTCAAATCACCTACTATGATGTTAAGATATTTCAGCAATGTTTTCTGTGAATCAATATAAAGTCTGAATTTCAAACAGCTAAACCCTTTTGAGTTTAGCTGTTTGAAGTTCAGATTTTATTCGTAGAGATCATTGCTGAAATATATCTTGTCATCATGGTGGGTGATTTGAGAATTTTCTATTTTTTTAGCTAGTGATATGCATTATATTTTCATGTATATATGTATAGAAAACAGTAATAAAAGAATAGAGAAACCATATCCAAATTTTGATGAATGAGTGTCAATATTTACAAATGATCACTGACAGCTATTAGTGATTAATTAGAAAAAGCTAACTTCATAATATATTATTATTATTAGGTTGCTATTAGTTGAAAAATATGTTCTTGAGTTTTCTGCAATAGTAAAAAAGTTTTGTACAATGTATGAGTGAGTAAAATAGTTTTTGGATCTTCCAATGATTGAATTTAATTTGTTAAAAAATATTTCAAAGTAAATGGTACCAGGAACAGTTTGTCAATATGCTTGATGATAGTGTTTATGTTTGAACTTAATTAATTTAAATATGCAAATTTTCTATTATCAAGTTGACAATTTGTAAATATGTAGGAACTGGAAAATACAAAACATCTAGTGATCTGTAATTGTAAAAGTCTATCTGAATAGGGAATTAAAGTGAAAGTTAGGCTAATGGCAGAAGAGCCAATGACATTAGAGGAGGGATGGAATAACTCAACTCTGATACTGTAAATGAATGCAATACATGTGAATGAATAAAATGTTGATGTAGATTGGATAGAGTTATTTTACAAAAATGATCTTAGTTTCAGGAAGACATAATAATCTTAAAGCTTGAAAAGTCCTGTGTTGAATAATTGGTGCTATATTCTCATGAGATGCAACATCAATTGAAAAATGATTCAAATCATAATTTTGATCTTATATTGAGATTAGAATGACTTTTCTTCATTTTCCTGATTGCAGAAGATGGTTGCACATTTTGAAGTAATAATATGATTGAAATTAATAGTCATTCATTTGAATCAACCAATAAGAACAAATACCAAAACTTATTCATTTTATTTTTCTACATTAGCTGGTTATCTGTCAAATAAATATTATCTTATGTAACTGATCAAAAAATGTTTCAAAAACTTTACAATATTCTATGAATCTTTTGTATGCTGAAAATTTGGATTGTGTAGAAAAAAAACACCCTCAAATTTAGTTTTTTTAAAAAAGAAAATAAGACAAAATTGTATGAATTCTGACTTCTTTCCTTTAAAAAATTAGAAAAATGTTTCGTAACAGTTAAATCTGAAATTTTTTAATTTTACAAGTGATAAATGAAGCCTTCTAAATTACTTTAGAACAACGTAGGACTATGGTCAATATTTACTCAACAAATGACACTGAGCTATATTTTTATAAATAGGCTCAAGCACTCACATAATTAAATAATGAATTCTTTTTTAATTTTATCTCTACGAGTAGCTTCTTTGAAATACTTTGAGCATGCTGAATCAGCTTTTGGAAATTGGGAGATTGAACATAGTGTACATAAACATATCATCAATCATTTTTACTATTTTTAAGTAATAATCTGTATATTTATACTTTATGTTTGTCTTCAATATAATATTAAATCGTGCTTTCACACTTCCAATCTAAAGCTATAACAACAAATTGAAAACTAAATTAAATGGCTGAGCGCTTTCAAGAAGATTTACTTCTCATATTCATAGCCAGTTATGATCCTGTCTTTGGAATCATTATATAATTAAATCTGATATGCAAATTATATGCAAATGTTTTGCAATATCTAAAAGATGGTCTTAGTGACTCATTTGCATATCAGATTTATTTATATAATGATTCCAAAGAAAGGATCATAACTGGCTATGAATATGAGAAGTACATCTTCTTGAAAGCTCTCAGCCATTTAATTTAGTTTTCAATTTGTTGTTATAGCTTTACGTCGGAAGTGTGAAAGCACGATGTAATATTATTATATTTTTAAGTAAATAAAATAATGAATCTTCTGAAAATATTAAATATGAGACTTTCTATTTTATTCTAGCCAGAAAATATGTTTTAATTTTATTTTTTAAAAAAGTTATTATTTTTTTTTGAAAAATATTGATCAACCAAATCAATTGAGAATAATGATGTTCTATTTATGAGAAAAAAATATTAAAGGGGGAGGGGTTGCTTTAGAAATATGGTAGCCATCTCAGTATAAAATATGGAAAGATCAGTTTATTGAAAATTATAGCATGAAAAAACACAAATTAAAAAATCAACAAATGCAAAAAAATAAAAACCAAATCATTTAAAATAAAATAATATTGATTTTAATTGCGTCAAAAATATTTTTGAATAAATAAAAGTCATTAACAAAACAGACAAAGTCGCATGTGCATTAATTAAGATATGTAAATGGAGAGGGGGAAAGGTCTCACTAAATATCTTAAATATCATTCACTAAATATTAACTCAAGCACTAACAAATATAATTTAAAACCTTAATGAAAAAATTACAGTCAAATATCAAAATCTGCTTCAAAAAATTAGTGTTAAATTTTATGCTATTTTTTTGAAGGTTTTCTGCATCTCTATGATATCCTATCTACATTTAGTCCTAAGGCAATAGCTTTAAATGAAATTGAACACACTATCATTGATAAATAAAGTTGAACATTTGCTGAAGGTATTTTCATGGCTTCAGAAAATAAATATAAAATTCAAAAAGAAAAGCAGAAATCTCAATATTATTTTATAGTATTATTATTATTATATAACAGTATTGTATGCTTCTTATTTATGGTGATACTGCTTACTGTTTTTGTATACATTAAAATAATTAGCAAATGTAATCAAATACAAATGGCATCTAACACAAAATTAAGATCAAATGAAATGTCTTATTACTTATTTAAACGAATAGTAATTCCTGTTGCAATTCTTGTGAAAATAAAAAAATGTTCTAGATGTCAGAGACTTATATGCTTATATGTAAAATTTTTACTGGAAAATATAGAATCCATGTGCATTGATTGCCTAGTCAGTTGTTGCTATATTTCTGAATAACAACTGAAAGATGGCTAGTAATTGTAAAATCAGTGAATGCTTCGTGATTTATATTTCAGAAAAAGATTTAGTACATAAAATCAGTCTCTATTTAACCCTATTGTTATTTGAAGACCTATTATTCTCTGAAGTGGAAAACTTAAGACAATCAATTGATAAAATCTATACTCAACTTATTAAAACAGTACAGAGATTACTAAAATCTAATATATACTTTGGATACTACAAGTAAATAAGGAATAAAGATAGTTGAAGAGCTCAATGATCAAGCTTGCTATCAATGTATTTCAAGATACCAGAAAGGCTTCGAATTGACAAATCTTCATGTTGTTAAAATAAATGTGAAAAAGAAGAAATAAATTATATTGTAAATGATAAGCAATTATTTATTTAAAAAAGAGTGTTTAATGTTATTTACAAAGTTGAGAAAATAATTTATATTTATGTCTAATTTCTGGTTTGACTAGTTAAATAATGTCAGTACTTTTTCCAGCACTTCTGATTTTCTTAGATTTCTATGCCAGATTTGCATTAGCAACTTCAGATGTGTATGGAACTAGCATTTCTAACAAACGTTTGAATCAGGATGAATGGAAACTGGTATATTCCAACATCTAAAATGTCTAGGATTTCATTTTATCTATATCTGGAGCTGTCAGCACTCTAATAAAGATAAAGATGCTCAAAAATATATTACAGTTGCTTTAGTTGAGAAGTGGGAAAGAATTAATAAAGAGAATAAAAGAGTTGCAAATTCTGGAAATATAATCTTGAATTTCATGTATACCTTATACTGAAATGGATTTATAAATAAAATATCTCCATAAAAGGTATCATGCTATTTTCAGTACTTATAAAATGAAAATTTTATAAACAATATTCAAAATCTATAATGCCTCTATATGTCTTAAAATACTTCTTTTTTTTTTTTGGGATACATTTTGAATTGAAACTAAATGTCTTTAATGTATAGTTTAGAGTGAGCTCAGAACTATTTATATATTTACTGTCATATACACAATTTGTTGTATATGTTATATAGAAATATAAAATTTTTGATAAAATATTAATATGTATATATTGTATTATCTTTTTAGCTAGTACATCTGCAGTTTATGATGTTTCTGTACTATCTGCTCAAATGCCATGTAAGTTTTTTTTAATTAGTATACTTCTGAATAACTTCCAGAAATAATGCTATGAATTTATCATTTATCCATGACAATATTAGAATTAATATATATATTGAACCAGGTGGAATAAAATCACTATGATTATCTAATTTTAAATCTCGATCTTAATTCCGGCTGCACTTTCACTATTGCAGCAGACTAGCCCTTCAAGCAGAGAAGTATAATACCATAGGTAGAACTAACGGTACCTATAACCAGACCAAGGCTATACAAAGCATAACCTACTCCTCAGCTGCTAGTTTCAAATCCCTGTCATCCAAAGCACTTTATTTGTTTTGAGGCTTAACCTCAGGCACCAGCTAACTACAGGTTATAGTTAGCATGCCTATACAATACATTTACAATCTAGCACTTGATATATCCCAAGCTAGCGCCTTTTCTCAATTGTGTTAAAGAAAAAAACTTTAATATACTTGTTCAACACATAATTAACTGTAACTTAACCTATTAGTGTTGCAGTTATAAGAGAGAGAACTGATCAGTCAATAATTACACAAACAAATAATTTATTCACATGTAAATATATTATAACAAGATTTAAAAATAAGCACACACATGTTTAAAATACAACATACTAACTTATGGAAGCAATCTTAAAATTTTATATATACTCATAATTAAAACACATCATAATGAGTTACTAATAACATGGCAAAATTTGAGAGAAACAACATTAAAGATTACTATGGCTGTAATTTCAAAGTTCATTAGAATCTTTCATTCGAATAAATGTTCAAATATTTAGATTGAGATAATAAAGAATATATTTACCTAGGATTTTTGCTGATAGAACATTGCACTTTTCATGGACACAATTCATTTTTTTCTCCTACTTTGTTGATCACCGTTTGCATCAATGGTTTGGCTTCTTATTGGTTTTCCACATTTCAATGGAGAGAGCTTTTCCATAGTTTTCAGATCACGAGTCGAACATGACTACTAGATAGAAAGTATCTGATGTTATGAAGGACTGAGATTGAAGATTAGTCACAAACTTCGGTTGCTGTCTAGCCCTGCATACTGCTGACACTGCTAGCTTTTCACCATCTTCTCTTTAAAATTTTTTTTTAATAATACAGTAATGCTGAATGATTAAGAAAATAGTAATATAATATAATAATAATGGAATGAATCTCTGTTTTTTAATATGCTTCTCCCTTATTGTTTTCTAGTTATTATTCTCTGATCTAATTTAATTAATTGATATTTTTTTAATTAATTTTGGTTATGTTTTAATCTAAATTCTTTATTAGATTAATCTAACATTTGAGATAATATCCATAGTCCTTTCCTTTGTTTTTTTAATTAATTTAGCATTATGTTTTAATCTAAATTTTTTCTTAGTGTAATCTAACATTTGATAAGATAATGTCTGTAGTCCTTTTCTTTGTTTCTTTAATTAATGCAATGAGAGTTATTATTTCTTTTCTTTATCAGTGAAGCAATCTTTAAGTGACTCACATATTTGACAATTTTTTTTTTTACATATTATATTTTAGTTCAATTTCCATTTTAAAATTTTTTTTTCTTACTTAATTTATAAAAAGAGAGCTAATTTTTAACTTTTTACTTATAGAGTTAATTTTTTCCCTCTTCCTACTTGCTCTTTATTTCTAAACTTTATTTTGTTAAATGACAAGATGATGCAACACTTTACTTTTGCAAATTTTTTTAAAATATTTTATATTTCACTTTTATTAAGACTTAATTATTTCTTTTTAAATTTAATTTGTAATGTAGAGTATGTGTTTTCAAATCACATGTTCCTTAGTGGTACATTACACTTTTCCTCAGTTTGAGAATTAAAATGTAGCAGTTTGACCCATTTTATCTCTAATAATTTATTTATACTTCCCTTCAATTTTTTTCCCTTTTTAATTACCACTTTTTTTTTGTTACATGTAATGGATTCTAACATTTATTTATGCCCTACTTTTCTATCAGTTGAGTTTTAGAATTTTTAAAATGGATAAAGCACAGAGGGTGACCTTCTTTAAACTACTATTTTTTCCATGCTGTACTTAATGTTGGTTTCAACAATTATGTACTGTATGATGACCACGAGGAGCAACATATATTTTTCTGACATTTGCAGATGTTTGACTGCAGTGGATGCAGAATTTGTCTGGCTTATATCCAACCTTAAAACAAACTTTTACTTTCTATGCTGGGATTTCTCTACCAGCCGATTGAATGAGTACATGACTTTTTCCAATGGATCTGCATTTTAGAAAATGGACACAGGGTTGCTGCAAATGACAGAATTCCTTGACTGATCTATTCAGCTTATGCTAAATGAGACATGAAATTTTGGGAATTTTTCTGATTTGCAGCTTATGCTGGTACTTTTCTAGATTGCACATTTTAGATAAGAAATTGGGACCATTTCTCCCAGTGAAATTTGGATATGCCCAGGAATTTTTCTACTGGATCCTCACTCTAAGAATTACCCCCCCCCCCAGTTTTGTCCATTGTGTGTACTAGCTTTACACAACACAACATCTTACACTTTTTATACCTTCCTCAACCTTTACTTTTTCACTCCATTCCCTTTTATAACTCTTTCACTCCAATCCATCTGACACTCATTGTTTATACTAAAGATTATTTTTATTTATTTATTTTAGAGTTTTACTTATTCTTTACACAAGATTCTGTTTATTTTATTTATTTAACTTTCATATTATTACCATATACAATAGTCAATAGTAATAATAATTATTACCATATAATATTTTTTTAAACAAAAAATCTTTTACTTCCTTTTATTTCCATTACTAATTGTCACAAAAATATTTATTGTGCCATATTGATTTCTATTATTCTATGTTAGCTCTCAAAACATTATTTTAGTTCTTTTTAACTCACTTTTATTGACATGTATTGATTCTAGGAAAGAATTCTTTATTTTATTTTTTAAAAAATCTCTTTTTTTATTCATAACTCCCAAAACATTATTCTTTTAAAACTATTTATGGATTCTAACACAGATATTTATTTTAATTATTCAACTTTATTTACTTCATTACCTTTCAACACAAAAGCAAACATTTTAATTAATTAACATTATTTCCATTTTCATATAATCCATGGACAAAATTTATTTATATTTTGTTACTTACAAGTTTGTCCCATTAATTTTTTAAATCCAACTAGCTTAATCTTTGTCAGGTGGTTCCTTCTTATTTCTACCATCCTCGCTCTGACCAGGGAATCTTAACCCACTTCCATGCCTGGTTTGGTGCTCTGAGCGATTGGTTTCCAGTTTATGAAAATTCCATTTAGAATCCTCCCATCTTTTAAAGCTTTGTTATGATCTCTGTCTCTTATTTTTACCCCAATCATTTTGATTCCCACTGTAATCTATAATATCTATATTTTCCTCTCTTTCATAGAGTTCAAATATCTTCTCTTTAGCTCCGTAATCAAGCCTTGTGTTGTCAGTTGTTTTAATAAACTCTGTCACTCTCTCTCTCTCTCTCTTGACTGTTTTCTTTTCAACATACCCTCCAGAAATGTAATACATGCGCTAAAAGCAAACCCCCAAATAAGATCTTCAGCGGTACCCCCACCTCCATTATCCCATTGGGACCCAACAAGGTATTGGCAGTAGACCACTATGGGCCACTACCATCCTATCGTAGATGTCGGCACCTTTTTGTCACCTACGATGTATTTTCTAAGTATGCATGGGCCTACCCGGTCATAAGGGCAGATTCAAAAAGTGCAATTAGGGCGTTACAGTGCAAGCATTTTGTGACCATCGGCAAGCCCGAAGCAATACTCTCAGATCACGGCTCTGCTTTCACTTCACGAGAATGGCAGACCTGGATAAAGAGCCAAGGTCTCAGGCATGTGATGACATCCATTAGAAATCCCCAATCCAACCCCTGCAAGAGGGTCATGCGGGAAATTAACCGGCTGTTTTGGACGTACATCCACGATAACCACCGGGGCTGGGTCAACTGAATGGAAGAAATTTTTCAGTATATTAATGGAACCATTAATGAGGCTACAGGGCTAACACCAATGCGTCTTCATTTTGGTAAGCCAGAACAACCATTAATTAAAATACCCCTGCCCAAGGATGATCAAGAAGTTGACAGAGAAGAGGACCGGCGAGCAGTTCATCATCGTCCAAAAGCCCGGGCGGAAAAAAAACAATTAAAGGAAACAAGGTCCTACCAATTTCAAGTTGGGGATCATGTATGGGTCAGAACTCCAAAGCCCAGTAGCTGGGACCAGTGTAAATACAAGAAGTTTTTTCCACTGTATCAAGGGCCATATGTGATAAAACAGGTAAGCGGCCCAAATGCATATTTACTGGAGGATAATGGGACCATAAGAGAGACTTATAATGCTAGGAGTCTAAAACCCTTTGTATATTACCCACCAGACCCAGGATTATAGTAGTTTTTTTAAAAACAACAACAACAACAACATAAAGAAATGGACACGTCACAGGATAATATAAAAAGGAGATCGGATATAAACAATGTTAATCTATTAGATTTGTTAAATAAAATTTTGTTGAAGGGGGGATATAATAGAAAATGTTCGCTAGATGGTAGATTTATTAATATGATCCGGGTATATAATTCAGTTTCGTTTCTTCATTATATTTATATCCTGTACATTATGGGTTATCTTGTAAATTTTGTTTATGCTGGCTTCATAGGTGGACACCTGTTGTAAGATTTTTTTTTTACAATTTTTTTTGTTCCGTCACTAAGGGAAGGTGAAACAGTAAGGTCTGCTTTGCAGATCTTTGTTTCACCTTTTCTCACCTATTTCCTACCTCAAACCTTAGTTTGAACTCCAATCTATCGTAGTGTGTCTGCAATACGCTTATATACCAAAAATCCTGCCTAATTTTAAACCACGAGTACAATGCTCATATTATATATAATTTCCGATTTTTTCTTCACTATTGATAACTATGTAATATTAAATACGCTTAACGTATATAGTGAAATTAAATTCAACGATTATATTAATATTTCTTAAGGCTAAGCGCTTTCAGAGCTTACAACTCATATTCATAGCCTTCTAACGTAGTAATTTATGCAAATCTATGCAAGCTTATTTATATTGTCCATTTCTTTGAAATGGAAAAGCATGTATCTCTCCTGTTTATTGCTTTCAAAGCTCTTGATATATACCATGCTTCTTTAACCTTCCTTTTGATGTCATTTCTTTCAGTTACAATTATTCTAGCATTTGCAGGTTCAAATTCGTGATTAGCGTCTTTTTGATGGTCCACAAATACTGAGCTGCCTTCGTTTCTTCTTAATAATCTTTTGTATAAGTATTTGTGCTGAGCCACTCTATTGTTTATCGTGTCCCGAGTCTCACCATAGTATACTGCACCGCAGTTTGCCTGAGGGCATGCCAACTTGTACACCACGTGTGGTGTTGATGGAGGTCAATTTTGTCCTTAGAATTGTTCAAAATTCTATTGGTGTTAGGAGGGGTTCGAAAACCTACTGTGAATTCATTCTGCAATTTTTTGACTAGTTTTCTTGCAATATTAGGAATGTATGGCAGACATATGTGTTGTTTTTTGTCCCTGCTAGGTTTGGTTATGTTTTCATAAAATGTTTTGATTTTTTTGTTGATGGTTACTAAATCATAACCAACCTTCATAAGATCATTAACATATTGGTTAATATTTATTCTTCTTTCTTCTTCATATTTGCATAAATGGTAATTCCTGAACAAAAAGGCAGAAATCCCTGCTAAGTATAGTTCATTCTCAAATAAATAAAATATTATAGATTATGTATATGTTCACATAATTTAGATTTATTTAAAAAGTAGATTATATAAGTTGTAATTGCGCACACACTATGATATGCATTTTAAAACATATCAAAATTATAAATTGTTAAAGTTATTTTGTTTGAATCTATTTAAAATATATTACTGTCATAATATATTTTGATTTAAAATAAAATTCATTTAGTAAATATTTGTTTAGTAAATAGATTCAAATATTGCAATTTAAAAGTAAAATAATTTTCGCTTAATTTAATAAAAGTCATCCCAAATATTCCTTTTAAAATAAATGAGGGACAATAGTTTAATTAGTTAATGTTATATAAGTTTATCTAAAAACAGCAGCTGTCCACTTAAGGTTTTCTTTAATTAGTAAAAGGAAGTTTTAATTAAATCTAGTTTGTAATTCAAATGTCGACGGGGAAATTAGCAAAAGAAATTAATTAATGTTGAATTTCTTTGGACATTCGGATAGATTTAATTACAGCTGATAAGTCCGATATTTTTGTAACGCTCCAGGGCAGTTCTATTGTAAAATTCTACTATAAAAAGGAGGGTTTTCTTTTGTTCTCCATTCTAATGTTTCTAAGAGAAATCATTCTGAGTTCTATTCTAATAATTTGCTAACCTTGATATGACAGAGTAGAGGCATCAAGATGGCTATGTCCCCTTGGAATAGCCGGCCGCTGCTCCAGACCATCGGAAGCTATCACATAAGGAAACCCGCAACCTGCCGACCATCAATCTACCTAAAATGCTTCTCCAGAGGTAACCCTAAATTAACCCAAGAGCTCTTGTGATAACTAACATGCTATAGCTATTTTAAATTGTTTTCTTATATTTCACATAACGTCATTATGTACTTCTTTAAATATAATCAACATCTTTGCTCTCTATCCTTGGGTTAATATTTTCTATTGATTAAACTTTCTGTTATTTTATTATGATAATGTGTCAGAATCGTCTTTGACTGAGTGAATTATTCCTTTTGTTGAAAATAAGATGCCGATATGAAGGCATATTTTAAATTTCTAAATAATTTTCCAATTTTATTATCTTGCAAATCACTCGTTCGAAGGCGATTCTTTTCTTTAATATATAATATAATCACATAGTTTAAAATCTACATGTTATTGATTTTAATCTAATATGAGAGTATGTGCGAGGTCAATGATTAAATGTGTCCCTAATGCATGATTGCGTGTATAAATCTATACTTACTTTTCAAACCTGCAAGCATACATTTTTCTATTTTAATTACCGTGTTCTACTTTAATTACAAAGTTCATCATTGACATCGAGACTGTGCGGACCCTTTTAAATGAATTTCCGTGAATTTGATTGGGCATTTCTCTTAATCCAAGTAAAACCCATTCAGTATGTTTTATATACACTAGTCTCATATTGCTGGTAAGTGAATTGGTTGTTGAGACCGCTTTGTTTTACTTTTCCAAGGATTCTTTACACGGCCAAGTCCGTTCTCTTCACTTATTGCAGTTTCCAGGCAGAGTGTGTCCATAAATGATACACCTGGGAATTAAACGCAATCATCACCCAGTTGCTAAGTTTCAGCTGTTCATAAAATACTTTCCTATGGGTTAGCAGTGAGATGCCCTCCGTAATCATTCCAAATTCCATTATTGTTTTATTTTATATTTATTTTACAAAGCATCCGTGACTTAAACGTGTCATCCCTCCAACTTTAATAAATTCATTATCAGCAATACTGACCTCCCAATGTAACTTTATTATTATTATTATCGAATAAATGCTTTGATCACATTCCCACTTTGTTGCTTAGTAAGCTTTTGTCCGTGCTATTCTCGAAATCAATAAATATTTTATAACACTTAATTTTCAAATATTTTCTTAAACTTGTATAATTGCTCAAAGCACCTCGCACATGTTCCTATCTCATCAAGCACATTATCGTAATGCTATTAGCCCGAGGAATAGAATATATCACTTTGCTTTAAAACCCTTTTGTCATATAATGCCAACAATTATTTAATACGTGTCCCTGTCTCATATAAGCAGACAGTGGCATTATATATATAATTTATATAAATAAATTTTGTGAAATTATTTAAAACTAAATTTGATCTCTTATTTTATTTGATTCCTATCACTGTCTCGGTCTATATATATATTTTCTGCATTTCTTTTGTAAAACCATAGACGTTAATTAGCCACCCAAGCTTCTTTTAGTATATTCTCCCTGACCACCAGGCACCGGTCAAAGGTTATACTAGTAGTGGCATCAGATGCGTTATCACGTAGATGGCGCTGTGAAATTTGGACTTTAGATTTGAACTTAGTATATCTAGAAGGCAACCCCTCCTATTATTTATGTACTATTTTGCTCCACCATTTTTACTTTGGCTGTTATACATACATTTTTATTTTGCTTATTTCTATTTTAAATATTTTTCTCAAATGAAGTATATGGCCATCTTTAACCCCTTAATTTCTTCTGATACGGCCACCTCTAATCCCTTAGTTTTTTTTTATCTCCACCTTATCATTAATATCCCTAATCTTCATAAAATATTTATTTCTCTAGACTTTCTCCTTTTTATTTACATTTACTACTTAATATTATAGTTAGTTTGCTTTGGTCTATTTTCTTCTTATACTGTTCACCGATGTCACATTTATAACAACGCGATTTAGCATTTATTTAAAACTCTAGTTTCGACCTTTTTAATTTTCATTTTAGATGTGTTTATAATTACTAGTAATTTGTTGCACTTCGGTACCCACATTGGAAAACCAATTGAACTGGGTGGGAGAAAGTCATATGATTATCTAATTTAAAATCTCGATCTTAACTCTGGCTGCACTTTCACTATTGCAGCAGACCATCCCTTCAAGTAGACAAGTATAATATCACATGTAGATGTAACACCAATGGTACTTATAACCAGACCGAGGCTATACAAAGTATAACCTACGGTCACATTTCCAGGCTATAGCTCGGCTGCTAGACTCAAACCCCTGCCATTCAAAGCATTTTATTTTAACCTCAAGTGCCAGCTAACTACAGATCATAGTCAGCATGCCCAGACAACAGGTATACAATCTAGGCTTGATATATCCCAAGCTAGCTTTTTTTCTCAATTGTGTTAAAGAAAAAAAAACTTTAATATATTTTCTCAACAATTATAATTAACTAGTGATGCAGTTATAAGAGAGAGAACCGATCAGGCAATAATTACACAAACAAATAATTTATTCATATATATTCATAGTTAAATATAACAAGATTTAAATATAAGCACACACACAGCATTATTAAAATTTTATATTCACTCTTAATTAAAACACATCATAAGTAGTTACTAATAACATGGCAAAATTTGAGGGAAGCGACATTAATGATTACTATGGCTGTAATATCAAAGATCATTAGAGTCTTTTATTCAAATAAATGTTCAAATGTTTAGACTGGGATAATAAAGAATATATTTACCTAGGATTTTTGATAACACATTGCACTTTTCATGGACACAATTCATTTCTTTCTTTTGCTTTGTTGATCACCAACCAATTGGCCTTTCCTTTTGCATCAATTTGGCTTCTTGCTAATTTTCCACATTTCATTGAAGGAGTGAAAATTTCTGTAGTTTTCAGATCATGAGGTGAACGTGATTTCTAGATGGAGGGTATCTGATGTTACGAAGGACTGAGATTGAAGGCTAGTCGCATACTTTGGTTGCTGTCTAGCCCTGCATAATGCTAATGCTGCTGGTTTTTCGCCCTCTTTTCTATAAAAAAAAGTTTTTTTCTAATACAGTAATGCTGAATGATAAAGAAAATAGTTATATAATATAATAATAATGGAATGAATCTCTCAGTTTTTTTATATGCTTCTCCCTTATTATTTTCTAGTTATCATTCTCTGATGTGATTTAATTAATTGATATTTTCTTAGTTAATTTTCCATTATGTTTTAAATTTAAATTCTTGCTTAGATTAATCGACATTTGAGATAATATCAGTAGTTCTTTCCTTTATTTCTTTAATTAATTTAGCATTGTTTTAATGTAAATTCTTGCTTAGATTAGTCTAATGTTTGATGAGATAATGTCCATTGTCCTTTTCTTTATTTTTTTAATTAATGCAATGGGAGTTATTGTTTATTTTTTTTATCAGCGAAGCAATCTATGACTAGCAAATTTGACAATTTTCTTTTTACATATTATATTTTATTTCAATTTTCATTTTTACTTTTTTTTCCTTACTTAATTTATAAAAAGAGAGTGCTAATTTTTAACTTTTTACTTAGAGTTAATTTTTCTCCTCTTTCTATACACATATGCCCTGAACTATTGATGTATTGTTTGTCAAGGGATATTGGAAAATGAATGATAGATAGATAAACATCAGTAGAGCAAATGCTTGTTAAAAATTATAGTTAAAAAAAACAAACTAATGATTATCATTGAAATATTGTATATATTAAACATAATTTGGATATTAGAATTCAAAACATTCCACATTATTTGTGTGTGTGTGTGTGTATAAAACATAGTATATATGTAATTTTAAATCTCATATGTTTAAAAATATTTTAGTGAGGTGTAAACATTATTTTTTATTATGCACATGGTCAGCACATAAATACATATAAGGTTTTAACATTACTACTATGCACCTTGAGTGCTCAATTTTACCACAAGAGGGACCTCTACAAATCTTACCACAAGATTATGACTTTATAAAGATAAGAGCGCCATCTTATCTTCAACCTACTTCCTAATTATATAAACAAATCTAAAGCATTTTGATTTGACAGTGTGAAGCTAGTAAGTTCTTTGCTAATTCAGTCCACTACCTTGTCTAAAAATCAACATTTGCAAAATCTTTCGATTCACAGGGAGTTAATATTTAAATCTTATAATTAGAAATATTTTGAATCAATTTAAAAGTTGTAAACATTAATTCTTATTAAGAGCATGGTCGGCACATAAGTACATATAAGGCTTTAACCTTACTACTATGTACTTTGAGTGCTCAATTTTACCATGAGAGGGACCTCTACAAATCTTAACACAAGATTATGACTTTATAAAGATAAGAGTGGCCATCTTATCTTCAACCTACTTTCTAATTATATAGACAAATCTAAAACATTTTCATTTGAGAGTGTGAAACTAGTAAGTTTTTCGTTAATTAAGTTCACTACCTCGGTTGAAGATAAGATGGCCGCTCTTATCTTTATAAAGTCGTAATCTTGTGTTAAGATTTGTAGAGGTCTCTCTCATGGTAAAATTGAGTACTCAAGGCACATAATAGTAAGGTTAAAGTCTTATATGTATTTATGTGCTAACCATGCACTTAATAAGAATTAATGTTTACAGCTTTAAATTGATTCAAATTATTTCTAATTATAAGATCTAAATATTAACTCGCTGTGAATCGAAAGATTTCATGAATGTTGATTTCTAGATGAAGTAGTGGACTTAATTAGTGAAGAACTTACTAATTTCACACTCTCAAACAAAATGCTTTAGATTTGCTTATATAATTAGAAAGTAGGTTGAAGATAAGACAGCCACTCTTATCTTTATAATGTCGTAATCTTGTGTTAAGATTTGTAGAGGTCCCTCTCATGGTAAAATTGAGCACTCAAGGTGCATAGTAGTAAGGTTAAATCTTTATATGTATTTATAGTGAGTTGATAAAATCATTCTTTAAAAAATATAAATAGTTTTTATCCAATTTATAATAACTACTCATAAATGAGAATAATTTTTCCAATTCCAAGGAAAGAAATGAAGGAAAATTTACTGCTTTAGAAATGAGTTTTGTAATAACTATACAAACCATTCTGTAAAACAAATATGGTCACATATAGAACGTGATTGATATTGTGTGCTACTTTCAATTTCAACACAAAACCTTACTTTCTGAAATATTTTACCATTATTTCTAATTGTAATTCTCCATTGTATTCTTTTCTCTGCCATATCTTTCCAATGGACACAATCAATATCACACTTATTCAAAATGTCTATGAGATAATCCTTATTTATAATTTAATGGCACCTATTTCTCCCATGAAACCATATTCAACTTCACCATAAAATACTTTGTTTTAAATAAGTCTTGCATTGTTTATTCATTTTACATGTTCACTCTAAAAAAACTGCTCTAGAAATAGAGTTTTGTAATGACTCTGCAAACCATTCTGTAAGCAACAAATGAGCCCACTTACAGAACATTGTGTGTTTGATATTTTGTGATGCTTTTAATTTCAACACAAAACTTTTCTTTCTGAAATACTTCAACATTATTTCTAATTGTAACTCTCCAATATATTCTATTTTCTGTCATATCTTTCCAATGGACACAATCAATATCACATTTAAAATGTTCTTGAGATTTCTCCCATGAAACCACAGTCAAATCAACATAAAATACTCTTTTATAAAAGTCTTGAATTATTCATTCATTTACGTATTCAATCGAAAGAAGATGTGATTTTATAAAAGTGGACTCTATAATAGCATGCCCAGAAAAGTGAAGAATATATATGTTTGGTACAGAGCATCCTTAAATGAATTTTTTCTTGTGGCTTTGTATTGTGAAGACAGAGTGCTCAAATCTCACTTTCATACAATATAAATTGGGTAAAATAACAGCTTGTTGTAATGAAATACTCAATCTTTTATTTTGTTAAAAGCAGCAGCAACACATTAAACTGTGTTGTATCTCAACATCTCATTTATTCTATAAATCATCTTTTAAACTGGAAAAAATAGCTCAATCATCATCATACTGTAAATTCAAAATCCAAGATGAAGTTTTTCTTTGCTTTTAAACGATTCAAACTAAAAATTTATTAAGTTACCTACAAAAAGTTCTGAAGACATCTATCATGAAAATTGAAAACAGTATTAGAGCAAGTACATAACCTTCTCTAACACAAGTTTTTATTTCTAATGTCTTAGATTTTCTACTTGCAGTGATAACAATTTTTCTTATTACATTATATGTAAGCTGCATAATGCAAATCAATTGTGATAGACAAACAATTTTAAATAATGCTATAAATCACTTCAATTAACTAAATAAAATGTCTATAAAGCACTCTTCCCAGCATAAAATCATGTTTATAGTAGGGTTTTTTTTATTCTTTAAAACCACAATGAGTCTCTGATAATCATCATCTATGACTGAAAGTAGTTACTGGACAAAATCCTTGAAAGTATTTTTGTTGTAATGGATAACAATACTATTCAACACTAATTACTGCAATCCTGTCTATTCCTTTTATTTGTAATAATTGGATTATTAGAAACATTGGCAACATAACTTTATTGGATAATATATTCCTAAATAAATGAAAAAAAAAATTGACTAGCATATTCTAAAACTTTACGAGGTACTTCATTAGGACCTGCAGTCTTTCAATTTTTAAGATTTCAAAGCAGTGTTTTGACTTCATTAAGCTGGATATCTTTGTTCAAATCTAAATGAGTAGATTAAATGAATATATTAAAAGTCATCATCTCAATTCTTGTTTCATTATTCAAAGGATGATAAAATGCTTTTTACACCTGTTCAAAATATCATTGACATTATATGAGAGAATAAGACTGCTGGATTTAATAGGATTGTGATTTCATTTCTCAGGTTCATAAATTGCTTTTAGTGCATCAAAAAAAAATCTAGAATGACCATGATCAGCAAATGTCTCTACCTTCTTTGCAATTTAATCCACCAAATAATTTTAAGCCTACTTGTCAATCATTGAAATTCCATCTTCAGATCTATATTTATTATGAAGTTTAATGTTGGTTTTACGACTCTACCTAGCAGAAAATGTCATATTTCCTTATAACAAATTGCTAATAATAAAAGCATTGTCAGAAAATCCAATCATGATTTTTTTTTAGTAACCATAATACATTCTTCAAGAGAATTCCATGTTTTAGTATTACAACAACCCTGGGTCCAAATTAGAAATTTTATCATTTAATAGCTGTTGAAATTTAATATATATAGTAGTAACTTTTAAAGAATAAACATCAACTTTCTTGTGAATGTGATTGTAATAAGATATATATTTTATATATATGTCATTTTAATCTTGGACCATACTAATCTGATGCTTACATAATGTGAACTTCTCTTGACATTACGACTTCTAACTATAATGTAATCTATTAAATGTCATTGCTTAGAGTGTGGATGCATTCATATTCTTTTATAATGATTTTTTTTGCCTAAACAAATGTGTGTGATAGTCAATCCATGTATTGTGCTAAAATTTAATATCAACAAACTATTTGAATTTACAGCACTAATACCATTATTTTCAACAACTATTGTCCAAAGTCTGTTGTTTGGTATCATTACATACATTAATATCTCCATACACACACCCTACCAACCCCTAGATCTTTTAAATATATTACTGAATAGTGGTATCCAACAATGAATAAAAAGCTTTCCTTTTTTTTTTAAATTTAAAATTGTAGCAGAGGTAGTGATAAAATGAATTATGCCAAGTGAATTTTAACACCATTAACCTTTTATTGATACAGTGAGGATTGAAGATGGTAAATTAGACTTTACATCAAATCCAACATCATGCATTCTTCTTTCACTGTCCAGTCTTCTTTCAAAAAAAAAAAAAAAACTTGTAATCATCCATCTGTTTTGTTAAACTTCCTTTTTCTGGAAGACAAGTTTCATTAAAAGTAGCTATACTGATATTAAATTTTTATAACTCCTTAGCAGCAGTGTAATTGTCCCATTTTGGTCTTGGAGTGTATTGAGTAAAGTTGCACATTTCATGTACCCATGATTTACTACTGCAATGAGTAATTCCACAAGCATGATAACCAAGCAAGTCTATGTGAGTCAAGCCATTTTTAGACCACATTTTTAAGTCCCTTCTATTTTCATTGTAGGCAGGGGGATCCCTAAATAGGACTGTTTAAAATATAATCTTTGCGGTTAGAACTCCTGCTTACAAATCCAGTTCCAAACAGACTCATTAGTGATTGTACTGCCTTGAGCTAAAGAACCTATTAAGAACGGGCAGACTACTAAGCCTATCCTCATCTTTTTTTATTATTATGAATTCTTGAGCAAAAAGAAAAATCTCTGCATTATAAGAATTAAATTAGATAAATTTTTAAAAATAAAATAATGCATAGAGATTATCTTACATCAATGATAATTGCCAAAAAATGATTTTTTTTTTAAAAACAAAACAAAGCATACATTACTATGTCATTGGTTTCATAATCAAAGAAAACGATTGTTGTTATAAAAAAAATGTTACTTAAATATGATGGATTGACAGTGCATTGTACATATATATATATTGTAATGATCCGGAGAAAGAGAGCTTAATGTAATCTGCACTACAGGGTGCCATCTAAGCATTTGAACCTAGAAAATTTATAAAGTAGGCAGATACGTAAGTCAAAAAAAAATTTTTTTTATTTTATATTTTTTGATATCCAGTCGTTAGCCCATTGTCACTAGCTCAGGGAGTAGCAGAGATTTATATTTATAATAAATTCTTATCTAAGAATATATAAAAAAGAATAAAATAAGCCACTGCCAGTAATTAACACACAAACATTTATTTACGCACATATATAAAATTTAGCATTATTTTAGAATAACTTTTACTTTGGATTTTAACTTGATTTTAGAATTTAAATTTACATTTTAATTTTTATAATATTATAAGTTTACATTTTAATTTTTTTATAAGTTCGCACAGATGGGTTTATAAAATGTGTTTTTATTGTTGAGTATAGATCGGTTACATAGATTACATGGTCAAAAAAACATTTCAAAATAAACAAACGATCAAAATACAAAGTCATTGATACCGTCAATTGCATAGGGAATACAAGAAACCCAATGGTGTTCATCATAAGACACCGCATTGACCCCAATAACTTAAAAGACATCGACATAAATACATCTTAGATACTCACCGTAAGGTATCAGTATTTACCGAATGTCTATATATTTTGATCAAATATGAAAACCAAAAACATAATCAACCGGTAATGAACCCATGCAAGCGTCTATACCCAACTTAAATTTAATGCATCTTTATTTAGAATGTCGAGTATGAATAGACTACATAGATTTGCATTTGAAAAGAAAATATTCAATCCTTGTTTAACCTTAGGCCAAAGGTTCACAGTCAAACCAAACTTCAATCCATCTGATATATCGATGTGTTCAATGTAATACGAATACGGCAGCACAATTAGGTTAAGAGAAGAAACTGCTTCTCGTCAGATAGGAATATTACATCAATCTGACGATGAGAGCAATAAAAAAAAAAACTCCATAGGAAGGAACTGCGGTCTCCGTCTTATAATTCCTTCCATAGGCAAAACGAGTGTGTGTGGCGTATAATAGCGATTCTGCCCATAGCGAATCTCATACTACATCTACTAATTACACCAATATATCCAATCCATTGACCTAATTCAACTACGAAACGAATAACCTAAGATTACCCTCCCCTAATATAACTTTACAAATCTATATAGCCATTCACGCCCGACTTAAGTTTAATATTTATATAACTAGTTTAACGAAAAATAGAAATCATAATAAAACTTAAAGAACAAATATATAAATAAATGGAAATGATTTTACAAAAGAAATACATTAAATAAAATTATAACTAATTAATAAATAACGTTGGTCAGATAGGATTCTATTTCTTAATTATTTTAAATACGGAAAGTTTTTAATTTAATGTTCATTAATTATAAAGTTCTTACGGTTTAAAACAGTTCATCTTTATCTGTTGCTTGCCATTTGAACGTGAATTCCCATGCCGTCACTGTTGCTTGCCATTTGAACGTGAATTTCCACGCCGTCCTAAAAAGATTGTTTGAGTTAGCCGTTGTTTTTTTTTTATTTATCCGGAGGTTTTTTAGCTTAGTTGGTTCTTAATGTAGAAAAAAAAAACGATGTCATTTCTCTTTTTTTTTTTAACAAAACTGAAGGGATTGAAGAGTGCGTCTTTTCAATCCCTTCTCCTTCAACTCCGCACTAACACATATAGTCACATCATAATAATTTCCAAAGTTTTCTTTTTATATTAATTTTAAGGATTCAATTGACATTACGTCATCGATGATGATCCTTCCATTGAGGTCCAATTTCCCAATGGATTTCTCTCATTTGCTATTAGTTTCTATTGTTTTCCTATCTGACCGTTGCTTATACATTTAAATGCCCAAAGGCTAGTTCACTTAGACTAATCAAAATAATCATTTCCATTTTTCAATAACATTAATGTGTTTTCCAAACTTAAAGATATATTTTTATCTCTAAATCTTTTTGTTGAAAGATTTAGTTTTTCTATTCTTAATAAAGTTTTATTTTAATAATTTTTTTTTATCTGTGTGATTTTATATATATACGAGTTTAAGATGATTTTTTAATTTTCAATTTTTAATTCTTAAAAAAGAAGTTTTTATTTGCGAACTTTTATTCTTTTCACGTTTAATAATAAAAAAACAATGTAACGTACGTATGTGCCCATTACAATATATATATATGTCACATAAACTGAGTCCAAAATTGATAAACAGTAGAATGATTTTCAGATATTAAAGTTAATTGAATAATTAATAAATATGGCCAAAGCAAAAGTAGTTATGTGATGTTGGCTTGTCAAAAACTAAGAACTATTTCTGATAAAGGACACATTTTCTGGGGGGTAATTCACCATTTCATAGTTTTTATTTTATTGATTTTAATCTGTAGGCTAGTATGGGATCCTATTATGAGCTTCTTATATAATCAACGTTTTTTGTTCCCTATGTTCATTATGCGTTTATACAGTCAAATTTTCATCCTTTTTTTGCATGCATTGCAATTCTGATTTTAATTTTTTTTTTTTTTGCAGTATATATGAATATGTAAAAATTAACAAATTCTTTATTGAGAAACTATAATTATCATTGAGAGAAATGTACTGGAATCTATTTAGTAAAAAATACTTACTTAAATTTTTGTGTCAAGCCTTTCTCTATGTTATCTTATTACTTGTACTGCTAAATAGTTCTAGTTATGATTTTGCATGGGATATTACAGTCAATAATTGCTGCTTGGAACTGGATTTGGGACAATGGTTTCTCTTCACAAATAATTGTATATTTAAGCATTCTTATTTAAAGATTTCCCTGCCTTCTAAAAATTTGTAAGGATATAGAAAAAGTGACCAAAAATTGATTTTCCACTAAATCTAGCTATGCCATTGTGTCTTGTGAATTACTCATTTAAATGGTAGACATAGTTTTAATATCTACAATGGTGACAAAGCAGGAGGTCATGGTAATAGAAATGTAAATATTTGAATTATTTTTTTAATATAAGTGCATAGAATTTTTGAACTTTTCTTTATATAGACTATTTGAGGTCTGAACATAAGAATGTGCTAAGAAGTCATCTTGTTTTAAGACTGATAAACTGCTATCAGTGAGATTATTCTTGCAGAGATTGGAAATTTAATTAAACCTATAAAAGACTATAAGCTTTTTAGAGATGTATTCATCAAATGAAAATAAACAGCAGCTTGATGGATTAACTGGAATGTCAAGTTGTTAAAAACTAAATGTATCAATAAAAAGCCAATGATGTTAAAAGATATCATAGTGATACAATGTTCATTCTATTGATGGTCATATTCTAATATTAGATTCCTAAAATTCAGTGAGAGATAAATTATTTTTTGTTGGTTAATATTAATGCATAAATATTGACAAAAGGCTTTTTTTTTTAGATATATATTGGTAAAAACAGTAAAGTATAGCTTCTAATCATTGAAAATAATGCTCCCAACATTGTTAATTTAATTGATCTGTTCATGGGATAAATGCAACATTTTAAATTTGATGTATAGTTTTTCAGAACCCCTTATGATTCATGCTAAGTTTCAATATCTGTCAAGTTGTAGAATTGCCAGTTTTAATTTTTAAGTTAAACATATTATTGAAGCTTGAAATTATTTTAAGAAATGTATATAAGTTTAGTAAATAAAAATTCTTAATTGCTTTTTTGCCAATGGTTCTATTATTAAAGACTCGTGAAACAAAATAAATATGTGATGGTCTCATCTTCTGAGAATAATAAAATGAATGTTGAAGTTCATAGGCAATGTAGGAATATAAAATCAGAAGCTCAGAGATTGTCAAAAAACCTTAAGAATGATTTTATAGGAGATAATCATTAGAATATCATGATCATTTAAAACCACTTATGCAAATATTTTGTTCATTTTTAAAGTCATGATACAAGAATTCAAATGATTACAATTGAGATATCTAGCTGATGGAGGTTCTTTGTAATCTTAATAGTAGAAATATTGAAGGTTTCAGGAACCTGATCTTTAGAACACTTCTATTGTTACTAATTATAAAAACAAAGTTTTAGAAAAGCTTACAATATTTATCATGGAATGTTATTGAGATCCATTACAGCAGGGGTGGGCAAATAGCGGCCTGAGGGCCACATGCGGCCTGCTAAGAGGTTTTATGTGGCCCGCCAAGACATTCAGAAAAATCTGACCTGAACTGAGATTTCCTTTTTGTGTGTGACTGAAGATTCATCTTGTATTTTCCACTATGATGGCCACATCAATACACAGGTGCAGTGTAGATATGATGTGCAGTGCTTTTCCAGTTGATCTGGTTATTTTCAATTTTGTCTTTGAATTAGCAAATATATACATTTTCAACTTTAGTAAAACCATGAACGCTCTGAAAAAAATGTAAAATCGGTGATGAATATCATGTGTTTAATGAAGAATGAACAAACAAATATTTATTTGGTAATACAGGGAATAAAGCAGCGTGTTTATTGGGTTATGAAAAAAAGGTGCGGCCCTCTGCTACTTTCGCTTTCACAAAGTGGCCCCCCGATGCGGCCTCCACCAATCTCTGTGGCCCCTGAGCCAAAACAATTGTCCACCCTGCATTACAGAAAAGGTACTTTTTTATGGATGTTAGGAATATGTGGGTGGTTATCAGAGAAATAGTACAGTACCATAAGCAAGAATATGATTTAATATATATTAATTCATTTACAGTACTAGTTAATTGAAAATGTTTGTGATAGTGCTTGAAAAAAACTATTGTTCCGAAAAATCAGATATATTTGAAGTGAAACTAGTACCAACAAGTCTGTATTTATCATTTTTTATCATTATAGTCTTTATTTATAACTATTTTATGGATTATATTATGGTTAAGACTTTAACAGATAAAATATGTCTGTGCTTCTCAGCTATTTATAAGTGTATATCAGGTTATAGATGAGTAAATCATAAGATTAAAGTTGATAATGAAACAGGCATCGAAATACAATATTATTTTTATTGCAGAATTTTTTATTTGAACCTTTTTTAAAAGCAAAAATAAGATTTTCATCTTTTGACTTTTAGATTTATAGTATTCCAAAGATTGGACTATTACCAATTCCGTGACTGATCTGCAAAATGCTATTAATGTATCAAATGCCACTTCTAAACAATTTAATTCAATAATGAATGGACAAAAAAAAGTTGTTTTATCAGTTTTTAAGAATGTGAATCATCTGAATATCTACTTGTTTAAGAAAAGGAATGCTTGTATTGCTGTTGCTGCATTTGAAAAGCTTAAAGGAAGGGTGCTTTATTATAATAGTAATATAATTAATTACTTCAGCTTGTTCTCTTAGAGGAGTGTTATTTTGGAAAATTTGTTCTATGGAGATGAAACATGATCTTCTATCAACTTACAAGTACTGGAAAAAATTCATTTAGTGATACCCTCAGGCTGTCCTGAAATGTAATGAAAACATCTAAAGGATGGTTGTTGCTTTGATTTGCTGGATGGAATAATTCATGAATCTGGAATTAGTAAGGGTGATCTCTTGTATTGTGTATTGAACTTGGTGAAGATTAATAGAGCATGGGTTTGTGGGGGACACAGATTATGCTGTAAAGATTATCTCACAGAGATTCAGTATTGATTGCATTCATTGGGAGGCTGTACAGTAATAACAGCAATTATTCAAGATGGTGAAAGCATTTCAAAAAAAAAGATTTGCTGCTGAAGAAATTGGAAGACAGCATTACAAATAAACAATCCGAAAGATAAGCATGCGATATACGTGGACATATTTGTAGTTCAAGGATTAATTTGTATTTGTCATGACAATGTTGCATGTGTATGTATCAAATTAAATGTGTGCGCACATATAGAAACAATACTTTATTATTGTACAAGAAATAACTAAATTAAATAATGCAAAGGTAATCAGTTGTGAGATGAATTGACAAACAAGTTAATAACCTAAGCCAAAAAGAAGTTGATAATCTGGTTAATAACTTAAGTTGTTGAATTATCCAAACAATAAGATTAAGTTAGACCCTAAAGAGTAGAGCAACTCAAAGTGGATCTTATTGCCTAGCCACTCCTGAAGTCACAGTTAAGAAGAATTTAGACTAGACTACCAATGGTGTAGAAGAAAGGCAAAAGCCAAAGTAAATCTAGGGCCTAATAAAAGCTACCAAATTTTTACTATTGTTTTGATAAGTTTTAGAGATCATGAACTATTGGACTAAACATAATACTCTGTTACCTTTTTATTTTGTAATCATATTGTAATAAATTAATTAAATTATCTTATTTTTTTTTTGAGTTGAATTTTATTTATTTCTTGCTTATGTCTTATTGTATGACTACAAACATGTTACCATGAGCACAAACACAGCAACAAAACTAATCTTTTTTGTAAAAAAAAAAAAAAAATTTGTTATGAATTTTTATTAGTCATTCATTAGACTAGAAATTATTTATTTAATGAATAATATTTCTATATATTGTAATATAATCTTCAATACTTTCTCTTCCTCTTTCCTTCTTTATATAACATAATAACAACATTTCACTTTTCTTACACTTTAAAGCAAAATATATTTAGCTTTAAAGTGTAAGAAGAGTGAAATGTTATTATATGTAATATTTCTGTAGTGTTATTTTTACTACATCACTCACCTACCTAATACTACAGAAATATTTTTTTTTGTCTTTCCATTTTTTGTGTAGTGTGATGATAATCATATTTATGAATGGCTGCTAGTGATGAAATGATATACATATATGTATACAGCATTTTTCCATATATTTATAAATGAAGAAAACTAACAACATAATTTATTTTTTATTCATTTAATGAAAAAAAACATATAATTTTGGCATTATTTTTTTTAAATTTAATCATCTTAAGATTTGCATTAATTTTTAAATTTTTTGCTTCTATCAACCAAGGTTTATAGAAGCTCTGGAATCCATGTTTTTAATTATCATTTTTAGTTTTTTATCACTGAATACATTCTATAAGATTTAAAATTTTGACTCATTCACATTTTTTTCTATCATTGTATAGTTATTATTGTATTGTACTGCCACCCATCTGAATTTCAATAATTTGATGATTTTAGCCAAAAAAAAAAATTAAGTATGACAAGTTGTGTAACAATGTGATCAGAAAAGAGAGAGGTATGTTTTAGTAAAATTGAAAGTAATGGATTATTCATCCGAGTTTAATTTGATTTATTTTTTCATTACAGTGTTTCATTGATAGTAAGTACTGCTGCTTGTGATAGTAGTTTATTTATAATTTAGAATTTTTTTAAGGTAACTATTTCATACCCAACTTAGCAAGCCATCGGACTGCTTGTTGTGTTTACTGGTGATTATGACATAAATACTTCCAAATTTACATCATAGTAGCAATTATAGTTGATAAGGTATAGCTTCTAGTTCTAGGGTGAACTATAGAAAGAAGGGAACTTAAGTGTCCTTATAGTTTTCCTACCACTTCCAGCTACACTGTGACAGCCTGCCCCGTGAATAGGTGTGGTATCACTTCCATCTGTACTCTGACAGCTTACCTCGTGTCTGCATTAGGTTCTAGCAGCTTCCAGGCATGAACGTGGACTTGCTTCACTGTGTTACCTATTTAGTTTTCATGGTCAATATCTCTGCGGGAACATATGTTATGTCTTTCAGCTTTGAGACAATAGTTCTCTGATCTTAATTCCAAGTGGATTGACTTTTTATTGCCAGATCCCCATCCATAATAGAAATATGCAATTCAGTGAGCAGCATGCCCTATTGACACATTCTTTTCATTGAATGTATGTTAACTATCTATATACACATTAGTTCATGTTGATGAATGCTCATTCCAATGTAAATAAAATGGAATCTGGATTAGTCCATTGTTTGAAGACAAGTTGAGATATGACACTGCTCATCAGTAAATTGGTATCTAGCTATATTTATCTAGTTGGCAAAGGAAGGAAAGTTAATCCCTACTACCAGGAATTTGCTTACTGAGTTGAATGCTGTCTTTTTTTTTTCACCATTTTTCTGTGGAGTGATACCAGAGAGCTTTATGTTCTGAAATAATCTCTTTAAATGGGTGTTTATATACATATTTCTGAGCATGCCTATACAACATGTATAATCTATTTGGAGATAAAAATTTTATTTGACAATCATTATATTAACTTGAAATCTGTTTATAATTTCACATAAAGTTATTGAAAAGAAAAATATTATAATTAGATACTTTTTCAGATAATGGGGAAAAAATGTTGAAAGTTTAAGTACAGTGAAGTGAAAGTATATGCTTTGCTGTATCAGAGCATCACGAATAGTGCAATCATAATGATGGTAATCATTTATGCAGGTAAAGAAACCTTAAAACCAAAGCTACATTTTAATTGGTGTTTGTGTTAGCAAGTTAAATAATAGATAAATACATAAACTAAAAATACCATAGGACTAGTATTTACACTTGTGGTCTTTGGGCTTAGTAAATAATAATAAGGCTAGAGTAGTCTTCATAAATCCCTAGGTTTGCTTTGAAATCTGATGGAAATCACTAGGTAAAACTCTGGTGATGAGTGACCTCTTATATTTATCCAGTTATATCTTTTATCTCTTACAATTCCCAGATAGTAATGTTTTAATCAGTCTAAGTTGTTTTTACACACCTAATAAAATTATAATCTGTTAATAGTTTAAATAATGTCTGCTATTTAATTGGTAATCTGTTTTTGCAAAGAGGATCAAACAAATTAACAGATTACATATTCTCAAGTCTGTTATATACATATAATATTTTCTAGCTTACCAAATCTCAACAGACAAATCTAATTATATATATATCATTATTTTATTCACTACATAAATGCACTCACAGCATATCATGCTGATTTAGTATATATTATTCAGTTATTCACTATCCAAAATAAATAAATAAACAAACAAAAAACACATTAAATTTTACATATCATGATATGGTAACAGCTATGTTTCCATCTTGGAATACCATATGTGTTCAAGTTTTCTCTCCAATTTATGTTAAAGGCAGGTAGTATTATTCTTCCTTTATTATCTTTTCTGAATTTGATGTATAGTAATTTAATAAAATCTTTTTTTAAGTGAAATGCTTAAAATTTTATGAAAATTAAGCATATTTATAAAGTTGATATGGGAAAAACAGGTAAAACTCTCTATACATATTGCCACTCAGTGCAAGCCAGAGTAATCAATGGATGCCAGAAAGCTTATACATAAAATTCCCATCTAGTGCCTACTCATCCAATATCCCCAGACTAGTTTCTGGCCTTCGTCAGTGAGGAGCCTTAGATCTGAGAGCACTGCACCTAGATCTTAGGATCTAATGCAACCCTCCAGCAGCCATTTACCTCTACTTAACTACAAAACTGTGAGACTTAAATAGAAAACACTAATATTTTCAATCCAAGATCATCAGCTTATATAGTCATATAGATCTGAACTCAGTTCAGTACCTATACATTTTGTGTCTTGCATAGCCACCACCATCTTATTAGGCAGGGTTGGTTTTAAGCCAATAAACATCACATGATCACCATTTCTTATGCTTCCTCTTAACTGTTATTAAAACAGGCAAAACTCTATATGGACTTAAAGCATCAAAATGACTAGAGAAGATATAATCTGCTGATAATAAATTGCTATTACATTTCCATAATAATAAAAAACAAGTTATTGAAGAAAAAGGATATTACCCAAAGCATATTTAAATGTGTTGAAAAGCAGATATTTCTCTATTCATTTTATTTTTTTTAAAAAAAGATACAGTGTAGTGATTTTTTTTTATTTTTGAGAGGCAGATCAAGCCAAGTGGAGACCCCAAGCGGTAAAAATTTCAGGGCTCTCAAACTCAAGTTTGAAAAATAAAATTTCAAGAAAACTCATTAAGTTATTAACAAAAAAGAAAAGTAATCAAAAATTTCGTACCATAACACATTAAATGAATTTATTAAAAAAACATTTTTTACATGAATTTCCATCTTGCTTTATTTTTTGCATATTTGTCAATTGTTTTTGCGGTTAAAATTTCCTGCTCTACTTACAGAATGGCCATATTATTTAATATTTCTTCTCCCATAGTACTCCTTAAATAATTTTTTACACTTTAAAACAGAAAATGATCTTTCTCCTGGTGCATTAAATAACGGAATTGTTAAAAAAAAATTTCAACATTTGGAAATGTGCAAGACATTTTTTTTGGCGTTAAGATGTTAACAAAGAAAACTCATTTTTACCTATCTCCAATCAAAATATAATTTAGGAAAAATCCTCTGAAGATAAATCAGCTTCAGGAAAAGAGTAAAATTTATTTACAATAATTTTTCCAAAAACAGAGTATTTAAATCAAATTAATATTTGGGGAGTAGTCAAATTTTTTGTGTAATTAAATACACATATACTTAATTTGGGCCTATTTATGCTATACTAGTTAGAATCCCATCAAAACTCAAATAAATTCCCTTCAAAAGCTTAAATAATACTACTTTATAGGAGAGTTGATTATATACAAAAAAATATAATTTCCTCCAATCCTAACCTTGCTAGTGTAATGCTTCCCCAGGCCTTTGAACAAGGACTTTTTGCCAACATACGGATTGCTACTTACATCACCTATGGGATTTGAACAATACGATGCAAGGTATTGTTCGAGAAGTGAACAGATCTCTGTCCAGAGGATCTCCTGATAAAATACACCAAGAAAGCCAGACAAATTGATAAAAGAACTTGTCCTGACCAACTGGCAGACCAGACATGGAGTCAATTGAAAATATAGCAGAAATACCATAACTTAATTCAGATTTCTTAGTACCAGCTTACCTTATAACTGATTATGGACTTTCCATCCTTGCCTCAAAACTTTAATCTGTTCAATTTACCTTCAGTGACAAGGATATTGCCTCGTGTTTCTATTATGTAACACATGAAACCCTGAATATATAATATACGTAACCATCAGAAGTCACCCTCTTTTGTATTCTTAATTTTGTACAATATGCTATAAATAAAGTTTCTTTTTGAAATGTACAATTAACTCTATGTTCATTGATTTACTATTTTACATCCAATATAAATTACGGAAATAATCTCAGTGCATAATTCTAAACTGAAATAAATATACAAATATTAAATCACCCCATATGGATAAAAAATTCAAAACCTCCTTCTCTGAAATAAGTATATAAAAATAGCCGCCACAAAATGATATCATTTTAAGACTAGCTATTTTGAAATACAGATTCTTATATATTTATTTCACAGAGGGCAATTCTGAATTTCTTAACTTTTTGGGGTGATTTAATAAATGTAAATTATGTATATAAAATATAATTGAGAGAAACAATTCAATGACCTTATGTATCAAAGTTGTGATGGATTTGAAAAAAAAAAAGAATTACTTCTCATTTGTAAATTCTTATGTTTGTGTTATTGATTTATTCAAAGTATTTGACTCATTTAATCAAAGGATATGTAGCATTGTTTAAAATTATCTGGCTGTCCACCAAAGCTTGTGAATATTATACAACTTGTACATTGTGGAGTGAGAGAAAGTGTTATTACTGCTTTGTGAAATTTTGAGACATTTGAAACAAAAACTAGAGTTAAATAGGAATGTATGATAGTTACTAATTTGATTTTTGGAAGTTTGTAAGAACTCACAGCAGGTCAATATAGAAAAGTGGCAAAAAATCTGATACCAAGTACGGAAACAAAGTTATAAGCATTACTCAGAAAGCATCACAGATACTTCACTGATTCAGAAAAAAGTAAAGTAACATCATATTTCAGAAAAATTCTTCATCTTTATGGTCTACCTAAAATCCATAAGGATCATGTTCCATTAAGACCTATTGTTACTTTTAGAGATTATCCTTGCCAAAATTTTACAAGATTTCTTCTCAAAGTTCTAAGTTCTTTGGCATATAAGACTCAGTCCTTTATCAGGGATTCCAGACACTTTGTAAAATTAATCAAGAACATGAAAATTGAAAGAACTGACTTACTGGTAAACTTTGATGTGGAAAGTTTATTCACAAATGTATCATGTGAAGAAGCATTGTTTATTATAAAGAAAATACTAAACTGTGATAATAATTTACAAACCAGAACAGCTCTTCCTATTGATAGTATAATGGAACTATTAATATTCTGCATACAAACAACCTACTTTCAATATAACATTGAATTCTTCCAACAAAATCAAGGAATGGCTATGTGCTCACCATTGTCTCCCCTGATTAGCAATATTTATATGGAAGAATTTGAAACCTTGGCCATAAAAACCACTCTATATCCACCTAAAGTTTGGCTTCGGTATGTGGGTGATACATTTGTTGTATGGCCACATGGTGAAGGACTGCTACAAACTTTCTGGAAATATATCAACAACATATCTTCTTCAATTAAATTCACAATAGAATCAGCACAAACATAAAAATTGGCATTCTTAGATGTTCTTGTGACAAGACTCCCTCATGGCAAATTCAAAACTACAGTCTACTGAAAACCTACACATACAGGAAAATACCTAGCTTATACATCCAATCACACCTGAAACACAAAACATGGAGTTATACTATCATTATGGAACAGAGTAAAAGAGGTTTGTTCAGAAACCAGTAATTTGGAAAAAGAAAATATTTATATAGAACAAACTCTTAAGAAAACATTAAATAGATAACAAAAAGAACCATCAAGAAAAAAGACAATTATATTGTAGTGTACCCATACATTTCAAAAATAGCAGACAAATTAAGGAAAATCTGCAATCAGTATAACATCAGAACAGCTTTCCAGAGCCATACCACACTACAAGGAATTCTAACATCTAGAAAGCCTAAATTTGAAATGCTAAAAAGAAAAATTGCATCTATGAAATACCATGTGAATGTAGAACATATTTGTGAGACCAGTCATCCCATTGAAAAGTGCTTGCAAGAACACAAACTGATGATTAGAAGAGAGAAAATGAATGTGTCTAAGGTAGCAGACCATGTATGTGCCAATGATCATATGTTCAATTGGGAAAATACAAAAATATTGAATAGAGAAGAAAAGGTAGAAAGAATAAAATTTAAAGAAGCTGCTCACATGACAATGGAAAAAATCCCATAAGCCAACCTAGTGTGACTATACATAATGTATGGAAACCACTAATCAACTTTGCTGTTAGGTAAAAGTGGAGAAATCAAGAGGAACCTCATAGATAAGTATATGAAATTTCTACTGACTGTCACCTTTGGCAGGTTGGTTTAGTTGGTTAGAATGTTACCTTAAAATTCAATATTCAAGAATCTAAGGATCCAGGTTCAAATCTCATGCTAATACTGTCACTGGTCAGGCCAGTACCACTTGAAGAAGAGGGAGAAATAATACTGCTCAAAATGTGCATATATTAACCTGTTTGGTGTGCTATTACTAACAGTTGAATGTATTTGGAATATTTAAATGAAGTTAATTTTTTTTCTAAAGACATTCAATACTCATATTAGATTATGGAAATAGACCAATGTAAAAATACAAACAGTTTGTAAGCACTTTATAAAACAAGCATCAAGATGTGATATAACTTTGATGATGAGAATTTTATTTAATTTGATTTTAGAACTATTTATTATGCTGTATTTGCTAAATTAAAAGATGGTCTATGGAATATTTTTTAATATTTAGAAATGCAATTTGTTATTCATCATCACATTTAGAGATATTTTCGCTTAATATTTTAATATCCCCTTAAACAAAGTCCAGATGGAAATTATAAGAAAAATGGATTCAGAACTACTAGATTTCATTAATGTTCTAAGAAACCAAAAAAATAAGAAAGAAACAACAATATACCACTGGAGCCCTGATATCTCCAAGCATTTTATCAGGGCTGGATAAGAATGTGGAATACACAGAAATTTAACTTTGATCGAACCCCTTCAAAGTTTCAGGAATGATAAATCTACGAATTGAAAATGTCTGCACTAGTACTAATATTCAGAATGTCAACTTTATAGTGGAATCAGAAATGAACTATTATCACAGATAATATGCAGAAGATTACATTGTTGCTTCAAATGAAGGAGTTTTTCAAAATCTATAGTACATACATAAGCAAAAGTAAAAAATATTCTGATAAAAATTAAAAAAACCACAATGGAGCCCCAAGTAAAATGACTTTCCTGATAGTTAACATCCAGAAATGACATTGCACCCTACCAAAAAAAATACTTATACCTATCAATAAAAGATTATACATCTCTAAAAAAAAACTACACTGGTCATAGCTAAATACTCCTGACACCATCTATCTTTCTGGAAGAAATAACCTGGCAGGAATGGATATAAAGAAAAGAACTTTAAGTGGATATAAAT
Organism: Epiperipatus broadwayi; assembly: GCA_028023455.1. Classification (NCBI taxonomy): domain Eukaryota; kingdom Metazoa; phylum Onychophora; class Udeonychophora; order Euonychophora; family Peripatidae; genus Epiperipatus; species Epiperipatus broadwayi. Next base: position 2,068,344 of record JAQFVV010000032.1, on the reverse strand, counting down.
CTAACAAACTTTCTGGGAACAAAACATCACTAAAAGAAGCATTACTTACAACTAAAGCAAAAATATTAATTCTAAGCATTATGACAGCACTCCAAAATTATCATTGTAACAAACATAAAGCATTTCTCAGATGCCTCTAATAATCTGACAAACTTTAGATTCATTTTTGTTTCTAATCAGACAGGTAAAATTAGTTTAGTTACCATGAGTTTTTCATCTTGGTTTGGTAATTGCTAGATTAAGAATTAAAAAGAATTTATACCCATTTCCTTTATCCAAAACATCTCTTTCACACAGGTAGTACTCATTAGAACTTCATAGAATCTAAACAGATTACAAGTCAATGTATATCTCAAAGTCTATTTGTTCTTAGCAATTAATCAGTTCATGCAATTTTTACTTAGCACATGTCATTTTATTAGAATTAAATACTTATTACAGTCTGAAATCAATTGTCATGTCTATCCTAATAAATTAGTTTTTCCTAAACAGTCTCAATTATATATTGTTGAAGCTGGAGATGAACTCCTCATAAACCTCAACATCTATATTTTATATGAAAAAAATCACTTTCCTGCTCATTATTAAACTCAGATCCTCATTAAAAAAGACTCCTTTATTGTCAAACTAATCTTGAACAAAATGGCAACAACACTCAGCATCAATAAAATGCCAAATTTAATGGGCTTTCATTATATGGCACTCCATTTTTTACTTTCAGAGATCATCAGAACCATTAATGTAGTAATTAGGCTATTCAACAATTTTTAGAATGTAAGTAAATTTATCCCAACCAATCTTAATGATACTCCATGACTTTTTAATAATAATTTTGTCAAAATATTTACTCATGCATCCCATCTCACAATCTCTTTGTAAATAATATTAGATATTGAGAGATTCATGAACTGGAAAACAAAAATATCTCTACATCTGATCATAAGAAAGTTTAAATATTAGCACCTGGATCCCAAATACTTGGCCATCTTGATTAAGCTCAACATCAAACTTTTTTTTATCACCAACCCCTTTTTATCTCTACAAAATGCACTTTATTGGATATTGTTTTTTCATATGTTCTAGGGTAGAAGTCGGCAAACTTTTTAGCATGAAACCCCTCCCTTCCATTAAAGAGCTACAAGGAAAGAGATGAAAAATATGATCCTTGAAAATATGAATTTCTGAATGACTGGAAATATTTGAACATTTATTTTAGTAGTACAGCATAATAAAATCTGTATACATCCTAAGAAAAATAAAAATTCTTAAAAATAAATAAATGAATAAAAATTCCTTTGACAGTTTGATTTATTCACAAATTGCTAATATTTAAATATTCATCATATACAATAATTACTATTCTATAATAAAATTGAATTCAAGCAACAACATTGTAATGCACATTTTCCTCTCCTAGAGTCATCTAAATATTTATTACAAGATGAAATAAAAAATGTGTTTATCATGATAAAAAGCCATGATATTGGAATCAAAGAGCCATATTTGACTTGTGAGTCAGTTTGCTGACCCCTGCTTTACGATATAGAGATGAAAAGACCATATAATTTTTTTTTATAAGAATGCCCCTTTCCAAGGTTACAGCACTTATCACTACCATTACGCAATCACTACATAACACTAATTAACTTTTTTGATAGCATATACAAAGACTTTCCCAATGTAAGGTCATAGTTTTCAAGTTCAGGTTCATCAGATCTCATCTGATTTTTAACTTCACTTCTCACAGATTGTAACCTTATGTTTGGTTTGATGTTTCTCAAGCCATATTTTATCAGCCTATGAGCGAAAATTTTAAATTTTGATCAACAATAATCTTAATTATTAGATCTATGAATTGAACCAGTTGTGTGATCTAATGATTATTAGTTTAGGAAATAAAAATCAATAAATTTATTAAATAAATCTCTTTAGAATGATAAATATTTGAACTATTCAACATATGTGTAAGCCCTCTGCCAGATTGTGTGTGGTACTATTCACATATGATCTGTCAGGTAAATTAGTTTTAATATTTCTAATTGCTGTGTATTCGAAGTGCATGCATTCCGAGTACCAACAAACAAAATAATTTATAATAAGAATAACGAACAGTCCACTACACTTGCAACACAAATATATATATATATAGTTTCCTATGGTTAACTTCCCTCGATGAGGTATTGCTCCACACATAACATACTATACACATGTATAGTTCATTTTGATTAACTTCTGACGAGGTATTGCTACACACATATCACAATCTATATATATATTTCTCATTGGTTCATTTCCCCTGATGAACTTTAAGACTGGCTGCTTTCAAAATGGTTACCATTAGTCTTGGTTTCCCAAACACTTTGGCCCTGGTCCAGTTCAGCTGCACATGAACACATCTGGTTTCATCAGAGCACTGCTACTGTCACTATGAGCTTTTAGCTGCAATTATAGCAAGTCCTCTTGGTAACTTCAATTGAAATTCGCTGTAAAATAAACTTCGCCTTTAGCTGCTATCCAGACGGTTTTCTCCAGCTCTCATTTCCCAATCACTTTGAGCCTATTCAGCAGCTGCTTGTGAACACATTTTCACTGAGAGCGCTACACATTAACTGAAGATACTTCCACTTACATCTCTGCAAAATAACTGGAAATGAACAACGTACTTTGTTGCTTACTCTATTTATAGTTTTTAATTACATAATTAATTACGTTCTTCCATATACAGTGTTTTTAGGTCTAAAACTAATTAATTGGTGCCGTAGAAATTTTTTTCCATATAAAGTAATTTACTCTTTTATCAAAAAATATTTGTAATCAGCAAATGTTTCTTGGAATTTATCAATCGCAATTAACGTAAATTATTTAATTAAATTTACCACTTATCAGTTTACGATCTAAATACATTTTTCTAATATTTTCTACTTTTTCTGAAGTGCACCAACTTATACTAATGTAAATATATTTTTACAAAGAACAACACTTAATGTAATACTTCAATGTTATTAAATAAAATCATAGAAGTATTTTAATATTTTATTATTAAATAATAGTTTGTCAACAGATTGAAATTAGAATTGTTTTTAAGTTAAACATTTTAACTAATTAAACCATTCAACACTATTTTTGCTGTAATCTAAAATAGTGTTGAATGGTTTAATTAGTTATCATTTGTATTTAGAGGTGAAGATTTATTAATTTTGGGCAAATATATTCACTTACTATAATTTGATTGGTTATTGATTTACAGTCAGCCCTTTGGATAAAAATATAAATAGGCTTGCACAGATTTTATTATATCTACCTGTTGATTCATCTCTCATCATATAGAAGAAAAAGATTTTTTTTTTTACCAGGAAACAAAATATGGAGATCATTTTATTCAAAGTGTAGAAATTATTTGAAATTCGTTAATTTTTTTTTAAATACAAATTATTTGTTATGCCTAACTTACAAATATTGCAGTAGATTTTATTTGATCTGCGCCTATGGAAGAACACACTACTACTATCAACTAATAATTTGAAGAATGTTTCAATATCAAGCTAAAAGATATACCAAAGAAATGTCCACCAAAAGTAAATTCAATTATAAGTTCGTCAAGGAATTCATAAGCTTAAAATTTCATAATTTATCCTACAAATGTTTTGTTTATAATAATTATAAAATGCATTATAAATATTGCTATAATAGATTTGGAATTATAAGAGAAAACCATTTTGGAACTTTAATTTATAAAATAAATTTAAAAGCGAACTATAATAAAAAATATTCATCTTTTATTGCTAAGTTTCTAATACACTCATGAAATGCTTCTACTAAAATGCAATATTACTTTAAACTAAACCTAGATATCACTAGTTTTTCCTAATGTTATAAAACCTACAAAAGACGCAGGAAAGTAATTAAAAATTATCTTATTGCATTTAATTTAATAGCAGTAATAACTTATACCTGCTTAATTCAGTAATTATGAATGAATATACTAAAGTTCTTAAAGTCTTTTTATTAAAATTTTCAACATTATTTTTTTTTCATTACCTTAAACTTGTGTTAAGATAAAACCAGATGTGACTTTATAAAACTTTGCCTAGCTTAAGTGGAATTGTAAGGTTCATTTAATAGAATAATAGTATTTCATCAATATTACTTCAGAATTAATCTTAATTCCAATGTGTAATTTATCATGTTAATAATATTGTAAATATTAGATGTATAATAGAATATTTGCTGGATACTTCAATCATGCCATAAAATTAAAGAATTACATGCAATAATAATAACCAAAATCAATGTTCATTTTCAGCATTTTACTTTCTTCTATTTCAAATATTAAAGGTTATTAAAAGACGAGACCACAATCATTTAATGATCTGACAACTCCTTAGGATTTTTAATTGTATTAATAAATATGTACTGAACATATCCAGAATGTATGATCGTAGTAAATATGTATTGAAATGCATCTTTACAAATATCTGTGAAAATAAAAAAATTCATAATGATATTACAGAGAATAAATTTGATACTAACTGTGAATTAGAAATTCGAGAGCCAGAATTGATCCTGAGACCCTCCAATCCCAAGTCAAACGCTTTACCAACTATGCCAAAATACTTCCTTAACAAACTAGGAAAAATTAAAATTAGAGGCCAAATTCATGCACTAGCTGATAGAGTTTCAGTTTTCTGGAGTTTGGACTCATTTGCATTGTCACAGTGACTTGAGTGTTATATGCTATAAAAACTGATTGTCTCCACAAATATAACCATTATTTAGTTTTAAAGTAACTTCTATTTGTTCAAAATGTATATAGCTTTACATTTTAAATATTAAAAGGTTTTTAATGAGTTATAGTGCATAATAATTATAAAATAGAAGAAATGGCTAAGTCACTGTAGTAATGCAAACGAGGTCAAACTTCAAGTAATTGAAAATATCCACTGGTATATACATTTGGTCTGTTTTAATATCATCTATTGCAAGATATGGAATTAAAAATCGGGTACCATTTTATGAATGTGAAAAGAGGAAAGGAAAAGAGACATCTGTATATGCTATCAAAGAGATTGATTTTTATTTAGTTATGAGATTTAATATTTGTAGTAAGAATGTGATATATTTGGAGAGAGGGATGTTAACAATTGAAGATGTTCCATTATCTCTTCATCTTTATGAATTATGTCACACAATGGATCTATATTTGTAAATGCATTTTGAAAGAAAGAAAAGTTTTGATGGAAAAAGTTTTAACATTGACTTTAATTAAGAGGTTCAGATATTTTGGTTCCAGGTAACAATATTTGAAATTTCTTAATGATATATTTATCATTACATTTTTTTTGTCACCAATTTTGTTAAATTTTTATATTACATGTAAACAGTTTAATATAAATATATATTATAATGGTTGAGGTATATGGACCCTTACCCTATCTGTCGTATAGGCTGCCATTAGGCTATTCGAACCTAGAAAATTTATAATATAGGGAGATACACCTTGTTAAGATCTAATTTTATTTTATTATTGACCATTAGCCATGCCACTAGCTCAAGGAGATGCAGAGATTTAATATATAACTTATTAAATGTATTTCAATACTAAAATAAAATAAGCCACTGCCAGTAATAACACACAAAAACATTTATTGTCACACATATATAAATTTAAATTTGAGGAATAAATTAATCTTACTTTAATTTGTTATTACTATTTTATACTTTAGTTAAAATCCACACAGATGAACAGTTTATATAATTTTGTTTTAGAATGTTGAGCATAGATACGCTACATAGATTATGCAATTAAAACTTTTCAAAATACCTAACATCAGGCTAAAAGTTCATAGCTAAACCACTTGCTTCTTGATATACTGATGCAACCAATGCAAAATGAAGATGTTAACATAAAACCACGCTGACAGGAATGTGCATCTGCAGTGTGATATTATTTAAAAGAAATAATCCTCATCCAGTACAGGATGTGCGTCTGTCTGGTGAAGGAATTATATATATAAAACATTAAAAAAAGGAAGTGCTTCATATAGAGGGAGAGCGGTATCTTGCCATCCTATAGTCACCATCCATAGAGCAAAAAGGAAATCAATGGCATGGGAAAATGCATCCACGTTCATTGCAACAATATGGATCACCTTTGGGACCATGCATTCATTTGGCCATATTGCTCTGTATGCTATCACACTTCACATTACATTGATATAAACACCCATATATCCCTCTACCAGCATCGACTCAACTACGAAACAAATAGTCTGAAATTAACCCCACTTAAAACTAATATAAACTTTAATGAATCTATGCAGCCATCTACACCCAACTTAAATTTAATACATTTTAATAATTTAGTTAATAAATAGAAAAATAAAGAAAAAATAGAAATGATTGATTAAAAAAAGTGATGAACTGATCTAGCATCCTATTTTTGGTCAGATAAGAGTTCCTTTAAAGGTTATGTTTAGCTGACACATTAAAAGTTTGTTTAAGAGATCGATCTATAAGTTCATATTGAAAAATTTTATACTTCCCAGAATAAGTCTTTACGAATCCTGGTTGCAGCAGGTTTATGGAAGACCATCCTAAGTCTCGCATTCTATGTAGATTGTTCTCTTTGGAGATGAAACCGCTGCTTGCCGATATTTGGGTCAGGAACTTTCAGCAGGAGGCCTCAACTGGTGCATGCAAAGGAAACTAATTTTATTGCAAGACCCCTATTTCATGGAGTCCGTAATACAGCTGCAAGATTAATAGATTAATACAACCACTAATGAATTCAATAATTTTCTTTTTATAGTATTAGGCCTCCCTTATTACTAAATTTTATGGATCATTCAAACATGATGTCACTGATCCTAAGGTCCAGATGTTTTTCTTTCTGGCCCATGCATGGCTTGGTGCTGCATTAGTCAATCTTTAATTTTTTTATATCTCTTATCTGACTTTTCAATTATTTAAGTGCAATTAATAAAACAATTATTTCCATTTACTAAGATTAAACATGCTTCTTAAAATAGAAATTAATTAACATTTATTTCTATTTTCTTTTATATAACTTTTTACTAAAAGTACTAATCTTTAGATCTTTACTTTTTTCTACAAAAAAGTACCTTTAAATACTTTTTTTTAAAGTTTTCCATCTGTGCGATATATATATGTTAGACATAAGTCTTTTAATTTTCTTTTAGTTTTTAATAAATCAATTTTATTTAAGATTTATTTTCCCCTTTATTTTAATTTTAAAATAATGTAACGGCATATGTATATCATTACAATATATATATATATTATAGATTATGATAGAGTTCATATGAAAATTATCTGAAAACTATTTGAACAAGTAAAGATTACTTTAAAATTATGTAAGCTTAAATGATTATATTAAAGAGCTGGAGCTTATAATTTATAAATCAGTGTGTTAAAACACCACTGAACTCTTTATTGAATTAGATATTATATGTTATTTTCAAAAGTCTTAAATAACTGCGTATATTTTATCTTTATACTTTCATTTAAAGCAAATAAAATCTGCTTTATGAATTTATTTCTGATTTTTGATTAGTGATATCTCAATAGATGTTACTTGAAAGTTTTTATTCATATAATCTAATATCAGTTAACATAATATGTTGAAATGAGTACTTTTATATGAATATATATTGTGCTTTCTTCTCAGGGCAATTAGTCAATAGAAGACATTAACATGTGATTACCATTGTTGATAGTTTTCCATTGTTTATCATTATACTACTATAATTTATTCTAGCATTTCAATATTTAGAGTTATATCATAAAATTTAATAAACTTCAGGTTTTTTTTATTTATATACATTATTTTTTTTTTTTAGATTTGTCTTCAGAACATGGAGAAAGTCTTATATCAAGAGATGCTTCTTCATCAGATGATACTGGTTTATGTAAGGATGATTTCTTACTTGAAGATATGGATATATCAAGTTTTAATTTAGAATTTATGGATACTTTAAATAGAAAAGTAGATCATGAATCATATATTGAATATATAGATAATCAAAATTATAACAGCATTAAACATTCAGATATTTCCAATGTTGGAGAAAATTCAATACCTACAGTTCAGTATGAAATGGAGGACCTAAAATTATTTGAAAGTCTCTCTAAAAAATCACCTTTAGAAAATCATTTGGAAACATTAGATCAAACTGATAGTGGAAATATAGAAAAAAAGCAAATAAACACATTTAGTTTTGAAAATAAGACATTTGATAATAAACCTGTTATAATGAAAAATGTACATAAATCAAATAAGTTAGTTTGCTGGAAAGATTTTCAGTCATCACTTGAAATGATTATAACACAGTTTTTATCCATAATGAAAATTGACAAATTCATACCAGCAATAGCTGAAATAAATTCTAAGTATTTTAAAAGCCTAAAAAAATTAATTTTTGATGAAAAATCAGAAGAGAAAAAAGAATTGTCCAATTATAAGAAAGGAAACATAAATCAAAATCCAGTTAAACATTGTATTTTTAAACCAACAACAATCCCACAAATGAAAAAAGATATTTCTGTATTCAGTTCTGTCGCATTACCCGGTGATGGGAAATATGAAAAAATTGCTGCTCATAATATTGCTTTGTTGTATAAAAATATCAAAGATGGATACCGAACACATAAAAAAATTATTACTGATTCTTCTCAAAGTAAGTATTACATGTTATTGTCTTTTATATTTAAATGCTTAATCATCCATCTCATTGGATTAATATTTTTGATTATTTGTGTGCATATATATCATTTGCGAGTACTTAGTGTGTGTGTATGAATGTCATTTTTAGGATAGATTTTCCATAGGGTATTAACTTTTTTTTTCATTTTGTATAAAAATAAATGTATTTGAATACACCAATTACAGAAGCAAAAGGTCCTCATTTATTTCAATTGTCATTCAATTCAAAATCTTGTGCAGTAATTGTAGAATAAATGTTTATCACTCTGAGTGCCTACATTCACAAAAAGAAAATGCAAAAGTAATTTAAAAACAAGTCATTTTCTCCATGAAAGTGATGATAGAAGATAGATTTTAATTTTATTACCCAACATTGTTCTAGAATATAATTCAATTAGTTTAAGTAATAATTGCTTTACTACAATATATTTTTCAATTAATTAAACATAAATCTTTCAACTATATTTCTTCAAATCACTAACACATTTATAAAATAAATAATTAAACTTTAATTTCTAGTCATTAATAGTCAATTTCTTGTTTTTGAAAACTTTATTTTAAAAAAAGCTTATTTCTGTCAAGCGTTGGTGGCTGAGTGGTCAGCACAGCTGCCTTATAAGCAGTTGTCCCGATGCTTTGACACATGAAAAAAAAAAAGCTTATTTCTACTTATTTTTCAGATGTCTTTGTTCATATATTTTAAGGTTGTGTGGTAGGGTGAAAGTTTTAAATATATCTTAAATATATTACACAAAGAAAAGTTGAATTGATTCATGTATTTATATTGTACATATATGTATCTCATTCCCACATGTATATATATATGTTATTAGATTTAAAAATTAAAAAAAAAATTTTTTTTTAATATATTTGTATAGATTTGTGTGTGAGTGTTATATACGGTTATGAAACAATAATTGTTAATAAGCAGTAATGAGGAGAATGTTGCAGTAAATAATATTTAATATATTATTCTCTTATTATTAAATAAAAGCATTCAATTATTTAGCTATCTTTTTTAAAATAAAACAGAATGGAAAGGAAGGTGTAAAAAACGATCAGTAGATTAATAGATAAACTATGCACACGTGTGAAAGAAAGAGCACCCAGCTGTATGAATATAAAAACATTTTACACAAGTCTTTATTGACTTTAGATTGCAAGCTTTAATCTCCAAAATGACAGCTATTGGAAGGAGGAGATTTTTTTCTTTTATTCAGAAAAAGGAAATAAAAGAGAGGCACAATATTAAGAATGGGCAGTTTTATTTTTAAAGTTAAAGAGAATATTCAGTTTTTTTTTAAAGCTGGAAAAAGAGAAAATACAGTTGTTTTTAAAGTTAAAAGAGATGGGCAGTTTTAAAGATAAAAATTAAAGAAGAAAATATGACTCTTGCTTTAAAATCAGCATAAAAGAAGATGTGCACCCATATAAATAATTTCACAGCAAAATTAGTCTAAAGAGATGGATTTAAATTGAATCCTTTAAAAGAAGTTAGTAATATAATATAAAATGGTACGTATATATATTTTAGCTGTTTGTGAAACAATGGGGTTGCCGTGCTAATTTTGCCGTTTTTTGTTCCTTGATGCCTCACATCTATGGATTAGCTCACTGTTCTATCTGTAGACTCATATACAGGTCTATAATAACCAAAGAATGGCCAAGTTAAACAACCACAGATACTATCTGAGAGGCTTCTTTTTTGTCTCCTGGCCTATTGAAAGATTATCATTTTTGAATGGAGGGAGAAGAGGAAAGAAGAAAAGAGAGAAGAAAATGTATAAAGTCAAGCAAACCAACCAGTTCATATTTATCTAAAGTATCTGCAATAATTCTTTTAAAATGGTAGAAACAAACTAAACCAACCAGTTCATATTTATCTAAAGTATCTGCAATAATTCTTTTAAAATGGTAGGAACAAGCAAACCAACCAGTTCATATTTATCTAAAGTGTCAACAATAACTCTTTAAATGGTAGAAACAAACTAAACTAACCAGTTGAAGCTATAAATTGGAAAATGGTCTGATATTTAAACCTGGGACATTAATAAGAATTGAAAATGGATCGGGTAACTTTTAAACTTTAATTAACAAATTTTTCTTATTTACTTATTAAAAGTAAAAGTTAATTTCTGCAGTCAAGCATTTTTTTTCTTTTGATACAGAAACATTAAGAGTTTGTTTATGGAATGTGTTATTCTCAATACTACATAACATTACACACACGCACAATTTAAATTTATTAAACTTAGTTTTTCATTATTTTTGATTTTTTTTTTTATATTATATATTGTAATACTAAAATGTTTTTTTATTATTGTTCTTTATTCATTGTGATAATCGAGCAACCTATCAATATATGCTTTATAATGTTTTTTTATTATTTATTTTTGCATATTAAATTTGATATAGTTTATTTTTTTTGCTCAAGGTTGCAATAATATTTTTTATATATATGATTTATGTATTAATCCATAATATAGGGGTACACATTTTAAATATATATGTTGACATATCACAGGGTGTGTGCATGTGTGACTGCTTATACCAACCCGTCAAAAAATAGGTTATGCATAGTTAATTTAAATATAGCAAATTGAAGAGCAGGGTTTCGCATATGTATGAAAGTAACGAAAAAACACACACATTACATAAATGAAATTTACCTTTATGATATGTAATAGGTAGGGAAAATCTTGAATAAGCATTCAATAGAATATTTTTTTATGTCATTTTAAGCTAACTTATTTTAAAATATGTAGTAACATGAGCAGATATATAAAATTAGTTGGTTACGCATATAGTATTAAGATATTTTGTTTAATTATATATTTAATTGAGTCAATTGTATATTTAGTAATTTAATTTATATATAAAAAAAGAAGAGTATTAATAAATATAATTATACCATATTTGGTTTCCGAGTTATTATTAAAAATATTGTTATATTTTTTTCTTCCCTTGATTCTATTGTTTTAATTGATCACCATCACTCGTAAATGTTAAGTGTAGGATATTGATTTACATATAAGGATGTTTAAGGATTACGTTTGATATATAACCCAGTTTTGAGTAATTAGAGGTTAATAATAAAAGACTAGAATTATGTTGTGCCCAAGAGTTTTTTTTTTGATCATCTTCGTCAACGATGAATATTATATAACTGGTTAAAACACCGTTTAAGCATAATACTGTTCAAGTAGATAATTATAGATTTATCAGAATCTAAATTTTATAATATAGGATTAGGTATGATCACCATCATCGCTGAATAAATAATAATCATTAAATCCAATCTTAAAAATAATTAATATGTTTAATAAATAAGGGTTTATGAAAAGTTGAATATCAGGTGAGATTTGTGATGATTATTCATCATCACTGGTAAATATTAATGATTGAGTCAATTAAATTTTAACTGTAAAAGTATTTTAAGTAAATAACCATAAACGTATATAAAGTTGAATATCAGGTGAGATTTGTGATGATTATTCATCATCACTGGTAAATATTAATGATTGAGTCAATTAAATTTTAACTGTAAAAGTATTTTAAGTAAATAACCATAAACGTATATAAATGCTAGTGATTATTATAATTAAATCCCAGTTTAACATAAGATGATTTTAAGAAGGTACCTATATGCTTATAAAGATAAATTTGTTGTTATAAGTTAATTTTAAATCATCATCAGTGTATTACGATGATCAGTTAAATTAAATAACTAGGTTTAATGGCCATATATGTAAGTAATGGTCTTCACTATGTGAGTTTGGAAGCCATTAATAAGAGTATACTTGCATCTGTACATCAATATACTTAAACTGAGCTAGTAATATCTATAAGAGTGTTGGATATATAAATTTTGTGGTATTGGGATATTATTATTTTATTGACATTAGTTATCCAAGTCGTGTGTAGTAAAGACGGTACTGAATGGGTTTGAACCCGGTACACTATGGACAGATATTTATCTAGGTTTAAAACAATCTAGTGGCTCCCGTGGAAAACACATGTACTTAGCTAAGCTGAATAAAAGTGATCAAATCTCCTTTTCAACTTATTAACTTTCTTTGATATATTTTTTTTAAGTTATTATAAATAGCACCAGTGTGTGCATATGACCATGAATGGTCTTATATATATGGAAAGAGGAATGGGAAGTATTCTTTCTTGAAAGAACCTATTATTGGAGATAAGCGTAATGCACTCCATTGATTGCACAGTAATTTTATTCAGTTGCTATGACTCATATTGATTTATCTGATGACAATGGCCAGTATATTTTGTTAGTTAAAATGACTTCCCAATATCGAAATATTTTAAATCTTAAATGATGACAGTGATTAATTTTCATTTTTATTTTGTGTGTTGAGAAATGGGATAATTCATTTATCTCATTATTAGCATGACTAAATTACTGTTTATGATAGTTGCAAATGGGCTATGGTGTTATATTTAATTAGTTACAAATGGATACCCAACTAAAGCATGATATGTATATGTTCTTATTTATATGTTAGAGTCATTCTTATTTAATTATAAATTGTATACCAGCTATCATAGTAAATTCATTTCACATTTAATTTTATTCGGTTACAAATGGCGACCCACTGGAGCATATCCTGTTTAGTTACAAATTATAACGACTATCTTATTTCATCATTATTCTTTTTAGTTACAATATATTATTAAAAAACATTTTTTTTAAACTGAGATTGAAGATTTGTCTGGGCTAGGAATAATCTCTAGTTTAATAAATGATTAATAATAATCATTAATGTATTTTTCTGAAGTGGTTGATATCAAACTTGTGGATAAGAAAGTTTGATTGTGTAAACCAAAGTATAATATATTTTTTAGTATAACAAAGATTAGATTTGTAAATTAAATTACATTTTTTTTTTTTCTAAAGACAGTTTATTTTGAATCTTTTTTTAAAAATAATTCTATATACCCATTCTGGTCAAGCTACAGTTTAAGAGCCATTTATATTAGCATAATGGATTTGTTATGTTTGGTTAGGCTTGCAGGTTCATTCCAAACCAACAGACACAAAAAGAACAACTACTCAGCAATCAATATGTACAATTTTATTAGTACAAAAAGTATACACCTGTTAGTTAAACAAATGAATAAATACAGTTGATAGACTTGAATGCTGAGACAGTCATCCGAAGTATGGAACTCGCTTCCATTTAATGATTAGCCTGTGTTGTGAGTTCTCTGGTAAGACTCTTCCAGCTATGTATTTAGCTTGCCTCAAGTCGCTCTAGTTCAGACATAGCAGTTTTCAGTCCGTAGGTGGACTTGCCCCACTGTGTGGATGTCACGATAATGACTAGATAAATACCTTTGCTGATGGCAGAAGGTTTAATGGAGAGCACATTCTATCATTCAGGTTAACAGAAGTAATTGCTCTCTGCCTTGCCTCTAAAAGGCTGACTATTTAAAGGCAGATCCCCTATCTTACTAGAAACATGTGGATTTGGTGCATGAACCCCAGTGAAGGATTTAATGCCATTGGATAGCAACGGGTGCTAGCCAAACAAGTAAGGAATCTGGAATAGTCCACTTCTGAAGGCAGGGTCAGATATGACATCCCTCCCTCTGGCTAAATTTAGCCCTGGAGGACATAGTCATCGAAATGCACTGGATATTTTGTCCACTTGATTAGTTTCTCTGGTTGATTGCTGTTTCTGTCTTCATCTTCTTCGCTTGATGAGCTTGTTTCTGGTTGTCTGCTGCTGTCTTGGTAGCTTCTGATGTGTGGTTGAGTCTTAGCTGTTTGTGATGGTGATGATGATCATCTTCTGTTTGTACAACAGTGTAGAGACCCTTTATTTGTGCCACCACTGCTGGTATCCATTTTGTGGACCCATAGTACATATGACATAGTACTTGTGTCCCTATTTGGAGTTTTATTTTGTTTTTATCTTCTAGTTGAAGTTTGGCATCAGGTTTCAGCTTTTTGTTAAAGACTTCTGAGTCATTAGACTTCATCTTTGATAATATTGTGAGCTGGTTCACTTTGGTCACTTTGAACCACCAGTCACGGCCTATTAAATTGCTATGGTTACCTAATGCCACTACCAGTGGTAGGTATATAGTTTTGCTAGGCATAGTAATTTTTCCTGTTGTTTGACCCAACAGTTTGATTTTATTCTCTTGATAGTCTGATATTGACTTACTGCAAAGGTGCAGTTTATATTTATTCTCTTTATTAATGATCGCCCAAGTCTTTCTTGAAACTATAGACACTGCTGACCCTGTGTCAAGTTCCATCTTAACTGGTGTATCATTTATTATGACAGTGTGTATAAACCCAGACTTGTCATCTCTGATATGGTTTATACAGACAACTTGCTTATGTTTCTTATAAGTGCCTTTACTGTCTTTAGGAATAGATTTGGCTGCTTGTTTTTTTAATTTCAGACATGCTGCCTTTATATGTCCGACTCGCTTGCAAAACATGCATGTTGCTTTGCGATATGGACATTCTGTATGCATGTGCTCATTGCATCTATAACAATGACTCAGACTATTTGATGCTGAATTATCTGAGCTGACTGAGTGCTTGACCGACCCAGTGTTATGCTCAATTTTTTGCACATTATTCTTAGAAATTTTTTTTAATGGGGTAGCTTGACTAGCTATTGTCTCTGCTTGTCCTACCTGAGCTACCGCTGTCTCAAAATCTAGGTCTGGAATCATTAACATTTTCAGCCTCAAATTGTGATCGTTTATGCCACAAATAAAACGATCACGAAGTGCTTCATTCATTAAGTCTTTGAAATTGCACTTCAAGGCTAATATACGGATTCATGTTGCAAATTCTCTAGCTGTTTCACCCTGTTCTTGTATGCTGAGATTAAAATGGTATCTCAGCATTATTGTCAAGGGTTTAGGAGACAAATACTCCATGAGAATTATCAGCACTCTGTCAAAATCCAGTTCAGCTATGGTTACAGCCGTAGATTGAGACTCAAGTATATCATACGTTTGTGGACCTATTATGGTCATTAGTGTAGCTAACTTTACCTCAGGCTTTTTATCTCATTAGCCTGTGGATAAAAAATCAAACGCTCTTTATAATTTGGCCAGCTCTCAGGTTGAGCCGGATCAAAACATTTCATAGAGCTGATTGCTTTAGCCATCTTTATTTATGCTGAGTAACCACTCCTAATTATTTTATACTACTGGTGTAGTTGTTTAAAATCGGTTTTTGTATTGAGTAACTACTCGTAATTAATTTTGTACTACTGTTTGTAGTTGTTTAAAATTGATTTTTTATCTTTGTTTTTCGGAGTAACCACTCACAATTATTTTTTTTTTTAGTTTTAAAGTTAAGTTATTGTAAGTAACTCAATGAAGCTTTTAAACCACTAGGCGAGCTTTTGTCATTGTCTTGTGAGTAAAGCTCTTGTGATTGGTTGAAGCTTCAAATTGACACGCCTTTATGTTTGTGTCAATTTTATTCAACAGTTGTTTTATGTTGTTTTTTTTCCCTTCAAAAAAAATCACCAAATCACCGTAATGAAATTCTTTTCCAAAAGAAAAATAATAAAACAAATACGTACTGGCATATTTATTTAATATGTTTATCTGTTGAAACTGGCGTATTTTATAATATAATTTTTCCAGCCATGAGGGAAAAATTGTTTGACTACGCCAAATCTCTTTTAACTGGCGTAGTTTATTGTATAATTTTTTTCAGCCATAAGGGAAAAATTTCTGGTTAAATTTCTCTGTGACTGCACCAAAATCTGTTATAACTGGCATGGTTTATTCTATAATTTTTCCAGCGATAAGGGAAAAATTTCTCTGCGACTGCGCCGAAATCTGTTATGTTTGGTTAGGCTTGCAGGTTCATTCCAAACCAACAGACACAAATGGAACAACTACTCAGCAATCAATATGTACAATTTTATTAGTACAAAAAATATACACACGTTAGTTAAACAAATGAATAAATACAGTTGATAGACTTGAATGCTGAGACAGTCGTGCGGAGTATGGAACTCGCTTCCAGCTAATGATTAACCTGCATCATGAGTTTTGGTAAGACTCTTCCAGCTATGTATTTAGCTTGCCTCAAGTCAGCTCTAGTTCAGACATAGCAGTTTCCAGTCCATAGGTGGACTTGCCTTACTGCATGGACATCGTGATAATGACTAGATAAATACCTTTGCTCATGGCAGGTTTAATGGAGAGCACGTTCTGTCGTTCAGGTTAACAGAAGTAATTGCTCTCTGCCTTGCCTCCAAAAGTCTGACTATTTAAAGGCAGATCCCCTATCTTACTGGAAACATGTGGATTTGATGCACGAACCCCAGTGAAGGATTTAATCCCATTGGATAGCAACTGGGTGCTAGCCAATCAGGTAAGGAATCTGGAAAAGTCCACTTCTGAAGGCAGCGTCAGATATGACAGTATTTACATTTTATTTTGAAACTGTACATGCTTTATTCTTTTGCAGTGGGAATGTAATAATGATTGTTTATGTTAGTCAAGTGTGATTTTATTGTTAACGGTTTTTGATTTCTTTTTGGATTTCGTCCAGTGGTGATGTTATTTTTTTGTTATATTTTTAATTCAAATGTTGTCATCAAGTGTGTTCTTCTACTTTAACTTTCAAATATCAACTTCTTTCATTAATTTAATGGAACAATGAAAATAATTATTTTTAATTTATATTTGGAAAAATAAAGATTTATTGCTATAAATATCCTTATTTTAAAAGAAATTGTTTATAAACTAAGGTCAGTTTTTGGGACAATATATTCTTGTGAATCATTATATTCAACAATGATGTTTGTAAAATAAAAACAACTGATGAATGAAGGAACATTTTATGGAACTATTTCATGCTTCATTAATCAATTATAAACCAAATTTTAATGTTTTTGCTACTCAGATACTATTACATGGGAATAATAAATATTTTTTATTGATTTTGTTTTCACTTATTAATTTTATTCTCTTGATTTTTTTTTTTTGTGTGTAATTACTAAATCTTATTAATAAAAAAATAATAAATCAAATATTTGCTTCTGTTGAATACTTTAAAAATTTAATTGCAGCTGTTGAATATATTACAATTTTAATAATGGCTCTTGCAGACATGAAATTTGTTAACCCTTGCTGTATACTATAACATATTGTAAACTTTATATCATAAAAAGTATTAAAGAAAAAATATATAAACTATATATTTATCAATATGTGTAAGCAAATAGGGTATTTTATTGGGCTATGGTTCATTTCTATGAATTTCCTCCATTTTTTAGGTATTTGGTTATTACAGTGTTTTTCTGGAATCACATCTGTTTGATGAAGATGACAGTAATTGAAATACAAAGATATAGTTTTCAAAAAAATGTATACAATCTTTTAAGATAATTAACATTATACAGTTGTAAGTAATATAAATTATAAGAATGGATAAATAATTAGGTATTAGATCAATTTTCCAAACTAATAATTGATATTATATCGTACATTTTCTGGAATAGTCATTTTACATTTTCAAAATGGATGGCAAGCTCTGAATATTTTTTTTTTCATATACTAGCCATGGTCTAGAAAATAACTTAAATATCAGGATAATAATAGAAGATCATTGAAGATGTGGAGTTTAATTTCTGTGATTGGGAGTAGATTTTGTAAGAAATTAACTAAATTATGCTGATAAATAGAGGTAGGTAATAAATGATGTGGAAATTCATCTACTTGATAGGTAATTAGATTATTTACCTGAAATTTCACTTCCCCTGATCTAAGTATATGAGAATAAATTGATCTTGTGTTTTGAGTAAATGTATTAAGTCTTTATGCTGTACATAGTATATTGACAAATGAGTTATGGAGAATAAGTTTTATTGCTGAGAAAAAGGAATTAATGTTTATCTTATCTATAAAGTTTATAAGGATAAAAGATTTAGATTATTTTTTGTCTGTTAAGGTAAAAGGTACTGATGATATTGTTTTTAAGTTTTTATTGATTGGAATTAATATTTTTTCTTAGGTTTAGATAAAAATGTCATTGACATGGTTTATTGTCTCATGTGCAGACTTACAAAGTTTGCTTTGTCTTTTGAAAGCCCACTATATATAATTGTCTAAATATGTTAAAGTAATATATTGAAAGATGAATTTTTGTGTTAGTGTTAATTAATGAAACATTGAGTGTGGAGAAATGCTTTTTAGATTACAAATGCAAGAGACTGCTGCTGACAATATTTTATATTTATTACTAATTTTATTATGTCATCTTCATTCTATGATGCTTCTATATAGCTATAGATATGACATAATTTTTGAAAAATTAAATGGAAAGTAATAGTTCTCTTTAAAAACTGTGTTACTTAGTAAAACATTAATTTTTATTTTACATTCAGTTGTGTGTTAGGAGCTATTCTCTTTATTCTAGAGCTATATTACAGCTTGAGTAATAAAAAAATACTAGATGTTAATGTTATTATGTCTACATCCTAGACTAGCTTTTGGCTTAGAATTTTCATTGCTGAGGACTTAGCTTTTAAGTAAAAAAACCAGTCAGTGGATAACAAAGGGAAGTCATGTAATGTTAAGATAATGTTTTATTATTGTTTTGGAAAATATTGTACTTAAGAGACATGTCACAGCGCCATCTGATGGTGGCAGTACACTCCCTCCTCAACTACCGAAGCAGAAGATATTTTCTTTATTTATCTAATATTTCTATTACTAACAAAAATGCCCTTTTTAGTGACTTTCTTTTAGAGACCATATTCACTATGTGAAAGTTCAAATTTGGAATAAGATAGACAAACCATGGGCCGATCTTAACATATTTTACTTATTGGTTAATGATCACTTGACTACCCAATATCTAATAACAATAAAATATCAAGTATAAAATGAAAACTAAAATATTCTTACGTTGTTTATATAGATATTTTTTTTTGGACATCTAATCTCAATTATTAATACTGCCTATATGAATCTGAAGTATAATCATCTTTTTTTACTAAACTTTGCTAAGTTATCATCATGAACATTGATTCATGTTTTTAGTACCCTACTTAGTTTCTGGATAAATAAAGTTTTGTAAAGAAGATAATAATTAAAATAATTATTTTTATTAATCAGTATTTTAATGTAAACAAAATTAAAATAACTTATATAAAAAAAATTAAATTAAATATTTTTTATTTAGCTTATCTTTGACTGTAGGTCTTAAATCTTGAATTTTATTATTTCTTAATTTATAGGTTGATCTTAATTCTACAATTACGTCTCAAGATATTGGAGCAAAATTTGCCTTCACTTGTTTAATTATGATAAACTTATTAATAGACTAAGTGTCATATATTTATGTGATGTTAAGAATAGCATTAAGTTAGCAACTAATCTTGGGATTTTGAATGGGCAAACACTGGATTGGGATTATGATGCACAAACATCTATCATTTATTGGATGCAACAACTTACATTATGTGGCATTATTGTATGGGAAAAAAAATTGCTGCAATTTTAATAGTTTTTGTAAGCATAAGAGAAGGTGGTCATGTGATGTTTTTTTCATTTAATAAAGAGCACAAGATTGTTAATATGTTACATTTGCTACACATATTAAAGTGCAAATAGTAATAGGTGATGCTGATTGAAACCCATCACAAGCAATGGTTAGCTAGCATTGTATTCAAGAGTTAGTTAAATAATAAAAGGGGAAATGTAATTTAAAAACAAAAGGATCTATTTGTGGGCAATATGAATACACACATATTTATATTTTATTTATGTAGGTAAGAACAATATAGACATATTATTTGAGTCAAAAATAAATTATTGAAGAATTGTTTGAACTGTTTCTGAAATACCAGACACAAATTGTAATCTGTCAATCAAAAACTGTCATAATGTAGAAGTTACCACTTAGTTGTGGGATTTTCATTGTGACCCAGTAAAAGAAAAGAAACTAATGCTGTTGGAAATAAACAGAATGGAATGAGTAGCCATCATGTAATCTATAGTTCATTATGCTAAAACCAAAAAGAAAAGAAGTTAGTTGTAAAAAAAAAAGTAGCAGAAATGAAAATCATTTTTGTCACCTGTCCATTTTAGCTGCACACTTGATCAAGACACTATAAATTAGAGCCTGCCAGGAATGTTTTGTTTTGTTAAGAACAGAGGAGAAGGGTCATTGCAGATATCAACATTATATACTGACTGGTATGAATGAAATTAATATGAAAATAACTGATACACTTTTAAAAACTGCAACAAAGATAGCTGCTAGAAAAAAGCAGCAACTGACCAATAAAATTTCTACTGAGACTAGAGAATTTATGAAGAAAAGAAGGAATATGAAGATATACAAAAATGATGCATTAAAAAGAATTGAATTGTAAAATGGTGCGGAAAAGAGTTGAAAATGATATAAGAAAGTATAACTGTGAACTAGCAAGAAAAGCTGTAGAAGAAAATAAAAGTCTCAAGAATGTAAAACAACATTTTGGTATTGGTAGGAAATTTATATCTGCAATAAGAAGAAAAGATGGAATTATTACTAAAAAGAGAGAAGACATCATGAAATTGGTAGAAGATTTTTATCAAGAATTATATAGTAATAAAGAACAAGTACCTCCTATATCTATTACATCTTCCGAATTGCCCAGAATTTTAAATGAAGAAGTAAGATATGCAATTAAATGTATGAAGAAAGGAAAGGCTCCAGGTAATGATGGAATTATAATTAATATATTAAAAGAAGCAGGTGAAGAAATAGAATTTTTTTTAACAAAGTTATATATCAAAAGTCTAAATGATAAAGATGTACTGGATGATTGGAAGAATGCAGTAATAATATTAATATTTTTAAAAGGTGATAAAGAAGATCTTAGAAATTACAGACCTATCAGCCTTTTATCAGTTACATACAAAATTTTTACCAAGATGATTACAACTCGTCTACAGAGAACATTGGATTTCCACCAACCAAGAGAACAAGCTGGATTTAGAAGTGGTTTTAGTACAGGAGATCATGTCCAGGGATTGAGAGAAGTTCTAGAAAGGACAAATGAATATGAGTTGTCATTATGTTTTGGATTTGTAGATTATGAAAAGGCATTTGATTCTATAAACATTTTTTCAGTGATTAAAGCATTGGATCATCAAGGTAGAGATCCAGGATATTGTCATATTTTAAAGAATATTTATAAAAATGCAATAGCAACAATTAGATTACATAATGATACTGGGAAAGTCAACATTGAGAAAGGTGTAAGACAAGGTGATTCCATATCTTCAAAACTTTTTACAGCAGTGCTGCAAGAAGTATTTTGTGGATTAAAATGGGAAACTAAAGGAGTGAAAGTAAATGGAGATTACTTAAGTCATTTAGATTTCACAGATGATGTTTTTGCAAATAATGCTTCAGAGCTGCAGGGAATGTTGCAGGAGTTATCAGATGAAAGTAGGGTTAAAAATAAATGTTAAAAAGACTAAAGTAATGTTTAATCGATTTGCTCAAAATATGAAAATAAAGATTGATTATGATGAATTAGAAGTTAACAATTACAAATACCTTGGTCAGATTATTAATACAGATGGAAACATAATGGAGGAAATTAATTATAGAATTAAACTTGGTTGGAGTGCTTTTGGTAGAAATAACTTGATGCTAAAAGGAAATATGCCTATATGTTTGAAAAGGTTTTTAACAAATGTATTTTACCAGTTCTTAGTTATGGATCTGAGACTTGGACACTTAATAGAAGAGCAATACAGAGACTTCAGACCACTCAAAGAAGTATGGAGAGATGTATATCGGAAGTAACAAGAAGATCGAAAACGCAATGTATGGGTAAGAGAACAAACAGGTGTTACTGACCTCATTGAAAAAATTAAAAGATTGAAGTGGAGTTGGGCTGGACATATTGTTAGAAGAGGTAATAATAGATGGACAATTGAAATTTTAAACTGGATTCCAAGAGATTGTAAAAGACCCAGAAAGAGACCACATGTGAGATGGATGGATGAAATAAGAAAGTGTGCAGGGGTGATGTGGAGAAGAGAAGCTAAAGATCAGAGAAGATGGATTAAATTTGGAGAGACCTTCATCCTGCAGTGGATTGATAATGGTTGATGATGATGATGATGGATGTTGCAGATTTTTCTTTTAAAAAGGATATATATACATCCCCATTTTGGTATAAGTAAGAAAGAATATTTAATTTTTTTTTGTCTTGTGTTTTCTTTCTTTTCTTTTCCTTTTCACAAATATGTCAGTTTAAATAATCCATGTCTACTCTAAATTAAGCTTTCAGAATTAGATCTGAATAGATATTTTTTTAAAATAAATAAGTAAATGAATTTTTCCTTTTTATTTGTTATTAATATGGAAAAAGTACAATTTAAAAGTATAATCAATCTTCCTTGATATTTTTCATTCATTTAATATCACTGATCATATGTGTGTATTTATATGCCCATAATCTCCTGTATTACTGTATACAATAAGAAATGAATAGAAGGGAGGGTGTTCTCTTATATTGCTAAATAGTATATTATGTATTAGATTTTTTTGGGTATGTTATCATTATTATTTCATCTTTCTAATTTATTATAAAGATTAATAAAATAAGTTTTTTTTTTTTGTATTTAGTCTACAACTGGTGTTTAATGTCTTGTTCATTTCACTCCATAATTAATCTGAATAAAAAAGCTTAATTATATATGTATTTATTGTAATATATACTATTCACTTTGAGAATTAGAGTTAAGAGTTATTATATGGGATAATTGTTGGATGTATTTTTTTATAAGGGTCTTGGAAGGCATCTTTCTATAAAAGTGGCATTTAAATCCCATGGGTCTATTTATGATCATGACAGTCCCTTAAATTAAAACAGGCAAAACTCTCCATAGAGTAGTGATCGTGATATTTAGTGGTCCCCTTAAATTAATAGATTGATCACCTTAGTGTGATAATGATAATAGTGTGAACTTATGGTCGGATATTTCAAATAATTTTTGTAGTTATATTATCAAAATTCTGATGTCAGTTTTAAATAATACATCTATACTAAGTATTCATTTGGAGTTGAACAAAGAAATTAAAACAGGTCTCTGTAATTTTAAAATTGCAATTGCTTCAATTTTCAATGAAATAAGTTTTAAAATAGTGTGATGTGTTAGCTTGAATTTTTAAGAATGTATAGGGCCCATGAAATTATACTACCTGATCTTAAGGATCAAATATGAAAATAAAAGGATAGAAAAAAGACAGCAATATTTATCTTGGAATCACTACATCAAAAATATTTGCAAAGATTTTACAGATTAGCTTGCTTAGAATTATAAATAAATGATTACCAAGGTCTCATTTAATTTCCAGAAAATAAAGAAATAAGAAAATTGTTTTGAGCAAAGTAGTATTTATGACTTTGACTGTTGAAAAGTCTTTGGCATAGTTTAAAATTAGCTTCTATATGATGGAATGAGAGAAAGTGTGTAGTAAGTTAGTATTGGAAAATATGAAAAGTTTGTAATGGAAAGCGATGTTAAAGAGGAATATGTAGTATTCCAACTTAGTTTTCTATATTTATGGTAAGACTCAGAATTATAAACAAGTTTATAAACTATGCATCAAAATACAATTTAGTATTGGAAATGGAGAATTGACTTGATATGATTAAAAGCAAAAGTGCTAGCATTATCTTGTTGGTTTCTCAGTCTCTAATATGGTGATGCTTATGCCAGTCTCGCCAATTCAAAGGATAACTTGGAACATGCTTAATGTTTTAAATGCTATCTATAAATACACTGTTTTACTAATTAATGTTTAAAAATCTCAAGTGCTTTGTTAATCAACAATGAAAGAAAAATCTTCAGCAGCTTTTAGTTTGGTGATAATCAACTTTTAAAGTGTGAATGAATTTAAATATCTTGGCAGCATTTTAGAAGAAAGGTGGTTTAGAATGTTAAAATAATAAATTAAAAGATAATATTTATATTTATTATAGGATTATAATTATCAAAGTTAACTCTGTATATGGATATTGTGTTCCATTTTATTGTATGAAAGAGATATCTAGATTCCCTACATAATAAAAAAACATTGGAAACATTTTGTTAGAAGATACTTTTATTAGATTTTTAAAATGCAGTTACAAGATCATGAAATCAATCAGTATGATTTTATGGTTATGGTTAACTTAACCATGATTTTTGCTAGAGTGGCAGACCCCATTTAAGTTATAAAGATTATTTCAGAGGTGCTTAAATAAGTGCAATACTGATGGCTTTCATTGAAGGATGTGTTTGAGGATAGAATATAATGGAAAAATACAATTAGCATGTCTGAATTTATTTGTAGTTCACCGATCAGTTTTGTATATTTTTTGCAGAATCAGTTTCATGTTTCACTTAATCTAGATTCAAACTCATATCGTAGATGTGGTAGATAAATATAATACTACTGCATACCATGGTACTCTTTATGATTTTTTTTTAAATATTTATGAATACAATATTTGATGTAGATTCACCATTCTATATTAACAGTCTAATTTGCTGTGATTAGCTTCACCATTTCAATATGTGAAATAGGTTTATTATTTTATTTTTATAGTTGATTAATTTTTTACTTAATATTTTCATTGATTAATTATGATGTAAACAAAGGAATGAAGGGAATTATTTCCATGTAATGACTAGAAAAATTATTAGTAGTGGTTTTATTAGATAGATACCGATTACTCCTGACAAATTAAACAATTTTCTCTAGTAATCCATAATGTTGGTTTTTTTTTATTTTGAGTTTATTTAAAAATAAAAGAAAGTTTCTTTTTCATTTCTAATTGAAGATTTAATATAAATTTAAACCCAGATATGTATTTTTGTAGATATGAAGATGTAGAAAAAATTTTTTTATATCCTGTAAATATTATTTTATATCTCCAAAGAACTATGTATTGATGGTTTTAAGAGTGTAATTATTTATGGTTATTTATCAAATGTGAATGCATGTTTTCTATCTAAAGCTAATAAAGATAATAAGCATATCTGAATTGTTATTGGTAGTAGACTGTCACTTTTTGGTATCTTTTTAACACAGTTCAGTTTAGCTTTTCATTAGAATTACATTATATATATATATATAAGCTATACGAAATCTTTTTTACCATTAAAGTGCATAGAATGTTATTCTGTAATGGAAAAAAATAAAATAAAACATCCATATATATATTACCAAAATCACACTTTTCTTTATTTTTGCCATAATATCCTATAAATACAATTTATCCAAACCACTTCAAACACTTTTTAGCAAAACTCTTTATTTGTACATATACATACATCAATGTTTCGACTGACCTGCAGTCTTCTTCAGAGTAAGTTTATTTTGATCTTCTAAAAAAAAAAAGATCAAAATAAACTTGCTCTGAAGAAGACTGCAGGTCAGTCGAAACATAGGTGTATGTATATGTACAAATAAAGAGTTTTTCTAAAAAGTGTTTAAAGCGGTTTGGATAAATTGTATTTACCCTTATATATAGATATTTAAATGTAAAAGTATTATTATTATTATTAATTGGATTCTTTTTTTTTTTTTTGATGATTTATAGATAAAAAAGATATGGCTATAAAAGTAACCGAACGAATTGCAGAAGCCTTGAGCAATTTTGCATTTACTGGTGAACTGCATCCACTTATTCTGGTAATGAGACATTTAGTGGCTATTCAAGATGAAGCAGGAGACAAGTAAGATGCACTTATGTTTGCTTTTATAGTATTTTTTAAAAATCTTTTATTAATAAATATAAGTATTAATAGATGTAGTATATGAAGATAAAAAAAAAAAGAATCATATATCTTATTTCTAATATTTTTGCATTCTGACATACAAACTTTTCATATCAACTTGTTTAGATAGATAGACATTATTATACTTTATTCAAACTTTCTGCACTCACACAGATATTAGATATCTAGCCTAAATTTATACTTCAGTTAAAAATAATATATATGTTTTTAATTAAACAAGCATATTCAATAGTTTGTGGGGAGTTCTATGATTTTTATTATTATTAATAAATAACTTTATTACATTATATAGGTAAAAAATAAATTAGAAATAATTTATTATAAGTCTACGATTTTTTTCAATTGTAGAGCAAATAGTAAAGGAGAAAGCATTGCCCATTTCTAAGTGATGAAAATTTGAGTGTTTTTCTAATACTCATATGTCAGTCAATATTTGATTATTATCTGAGTAAGTTATAAGCCAATAGAAAGAAAATTTACAAATCTGATTGGAATCTGTTCCAGATTCAAAACGAAATGGTGAGCAGTCAGTCAAATATGCTACAACTATTATTAGACTAATTAATTTGGAAATATTTATATGAGAAAGTTCATTTATAATAAGTGGGATTTTTATTTTTATCAAATTATATATAAAAATAACTTTACATTTGAGTTAGTTTTTACCATAAGTTGCATATATTTTTGTAAATGTATCCTTAATTTATTTTTCCACATAACATGGGCCTCATATAATAAATATTATCTCTCCTTGATATATATGACTTGAGGTTTAATTCTAGATAAAACTTATCTTTTAATGTAGCTAACCTATAGTCAATTTAGATAGTCATTCAATTAAATACCTATCTAGCTATTTTTCATTAAAGATACAAGTTTTAGTTTAATTTGATTTACATCAATCCACTGACTGAAAAAAGTGAGATTGTAAATGCATTGGGAAGGAGAATATCATATTTACTTAGGAATTAAACTCTTTGATTTACCTTTACTTTCTACATCATTAATCCTTAAGTTATATCAACCAATCCGGTAAATATAATTATTTATTTCCATATACTTTAAAATTGAAAAGCAATTTATTTTGAATTTTATCTCGTAGTGTTTAAATAGCCATTTATAATTTACCTTTACTTACATAGCACAGTATTATTTGCATAAATTCATAGATTATCCATATGCGTTTGAGAACATGATATTTAATACTTCCTGACCCATGTTCAAAAAATTATTTTAATTTTTATAAATGCTGTCACTAAAAGAATAAATATTTTAGAAGCAAAAATTTTTTCTTTATTCATGTTTTTAGAGAATAGATTTTTATGAATTGTTTTTTAGGCTTACATATATATATATATAACTGTATTTGTAAGCCATTTAGAATTGGTAAATTTATTGATTGATTTTGGAAATACTAAGTGTAAACTTTGCCTTTTCACATTTTTTTGTCATAGATTTTAGATGATGAAAATTATTCATACTATTCTGGGTGAGACATTTCTAATATATATATATATCTTATATATGTTAAAAATCAATAACTAAGACACAATTATATAAATTTTTGGTCCAAAGATAGGTTAGAATAATTAGACATTACTCACTGCATTCAAGTGATAAAACTCATTCAATGAGTTGCCTGCAGTCATGCTTTATTGCCTAATCGTGAATTTAGACAAAGAGCATACATAAGTGCTTATAAAATTATCAAATGTCAGTACAACCTAATGTTTGTCCACCAATGCGATCGAGATGCAAAGTTCAAATTACCGATAAAAAATGGTTTCCATATTTTCTCTCATTGTGATGTGAATTCTGTACTTGAGTAGTGCTTCTGGAATAGTTGCTGTGTAATTCCAGAATTAGAATAATGTACATTTAGATATAAAAAAAATATGTAGAATATATATTAAAATTAATGTATTTATTGTACATTTAAGTGTTCACTGTATATAGATGTTTTAAAGACTTGGGCAGTTTATGATGATTAGTGTTTTCGAATTATTCTTAATCCTGGAAGACTTGATGTCTGTAAATTCCAGCTTAAACAAATAATATGTATTAATTTGATTTCTCTCCCAATTGGTCATTTTATTGTTGATTTTAGAAATTTCAAAGAAATTTAAACACACTCTAATATCTGTTCATCATTTATTGAGGACTTAATATTGTTGGCAGTTCTTTTGTTTAATTTATTGATTGAATAAATTCTGAAATTTAAATATTAGTATATATTTTAAATTTTTGCAACTTGTTTATAGCTTCTTAAAATTATTATTTACAGTATTCTCTGCCAAGCAGTACTTCAAGAAAAAGTAACTGTTGTAAAAGAATTGCTAAAAGTCTTAGAAACAATTAGCAGTTACAATATTATCAACCAGAAAAATAATCTACTACAGGTATGAGAACTTTTTATTATTATTATTATTTTGTTCATTTGTAATTAGTTGTTTATTTTAATTTACATTTATTGATAAACACATTTCTGAAAAAAAAAAAATTATGAAGAAAGCTACACATAGAATGGAATATTATTTTCAATTTAAGTATTTAATTTCTGTGCTTGTTAATGATATCAAAAGAAAAATAATAGGTATTTGAAAAAAGCTTTTTAAAAGAAAATAGATATTTATAAATTAGAATAGTTATGTGATTCATACGAGAAATAGACACAAAGATAACAGTCTTGTTCTCAAAGAATTACATGTTTAGGAGAAGTTTTTCTATTATGAATATTCAGTTATTATATAATATACCTTTTAATATTGATTATACCACTAAACATCATATGATCACCATCTCATGCTAGCACATAACTGTTATTAAACAGGCAAAAACTCTCCATATAGTAGTGCCACCTTGTGCTAACTAGAATAATCAATGGATGCCAGAAGGCTTGTGCATAAAATACTTATCTGGTGCCTACTCATCCAATATCCCCAGACTAGTTTCTGGTTTGTGGCCTTCGTCAGTGAGGTCTGAGAGCACTGCACCTAGATTTTTGGATCTAATGCAACCCTCCAGCAGCCACCTTTTAATTCTACTTAACTACAAAACTATGATAATGAAATTGAAAACATAATAATATTTTCAATCTAAACTCAGTAGCTTATATAGTCATATGGGTCTGAACTCAATTCAGCACCCATACATTTTGGTGACTTTGGCTCTTTAACAACCATAGCCACCATTATCCTATTAGGCAGGATTGGTATTAAACCACTAAACATCACATGATCACCATCTCATGCTAGCACATAACTATTATTAAACAGGCAAAAACTCTCCACATAGTAGTGCCACCTTGTGCTAACCAGAGTAATCAATGGATGCCAGAAGACTTGTGCATAAAATCCCCATCTAGTGCCTACTCATCCAATATCCCCAGCCTAGTTTCTGGCTTGTAGCATTTATCAGCGAGGAGCCTTGGATCTGACAGCACTGTACCTAGATCTTAGGATCTAATGCAACCCTCCAGAAGCAATCTTTTACCTCTACTTCAACTACAAAACTATGAGAATAAAATTGAAAACATTGTTTTCAATCTAAGCTCAAGATCTGGGTGCAGTGCTCTCATATCCAAGGCTCCTCACTGACGAACGCCAACAAGCCAGAAACTAGTCCAGCCAGAAACTAGTCTGGGGATATTTGATGAGTAGGCACTAGATAGGGATTTTATGCACAAGCCTTCTGGCATCCATTGATTGCTCTGATTAGCACAAGGTGGCACTACTATATGGAGAGTTTTTGCCTGTTTAATATTGATTATAAATTTATTATTTAATGATTTGCATTAATTTCTCAGTGTTTTATTTTATCTTTTAAACATTTTCACCTGTGATTAAAGTCTCTTTTTTTTTTCATTCTCTGAAGAAGATTTCAAGTATGGTTGAAAACATTGAAAATAAAAATTAAAAATATTGAACATTTTGTACATATAATTGATTTAATTATGAGTCAAATATTTTATCCTATAATAGTGGAGAAAAAATCTCTAATTTTAGCTTGAATAATTCATGATCTTGAGATTGTAAATCAGTTTAAACATATTAGTAGCTTTTTAAGTAGAAAGATAGAATTGGATTTTGATGTGAAATATAAATACTAAAATATTGACACTGAATTTAGCAAGTTTCAAAGATAGGATATTTTATCATAATGATATAACTACTGAGACTAAATTTATCATTTATAGGACTTATCTTAGAGTCTTTGCAATAAAATTTTTTTTATTTAAGGATGCTCGATAACATTCTGAAAATATAATGCTATAGTCATAAGATTTAATCAATATATTTTTTAGCTTGTTGAATGTTATGCTATTGAATTAACTACATTATGATTAACAAGTCTAATGGTTGGGCATGTAAATGAAGGAACAGTGAAATATACGTATTTTAAAAGATTAATTGAATTGCTGTAATATAAAATATTTATTTAAAATGTATTGTGTACAGTAATTATTATCTGAAGGAAAAAAAGTAAATATCAGATAACAGAGGAAATTTAATTGGTATACATTAAAATACCAATTAAATTTACAGAGGCAAGATTAAACTGATAATTCAATTACAACCTGGAATTTCCCCAATGAGCTTAATTATTTTAGAAAGCAAAAGGACTGAAAGTATCAAAACTGGGGAAAAGTATGATGTCTTCTTTGTCATCTTTGAGGCAACTGTACCCTGAGTGAAGCAACAGAAGAAATCAACTGGGTATGTCTTATTCCCAGGATCTTTACTCTTGAAGATCAATAAGCCAATTACGATTATAATAGATCACCCCTAATTTTATTATTTTAAATGCCTTAAGGTCTGCCAGGCTTGAAGGACATGATGATGGTAAAGGTAAATGTACTGCCTTTAGTATATTAATATTTGTGAGTAGTCTTAGTAAGGAAAGGATTTATTTTTAATTAGCTGCGATTGGGTTATAGTAAATTAGAATAGCATTTAATTCATGTATCTATATATATTAATGTGTATATTAAATTGCATAAATTGAAATCTGAGTCGCTGTGTTCTTTGTGTCCTCAAAAAATAATATTCTGTACTAAATTTGTTATTCTTACTTTGGGAATTAGTTAGCTAAACCATAGCAAAACTTGGCTCAGTCATTTAGTTCAGACCTAGCTTAGAAAGATTAGCATTTTAAAAGTTCAAACTAGTTTTGAAGGATTAGAAATATCATCATTTGGGCAAACTTGTATTGCCAAGTTCGATGTGGTCAATATCACTGAATGGTCATTGTATTTAATCCAAATCAAACATTTTTTTTTACTAAACAAAATACAGCACAATAATCAAAAAGTCGCAGCACTTTCAGGTTTTTCTGGTAAAAAAGTTGTTGCGATAATTAATAAGTTTTATGACCCTTCCATAACAGATAACATACTGGGACTAATAAAAAATTAAATTAATATTTTAGTCCTCAATCATCCTGCCATACAGTTCACATTTAAAGAATATAAAACAATTTAAGAATGAAACAATAAAAGAGTATATTTCATAAGATTTATGACTCTCCCATAACATAATGTACTACTGTATGAGGGATTAATAAGAAAATTAAATGAATATTTTAGCCCTTTGCCATCCCATCATATAGCTCGCTTATATTTAAGGAATAGAAAACACTTTAAGAGTGAAACAGTAAAAGTATATATTTCAGTCCCGAAGGAGCTTGTGAAAAGTTGTGGGTATGGGGACTTTGTTAAGGAAATACTTATGGATCAGTTACTCTGAGGCATGTCAGGCTCAAGCAATAGTTGTTATCAGAGACTGTGCTAACTTATGAAATTGCTATCAAGAAAAGAATAGCTTACAAGCTAATTTCAGAGCTGGCTCATTCTTTTAAATCTAAATCTGAAAATAATATTAATACATAAGTTTTTAAGATGGAAATGTATTAATCCGAAAAAAACTGAATTTGGAAAGGGAAATAAAGTTATGTGCTTTTGCTGTGGAAAAATAGATCATAGATCAAAAGATTATAAGTAGAAGCAGGAAAAAGGTTTTAAATCCAGAAATAAGGGGCATTTAGCATGTGCATATAGAATATTTGGAAATGGGAAGAGCCAAGATAAAAACTCAGTTCATAAATATATGTGAGATAAACTAAAAGAGATTATAATGGAGATAAATAGTGGCTCAGGGATATTTATAATGTCCGAGGTAGATTGGAGCATACTATCAGCTGCTGATACTGACATTAAAATAGGAAAAACAGACATTAATGCTTAATATGTGAGCGGGAATGCACTAAAATTATTGGGGCAAGTAAAAGTGACTATTAGATGTCGTGAGAAAATAATTAAATTGTCACTGTAAATAATAAATGGGAATATTAGCCCTATAATCAGTTAGTATTGTAAAAAAAAATTTCCTTGAATAAGAAATTCAAAGTAAATATCCAGATTTAATCAGTGAGGAATTGGATATAATATCAACAGGTTCAGTAGAAATCGAGCTAGTTGAAAATAATTGAAAATGCATATCTGGTTGTGTGTAAACTGAGAAAAATCCCATTTGCCCAGAAAACAAAAGTTGAGAAGAAAATTCAAGAATTAGTCAATAAGGATGTGTTGATGCCAGTGAAATGTTGAATTAAGTGTGCCTATAGTCATAATAATAAAACCCAATGGTTATATCTGAATATGTGGAGATTATAGGGTAACAGTCAATGTGTATTTAAATAAGGAGAGTATACAATATCTGATGTGAGAGAGGTATTGGGCAGTTTGCAAAACGCATCACATTTCATGAAACTGGATCTAATTTTTTCTTTTCACCAAATATCAATGACAGGCAAGTCACTGGAAATATTAATCCTAACAACTCCTGTGGGGTTATTTAAATGCAATTGGCTTCTGTTCAGTATTTCAATAGCACCTAATATATTTCAAGCAAAAATTAATGCTTTATTATAGGAATTAGATGGCATAGTACCTTACTTGATGACATACTTATAACAGCATGCTCAGAAGAGATTCTTTATCAAAAACTGTTTAAGGTATGTGAGAAATTGCAGAGACTTGGAATCAAATTAAAATGCTCAAAAAAGCATGTGGAATACGAAGGAATTAGTATTCCTAGGGCATATAATCGCGGACAATGATAAGTGACTATTGCCTGAGAAAGTAAGAGCCATGGAAAATATGGTTAAACCAAGAGACAGTAAAGAGTTCCAGGCTTTTCTAGGTTTAATAAACTATTTTCAACCCTTTATACAAAATAAGGCTAAAGAAGCAACACTTCTGTATGAGTTATTTTAGAAAAATCAAAAATGGCAGTGGTTAAAAATATATGAGGAAGCTTTAATATGAACTAAAACCCTACTGTCCTCAGACAAATTACTAATTCATTTTGATAATTTTGAAGTGCGCTTAACAACATACACTTCAGAATGGGGTGTGGGAGCAGTAATTATGTTATACGTGTTACAATGGCAAATGACATAGTCTATGAATCAAGGACCATTTCTGAAGTTGAGGGAGAAAATATAGACAGATTTGACAAAGAAGTCTTATTTCATCAATATACTGTACCGGTCACTTCTTTTGATCACTGAGGGCACCACTAGACCACTGTCGACCCAAGCTAAGTTTTAATTTTTTTTTCTTATGCGATTAATCATCTGTGATCGTCAATGTAAAGACTGTTTGCTTGTGGTATGAAAGTGAGGAATAAATTGTGATCAAGAGACAGATTTATTTGAATTTGGAAAGATCGGGAATTTTTGATGTTTAGAAATTTTAAATTTTTTTGATGTTTGCCATTTTAAATATAAAAGTTTTTTTTTTTTAAAAAAAAAAAAATATTTTGTTGAAAGTATGCTAATGTAATGATATTTTATAACTAAGTTGTATGTAAGATGAGTTGGTTTTTTAGTAAGTTTGCTACTAAAGATGTTTTAAATTTAAGAACAGTGATTTATTTGAGGAAAAAAGAGAATGTTTTAGAGGCCTAAGGTCGGAAAACACGTGTTATCGACTGATCATTTTTGAAAGAAAGTAAAGTTTTTATCCTTCCATGCAAAGGGGTTTGAAGAGTAGGAGAGGAAGTAAAAAGTCAAATATAGAATAGGTGACTTGCAAAATAAGGAATATGGATTGCATTTGTATTCCACAATGCATATATAATTGTCAGAAAGAAATTAGGCATGCTATGGTAGAGTGTACCATATGTAATGAGGTTTATCACTTGAAATATTTAAATAAGACTAGGAAGAATGTAACAGGTTTATGGTTATGTAGATAGTGAGTAAATGTGATAAAAATGTGAAAAAGTGACTTTTTAAGTGTAGATAGCTTAAAGAAAAAGTCAGGAGAAATGGAGCAAAATATAGTTGAGGGAGACAGGATAGAGTATGTTTTTAGTGGAGTGACAAGAGATATGGATGAAAAAATAGGTAGTGCAATGGAGATGGTTAGCCAAAGAATAAGTAAGATAGAGGAAGGGGTAAAGAATGTAGAAGCAAAATTAAAATCGTTAGAGACGAAGTGTGAGCAGATAAAGGAATTATTGAATAGGAATGATAAGGAAATCCAGAAGGTGATAGAGAAGGGTATGAATAAAACAGAGAAAGTAGACTATGAGACAGTATGTGGAGATATAATTGCAAGGGAAAATAGAAATAGGTATATAAGAGTATGTTTTCCTGGATCTAGAATTAAGGATGTTACAGATATGGTAGGAACTAATAATTTGTTACAGCCATCAGAGAGGGTGATGGATGAATACATAGAATTGATTAGGAATTTGAGTAATATTAAAGGAAGAGTAGGAATAGTTGGATTGTTACCAAGATTTGATAAGAGGTATATGTTAGATAGGGCATGTTCTATAAATGAGAGATTGAAAAAATTGTGTGAGAGAAACGATGTTATGTTTGTGGGTGTGTGGGATTTTTTTATTGGGAAGAGGAGTTATATAGTAAAGAGGGCAGGGTATAAATAGAAAAAGAAAAAAGGAGTAGTAGTATAGGAGTTATGTCAAAAAAATATTTAAATACTGTTAAATGTCAAGAACATTTGTGTTTTAAATAAGGTTAGAAAGACAAGAATGGATGGTGGATATCAATCTATAATGGAGTGGAATAGTAGCATATTTGAATGCCTAGTTAAGGATATGCAGAGTTTCAAAGTAAAGGGGAAGAAAATGATTATAGGGGATATGAATGGGCATATTGAAGAAATTGATGATATAGGTAATAAGAATGGACAGCTTTTGAAGAATTTTTCTCAGAGAGTGAATTTGAGCATTGGAAATTTATCTAATATTTATGAGGGACGATGCACATGGTCTAGAAATAATATATTCCACACAATATATTATGTATTAGTAGAGAAAGAGGGACTGAATAAAGTACGGAAAACGAAGGTGTTTGATAATGAAGAGAGAATATGTAATAGTGATCATAATTTCTTCATAATAGTAATGTGATGGGAAATAGAAATAAAAGTAGTAACGATAGTGAAAGATGTGGTTGGAGAGTGAATGATAAGAGTAAGTTAGAAGAGTATAAAATAAAAATTGAAGAAACCATGGAAGAGTTAATTGGGGATGAGTATAAGAACTGATGTGGTACAATAGAGAAAGTGGCAAATAGGGTTTTAGGTGGGAATATTCAGAAGAATAAAAGTAATAAAAAAGTGAGTAAAAGCGTAAAAGAAAGGAAAAAGACAATGCAGAGAATATAAGTGTGCTATTAAGAACAAAGAAAGTGAAAAAATTATTAATGTTAAATGGGAAAAAATAGATAATTATAGAGAGAGAATGAAATTGAATAGTAAATTATTGGAGGATATTAATAAAAGTGGAAGAGAAGGGAGTCAAAAGTTTTGGAAATACATTAAAAGAAGAAATGTAGGGAAGAGAGAGCTAGTATTACTAAATAATGATGGAGTAGAAAGTAGCTCTAGAGAAGAATTAGGGTTAATATTAAATAAGTATGTAATGGACATAGAAAAGATCTTAGATGTGAAGTACCGAGTGATAGCAAACATGAAAGAATGTAGTAATGGGGAAAGAAATTGAAAAGTGAAATGGCAAGAGGCTTAGATGGATGGGCAGCAGGGATAGAAATGAATTTAGGGCATAGGGCAAAAGTAAAATTATTATCGTGTTTTAATAAGATGGCACAGAAGAGAGATTTTCCGCATAGACAAGAGTAAGGCTACTATTTAAAGAAAAGGATCATAGAAAGTTAAACAATTATAGACCAATAGCGGTAGCATCAGTTTTATATGAAGTTTTTTCATATATGGTGGCTGGAAGGATTGCAAAATGGATGGAAGAAAATAATATAGTGGGAGAAATGCAAGGAGGTTTTCAATCAGATAGACATATAGGAGATAGTTTATTTGTAATCACACAACTTATGGATATGAGTAGGTATACAGGTATACAGTTACATATGGTTTTTATAGATATAGAGACGGCATATGATAGAGCAAATAGAAATAGATTATGGGTAAGTTTAGTAAATTTAGGAATAGATGGAGCTTTAGTGGATATTATTAAGAAATTATATGAAAAATAATTACTATATGTATCAATTAGGGAATTTAGAATCAGTTAAAGTTAAAAATGGGGTGGGACTAAGGCAAGGATGCCCTATGTCACCTGTTTTGTTTTTGTTGTATTTGAGAGAAATGGAGAGAGCAATAGAAAGATTAGGAAGAGGGATAGAGATACCATTAATAGGTAGCAAGGGAGTACATACATTATTGGGTCTTTTTTTGCAGATGATGTTTTTTTTTGTGTGTGCAGAAAGAAAGGAAGATATGGAATTTATGCTGAGGACATGCACAAGGATGAGTAAAGAGAAGGGGATTAAGTTTAGTGAAGAAAAATCAAAAGTAATGATGATTAATAACTGGGGAAAGAGAA
Source organism: Epiperipatus broadwayi (assembly GCA_028023455.1). Lineage (NCBI taxonomy): Eukaryota > Metazoa > Onychophora > Udeonychophora > Euonychophora > Peripatidae > Epiperipatus > Epiperipatus broadwayi. Next base: position 2,030,913 of record JAQFVV010000032.1, on the reverse strand, counting down.
GACAAAGAATTTTTTATTGGGGATATAAAGTTAAGTATGGTGAATAGAATAACTATTTGGGAATCGTATTAAGTAATCAGAGAAACTGCTTGGATGAATGGAAGAAAAAATTGATAAATGAAACAAAGAAAAGAATGGGATTGATAAAGAAATCAACAGAGTTTTCATATAATAAATATGATGTAGCTAAAATTGTATGGAAGGGAGTGGCAATAGCAGGGTTAACATATAGTAACAGTGCATTATGTGTTAGTAAAGGAGTATTAGATTACTTGGAAAAAGTACAAAGAGAAGTAGGAAGACATGCATTAGATGCAGGTGTGTGGACGGCAAAGGAGGCAATTCAAGGAGAAATGGGATGGTCAAGTTTTTATATGAGGGATGCAAAAAGCAAAATGAAAATGTTCGATAGATTGCAGTTTATGGATAATAAAAGAATAGCCAAAATAGTATTTAATTGGGTTATGAATAAAGGGCAGGTAACAAGATGGGTGAGAAAGGTAATGTGGTATGCAGAAGATTTGGATAAAAAATTTATGTCAGTATACTTGTACTAAAGGTGGGATGATTGTGTTAGGAGAATTGTTGAGTGTTATAGTGGTAAGGAATGGGATAGAAGAATAGTTGCATTAATAAAGAATAGGGAATTGGAGAGACAAAGAACTAGTATGGAGAGTAAAAAAGAGGTTAAATATATATAGAAGTAAATGGAATATTGAGTGTGAGTTAATTTATAATAATAGCAAGGAAAGTAGGATCTTTAGCAACAGGGGATTATACACATAAATGGAAAAATGTGGGTGATTTAGTCTGCAAGTTGTGTAAGGAAGGCATAGAAAATATTAGGCATCTGTTAATTGAATGTAAATGCCTGAAAGTAGAAAGGATACAAATATTAAAGTTGTGGAAGAATAAATACAAGGAAAGTGATTATACAGAATGTGGGTTATTGATTTTTATGCTAGATTTGGGAAAAGATAAGGGGGAATTTAGATATAAAAGCCATGGAATTGACAAAGATTATGTTGTGGAAATGGGATGGAGCTGGTTATGAGAAAACTTAGGGTGGGAAAGGGAAGGTAAAGTGGCTAACAGGTTTCTTTGGGCATAGTTGTTGAGAGATTCCTGATTCTGCATAAGGAGAAGTCACAGTGCATCACATCATCACATAGAAAATTTAATTTATGGTGACCACAAGTTGATGATGATAAATGCTACCAGCTAGACCCAGGGAGAGAAAGAGATCCTTAACATTGTTCAGTCAAAATGAGGGACAGGACACAGACACAAACGTCAGCCAATAAAGTAAAAAAAAAAATGTTGGTCAAACAAAATATAAAAGGTTGACCTAAATTATCCAACTTTCTATGTCAGAGAGTATTAAGTGAATATTATGGTATCTCAAATACTTAGGCAGATAATTTTGTTTTCTCACTTAAGCATTAAAGGGATTTATAATTTTTTCCCTACCAGCGATTTATGTAAACAAATTACACTTTCCTTTATTTAAAAATTTACAAAAAAATAATATTGTACGGAAGTCAACGAACAGCGCAGAGTGATCTTCCTCTGAAACCCGATAAAACATCGATTCATAATAGAGATGTCATCTGCCTGCAAACACTCGTAAGAAATCGAACAATGCAACCCTTAATGTTGATTCCAACAAGCCAAGTGAAAAGATTACTATTTTACATAATCTTAAATAGAAGAAAACAAAATCTCTATGGTTTAAGAAAAACAGAACAATACAATTGATAAATCGCTAGCCAAAAGATTTACTGTCTGCAAGAAATGCAAACCCAGATTGACTAAATTAATTATAATGAAAAATAAGGGACAGGTGAGTTAAAAATAAAACTGCTAATATCTTTCCAAGCTTTTAACAATAGTTAGTAATATAAAAAGAGAAACAATGAGTATAAAATATTAACTCACAATACACCCTCGGACAAAATGACAAAATAAAAAATTAATTTCATTATCTACAATTTGTAGGTTTTACAGAAATACATCTAACAAAAGAAATAATAATCAAAATGATTACTAATATGCCTATCATATGTTTATAAAATTTAGAGATGTCACCCTGGTTAAAATAGAAAAATATTCAGTTTACCTTCTAGGCATAATGTTCTGTCCGGCTGATTTCTTCCAGCAGTGTGTGCACAAGTTTAGGTCTATCAAGAGTTCATTACAAAGGTTTTTGATTTTCATTTACCTGGTCAAGAGTATAAAGGCAATCTTTAGGATCAATTCTTGACTAGGCTTTTAGGTCATGTTCATAATGTCACAATTATGGAGCTCTGGGGGTCCGTCTTGGAAGTTTATTAGCCCGGCATACTTTTGATGTGGTTCTTTTTGGTGTTTGTTTCTGAATTCTGGATGGACAGTCACTATTTCCAAAGTCTTAGCATATTCACTTTTATTATCAAGTAGCTAAGCAATTCTTTCTTAGCACAGCAAGCAGCAAATACTATTAGCAAAATTTCCTATTAGTAGTCAGCAAAAATCTACCTTTGGTGATCCGCATTTAAAAATATCACAATAACAGTCTGCTATTAGCGAATATGAAAATATAATAATCAATGTCAAAAACATGGAGCTTTTATATGCAATTGTTATCTCCCACCTAATCTTGATGACATAGTTTTAACTTAGGTTAATCTCTTATCTTTCTTTAGATCTTAATTAAAAAGTTTTTAACCAGGAATCTTTTTATCTTATATTTTTCCTCAATTAAAAAATCAGTTTCTGCTTTTTAAAAGATTCAAACAAACAAAAGAAGACTTATTGTTTTCTTGAAGGTTTGTGATGATGGTGTCCTAGTTGTATTTTTATATTGGACTATTTCCATCATTTAATATATATATATATATTGAATGTATTTAGAAAAATTTAACTTTATTTTAAATATTCCAAATACATCCAACTGTTAATAATAGCATATATACTAACCTGTTTGATGTGCTATTACTAACAGTTGAATGTATTTGGAATATTTAAAATAAAGTTAAATTTTTCTAAAGACATTCAATACATATATTAAGTGATGGAAATAGCCCAATATAAAAATACAAAAAGAAAACTTATCTCAATCAAAACTTTTTAAAATTAAAATGTTTTTACAATTTCCATCTATAACAGAGTACGTGTATTATAGCAGGTACTCTTAAAAAATTTTAAATACAATTTTCTCTTTTAAAATCTTTAAAAATATACATTTTAGTTTTGATTTTTTTGACGGTTGCTTTTGAAGCAGATGCCGATTCAACTGCCCTATCACACCACAAAAAAAGAAAACAATAAATAATAAACATTTCTTTATTATTTTTTTTAAAAAAAAAACATTTAAACATGTTAAACCACCAACAGAAACCATGCTGAACGTTTGTCCTGCATTCTGTCTACTGAGCTATCACTACTTCTCAAAAAAAAAAAAAAACATATTTTATTTACTTAACTTTATCTCCATTATTCTTATAATCATGTACAAATAAACAATATTTTTTATAAGTCAATCCAATTACTCTCAACCCACCTAACCTCTTTCAGTGATTCTTCTGATCATTTTTAGAGCTTGGATGATGTACATTACTTTCTTTTCTTTGCCTGTTTTTTTTTTTTGTATTTTGTAGGTTTTCTTACCTTGAACTCTGCTTTATTTTCCAACTCCAGTGTTATCTCTGGTTTAAGAATAGTTTCCAAATAAATTTTAATCATGAACATATTTCCTGGCATTTTATCTGCCCTTTCCTTAAAATTCTCCTTTTTGCTATACTTTATCTCAGACTCATCTTTATTTTCATTAAGAAATATTGTGATATGTTTAAGTTTTTTTCTTAGCAGTTGTCAGCATAGTTGCAGGTGCACCCTCATTAATAAGACCAGAATCATCAATAAATATTGCAAACACTTTGCTAGCACCATCTTTTCTATTTTCATTTTTTAAATCCAAAAATTCAACATTCACATTAAACACTATATCTGTCCTAATGCTATCTGATTTTAATTCGTCTCTCCCTTCCCTTACATCTTTTACCACCTCAACTTTCTGAATTTCTTTAGTCAGAACTTTTTCTATGATTTCCTGGCTTTTCTCCACTTTTTCCATTATTTCTTGCCTCATTCCTTTGATTTTCTTTATCATTTCAGTTTTGAACTTCCCCAACATTGCCTGTTTGTTTGAATTCTCTATTTTCTTCCATCATTGCCTGCTGACTTTGATTCATTTCTTACATCATATCCTGCTGACTTTGTTTTATTTTTCTATTTTCTTTCAGTAATTCCATCAACAGTACCTCCCTATCAATTTCTACACTGCTTCCATTTTTGAAAACAAGATCAAAACCCAATATATCTATATTTCCTAAGTTTTATTTTCTATTTTAAAAATTTTTCACTTTAATAAAAAATGTATACTAATATTTATTGTTTATTAATCATTTTCTTACATTCAAAATCAAAAAGAAAAATGCTATTTGACTATTTATTTGATTATAGACAAACTCCTACTCCAAACCGTTCCAATAATACACACCAACTAGCATAACTGATCCCTAATACTAAAATTTGCCTCACTACTTCTAAAATATTCCTCAACCACTGAACAAAATCTCACATGGCTTTTCAACTCAAAAGTCCCATGTTGGTAGCGCTAAAATTTACTATCCATTGTACCGGTCACTCTTTCACTTTTTTCCTTGTCCGAAACGATGTGGCCTAAAAAAACTAATTCTAGAATTTGCCACACACATTTTTCCTTGTTAAACTTAACACTTGCCCTACTTAGTCTTTCACAAATACTTAATAACCTATCCTTTAACTCTTTTACTGTGACTGTAGTAATTAGGATATGTCCAAATATGGTATGACTCCTATTAAACCATTTAAAATGTGGTTAATTTTCACTTGAAAAATGTTGGAAGCCATAGAAATTCCAAATGGTAAAGGCATTGTTAAGGTTAAGATTTGAGATGTTTTTTTCATTTACTTCGATCTGATGAAACACGGAATTCAGATCTAATTTTGCGAAATATTTTGCATCCGTTAACCCAGCTAACACATCTCTAACATTTGGTACAGGATATGCTCCTTTATTCAAGTATTTGTTCATGATAACTATAATCCCCATAAATTCTAATTTGCCCATTTGGCTTAGTGATTATTACTAATGGTGTTGCTCAAGCCGCCAACTCAACCTGTGTTAACATTCCCTTTCTAACCAGCGATCTGATTTTTTCCTCTACTTTTTCTTTTTGTTCGAGCGGTATCTTCCTGGCTTTACAAATAATAGGTTTTGGTTTTTCCACCATCTCGATGTGGATGGGGTTATCTGATTTTTATCCTAACTTATTTTTGAATAATTTTGGAAATCTCTGCTTTATTTCCAGTCCGCTTGCCACATTATTCATGGCATTAATGTTAATGATTATGTCTAACTTTGAAAACCAGTCCTGCCCTATTAACATACTGATTTTTCTTTTATTATGTATAATGGCAATTTTACATTTCTATTTTTGTGCTTTATAGGTACTATAGTATAACCCAGCATACCTAATTCATTGCCACTGATGTCTACAGCTCTTATATTTGTCTGTCTAATTGGAACATCAGTGCATTTTCCCTTAATCTGTTTTCATAATTTTTCTGAGCACAATGAAATGCCTGAGCTGCTACCGATTTCCATTTCAATGTTTTTGTTACAGATTTCTAATTTTTAACATAAATTCATTTCCCAAACTTGATGCTCACAGTATCATCTGTTAAATTGCATTTGAATTTATATTGTTCTGCCACTGACAACTGGCTTTTGTTTTACACAGCTTTTTTAAATGCCCTTTTACAATTATGGCACTTTTCATGCAGAAACTTACACTGGATTTTTATGTGCCCTTTTTTACCACAGCAGAAACACATAATCATTTTTTTTGAGCCATTGAATGTGTATCCTTCTTTACAATTATTTCCACACTTCTATATCCTCGTTTTCAGTTTTATTTTTAAAACAGGTTGCTTGTACTAATATCACCCTTCTTGCTAGATAACTCAACATTCAAATTTTTTTGTCAGATTATCATCAAACAGACTCCATAATAACTGATCGAGCAAAATTTCATGAACATAGTTTCCATATAAACAATCTTTTGCCAATTGACTTAATGCTAAACCGTAATCTCTTATAGTTTTGCTCTTTGCTTGTCTTCTGTTTCTTAGAGACAACCGGACTATGTGTTTAGATTGACTGGAGCTAAAATGATCGCTTAACTTTTTCACAATATTCTCATATGCTACTGCATCTTTTATAAGTAAATTGTAATACTTATTTATTAACCCAATGATCCCTCTGCCTGATAGACACTACAATGCTGCTATTTTTTTTCTCATCCACAATACCATTGAGCTAGAAAAAAATTTCTAGCCAAATAGTATAGAATGGCCATTTCCCAGCACCCCCTACATCAAATTCAGCTGTTAACGACTGTCCCAGTGACAGTTTTTACTTATATATTGTAACGTTCAGAATCGTATGATTAGCCAACAAGATTCAGAGACCTAGCAAAAGTACTTCAAACCCAGTATGTTCGGGATATGGTAGTCGCGGAACAGTACTAAGCTTTAACCTATTTGCCAGTTCTCCAAAATCTCCACTATCCAACCAACGCTCCTGATGCTACTAATGGTTATCATTTTTCTTCGGTCCCGGTGGTCAGGGTAGAAACAAGGACTCTCAATTCAAACCTAGCCTATCATGCACTAGACTTTATTAATTTAATCTCAGATATTCACTAAATACTATGATATAGCTTAAATTATTATTATTAATATTTCATAGGTTTTGGATACATACATATGATTTAATCAAGTGTGGATATAGATGAGTGGATATGATGAACCAGGGAATGACATGACAACGGTATAGATATATACAATTTATTAATACAATTAGAAAATATAATTAATAACAATCATGTTTGGATCTAATCTTGATCCATGTATGGGATTACATTTTTTTTAACCAAAAAAAATAAATAACAATTACGTTTGATGATCAATAGTGATAATAGTACATAATTTCAATATCACCAGAATAAATATATGGTTTTACAAGAGGTCACCTGACAATAATGACAATTAAGGTTGTGAAATATATAAAATAATAATTACAATAATGAACCTCAGTATTAGATGTGTGTGTGTACATTACAATGAAATCATACTTGATTCCATGACAATAACAATTGTGATTCGATACAAAAAAAAAAAAAAAACTAAAAAATGATAGTTACACGCACAGTAAATAATCAGTATTATACTGTGTGTCAGCGTAAAACGAAATTTTATATTGAGAGTGATAATATTTTGTCAAGAAATATGCCACTATAAAATTAATATGCCAATTTTGGAGAGCAAACACAATACTTGCTTATATTAAGCTAGAGGCCAAATGAATATATATATAGCAAATTTATGCGTGTGTTTACATACATAGGGGAAGTAGAGTATATATGTATTTGTCATTATAATATTTTATTGTTAGTCTTCTCAGCAGGAGTTATGGACAAAAGCATAATTTTATTACCCTTTATTATTAATAATTATATGAAAAATATAGCTTATCTATTTCCCACAGAATTAACAACAGGTATGATTAAGAAATCTAATTACAGCGTTCAGTAGCGTCGGGGTTTGAATCCTGTGCTGGCTATATTATTAGCATTGGCAAATGTGGGCCAATCTTCTTTGTCGAGCAGTAATGTATATATTCCTATAGTAACACATCCGCATTCAGCTTGGCTTGTGTAGGAAATAATAGAGCGTGGGTTTTGAATCACTATCTTTATAGAGTATACCCATTCATCGGCTCAAAGAAAGGCATGTCTATTTCGTATCGCCAAGATCGGTAAAATATCCGCGTGGCAGACCGCATAGCAATACTCGACATATTTTTATTATTAAAAGCCATATAGGCACAGATCAATGTATTAAGCTACTGATATATTTGCCCATTAAAAGCATTAATTTATATCTGCATAGATGTTTTTCCTAAACCTGTCTTTAATAAGTAATAATGGAGAAATCCGACAACCATATCTTATAGGCTATAAAATGCCCAAGTATTTCAAATATGAATCTTAACTATAAATGCTAAAGAGGCAAAAAAAATACTACTGCTGAGATATTTCTTTCCCCAAATGCACGCCTCACTAAATATACATATAGGGTGAGATAACCCATATCTTTGCAATAAGTAATATTGCCTATTTTAAATTTTAAAAGAACTAGCATTATTATCATTATTATTTTTACATTTAGATAAACGCATACACACTTATATATATATACCATTCTACCTTCTTTAATTGTCACAAAGAATCTTAATTTAAATCAAATAAAATAATTTGAACACATTTATATTTTAAATTTCTTTACCAAGATACTGTGATTACGCATATACGGGAAGAGGGCGGATTTTTTTATATAGATATTTGATTTCTTTTCTATCTCTCTTTTTATTATTAAATAAATGACATTTTTCACTAAGTCAGATTTAGACGCGATTTAGAAATTTAACTTTGACTGTTTCTCATTTTTTTTTACTATAAAAATCGTTACCCATTTCCCACTTTAGATTCGGGATAAAACAAACAAATTTATATATAAATTAGTTTCATAGTGTAATATCATTTATACCCATATTTAACTAAATTGGCACAAAGAAATTAATCAATCAAATATATATTATACTTAAAAGAACATACCGGCATATCTCAAAATAAAACATAGAAAAGCTGCAATTTTAAACTCTCTAGTAATCTTTTTGTTCTACTTAGAATTATACATTACACTTTTTAATGTTGTTTGAACCATTAATAAGTAATGGTTAAAATTTAAATTGACTTGTTAAAACAATAATAAAAACAAACTAAACACTTATATATATATATATAACCGTCCTTTTGAAACACATTTTTTTAAGATAGTCTTTTGCGAATTTTATGAATCTAATGAAATTAAATGTTCGCATTTTTTTCTTTTATAGAAGGTATTTTTAAGATATAAATAATTTTTTTTTTTTTTTTTAAAGATAGAAAGTTTATACTTGCGATAGATTACGGTGTCACTTTGCTTGATGCAGATTTTTTTTTACCAATTCATTCATTGACAGGGTCGGCCTTGGGCTTCACTGGACTCAGAATAGACTGGCTTCAGGTTGCTTCTCTATTTTTCTTCGATGGATCATTGTGTCACTTTGATTGAGGCAGATATTTTTTTTCCAGGTTCATTCATTATTAGGATCGATCTTTGGCTTTATCGGACTCAGGATAGACTGACTTCACTGTTGATTCTCCATTTTCTTTCATAGCAGCAGCATGGGATTTGTCTCTCCTCCTCTTCTCTAGATGCATTTTTCTGGAGACTTTCCAGAGAAAGGAAAAGTAATTTGTACTACTCAAAAGCCATATCGTGGGTCTTTTCTCCGTTTAAAATGTAGTCAATTGCACTAGTAGTTGAGACTCACTTTTCTTAAAAAAAACACCAACTTTCTTACTACCAACAACTTTTTTCCTCTCTAACTGCTTGACTTTTAATAATTTGAATCAATTACTCTCACTGCTTGACTTTGAATAATTTGAATCAATTACTCTCACTGCTTGACTTTGAATAATTTGAATCCTTGGTTCTTTTTCTTTGCTCTATTTATAATAATTTTTTTTCTAAGCAAGGCTTTGTTTTCTATATATATATATTTAACACCTATATTATATTTTCCTTGGTTAGAAACGAAAACAGACCGCATGATTGATTTTTCCTTTTTTTAATTACATCATTTCAAAGATAAGAAAACAATTCAACACTCCCATGCAACTAGCTGAGTTGATCTTTCAGTTTAAAGATAAGAAAAACAATTCAACACTTCCTTGCAACTAGCTGAGCTGATTTTTTACCAAAAACAGGTGACACAATCGAGATAAGATTACACAGTTATACTCGCCTTTTAATCGCCTCAAGGATGAGAAAAATTACTTCACACTTACATGCAACTATATTTTTCGGAATGTTTATGAAAAAAAAAAGCAGAGTCATCAAAATGTTATTCGCAAGGAACGAACTGCCTTTAGGATAAAGATATACGACAATGGAAATATATTTTCCTTTCCAAAAATATATACATAAAAAAATGCATTTCAATAGAACAATTTACACATACATAAGTCCACTCATTCGTAAAGTCATACACCTGCACCTGCATATATCCCCTTTAGCAAACAAGCAAAAATAAAAAATGAAAAATTAGATATTTGAGTTTTAAAATATATATATGTATACTAATTTTAACAACTAACATGAAGCTCTGTGTGTTCATACATACTGAACGCTTCAATATATATTGTGACACGACAACTTTCTTTCATCCCCTACTAACTGAATTTTAGTTATTAGAATCGTCGTCGAGGGCGCCACCAAGGATTTCTCTCTTGGAACCTGGTCACGTAACTTTACATAAACCTGGTCTTTATTTTCGAACGACGATTCACTGATTATAAACTTTGATTATAATCTCACAGGGGTTTTCCTTTAAGAACACTAACTAATTATTATAAATAATTCAAGAATTCAAGAATACGTTGGACGAAAAACTTTTAATTTCTTTTACTACTATTTATTATTAATAACCTTATAATTCTATCCGATCCAGAAAGAACTGACTTACAATTTCTGATTTTCCCTCTGTTTACTTTCTAATTATGCTTCCCAAATATTTACCATAGATTTACTCGCGCCTACACTAATACTGCGAATTCTAGCAGACATGTATATAAGACGACTTATAGTATTTTTAATCTTTCCTGAAGTTTATTTTTAAACTCCACTTTCTTTGGTAAATAAATAAATTGCAAAAATCTTACAATGAACGTATAAGTGTCTTTCGTTTTCTTATACTTTCAATTCTTTCCTTATTTTCTACTAACAAACAAGTAACGCCCCAAGGTTCTCTGTTACTTGACGACGCACTTTTATACCCCCACCCTGTTGTTACTCTCTAGATCGAATAGATATTAAATAATTTAAAATACAGTTATTCCAATATTTCATAAAAAAAATATTGAACGAAAATTAGCATTAATAGATTACAATATTAAACAAATTTATTTCCCCCCTCTATTGTTGAAACATTCGTAATAAACATAATAAATGAAAATTAAATTAAAGATAAAGTTCTATTACGCTTTACTTAGAGTTCTCATTAATTAAAAGTTTATAATTACCCTGATCGATCAGAGCGGAGTGGCCTGATTTTCATAGGTTTTACATTCCATTGGTCGTGCCTTTGTCCTTGTATATGCGAATTCCATGAGTGTTCCTTTGGTTGTCCGGCTAGCAATATCCGTTTCTTCCATTCCATAACTCTCTGGATAGCTTCATTCAGATGGAGTGGCGGTCAATTCCCCAAAGGGGAAGGTTGTGATAACTTTAGCCGCTATACATTTGACAAGAGTCCGCAAAATTAAATTTCAATAATAATAATTTTTATTGTTCGAAACACAGCTGCTTTCTTTATTGTCCTTGCTGGTCTCTAAAAGTCAAGTCAACTGATCTAACTCTCTAAAAGCGATCTTATCTCCCTTCTTTCTTATCTTTTTTTTTTTTAATTAGCGTAATAGCAATTACTAACCAAATATTTTTACTTTGTGAAAGTTTCAACAATAGAGTATAATTACTACCAAGAATCTAATTTTGTTTTCTTTTCCCCACCCTTTTATCTCTCGAATTTTTCTTCCTTTTAATTAAACACTTTTAACATTTTTTTTTTTTTATTAAATTATATTCAATTTTATTTGTTTATTTCAAAATAAAAGTTCAAAATTTTTACTCTTTCCATTAAATCAAAACCATTTGTTAATTAATTTTTTTTTTCATTTTACAAACTATTTAACTTCAAAAATATTTATGACAAATTATAAATATGTGAGCTTATATATATATGAGCTGACTTAAAATATCAGCTCAATATATATTCATGACAAAACAATCCTAGTTTATACTAAATTCTTCTAAAGCAAAACCTATTTACACGAGACACCTTATTGTATGACAATCCCTATTTTCGCACCTGATTCGGATATGACTGTCCGACTATGCCAAGTTAGTTGTGTATTCGGCTATGAAGCTGATTATTAACAATTACCACAAAATTATAAATTACCAGTACAATATTAATAATGATTAAATATATTTATTTACATATTATACATAGATTAATAGTTCTTGATTTAAAGTTCTACCTTCACTGCTCATATCGCCACTGAGTAACTAATCCTGCCACTGTACTAGTGGCAACATTAACCACAAAATTATAAATTACCAGAACATTATTAATATTGATTAAATATATTTATTTACATATTATACATAGATTAATAGTTCTTGATTTAAAGTTCTACCTTCACTGCTCATATCGCCACTGAGTAACTAATCCTGCCACTATACTAGTGGCAACATTAAGTGAATCCTAAAGTTTATATTCATGGTTATTTTACAAAATACAGTCCTATTTGGGCCTTCTCAGGCGTATGTAAATAATAAAAGACCAGCATGGTCTATTAACACTTTACCTAGTCAGCTGTTTTTAACCTTCAGAGACATGGGTTCTGGGACACATCCATCATTTCAGAAAAAGTCAGGGCACTTTTCCCTTAGCTTTTTTCAAGGTCCTTATGACATCCACGACACAGCAACAGCAGCAGTTTACGATGAATAGAGGAAAGCTGACAGGAACTTTGTCTTTTTAATGCGCACTATTTATACTTTTTTTTTTGCTTGATATCATTAATAAATTCCTAACATTCCAATGTAACTGTACTTTCATTTGGCTAGTGCATTTTTATAATGATGATAGGATCCAGCTTTTGATTATGTCCATTCACATTCCATAGTAATTAGCTTCAAATATGTTATCCATTTGTTTGTTTCTAAATTTAGTTTAATGTTTGATTTTAAACAATACAGTTTTCTCTGTCTCTTAAAACCTTTAATTATATCCAGCCTTGTAATTAAAAATTTGGTTTATCTTTCGACAATCTTTTGTAGAATGCTTTAACCTATGATCTTCATCTTTTAAGTTTAATTTAACTGCTAACCATCTTTCTTTGTTGCTATTAAACGTAATCTAAAATTATCTATAATAAAGTTTTTTTATTTTTTTTACCAAATCTATTTTCCATTTCTTTTTAAACTTATTAGCAATCTTTTTATTTGCTTTTAAAACTTAGACATGTATTTATTTTCATTATTATTATTTTTTGGAGTAAACTTAGCTTTATAACTTATAACTATCGAGATACTAAAGCCTATATATATTTTTTTGCAAAATATCACATACATAATAAATCTTTTTTGTCACATGGCTTAGTCCTTTTTCAAATGTTAATAATCTATTTTAATGTTAATCAATCATTGCATATATAACATCATCTAGTATCCTATAATGGAAGGAAAATAACAACAATAACAAAGTAAAACATTAGTAAAATAAAATAAAGCCTTTATATAGAAATCCAATATAACTTCAAAAAAATTGACTATATAATATAACAATATACAAAACAAATAATATATATATTATACAGCTTTATATATATATAGTCTTATATAATTTTCCCTTCTTTTCCAAATGAAAAATTATATATGACAATTCCAAATGAAAAATTATATATGACAATATATATTTTAAATGATCAAATTTCCATTTTTAATTTTAAAAGACAATATATATAAAGTATTATAATATATTATAACGGTCGGGAAGATATGGAGTCCTACTGTATCTGCCATACAGGGCACTACCAGGCTATTGGAACTTGGAAAATTTATATAGCAGGCAGATATGTAAGTTAAAATCCAATTTTATATTATTTTATTTTTATTATGACCATCAGCCCAGTCACTAGCTTGCGGAGCAGCAGAGATAATTTTTAATATTAAAAAAAATAAAAGAAGCCACTGCCAGTAATAAATGCACAAAACATTTATTAACGTACTTATATAAATATTTAAAATTTGAGGAATAAAATTAGATTTTAATATCAATTTTTAAATTTAAATTACTATTTTAAACAGTCTGCACAGCTGGACATTTTAATAAATTTTACTTTAGAATGTTGAGTATATCGTTCAATCTCAGACTAAAAGTTCATAGCCAAACCAACGCCTGCTCCTAGATATATAGTTGCAACCAATGCAATATGAAGATGCTAGCATAAAATCACGCTGACAGCAATGTGCATCTGACAGCGTGATATTATTTGAAGGACATGATCCTCATCCAGTACAGGAATGTGCATCTGTCTGGTGAAGGAATCATGTATATAAAATAATTAATGAGAAGTGCTACATATGGGGGAGAACGGTCTATTGCTGACTTATAGTCCCTATCCATAGAGCTAAAAAAAGAGTCAATGGCGCAGGAAATATGTCTGCGTCCATTGCAACGCAATGACTACATCTTTGGGTCGTGCATTCAGTTGGGCACATTGCCCTGTATGCTAAACATGCTTCATATTACATTGATATAAACACCTATATATCCCTCCACCAGCATCGACCTAACTACGAAACAAATAGCCTGAAATAAAAGCCCTTTAAAATAAACATAAACGATTAAAATATAAAGTTATTGATGGAATTGCAGAGGAAAATTTACAATAAGCCCAATAGCATTCACCATAAGATGCCGCATTACACCAATAACTTAAAAGATATACAAATAAATATGTTTGGGACACACAGCGTAAGGTGTCATATTTACCGATATCTATATATTTTAATCAATATGAAAATAATAAAAAAAAATAATTAAACATTAATGAATCTATGCAGCCATCTACATCCAACTTAAATTTAATACATTTAAATAATTTAGTCAATAAATAAAAACAAATGGAAATGATTAAATTAGCAAACTCATATATTTAAAATTAAACATTAATAATTGATTTTGAAATCTTAAAAGTCAGATTAAAGTTCATTTTAAAAATTAGGTTTAGTTGATTATTAAACGCTTGTCAAATCTTGACGAAAGTTCTTAATTACTTTTAAAATTTTTCAGTTCATATCTTACAGTAGAAGAGCTCCCGGTTCCTGGTGCCAATTCCCGTGAAGTCTTTATTGGTTATACTTTCATGGAAGTCCGGTCTGTTGTTCCGGAGATGGCCTTAGCTGGTTCAATCCTGGTACTATTTTATTGTAGGACCCATATGATTTGGGTCTACAATAGTGCCATTCATAAATTAACAGTCACTTCATTTGAAATAAGAGAAAGAGAGAGTGAAAAGTGTGTCCTTTCACCCTTGTCAAAAAAATCAAGCTGGAACTAACTCTCAATTTGAATTGTTTCTTTTTATAGTAATCCTCCGGATTCAGTGAACATAGTTTCCTGTTCCAATCATCCGAGCGTTGGTTGCTGCTTCTATTGGACATTCTAATTTTTTTATTCTCTTATCTGACCTTTTTAATTATATAAGAGCCCAAAGGCTAGTTTGCCTTTCGTTTAATTTATAAAACAATCATTTCCATTTACTGAGATTACATAGGAATCTTTTAATAAAAATATTTTATCTTTAGATCTTGTACTTTTTTTATAAAAAAGTATGTTCAAATATTTTTTTTTTTAAAAATTACTTTTAAAGTGTTCCATCTGTGCGATATATTATATATGTTAAACAACTCTTTTTAATTTTAGCTTTTAGTTTTTAATAAATTTATTTTTATTTACAAACTTAAATTTTAATTTTAAAATAATGTAACGGCATATTTTATACCGTTACAATATGTATTAGTTGTTTTGTATATTGTTATTGTAACATGCCTCCCCCTATGCTACCATGATCAGGCCACATGGTCACAACAGTATCAGGCGTACTAGCCTAATCATACGCTCTGGTGAGCATACTGAGGGACATTATCAGCTTAAAACCTATTGCTTATAATGTTAACCCCATGCAGTAATATTTCCTGCTACCTAAGGTGACTAGAATATTTATTATTTCTGGTTGGTAATATTATCAAAAGATCCAGATCAGCGCCACTATTGACCTAGGCTTAAACTTATACCTTTTGAAGAGATCCTTTAGCTCTGGATCATAATTTTGGGGTTCACAAAATTCACTGGCAATATTGCACTATTCAATTAATTTGATGAAATGCATAAACGAAAAGTAAACAAGACAAAACAGATGTAACAATAACAGTTTTTATTCTTGTAGTAGCATGCAAAGTAGTCTTTACATCCTCTGAAACAATGGCTATTACTGATCTTGACAAGGCATCTGTATTATTAGGTAGCAGGACTATTGCATTACCTTTTCTTTTAAATTAAGTAAATATATATATACTAATAAAATATATATATTTTATTACCCAGATGCCATGTCAAAGTTGAAATTATATACATGGGAAAAAATACATAATAATAATGCTCACATATATAAAAAAAATTTTTTTACAAAATATAAATACACATCTTACTCTAAAGTAAACACATATATAATATTTAGGGAAAGAAAAAAAAAATATTTATATTCATTTATAAATATAGTGATAAAATAAATGATAACTCTTACTTTGAGTCCTTGTATTTTATTTTTTGAATCTTGTCCTATGCCAGAATAATGTAGTTGTGCAAATAAAATCCAGTGATAATAATCCTTGTGAAGATTTTTTTTCTTTCTTTCACAAAAGTTTTGAAATATATTTCTCATTTGTTCATGAGGTGAAAATAAGTTCTTAATCCATTAGTTATTCCTATACACTTTATAATCACACAAATTGAACCATGTGGAATCTTTAGAAGAATTGTGGATTTTGCCAGTAAGAAAATGAGTCATGTCATTTCTTCAATGATCAGTCTGCGTTTTGCTTGTCATTTTTATTATGGAGCTGAAATTGGAGCAATTACATTTTTTTCTTCATGCTAGGTTATGCAGGTTAAATATTTTACTTCTTCTGTGTAGTGTCATGCAGTTGGGGAAGAACTAAAGTTTTCTCAATAAGCCATTGGTTTAAAATTTACTTCATATACGTATAAAATCATTGCATTTTTGACCTATAAACATATTCGCTCTTTTTTCCAACTTTCAGAATTTATATACATGTTCCTACGGTTTCCTAAAATTTAAATTGCTTGACTGTGTTAGTTTTTTTACTGACAGCCTTTTATAGCTTATCAGACTCAATTACCTCAATCCAACTGTCTATAGGACGTTTTTCAATAAACGGCATAATTTAACACCTTACAATTATTATCATTGATTGCTTTTTAAAAAGCACAGAAAGGACAATGTCATGATGATTAATCACAATTGGAAACAGAGAAAGGGAAAAACAGAAAATAATAAAAGTATTATTACTATTTTTTTATTAGTTATACAAATTATTCTAAAGTTCCACATTTCTTAGTTAAAAATTCTATTGCGGAGTTGATAATTTAAGAAACTATTTTCTCTTCCTCTTTCTTTTTCCAAAACTTATTTTTACAATCAGTTAACAAGCTTTTTTTATATTGGTTTTGTATCAAATATTTGTTTGAAATCAAATAAATGCAAAGAAACACACATATTGGAACAAATCACTTCATTTAATAAGATTAATTCAATGTCACTAAGGTTTAAAATTAACAGGCTATTAATTACTATTATCATATTTGTCATTTATATTTAATATTCATAGCTAGAACATAGCTATATCATGTTATATAGTCAATTTTTTTGAAGTTATATTGGATCTTTAGATGAAAGTTTTATTCTATTTTACTAATTTTTTATTTTTGTTGTTATTTTACTTTCATTATGGAATACTAGATGATGTTATATATGCAATAATTGGTTAACATTAAAATAGATTAACATTTGAAAAGGGCACTAAACCATGTGCCAAAAAAGGCTTTTTATATATGATTAATATATTTATAATGGTTGTTGTCTATGATTTTTATTATTTATTATAATTTATATGAAAGAAACAGCATATTGGATTTCATTATTTTTATTTTTGATGACAATATGTAATTTTCATTACATATTTATACATATATATATTTTCAATTTTATTTTGTCCTCATTACTGGTGAACACTAAAATTAGTAGACCATATATGTATGTAAGTATATATAAAAGTATAATACATGTTATAAAAAAGTATTATATGTAATATACAAACAAACAATTTAATGGTAAAAAATATACATATTTTAAATTCTTTAGTAGGCTTTCAATTACGTAGTAATCCTCATCAGTTTTAAATGAATTTCAAATTTGAAATTCATTTAACGCTGACTACTACGTAATTGAAAGCCCTACTAAAGAATTTAAAATATATTTTTTACCGTTAAATTGTTTGTTTGTATATTACATATATATATATGTTAACTAACCAAAATAATGTTTCAAATTATATGTAGGCATTGAATGATCAACTTTTAAAATGCTATTACCATCATCATGCCGGCATCTTTATGATTCTTTTTTTCTGAGTACTATATATTTGTTGTGTGTATGATTGTTTATAAAAATATTTTGTACAATCGCACATTTATAAACATATATTTCATACTTTGTTATTTCTTTTTTTATTTTGTAGACAGTACTTCATTTAGCTGTTTTTACTCATCAGCCAGAAGTTCTAAAAAATATTTTATTAAATGGTGCTGATGCTACTATAATAGATCATCATGGAAATAATCCAATCCACCTTGCTAGTCACTTAGGAGATGTTGATTCCTTAAATATTCTTCTAGATTTTGAAAATTATTCCATCAATCTTCATCCTAACTTAGATTCTTTAAATTATGATGGTAAGAATGAAAGTACTTGAAAAGTTGCTATTTTTTAATTGGTTAAAATAAGGAAATAGTTATTCAGATATGTTACAGAGAATTTATAATTTTAGTCATATGAAATTTTACTCATCTGAAATTTTTTTTAAACAATATCAATAATATAATTAAATTAGACAGGTACATCTATAGACAATTAATAAAACATGTTAAAATCTTAATTTTTATACTTAATTGCTGTTATCTTGACCATATTGAAATTATAATATGTTGTGAATCTTGAATTCAGCATGCTGTAAAGCCTTAAAATAAGAATTGAGTGAGATGTAATGTGATATTTGCACAGCCATCATTACTTTTACTTTCAATGAAAAATTAATATTAAAAATACTTATTATATTATTTTACCAAGATCTATTTTGAGTTAACAAACTGGTAATCTAATTTACTGAGGATTAATAAAATAGATTGGGAAATTTGAACTCCTTAGTGACGAATTGAACCATTCATTCAATAAGTCGTATTGTTCTTCACTTTTCCTGATTTATCATCACCAAACTAAATTCAAGAGCACTAATATTACATACTGGAATGAGTAATCACAATTTAATTTACTTCTTAATGCCTAATCCAAGATTACTTAGGGTAAAATAATTTAGATGTGATTTACTAACTTTGCTAGCTTTTTGATCTGTTTAGTAATTAAATAATTCTGTGCTTAAGTCAGTGCGAGAGAAAATGTTAACATACAAATTTATGGTATGTACTGTATATATAATCTTTTTTCTTTTTTTATAAATGTCTCTTTCATATCAATTCTATACCAAACTGCATCCATTGACCAGCACAGATATATATAAAAGGCTCTCAGCCTTTGCAGAGGAACTGTGATAGAAAAGGCAGTGTTCTCCAGTCTAATCAATTACTAGGTAATGAGGCTTTGAGCTGCCTTCCATCTTTGTTTTACCTTTTAGCTAAGAATAGCTAAATATATTAGATATTAGCTGGAATGGCTATAAGAAAATTACTTGAAATTTTGGCTTAAATTTAAATCTAGATTATAGGCACATGTAGATGTGCTACTATTGCACTCAAAGATGTTTTATATATATATGCAATATTGTGGAAGTTTGCATTCATGATGACTTATTGATGCTACAAAAATAGAATAATGAATAGAGGCCAATTTCATGGAAATACTATTTGTAATATTTAATTGGTAACATAGCATAATAATACTGTTATTTTTTAATATAAATATTGACAATATATTTTAGCAATATATTATGTACATATATATATATATATCTAAAAGTATAAATAAAGGTATGGATTAAATAAGTACAAAAATTAAAAGTTTTATGTCAAGAAAAAAAACAAGTTATATATTGAAAAAAATTTCATAATTTTCCTGTTAGCAATTTTAATTTTCAAATGTAAATCAAGCTTCAGATATAAATAGTCAATATAAGAATCACAGATCACATGACCCAATTCTCTTAAGCTTGTAAGATATTAACAATGAGGATTGCCAATTTTCAACAAGCTTTGGGATAAATGCTTAGCCAGAGAAAGCATTTAAAATATCTCTGTCAGGAAACACCTCCCCAAAATCTCTGACCATGGTTTCGTGCTTTGGCACTCCTCAGAGAGGCCATAGTGGCTTCAGACATTAGATCTAAAAATACCAACCCAAAGCCAGCATTTATCTAAAAGTTATCTATTTAGTGGATAATCTGAAATTTTCAGACACCTACATGTTTTCAAACCCAGCTATCCAACTCAAATAGCTATATGGGCTGAGAGATCTTCAGCCATACAATATATTAGTAGTCTTAGCAATATAACATTGCATAAGACTTAAAGCAGAGACTATAAATAGTCAAAAAAAGTCATAGATCACATGACCCAATTCTTTTAAGCTTTGGGTTGACATTTTTTAGATCTAGTATCTGAACCTACCTAGCGTCTCTGAGGAGAAGCACAAAACCATTGTCAGAGGTTTGGGGGAGGCATTTCCTGACAGAGCTATTTTAAATGCTTTCTCTGGCTAAGCATTTAACACAAAGCTTTTGAGGTTTTAAGTTTCAGATAATTTTATGGAACATAACAAAAGATATCTTTTTGTATTAATTACCAAATATCTGATAATGAACATATGGAAATAATATGTAAGATATTTTTTTTTAAGGTTTGATCTTGTGTTGTCAAAATTTATTTAAAGCAATCAGACATTTGTTTTATGAGAACAAATTTTTTGTCGCCCCCCCCCCCCACACCTTTTTTTTTTTTTTTAAATCTTTATAATTTTAAATGTGGTTTTTTTCTTTTAGTTGAGCACTAATATTGTCTTAATGAAAGTTTTAATGACATCCTCAGATACCATGTTATATTTATTTGCAAATAGCAGATATTTATATTTTATTTTTAAACTGTTAATTTTTTTTTTTAATTTAGAAGGAATTGAATATATATATTATAATTAGAAAATTCTTCTGCTAATTAGATTCATATTTTAAAATCACATATGCATTTTTTGTTTATCTTCAGTTGCTGAATCTTATTTTTTATAAAGCATAAAAAGCTTCATTCACAGTGTTCTCTTGAATGAAAACTTTGTGTAATTTTAAAATTGTTTGATTTCTGTTGTGTGATCAATTGACTTTTTTATTTTTCAAAACTAACTAGTGATTAACAAAGGAAAAATACATGTAATTCATGTGGAATTAATAAAGATAATAACTGAGCAATAGAAAATATAGTATACACAAAACATATCACAAAGGAGCATATTAATAAGTGACACAAGATACCAATATAAAAGAAAATCCAAATGAGGGTTAATAAAGAGATACAATTGCTGTTGCTAACAATGTGGGAGTAATTATACTGAATTGAAAGATTAGTGGTAAGATGTGTTATAAAATGTGTGACCCATGGGTTGAGAGAGATGAGCAAACCATATCCACAGAAAACAGAATTCCACAGAATTATAGATATATATATTACTATAAAAAAGACTGATTTTTTTTTACAATTGAGAAGTTGTGTCAGCCAAGATAAATACTAGAATATGAAACATGCACTTAAAATCATTCAAATTTGCAGGATGAGAATTATTATCTATTTTTCTAAAAGTTTACTCAAAAATTTATAGTCACTGAATATTTGTATGAAATATAGAATATTAACTGCATTTGCTAACAACAATTATTATTAAATGAAAAGAATTTTTGTAATTTGTAATAATAGTAATGAATCAAAATAGTGTTTAAATATAAATAATGATGGTGTAAGAATAAAACAGCCATTAAATAATCCGTTGGAGGACAAAGAACTCTCTAAATGTTCTTTATAGAACAGTGAATGAGAGAGCATTTCTTGCCAATGGATGCATTAATATGAAGGCGTGTTAAGTTTTAACACTTTTATTTTATCTTCTAATTAAGAGTAGTTAGATATTTATTTAACGACTAATGTTGGAAATTTTATGCTTTCTTTTAGAAGAAAGAATTAATAAATATAATAGAATCTAGATTTGTATAAATAGCTATTGAATAAATTTATTCTTTGCTATTTATAATGTTTTTTGTATTGGAAGTGTTAAATGATGTGTACACCTATTGCTATGTCCCCAGAGTAGGAATAACAAATTTAGTAAGGAATATTATTTCTTGAGGATACAAAGAACACAGTACCTCAGATTTCAATTTATACAATTTTATATACACATTAATATATATACAAGTATTATATATATATGGATACATGAATTAAACACTATTCTAATTTATATAACCCAATTGCAGCTAATTAGGAATAAATTCTTTCCTTATTAAGTCTATTCATTAATATACTAAAAGCAATATATTTACCTTTACCATCATCAGCCTGGCAGCCTTTAAGACATTCAAAATAATAATAAGATTGAGGTGATTTGTTATGATCCTAGTCGGCTTATTGATCTTCAGGAGCTAAGATGCTGGTAATCAGATGTCCCCCACTGATTTCTTCTGCTGCTTCAATCTTGTGATACAGTTCCTAGAAGATGGTGAAGAAGAGCATGGGTTGTTGTCCCCCCCCCCCCCATAGTTTATATAATTTCAGTGCCTTTGTTTTCTGGAGTAATTAAGCTCATTGGGGAAAATTCGAGTGGTGGGTGTATTATCAGTTTAATCTTGTCTCTGTAAATTTAATTAGTATTTTAACTCATACTAATTAAATTTCATCTGTTATTTAACATTTATTTTTTCCTTCTAATAATAATTACTGTACGCAATATGTTTAATTGAATATTTTATATTAAAACAATTCACTTAATCTTATTCCGGCTATTTATTATTTATTTACCCTCTCTGTAAATTAATTTCATAACTTATTAAAATACTTAAATTTAATAATCCTCTCCTTATTCCAGATATTTTATACATAATCTCGTAATAACACATTAATTTTTGTTTGAAATATATTCAGTGCCATTGAAATAACGAACAATAGCTGATTGCATTTAAATAATGGCACTAGAGTTATTAGAATTAATATTCCTGCTAACTTGTCTGTTACTGGTATTTAGTGAAAAGCAGAATTTAGGTCCAGTTTTGCAAAATGTGATGTGTTTTGTAGACAAGCCAATATCTCACATTAGGTACTGGATATGCCCCCTTATTTAAATATTTATTTACTGTTATCCTTTAATCCCTACATATTTATATTTGATCATTAGATTTTGTTATTAGACTATAGGCGTGACCCAATCTGATATTTCTATTGGCATCAGTATGCCCTTATTGACCAATTTTTGAATTTTCTCCTCGACTTTTGTTTTCTGCATGAATGGGATTTTGCACAGTTTACACACAACTGAATGTCTGTTTTCAACTAACTCTATCTCAACTGAGTCCATTGGATATTATATCCAATTTCTCACTGAATAAATCTGGATATTTTGTATTTTTTGATAGAAAGAATTTTTTTTACAATACTAACTTGGATTCTTATTGCGCAGAACCATTTTCTTCCTATTATAGGGGTAATTTTTCCCTTTTACCATTTACAGTGGTAATGTAATTATTTTCTCACAATATCTAATTGGCACTTTTACTCATTCCAGTAATTTCAGCATGTTTCCACTCACATTTTGATGGTGCTTTAATGTCTGTTTTTTTTCCTATTTTAATGTTAGCATCACAGTTGATAGTGTGCTCCAATCTACCTTAGATATTATGGATATCTGTGAGCCACTATCTATACCCATTGTAATTTTTTTTCCACAAATTTGCAATTTCATCTTGAATTGTTATGATCCCTCAACTTCTATGTTTTTTATAATGTAAGTATTAAAGAGTTTACCTCCTATTTTTTTGCACCTGAGTTTTCTCTTGGCTTTTTCCATTCCCAAATTTTCTATATATGCATGCTAAATGCCCCTTACTTCTGCATTTAAAACACATTTCCCGTGCATCCTGTTACAATCTTTTGCTCTATGATCTAATTTTCCACAGCAGAATGGGCAACACTATTTTCCTTTTTGTATTTATATTTTCACGAATAAATACATATTTTATTCGTCTCAAAAACTTGCATATTAATATTATCTTAAGGTTTAGATTTAAAAGCATGAGCCTGTTCTAAAATTAGCTCATAAGCTATTCCTTTCTTTACAGCAATTTCATAAGTTAGATTAGACTGTTAACAATTAATGTCTGAGCCTGTCATCAGACATGCCCAAAGTAATTGATCCATAAGTATTTCCTCAACAAACTTCCCATACCTGCAATCTTTCATTAGCTCTTTCAGGGCTGAATTATACTCTTATTGTTGCACTCATAAACTGTTTTCTATTCTTTAAATGTAAGTGACTATATGGTGGGATGGATGAGAGCCAAAATATTCATTTAATTTTTCTATTAATCCTTCATGTGGTATGTTAGCTGTTATGGGAGAGTCATAAAACATTAATTATCTCAATAATTTTTTATACTAGAAAAATGTAAGAGTGCTGTGACTTTTCACTTATTGTCCTCTATTCCGTTTAGTGTGAAAAAAATTTCAACTTGGATTAAGTACAATGGTCATTTGGCAGCATTACCAACATCGAACTCGGCAATACAAATTTGCCCAAATGATGTCATTTTTAATCCTCCCAAAACTAATTTGAGCTTTCAAACTGCTAATTATCTTACTAAGCTAGGCTTAAACTGAATGACTGTGCCAAATTTTGCTAAATCTTAGCTAACTAATCCCCAGAGTAAAAATAACAAATTTAGTACAGAATATTATTTTTTGAGGATACAAAGAACATAGCAACTCAGATTTCAATTTATACAATTTAATATACATGTTAGTATATACAAGTATTATATATATGTTAATTAAATGCTATTCTAATTTATATAACCCGATTGCAGCTAATTAGGAATAACTCCTTTCCTTACTAAGTCTATTCACTGATATTAATATACTAAAGGCAGTACGAATGACAAAATTTTATAAGAATGTTAGTTGCAGTATATAAGAAAACTGCTAGTCATTTCAAATATTAGTGGGGGGGGTACTGAAAAAATACGAAATTGGTAATCGTTTAACATATTAATATAAAGATATTGAAAAAGTTTGAATAGAAAATAATGGTAAAACAATTACAAATAAACTAAATGTTTAACTTAATGCATAGATTTGTTGTTGCATGCTCAGTAATTGATAATTTATCAATATTTTAATGATGCTGTATATATTTACTATTTATTTTACTAATATAGTAAAAATGTTATATGTAATACAGTCTGAATCTGTTATGAAGATATAGTTGAGCATAAGTTTTCTTATTATAATTAATTAAACCAGTGTGGAATGGTAAAAAAAATTAATGTAAAGGTTATACTGACAACATATAGGTGCATGAAATAATACAAACAATATAATAACTACAGTGCATTTTTAATATTCATAGGTATGCACTTTAAATATATACAACTAACATAATCAGAATCTAGTCCTTTTCTCAAAAGTGGGGATTAAAGTCTAATAAGAATTGTAATCATTCATTTTATATAATGCTCATTCCCTATCCCAAGGTTGGGAATTTCTAGTGCTTCAAGCATTGTTGTTAACATGAAAAAATTATGTTAAAAAAAAAAAAATCCTAAAATTCATTTATTTTAAAGCATCCTCTTAATTATACATGTTATAAATCTTGTAGAGAATAAATAGTTTATTTTAATTATAATGGTTTGTTAACAATTTTAATATAAAAGAAATTATTGTAAAAAAATTTGGAAAATTAACATTATCATCATTATCGTAACAAGTGTGCTATATAATTGTTATTCTCTTCTAAGTATGTTATGATAAATTTGGCAAGCATTGTTTTAAGTATGTATAATTAGACTTTTGTTATGCATTTCCTTTTGTCAGCGTTTTAAAAATATTATAACAGTCATATGTTCATTCATTTTTCATAGGTTTTGCACCACTTCATCTAGCTGTTCAAGCTAACAGTCTACCTTGTGTGAAAAGTCTCACTTTACATGGAGCTTTTTCTGATGTGCAAGATGGAACTAGTGGTAGAACACCATTACATCATGCAGTTGAATTAAACTTCAAAGAAATCATCAGCCATCTAGTGATAGAAGTAAGCTTTAAATTTACTAATGAAATAAGTTGTAGCTTTAGTACACAGATACTTTAACTGTTCAAATGCTAATTTAGTTTCATAGAGTGTTTGAAGATATTTCAAAAAAGTTGTAAATCAAGATTTATAGTAATGGTGTGTATGTTAAGATTAGTATAGATGGCATATAATGAATGACTATATAATTACATTGGAATATGATAGTTTTTGCTAGAAATGCTAATAAAATTAAACAAATATATGCCTACATGTCCTTAAAAAAAGAATTTGAATAAATATGTACACACAGTAATTATAGTGGAAAAGATAGATGTATGTTAGAATTAATAAGGAAGAATCAGAAAGTAAACACGTGCGAAAAATAAATTACTGATATCATTGAGGAAATTAAGAAGTTGAAGTAATGGACTTCATTAACTAAAAAATGATAATATGTAAACAATTTAACTTCTAAATTGGATTTCATAAGATTTTAAGAGACTTAAAAAGAAGTTACATGTGAGATACATAGCTAAAAATGATGACAAAGTTCATTGGGGTGATGGGATAAGAATAACTATAGAACAGAAATATTGAAAACCATTTTTGATAATTAAACAATGATATTTTAGTTGTGGAAGAGGAAAGTTCAGAGTTGTTATCTATGCTAAGGCTTATGTATGGGAAAATAGATCCTTCATAATTAAGAAAACCAAGAGTGTTTTTTTTTTCATATGTCAAAGCATTGACCAAGAAGCGAACCCAGACTAGCTGCTTAGAAGGCAGTTATGCTAACCACTAGGCTACCAATGCTTTACAAGAAAAGAAAACTAAGAATGTTGCTAGGCAAATTTATACATGGTAAGTTCCCTAGCCAAAGATAGGATAGTGAAACCACATTATTAATTATTAATAGTTTGCTATTTTTTTTTAGCACAGTTTATTCTAACATCCAGTATTTAGAGTTAAATTATAAACTGTAATGGACTTTTCATTTATCATAATGTATACGTAAAAAAAAAATAATAAAAATTATAATAGAAATATTTATAAAGTTAAGTGGCAGCTAAATGTTTTTAGGATGAAAAATTATTTTATTGTACAAGAGAAATATTTTTTTAAAATAAAATAGAACTTACTTTGTAATCATTAAAAACAAATTATTTCAGCTAATTGTTATGACATTGTTGGATTAAAAAAAACATTCCTAATTTTTTTTCATAGTTGAATATTTTTCCAGTGAATTTCTTTGGATTAAAAAAAAAGAGTATTAAGATGAAGAGTGATAAAAGAGAAAACTTTGCATTAAATTATCTACCAAAATCAACTTATCAACCAACTATCCTAGCATACATTTAACATCTATATAATGAATTTACATTACATTATTCTAGACATACCCTTATAAACAAGAATAAGCAATAAATACCATATGGTAGGGCCAAAAAGATCTCATATTAGTTTCTAGCTATTGACTTTGTCAATAAGAAGCAGTGAAAAGCAAAATTTTTATTTGTATTTTGTTATTAAAATTAATGATTAGAAATTTGTAATATTCTAAAGCTTAAAATTTATTTCAATTTGTCCATCTGTAAAGTCTGACACTAGATCAGCAATTGTATGTTTTAGTTATTTCAGTTATTATACTAAGTGTAATCTTTTTTTGGCAGAGAATAATATATATTAAACAAAGCATCTCATGTCTCTCATATTTATAATTAACATGTAAGTAACACAATAACACTTCCCATTGTTATTTTTATTATTATTAAGAGGAGTAAAATGAAGTGGCTATTTTACCAGAAGAATTGCAGGAAAGTTGCCATGACATCATATGGTATAATTTATACAGAGACTAAACTATCCATACAGTTGCACCACTAAGTGCAAGCCAGAGTAATTAATGGATGCGAGAAGATTTGTGCATAAAATCCCCATCTAGTACCTACTCGTTCAATATCTCTGACTAATTTTTAGCTTATGGCTTTCATTAGTGAGAAGCCTTGGATCTGAGAGCACTGCACCTAGATCTTAGATGGAGAGTTTTGCCTCTGTGTAAACAGCTTGTGTAAGCATAAAGAATGGTGATCAAGTGATGTTTAGTGGCATAATTAATCTGAAAAATGGATCAGGTGCAATAATTTTAAATCTTATATTAGCTAAACGCTGTTTTTTCTTTCAATTATTCTGATTATTAAAATGATAAGCTACAAAAAGAAACATATTTAATGAATTATTTATTTCTATAGCACTATGGTTTTAAACTGTACTAATAATTAGAAATCACTTCACTACACATGCGCTTTATAGATTTAAACACTTAATGAATACTCTTTTTTCCAAACACAAGAAATTTTGAGTGTTGCATATACTTAACTTCTTAGAATTAAGTTAGATAAATCCAATCTTAATTAAATCAGAGAAATTAAAAATTTTACTAGCAGAATCATATACAATGAATAAGCATTACCACTTAATTATAACACTTGTTTAGTTTTTTTAGCTACTTTCAGGAAGAAAATTTTGTGTATATGCATTTATATTACCAAAGCAGATTAAAGATTGAAGACAAAATTTCTTATATGCGAAACGAAAAAAGTGCACTCTACTGTTCAGTGCAAAGTCATTTATATTTTTTTAAACATCTAGTGTGAATATTTTGTCAATTCTGTTGGAAAAAGGGATCTATTTTATAGAAATTAAAAATTTCATCTGCAAGTTTTTTCTTATGGGATACCTTAATGGGAAGTTTTATTTGGAAATTTTCTTCCACAAATCAAAAGTGTTCTTTCAAAAATTGTAATCAATATATTTTGTGTGTTAATTTTTGATTAGATCTCCCTCTTATCATTTGTGACAGTATAACAGTTTGATGTATGTAATCGGTAGATGTATAACAGAAGATCAGCAATATGAATGGTTTGATTGAGATTTCTGTTTCTATCAATTTGTCTTTAAATAAACTATAATACCAAATGTCAAAATATTATAATTAAACAAAGATAGGATTATTCAACAGATAAATAGTCGAATTCCAGAGTAAATGGTCTTTTTGCCATTTATTATATCTCTAAAATCTTTTAAGAAATGAAGAAAAGAAGATTTTAAACATATTCCATGATAAATTTTATTTGCCTTTACAGATTTTTTGTGAATGAAAATTTTCTGATTGTTTTATTCAAACGAAAAAAAGTCAAATCTTTTTTTTCTACTTAATTATAACAAACTTCCAATTATTTTTTCCCAATAGAAAACAAAAGTTTGGAATAAAATAAAATTACTGGAAAAATTGAAATAAAATTGTAACAAGGAACTAGTAGTCTGAATATTATTTATTCTCAAATTGTTTTTTTTTTTTTTTTGGGGGGGGGGGGATTAAAACACTAATTTTCTTTTCTTTTTTCTTTTTCAATTTTATAAAATGTTTCATTGGCATTAATTACTCAAAATGAATATTTTTTGATACATTTGATCTTTCATCAACTACTATTTGGTTTCTCCTTATTTTATACTTTTAAAAAAGTTAAGATGTATATTCTCTACTATTTTATTCTATTGGTCTTTGATTTAATTGCAATCTATAATTTTTTTTTCTTTCTAAACATTACTTCATAAAATCTCCCAAATAAATATTTTTTCTAGCTGTTACTAAATGTTGTGTAGTTTATATAATGGTAAAACTAGTTGACTCAAAAATCTAAAAAAAAAAACTTAATTTGGTTAATTAAAATCTGTCAGTTTGATATTCAAACACCATATGACTTCTCTTGAGAGTGACCATTGGATTACTTTTTTAAGTTCTCTTTCTCTTTTATTTCCACATCCTTTTTTTTAATATTTTAATTGCCTCTTAATAACTTTCTTATTTTAATATTACTTTTAATGATTTATCTTATTATTTACATTAACTGATGCAAAATATAACTTTTTACCCACAGTTTTAACTTACTTAACACATTAATGTTATCTGGTTGTGAGATTGAAATTTTGTATTTTTCACATTAATTTATGAAGTTTAATTTCAATTCTTATTCAAACAATTATACAGTTTCTAATATATTTACAGATGTGTTTAAGAACACATGACCAATATTGGATTTTAATTGCCACTATATATCATCATTGTAAATAAATAAATAAAACTTTTCTTTAGCATTCTTTTAAATGTAAACTTTTATCTTGATTAATAAGTGGTTAACAGTTTCAACTATTCAGCGGTCTTCATTAAAGTTGTAATATGCACCTGGTTCTCATTTTATATGGATTTATTTAATGCGATTTTGAAGTTATGCGATTCATGTTTCTTCTTAATATCTTTGTATGCGGGTTTCTTTTATGCGATAAAAATTATTAGATCGGAAGTCGAGCTCCAATAATGTGCTATTACTTTAAATATTATAAATTTCGCGCATTCACATCATATTTAAAGTAATAGCGCATTATTGGAGTTCGACTTCCATCTAATAATTTCAATACTTTCAGTGCTTTATAATAGTACTATAATAGATTTTATGCAATAAAGAAGTTCATAATTCACTTAAAATTAGGATTTCCCCATTTTATACACACGCATTAAATTTTACAAGACTATACTGTAAATCTGTATGTTGTTGTTTTTGCATTTTAAATCATGTTCTATTTTTGCTTTTTATAAAAAGAGTACGTAATCAATTAATCATTTAGTGTTCGCAAGTTTATTTTTAAAAGGTGAATAACAGCAGTGGGCACAATTAAATTTGACAATTAAAATCTGATTTTTAATTCTAATTAACAATTTAAAAATTACATAAAGTGATCTGAAATTAAGGTGATGTGAAAATGATGAAATTTGATTTTTAAACGGAATTGAAAATTAAAAAATTAAAGACAAAAATAATTTAATTTTTAATTGTTAGTTTTAATTAAATTTTGCCCAACAGTGGTGAGTCGGTATCTTTTAATTATCGTAAGTCTAAGTTCTTATTTTTATTTTAAACTTTTAGTTTACTCTAACGGAGAGGAAAAAAACAACCAAGAAAATGAATTTCTTTGCAAACAAAAATTTCAATTTTAGACCATTTAACGAAATGGGGAGAATCAACAGCGATTGGAAAATGTTTTAGTTGTATTTCCTCTTGATTTCGTTTAAGGAGAAGCTACAGTACCTCATATCACATCATGATGAATCTGATGTCTCAAATAGCGATAATGATTAAAATACCATACATGTATGAAAAAAAATGTAAATTACACATAAAAATATATTGTTTTGAATAAAATTAAATACTGTAATTAATAAAAAAAGTTTGTCTTGTATCAATTTTTTTCAAATTTGAAATTTTTTATTAGTCATATTTTATTTTTTTATAAGCGAATTTTAAAGTAATTTTACGTTGTTGCTTTGCTTTTATGTGATTTTTGGAAAATTACAGTATGTATCCCCCATTTTTCAAGATAAGTTAAGTCTATTTTTGTGCGATTTCTTTTGTGCGCGTTTTCTGAGGAACCTATCTCCCACATAAAATGAGACCCAGGTGTATATATGAATATAAATACAGAGAACAGTATTATAATTATTAATTTTTATATATAATTTTTAATTAACATATACATAATTTATCATATATTCATTAAAATTATTAATTGTAACATTTTTTATAATAGTAAATAAAATGAAGTCATACATCATGTGTCTTAACTTATTACACAATAAAATAATGAGCATGCTAATAGCTCTAAACAAGCTTTATCAATAAATGCCACAAGAGAAGGCATTCAAAATCTCAATATAGAATTATCACCATCCCCAAACTGGTTTCAAGCTATTGGCTATTGTCAGTGAGGTGCTAGAATATTCAGACACTGGAATCTAATATACCAACTCAAAACCTGCACTTATCTGATACTTAACTATTAAGTAGAAAATCTGAAATTTTCAGACACTTATATGTCTTCACATCCAGCTATCTAACTCAAATAGCTATATGGGTCTGAATGATTTTCAGCTACACCATACTCTAATAGCTTTAACAATGTAACATCGCTTAAGACTCAAAAGCAAAACTATAATAGTAAATAAAATAAAATCATACATCATGTGACTTAACTTGATAAGCTTGTATTACAAAATAAAATAATGAGCATGCTAATAGCTCTAAACAAACATCGATAAATGCTGCAAGAGAAGGCATTCGAAATCTCTATCTCTTGCGCCATTTATTGATAAAGCTTGTTTAGAGCTATTAGAAAGCTCATTATTTTATTTTGTAATACAAGCTTATCAAGTTAAGTCACATAATGTATGACTTGATTTTATGCAATGTTATATTGCTCAGACTGTTAATATTACAGTATATAACATCAAACCTCCACTCTTTTAACTGTTAATATTAATAATCAGCATTAAGCTACTGCAGATGCGCTTTGTAGATTTTTAACAATAAATGAATACTCCCACTTTAAACACAAGGTAAGTCTTTGGAAAAGATAGAATGAGTCCATCTATCTTTTTGAACCCAAACCCTTATGTATGGGTAAATCTTAAGTATTTGAAAGTTATAACAATTAAGGGGGGGGGGGTTAAAATGATTATTTGAATATGATTATTTGAATATTTACTGATTAATTATTATTATTATTTCACTATTTACTTATTGGCTATTATTATTTTTATTAGATTTATTATGATATTATTATTAACTGTCTGCATTTGCTTACTGACTATATATCTCTATCGATGTATTGTACTTGTAATGTTTTGATACATTATGTACTGTGTAAAACAAAAACATGCTTATTTCTATTCATATTTATTTATCACATCTTTGCCCCAATGAACACACTTTCAAGCAGAGGGGTAGAATATCATTGATAGATTAACTAATTGTCAGTGATAACTATGATTAGATGGAGGTTACATGAACTCACAGTCCCAACCATTTTTCCTGATCATAGCACCCCTCCATACTGCTGGGACAACATCAATCATCCAAAGCAATTTATTTGTTTTGAGATAAATTTCAGATGCTATCCAGCCATATAAACTTTATATAGCTGGCATGCCTGGACAAAAGACAAATGGACTCAGCAATTGAAATTTACCCAGGCTAACTCCAACTTTCGGACAGGGAACCCAGTGCATTAATGACAAATACATATTAATAATTATAATCTTATAATCATGGTGACATAATTAAAAAGAGAGAAATAGACCAAGCAATGTTTAAATAAACACTTTTATTCCTATGCACACACCAATCGATTAAATATTTCAATAACACACATATATGCAATTCAATAAAATACATATATAATAATTATTTAACATTAATTATCATTTATTATATTGATTGTTCTTTTTAATAGTCCATCTTCTTTTAATAATGTCTAGACTTTTAATTTACAACTTTAGAACATTTATATTTACCTAGGTTTGCTTAATTTGGAGATGATATTATCTTTTTGGTAGTTAGCATATTTCCTTTCCACGGTTTGTGTTCTTGTCCATTTCTGATGCTTCTCATAGCTCGCCATTCGGTCATCAGCGATGATTTTCTTTGTTTTCTTCGATGCTTCTAAATGATAATAGGAGAGAATATGTGATAGAGTCTTATACTACAGTCAAGGCATTGATCACAGGAGAGAGAAACTGATGATGTCAGGGACCCAGGACATAAAGCCCATATGAATACTCCTGAAGTTTTTTAGCAATGCATATCATTGCTTTTACAGCCTTTACTTTTATATTTTATGCAGTTAGAAATAACTGATTCTCTGGTGATCTTGGTGAATACGGCACACACAAAATTTGAGTAATAATCATCATAACAATAGACAAGCCACAGCTTTTATACCTCACCTTTCCTATTGTCCACTTTTATCAAAAGTTTAGTTTTTAATTAAAATTGATTTATCTAATCTTTTCTTAGATTAATCTACTATCTTATCAGCCAGGGAATCTTTCCAAAATTTAATTGTATTTCTACAGATGAGATAGTTTAGAAAGATTATCTTAATTAATTAATTTATTACCAAAATCACACTTTTCTTTATTTTGCTGTAATATCCTATAAATACAATTTATCCAAACCACTTCAAGCACTCTTTAGCAAAACTCTTTATTTGTACATATACCTACACCTACGTTTCGACTGACCTGCAGTCTTCTTCAGAGCCAATTTATTTTAGTCTCTTAAAAAAACATCAATTTATTTTAGTCTCTTAAAAAAATGTTTTTTTAAGAGACTAAAATAAATTGGCTCTGAAAAAGACTGCAGGTCAGTCGAAATGTAGGTGTATGTATATGTACAAATAAAGAGTTTTGCTAAAAAGTGTTTGAAGTGGTTTGGATAAATTGTAATTAATTTATTATTTATTGAAAAATTTTATTTTCCATTCATTTACATTTTAACATTCATTTTTTCCTTTTACAACATTTATTATAAAAAGAAGAGAGCAGATTCTGAATCTTTATCTAAACTGGATTCTCTTTGCCCTCTAATTACTTACTAATGACAAAACAAATTTACTTATAAGATCTGATGCAATACTTTAATTAATTCTTAAAATTTATTCTTAAGCTATTTTTTTCTTCATAATTTATTTTTTTAAATTATTAAAGAAAGCATATGTAATGCATATATATGAGTGTTTTATAACATATATATTTGCAAGCAGTACAATGTGGTATAGCTGAAAATTATTCAGATCCATATAGCTATTTGAGTTAGATAGCTAGGCGTCTGAAAATTTCAGATTTTCTATTGAATAATTAAGAATGAGATAAGTGCTGGCTTTGAGTTGGTATTTTGGATGTAATGTTTGAATATCCTAGCACCTCACTGACAATAGTCAAAAACAAGGCCATACAGTAGTGCCACCCTGTGCTAATAGTGAATATCATAGTGCTTCATTGATGATAGCCAATAGCTTGAAACAAGTTTGGGGATGGGGATAATTCTAGATAGAGATTTGAATGCCTTCTCCTATGAAGCTTGTTTAGAGCTATTAGCATGTTCATTATTTTATTTTATATTTTTTATGTATATCCTGCATTCTTTTATATGTGATCTTTATTTTCTTATTTTTGATTATTTTATATTTAATTTTTTATTATTTTATTTCTATATTTTATTATATTTTATTTTGTATTTTTTATCTGATAGTAATTTTTAAAATTTACTTACCCTTTTAATAATATTAGAAAAATAAAAATAAAATTTTTTTATCTTATATTATGTTTTTGTAATTATATATATTTTTTGTTCAAATTCTTTGTAATTATTATTTTATTAAATTACTAATATTTTTATGCCTAAATTTTTGTTAATATTTCATTTAATTTTCTTGATTAATATTAAATAGAGGGAATAAAATAATGCAGGATAAAAAAAAAAATTAAATTTTTTAATGTTTCTAAAAAAAGTAGGTAAGTAAATTTAAAAAAAATCAATAAATATAAAATTAAAAAATAAAATATAATATAGAAATAAAATAATACTGATTAAATATAAAGTTATATTAAAGAATTATAAAAATAATCAAAAATGAGATATATAAAAAATATAAGTCATAGTTAAGTAATTTTAATGAATATATAATAGAGTCAAATATGAAATTAAAAACTTAAAGATTTTAAAGATATATATTTATAAAGTATGATAAATAATATGTATGTGTTAAAAATTATGTCTTAAATTAATGTTATATTATTCTTATTTGTATTTATGTTCACATGAATATACTACAACTTTAAAAAAGTATGCTGGACAATTGATATTGCTAGACAATTAGATTTTGTATTTAAAAGATTGCATAAAGAAAAGTTATTTTATTTACTTATTTATATTAATAATAAAACATGAAAAAAAAAAGAAGATATATATTATCATATTAATATCCTTGGGTAGTGAATATGTTTCCATCGTTTTTTCTTGGATTATTCTTCTAAAGAAATGTTGATATCAGCACATTAGAAATTGTATAGGATTGATAAGAGTAACAACTATTCAGGTATGCTATACTTAAACCACTAAACATGACATGATCACCATTTCTTATGCTTGCTCATCACTGTTAGTAAAACATGCAAAACTCTCCATACAGTAGTACCACTCAGTGCAAGCCAGAGTAACCAATGAATGCCAGGAGGCTTGTGCATAAAATTCATATCTAGTGCCTACTCATCCAATATCTCCAGACTATTTCTAGCTTGTGGCTTTCATCAACGAGGAGCCTTGGATTGGAGAGCATTGCACCTAGATCTTATGTGCTATACTTCTGATACTATAAGCCATGAGCTTACTTGAAAAATTTTAATTACCTAAAAAAAATTTTCTCAATCCTTTAATTAAAAACTCTGCTTATGGATATGAAACTGATGAGTTTGGATAGTAGATATAAATATTGTTTGTTTATTAGATGTGCTACATATTTGCAAAACAAACTTAAAATATTGCAGTAAAATAGATTAAAATAGTATTCAATAAATTTATAAACCCAGTATGGTAAAATTAAGTCTTTATTGATATGTCTTACATACAATATATCCCCAATAATACAAAACTCTAAACTGCCCAAGTTAAAAATGAAATCTCTAATGCCTTTTTTATTAAATATAGTGATTCTTAACTAGAGACAGATATTTGCTACATCCCATAAATTTATAATGATCAAACAATATATGTTTCTACTTTACCATTTGGTAGCAAATCCTCGTAGAGCGTTGTCAGGCATATATGAAATAATAATAAGATCAAGACGATCTGTATGCAGTTCTAAACAGCTCATTAACCTTCAGGTAACTGTGTCTGGGCCCGATATCTCCACAATGTCTTGTGGTGCCAACTCTTCCGCTATATATCATCTGTTAGCTGGCCGATGAAGGAAAAAACATAATTTGTTCTGCACACTTGTAAAAACAGAAAATCTGTTGTCCCTTATTTTTTTCCACTCTTTATATATCTCTGAATTTCTTATCTACTCACTAATTAAATTCTGCATTTACAGATTCAACTAATGTATTTTAATTTATTCAGACAGCATAACCATTTCCTGTCTTATTAATTCAAGTTTTTTTCCCTCAACTTCTTATTTCGTTAATTGCAGATTTAATCAGCTCACATTCTTTTCCTTAATTTAAACTAACATATCTTACATATTTTCTTTTTATCATTTTGAAACAAAAAAAAGCTTGTAATTAATTATTTTTAATCTTCTGGAGTGCTTTTCTTTTTCTTTTAAAATTTAATGTGCCTTCAAATTCCAACTTTTTCTTTCCCCAGTTCTTCAAATTATATTGTAATTTTCTTTTTTATTCACCCTTTTATATAAATATAACAAGATGATTAAATACTCATTGCTTTTCTTATTATATATATATATATCTGTAAGCTGATTTACTTTCATGTGAATCTTGTATAATAAATCTTCCATGTATTAAGTGTTAGGTAGAAAAACACTGACAATTTTTTTTTTCATTTCTTTACTTAATATTTCATTAAATATTTGTGATAACAAATTAAACTATAATAATTTAAGTACAATTTAGGTATAATTAATAATAAAAGTGAATGCAAATTAAAAATTGATTTTACCATACATAAAGAATACAGATTAAAACACATCACATTATTAGTGAAATTATCAAAACATAAATGTAAGCAGTAAAATATTTGTAACTATTAGCAAAGCTATGAATGATTTGTATGTTATACAATATTAGAATACTTTATAAATGAAGAGAGAATGAAATACAGCTTACGAAATGACATAACTAATAAAGAAGCTTGAATGTTACATTTGAATCATGATTTTTCTGAGGAGAAGCTTAATAATATATATATATGTGTGTGTGTGTGTTAAGCTAATCTTGATTTTTTTTTTTAATGGATATTTATTCTTAGTGCCTTGATTTATGCCTTTTGGACATAATGTAGACATTTTTATTATATTTTAAGATACCCACACCACAAAATACTTGTAAACAGTTTTGAAACTTAAATAATGTCCCAACAATTTAGACCAAACTTTTTAGTGATGAATTCAAGAAAGACTAGCTCCTAGTTCAATTTCCATTAGAGAAAAGAGTAAAAAGAAATGTTTGATCAGTTATTAATAGAATTCTTCTGTTCAGACAATTAGTGGAATTGTTCTAATCAATCATCTCTTTGATGCTTGAATTTATTTGATTTTTTAAGTAACTGACCATACAATAAATAAAAGAAAATGAACTAAGTAAATAATATTTTGGCATTAACATAAAGTATTTAAAAATTTTCCATTTTTTTTATAACTTATTTACATTATGAAACTTATTTTACAGCTGTTAATGGTCCTCCCTTCTCTCAGAAATGGACTATTCCAAATGCCTACTTATCTGATCGGATTAAGCATTGTTTGGCACAGGCTAATAGGCTGATGTATAGATAAAAACATAGCCAATGATTATTACAGGCCAATAAGCAACAATGCTTGCTGAATCCGAAGTTTTTCAATAAGGTCAGGGATCTGGGTATAAATAGTCAACCTTTTGTGAGAATCAGGGAAGAACATCTGTCTAACCTGAAAAGACTATTTGCGTTCTCCCAGGGAATCTCTGCTAACCTGAACAGCAGCAAGTATTCCCATTAATAGCACTATGCTATTTTAGCCTATGCAGCTAGGCAAGTCCCACAGAGACCGGATGCTGCTAAGATCACTCTCGGCTTGAGGCAAGCTGTCTTGTACAGCTGGAAGAGCCATACGCCCTACCCGTGAGGCAAGCTATCAGGTATAGCTGGAAGCGGTAGGTAGAACCCAGAGTTTACATTGAACTACAAAATTCAACATTGTAAATATTCATTGTATATATACTGTATATTGTATTGTATATATTTGTACATATAATAAATATATTAATTGCTAATACTTGTCTTAGTATTATTTTCTGTAGTTTGAGTCTGTAATCCAGACCAAAACACAATAGATTTGGTGCAGTGGCAAAAGATTTTTTTTTTCCCCACAGCTGGAAAAAGAAAAAACTTGGAAACGTAAATACGTGAGTGCACACTGTGGTTATTAAATCACACTTACTGTCCAAGTAAAATACGCGAATATGTATTTACTAAACAGTGATTATTAAAAAATCACTTATTTCTGGCAAAATAAAAAGTAAAATACGCGAATAAGCAATAGACATTCTTGTATTTACTAAACAGCCATTGTCAAAATCACTTATTTCTGGGAGGAAAAATAGTGTGATCACAAACACGATTGGTGGTTCATAAACCAATCAAAATTGGCTTTTCTAAAAAAGACAGAAGCTCACCCTAGCGGAGTAAAAAAACTGTCAAACATAACCGTATCGAGTGGTTGCTCGCAAATATACGGAATAAATATTTTTCTCACGTTTTAGAAGAGAAAAAAATGGATAATATAATAGGCTTGATGGAAGCTTTTGACCCAGGGTTCCCTGAGAACTGGTCAAGCTACAAAGAGTGCCTGATTTTTTATATGCAGGCTAATGAGATCAAAAAGTCTGAAATAAAATTAGCGATGCTGATGACAATAATCGGGTCGCAGACATACAATATTTTAAAATCTCAAATTGGGTCAGAAACACTGGCCGACTTGAATTTTGAGATGG
This sequence comes from Epiperipatus broadwayi, assembly GCA_028023455.1. Lineage (NCBI taxonomy): Eukaryota > Metazoa > Onychophora > Udeonychophora > Euonychophora > Peripatidae > Epiperipatus > Epiperipatus broadwayi. The sequence goes on along the minus strand of JAQFVV010000032.1, from coordinate 1,990,866 downwards.
CGTTGGTGATTCTCACAGAATATTTTCCCCCCAAACCACTAACAATAATGCAGAAATATTATTTCAATTTCTGCATTCAATTGGAGGGTGCAAAAACTAGAGAATTCACAACGCGAATCTGGACATTAGCACTCATGTGCGATTTTAAAGAGTTCTTAAATGAAGCAATACACGATTGTTTCATTTGTGGCATGAACGATCATAATTTAAGACTCAAATTATTAATGACGCCAGATATAGACTTTGAAAAGGCTGTAGCTCAAGCCACGCTGTTAGAATCTATAGCATGTCAAGCAAAGCCATTACAAAAAATAAATTATACTGTTCAAAAAGTTGAACAGAAGGCTGAGTCTGACAAGCACTCAGTTAGCTCAACAACAACAATGAGTGTTAAGCGTTGTTATAGGTGCGATGAATCGATGCAAGCGCAAACAGAATGTCCACACCTCCATACTGTGTGCTCATTTTGCAAGTGAGTCGGTCATATAATAGTGGCATGTCTAAATTTAAAAAGACAAACAGCCAATATGAGAATGGAAAAACCCATTCCAAAAAACAATAAGATCAACTATAAGAAAAATAAACAAGTTGCTAGTATAAATCACATTAAGAATAATCGGTAGAGATTTATACATACTACTATAATTAATGATACATCAGTGAGAATGGAACTGGATATAGGGTCTGCGGCGTCTATTGTTTCAAAAAAGACTTTCATTAATAAAATAATAAATATAACCTGCATGTTAGCACTAGGACTATAACAGATTATCAGGGTAAAAAAATAAAACTCTTGGTCAGACAAGAATTAAAATTACCATGCCTAACAAAACTAGACACCTACCCCTGGTAGTGGCAACAGGTGATCACAGCAATTTATTAGGCTGTGGTTGGTTCAGTCATTTAGACTTTACAGCGACCAGATCACAACATTAACTAAATGAAAACCTGATTACTCAGAAGTCAACAAAAAGCTGATAACAAAAATGGATATGGAAAATCGGAACACCAGGATTTCCAGAACACCACTAGCTTTGCAAACTAAAGTGCTATGCAGGATGTATAGAGGACCCACTAGATGGATTCCAGCAGTCGTAATCCAACAGAAAGGACTCTATACCGTTGTAATCAAGACAGCAGATGGATGTCAACATCATCACCATTGAAAGCAACTTAGACTATATTATACTGATGCAACCACAAGGAATGAAGCTCCAGAGACATGCAGTACAAGCAAGGAGCACCAACAAACTGAAGATGGCAGCAAACCAGAACCAGCACCGAAGCGCATTAGTCGTCCTCCAGCACACCTGCATGACAATGTTTCTCTAGGGTAAATTTTAGTCAGGGGGAGGGATGTTATAGGCCCCCCTTCTCTCAGAAGTGGACTATTTCAGATGCCTACTTATCTGATTGGATTAAGCATTGTTTGCCACAGGCCAATAGGCTGATGTATAGATAAAAACATAGCCAATGATTATTACACACCAATAAGCAACAATGCTTGCTGAATCTGAAGGTTTTCAATAATGTCAGGGATCTGGGTATAAATAGTCAGCCTTTTGTGAGAATCAGGGAAGAATGTCTGTCTAACCTGAAAAGACTCTTTGCGTTCTCCCAGGGAATCTCTGCTATCCTGAACAGCAGTAAGTATTCCCATTAATAGCACCACGCTATTTTAGTCTACGCAGCTATGCAAATCCCACAGAGACTTGACACTGCTAAGACCACTCTTGACTCGAGGCAAGCTGTCTTGTACAGCCGGAAGAGCCATACATCCTACCCGTGAGGCAAGCCATCTTTTGTAGCTGGAAGCGGTAGCCAGAACCCAGAGTTTACGTTGAACTACAAAATTCAACATTGTAAATATTCATTATATATATACTGTATATTGTATATATTTGTACATATAATAAATATATTAATTGTTAATACTTGTCTTAGTATTATTTTCTGTAGTTTGGGTCTGTAATCCAGACCAAAACACAACAGCAATTAAAACAAAAAGCGTCAGTGATATTGAATTGTCGTAAACAAATAGACATTCAATGAAAAAATCTTCAGGAATGTATATATATGTTAAATTTTTTGCCTGCTATTAGAGTACTGCAGTCAAGCAGTAACACTTGTTCGTCATTAATAGTCTTTTGCTATTGTTTTTTATCATAACACTATTTTATCATTTTAATTTTATAACTGCATTATAAATTTTATTGACCCCTATGTTATAAAAATAGAATAAAGAAATTTGAGATTTCTTTATTAAAAGTATGATACTACGGTTAACAAAGATATTGAGATTGAAACATATAATACTACAAATGTGAATAAATAGAACATGAAAAATATTATACAAAGACTACGAAGGTTGAAGGGGAAAATGGAAATGGGAAAAAAAAAATATTGAGCAGTCTTTGATTAAAATTAAGGAATTGAAGAGAATGTAAATGGATTTACCATAATATGAAAAGTAAATAAACTTATATCTATACGTTTGATTCCTCAATTCTTAGATTTTTTTTTTGAGATTTAAAATTTTTAAATCATGGATTTTTTTTAGAAAATTATTAATGAGTTTTGTAATAATGTGATTATAAACTAGATTATTGTTGTTTGAATATTAGCTGTTTAAAAATTAGAGATGTAGATTCTTGTTGCTCTTAAATAACTTCAGTAATTCAAGAAGTCAATGTAATCATTCCACTTGTCTAATGAATTGCCAATTTTATAATTCCATTCTGGACCATGCTTATAGATAGCATGAGAAGTTCATTTTTTATGATTTTTTTATATTTCCTATTTTAATTTCCATTTTTGTGAAAATGGTTGGACATAAATAAACATTTTATATTTATTATAATTTTTTTAAAAAATATTAATATTTCCTATTAAATACTCATAAATTTTCATTTAATTAATTTAAATATAAATATATTGCCTATACTGAATTTAATATAATCACAAGGGATTTGAACTCAAACTTACAAGCTCCCTACAACTATAAACTCTATCTTATACAACTGATACACATGACCATATACATGTAAAGATAAATGATCTCCAATATAAAGATAAATGATCTCCAATATACGTAATTTCATGCTGAACCAGCACTGATTAGTTGGTTCAGATCATCATTTCCCACACATTTATATATAATCAATGCTCAGTTTATATTAAGATAGCAAATCTTCAAACTTTAATGGGCATGTTTCAATCTTCTGCACCCTTCAACTCTTCAGATTAGTTTGAAGAATTGCTATCTTAATATAAATTGAACACTGATTATATATGTGTAAGGGAGGTGATGATCTGGACTAACTAATGAGTGCTGGTCCATCACATTTAATTAATTTATAATTTTTATATTAAAGACCTATATATATATATAATAAATATTATAATAACAATTATTCAAAAATATCAGTATTTGCAGTTACTTTTATAGTTATTCTCAACTGCAAAACAACAACAACTTAATGTTACATCAATTGCAAAACACATATATTTTGAAATTATTGAAAAAAGAAATTTGCGTGAATTTGTATGTTTTTTAAAAACTGCTTCAGCTATTCCATAATTAATCAGTGGTTTTTAATACCACTGAGAGTCATTTACGGAAATTGATTATCAGGTTCAAATTCAGACTTTTACACGACCCACCACTCTCAGTGCCATCTCATATTGCTGACCCACCTGATCACATACATGTTGAAAAGATAAATAATCACCAATATACGTATTTCATGCTAAACCAGCAATCATCAGTTGGTCTAGATTACTATCCTCACACATATATATAATCAGTATTCAGCTTTATATTAAGATAGCCAATCTTTATACTGTTATGGACAGGCTTTAAACTATTTCAACACACAACTCTTTAGCCTTCCATTTCATTGAAAATCTGATGATGGAACATTCAAAGCCTTGTTAGTGCCAAGGTTGTTATCCTACCCATGTTGACATATTAGTCATTCTGACTCCTCATGTACAGGAGAATAATCCATTTATACATACATATGCGAGGGATGGGCAGACCTTTTACACACTGTTTATATAAATTAATACATATAAATAGTGTGTAAAAGGTTTGCCCATCCCTCGCATATGTATGTATAAATGGATTATTCTCCTTTACATGAGGGGTCAGAATGACTAATATGTCAATATGGGTAGGATTACAACCTTGGCACTAACAAGGGCTTTGAACGTTCCATCATCAGATTTTCAATGAAATGGAAGGCTAAAGAGTTGTGTGTTGGAATAGTTTGAAGCTTGTCCATTAAAGTATAAAGATTGGCTATCTTAATATAAAGCTGAATACTGATTATATATATGTGTGAGGATAGTAATTAGACCAACTGATGATTGCTGGTTTAGCCTGAAATACGTATATTGGTGATTATTTATCTTTTCAACATGTGTGTAATCAGGTGGGTCAGCAATATGAGATGGCACTGAGAATGGTGGGTCATGTGAAAGTCTGAGTTCAAACCCCGCATATATTATATATATATGAATGCAGGTTTAAGTCTGTACAATGTGTGAAATTGATATCATAATTTTATAAATATTTGCACTGTGGATTGTGTAATCATATATTTATATTAAAAACCATTTAATTTTTTTCTTCTCTTTGCAGAACAGAGCAGATGTCAATGCACAAATGTATAATTACAATACGCCATTACATATTGCCTATGGTCAAGGCAGTGTTTCAATAACTACTGATTTATTGGCATCTGGAGCAAATGCAATGATTGAAAATTTGGAATCTTTGGATTCCTCATCTGATGAAGAATATTTTGATAGCATAAATTCAGTTGAAAAACCATGTCATACAGCTTATCATATGGATCCTTCTCTGGTAAGAATATTTTGACTTATGAAAGGGATTATTATTTACAGAAACTATATATTCCTATATATATATATATCCATTTATACTATTGTTTTACAACTGTAAGTTATACAAATCAGTAACGATGAAGAGATTACCATGATGTTGACTATTTTATATATGTAATAAAACAAAATATTAGAATTGACCCTACAATTTTTAATATACCAATAAATAGATGGTATTTTGTTTTAATATTTCGTCAAATTATGGTATAATTTTCAAATGAAATTTTAAAAACTTCAGCATTATGCTGATTTTACAAATATATTATAATGGGATGGAAAAGATACAGTGTGAAGGTGGGGGGTGAACCTGGAGTGATGACAAATTATCATCAACCCCACTTCAAAAATAAATGTTTCAAATGATGATCATCAAAATATAAATATAAAATTTACAAAAAAATATACTATTTAAGGTATATAATATATTATTAATGTTTAATATAAAAAAATATATAAGTAATGTATATTATTATAAGAGAATGAGAGATTTTGATATATCTGAGATCAGCAGCTAACTACCCTAAGTATAAGCATAATTTAGTCATTCATCATCTTGAATGACCAACATTCAAAATATTTCAACAGTCAATCTGACTGGATTTAAAATGGATCTCCTGTAGACCAAGCAAATTATTTAGTCTTTGCCAGCTTGGGGCAATTATTTAAACATTAATTTGGATGCACAAACTAAGTGCTCATTCATCAGAATATATAATAATAAAAAATGCTGGGATATTAAAACATACTGATCATCTATGCTGTGGCCAATTCTTAGTGATGGGAATATTATCATCATCACTAGATACCCATACACTAATATACATCCCCTTCCATATAATAGACTTATGCTCAAATCTAGCTCAGAGAACATAAGCTCTATAACTGTTACTGTGATTAAGAGATGATGCAACATATAATATTTTGAAACTTTAGAATTAAGTTCACTGGAATAATTTTACAATGAAACACAAGTTTATTATACAGACACATATAAGTCTTCTGATTTTTAGTAATATACAAAATTCAAATTATTACATTGTGATTCACATATATGTTCCAATAGGTTTACTTAAAACGCAGCATACAAATATATGGCTTAATAATTTCTGAACATATTTGAAGTGACATAAAATAATAAAAATAAATGATTAAAATGTATATATGTCTATCTGACACACATTGATATATATATGCAGACAAACATGTAACATAATAATTTCTGAACATATTTGAATTGTCATTTAATAAAATAAATGATTAAAATTTACATGTAAGTGTCTATCTGACATGCATTGGTGTTTATGCAAACAGGATGATGCATAATAATTTCTGAAGATATTTGACTTGCCATAAAATAAAAACTTTGTTATATTTAGCTGATACAAAATACCACAATGGATTTACATAAAACATATATATATCATCACACAGATGTGCAGTATAATAATTTATTAACCTATCTGAATTTGTCAAAATCATAAATGAAATTAATTTTTATATTATGTAATTAATTATTGATTTAACATATATATTTTTGCGCATAGAAATGTATGTGCACACTGACATTTATATCAAATATTTTAATTTGTCACAATAATAATATATTCTTCATAATTAATTCAATATTGAAAGTATATCCATTTGTTATTTTAATAGTAGGTTTTTCTCTTTGCTGATTATAGTTTTCTTTTTTATTTAAAAAAAAGTATTATCAAATTATTGACAGTTGATAAAAGTTTTTTTTTGTTTGTTTTTTGACAGGTTACTTTAAAAAGATTTGTTTTTTTTTATTTCATTTTTTTTTTAAAAAAAACGGATGGTCACTGAATTAATTCTTTATTCTTAGATTTTAAATCCAAGCAAATTTATTTACTTGCTTCACTCTTTTTTAAAAAATATAGATTTTAAATATCATCTTCACTAATGAAATTATTTTAAATATCCATCTTGATATATATGTATATTCTACCCAAATAAAAGATGAGAGAGAAGGGAAAGAGAATCTCTCAATATAAAAGGAAAGAATAATCTCAGAGACATCATATACGATATAAACAATCTACCCAAATTTTAATAATATGGAATCTCACACGATCTCCTTATGACAAATAATGTCCTTTGGCTAAGCTCAGTGGGTTGAGATAATAGGATTTACTACAGAGACATGCATTAAAATATAAGAGAATTAAAATAATGACAAATGCATATTATTATAACATAAACAAATAAATTAAGAAGAAGAGAAACCTCACTCATTCTTATACACTATTATTAAAATTAATTAAGCTTCCCATATTAAAATGCATCTTCCAAGTAGCATAGGTAGTTTACATGTCATTTAAAATATAATGAATTTCTTTTGTTATACTTTCTTAAAATCTCTTGAAAAATCTGTGTTAATCACCAATTCATTTTATTGCCATGATATGATCTGAAATACTCTTACAGAGTAAAGGCTAATGTACTTTTCTTATAGTACAATAAACTATAATTGGTTTATTAATGCCACACTATTGATTTTTTGTAAACAATAAAATTAATTTGAATAATCATAAGATGGTAAGTAATGATCTCAGGGTTCTTTCTTTAATAATTTTAAGTATTAATTATCATATTATATTGTTGAATAAATAAATGACATCGTAGTAGACTAAAGGAGACATACACTTCTTTTATAAAGTAATGTATCCCAACATATTATAACAACAACAACAATCAATTAATTAAAGAAATGTTTAATCTAACTACTAATTGCATTAAAAAATATATAAAGTTGGAAAAATCAGTCTTTTATCCAGGATGACATTCGAGTATCTAGAAAGAAAAGGATAAATTTTATATCATTCTAATACTCATCAACAACACAATTTAAAAACAACTTATGAAATAATGTAATATTTATCTGTAAAATAATCAAATAATATGCAGTCTTAAATGAAGAATTATTTTAAAATAAAATCGAATAGATATTTGATTTTCTTTCAAATGCAACTCCAACCTCTGGAATTGAAATTCTTATACAACTTTGCATTTTTAAGTTTGGATCTGTATCTTATTTGAATTGATTATCTGATTTAAACCAAGATTTAATAATTCAGGACTCAAGAAATCATATATAGAAGCAAAGATCAGATTATGATAATGATAAGCACATTTATTAATAGTTAACATCAAGTTTCCATCATATATAGAAGCAAAGATCAGATTATGATAATGATAAGCACATTTATTAATAGTTAACATCAAGTTTCCATTATACAAAATTTAAGAACAATTGCTACAAAAAAAAAGGTCATCCGCAAAACATAGGTCCTATTTTATTGTACAAAATACATAAATGATAGATAAAATAATCACTTACACACTTGCAAACTCACTAATTATTTATACAAACATATGGGTAGTTTTTGTTAATTCAAATTTGCTAAATTTTTACTTAAACACTACTTTTATTCTATGATATATTCATTTCAACCCAAGAGTAATTTATTATTTTGCTAATTAACTTTAAAAAATATTTGTTATGCTATGCAAGTTCTTTAAAATAATCACTTATTAAAGGCTTTTAAACTATAATTGGCAACAATATTTAAGATATATCTTCATATCAAGTTTACTATTATTGAATAGCAGTTTAACTAATAATATCCCATTATATAGCATTTATTTAGGAAAAATAAAATTAGAAAGCTGAATTCTTAACTGATAAATGGCTTAAATTATCAGTAAATTGTTCTGATAATAATAATTATCATAGAAGACAGAAATAAGAAAACTATTCTCAGGCATTTATTAACTTAACAATAAAGAAAAATGAGACAACTCTTCAGAAACCACACACACAACATACTAGATTTTGCTTATGTCTGCATAATTGTCTTACCAATCTATTGGCGAACTACTTCTGGGTGGTAATAACGATAATATTACATATGTGCATATCTTACGCTATTCACTCATAAACATTAAATTTTTAAAATATTTGTTGATTTACTTGTAAATTGTTGGCACGGCACAACAATACCATACATACATTATTTCACTTTGTTTAACACTGAACAATCAAGTGTCCCTAAAGCAACTTTACATTTCAAAATTCTATCTTATCAATTGCCATGACAATTTTAACACATCTATTAACTTCACCTAACATGATGGACTAGAGTGGAAAAAGGCTCCTCAGAGCAACAACTACACAACTGGAAAGAGACAATGGCAAATTCCAATACTTTTTCTAAGGTAAATAGATGTGTGGACAAGGTTCCAACACTTGGAAAAAATGGAGTACAAACCATTAGAAAAATTCTCTCCAGGGATCCACCTATACTAGTTAAGCATGAGAAAACAATCATAAAATATCGAAATATCCTAAAAGGGGACTAGCATACATCCTTAACACAACCATGGCAAGGTAAAAAAAAATATCACTGAAAAACTAGAGAAATAAATTTTCAATCTCTAAAATACATACATTAATAATGCACAAAACTAACAAATGAATGCAAGTCAAATGACTATAAAAATACTTTAAGTAGCATAATAAAATTTTGCAAATAATAAAAACACATATCCAATAAAACAACATAAAATATTAATACTAAGCTGGACATAAATAGCAAATGAAGATCACTATAAGATAAATACCTTGTTATACTAATAACTTCATAATAAAATTATTATTCACCTGGGTCTCGTTTTACGCGATAGATAGGTTCCTCAGAAAACACGCGCAAACGAAATCGCGCAAAAATAGACGTAACTTACATTGAAAAGGGGGGGGATGCGGTCTGTGATTTTTCAAAATTCGTGTAAAAGCAAAGCACCAACATAAAATTACTTTAAAATTCACGCAAAAAAAATATAAGGAAATAAAATATGACTAATAAAAAATTTCAAATTTAAAAAAAATTGATACAAGATGAACTTTTTTTAACTATAATATTTAATTTGATTCAAAATAATATATTTTTATGCATAATTTACAGTACAGTAATTTATATTTTTTATACACGTTCGTTTGCAAACAACTAGCGCCAACTTCACACTCATGTTGTAACAGTGGTTTTCTGGTGACAACGTAATTAGTAATTAATCTTTGAGACGATGATTTTATTAATTGTTTATGAAACTAACAACTAAAAATTAAATTCTTATTTTTGTCTTTAATTTTCAATTCGGTTTAAAAATCAAATTTCACATTAATTTCAAGTCGCAGTAAGTATTTTTTAAACTGTTAATTATAATTAAAAATCAGATTTTAATTTTTAATTGTCAAATTTAATTATGCCCACTGCTATTACTGACCTTTTAAAAATAAACTTGTGGACACTAAATGATTAATAATTGATTACGTTCTTTTTTAAAAAGCAAAAACAGAATGTGATTTAAAATGCAAAATTAACACGTACAATGTTTGAACAAATTTACATTATAATATTGTAAAATTTAATGTGTGTATACATAAAATGTGGAAATTATGATTTTAATTTCATTATTGCATAAAATCTTACTATTATAAAGCACTGAAAATATTGAAATTACTAAGATGAAAGTCAAATTCCAATAATGTGCTATTACTTTCAATATAACGTTAGTGAGAGAAATTTATTATTTAAAGTAATAGCGCATTATCGGAGTTCATACACGTGGATCTCTTTTTACGCGGACTTATTTAACACACTTCTGGTGAAACACGAATTGCATAACTTCAAAATCATGTTAAATAAGTCCGCATAAAAAGAGACCCAGGTGTACTGTCATAGTTGAAAAATTTTATGAGCTTGTGATAAACGAAATATTGGCTGTTTGCCCATAAAGAAATAAAGTATTAATAAAATAGACCCCTCACAAATATAAAGAGATATATATCTCTACCTGGACATGTATATCATATAATTCACTTTAACCCAACAATAAAAAAAATATAGAAATTTTACGTTCTCTATTATAAGAGTATATGAGTAATTATATCATATAATTAAAGAAAACACCTTGGCATAATATTAAAATAAAATAATAATAATAAAAAATTATTATTATTTTCTTTTTTTTTAAACACCTATAGTTTTTTTATTGAGGTTCTCTGCAGTGAGCTATCTGACACAGGAAGCAATATCCTTTTGATGGCTAATTATTTTTAGAAGCGACACCTCTGTAAGTTGCTATGTTTTTAAAATATCAAAAGCATTTATGACCTCCTGGAGACAAATAATAGACAAAATCAGCAACACTTAAAAACAATTACTGCAATAATTTTGGATCCATTTTGCATTCATTTATAAGTTTATTTAAAGAGAAATCATTTGTATTACTTTCCTTACATAAAATAATTTTAACTATAGATAGGATTACTGCTTTAGGCTTTACATGAAGTAAAACTTTGAACATAACAATTGATATATATATATATATTTCTAATACAGATATTTTTAATTATAAAAGATGTCTTTTAGTGTGAGAGTTGGATTGGGTCTTAAACAAAATTTACTTATATAATTGATTATTCAGAATAGGCTCGTAATCCTTCAATAACTTTTAAATAATTCTAAAAATTGAAAATAACTTTCCTTGACATGATTGGGGGGGGGGGGATAAGAAAGAAATCAGTTTAAATACATTTTTTCATTATGTTAAATTTTCACAACTTTAAATTCCGGTGTCTTCCCAACTCATACTGTCCCTTGGGGTGTTGAGTGTGGAGAAGCATAAACACATTTAAGGATTAAAATTTTAACTCACTCTATCATTCAAGTTACATAATAAAATAAAAAATCAACTTTAAATTTGCTAAATACTTAAAACCAGTACAATTAACATAGCTAAAGAATATTATATAAAATTTAATAAGTTAAGACCAGCATGAGAAAACATTAAAAAATTGAGTTACAGTTACATGGCATTTAAATATAATTAAAACATATGACTGGCAAGATTATAAATGTTTTCAGGACTCTTCGGCATAGCTTGATCAAAGGATTCTTTGGGGCTCACATGGCATTGGTAGGAGGTAGATGGATCTTTTATAATTAAAAGTATCTGTATTAGAAATATATATATATATTCTAACCCAATTAGAAATTATTAGTTTAGT